>JAZHRN010000155.1:0-663001 GCA_036435485.1 Saposhnikovia divaricata | reverse complement strand
TTTCTCAAGTCTGTTTAGTCTGCATTCATCCATCTTTTCATGAAATGAATCTTAAATCAGGAAGTTTCATCAATCATCATTTCTAGTCACAAATAAATATATTAGATTTAAAAAAGGATTTTTCAAAAATCCAGATTCTGCCTTAAAACGCAAGGCGCTGAACTCCATTTTCTTCTAATAACTAGGATCTAGACCTAATGCCTTGCCAGACAGAACAGAGTGCTACATTCGATTTTATAATTTCCACAACAACATTCTATAATGTGCACGATAAGAATAGTACATGAAAACCTTCAATCTGGATGATGCATTACCAGCCAGTGTAGAGTGCAACAGCTGATTAAAAAACCCATAAAAGGCGATTTTTAACGTAAACATATGTAAAGAAGTCAAACCTTCATTCCTTTGTATAGTGCTCGTGATCGACAGGACCGTAAACAAGAATGATCATACTCAGACTTGACATATTCCTCAAGGAAATTCACTTTATTACGTCGACGCCACTGTTTCCAGGACCAAGCACAAGGATATGCAAGAACTGTCAGTATGCTGTGAACTGATCCTTCCCACCAATTATATGCAGCTAATGAGTTGATCTCATCGATGAATCTGTTAAAAGCATCTTCATACCTGCAGCTCAATACATATTACAATTTACTATTAGATCTATATCCTTCTAATCCAACAACTAGAAGCTAATATGTGTATTGTACTTGATTTTTTTTTTAATTGTTCCAAACAGGTGAATTTCAACAGGAAATGGATATCTAGAAAGGTTGGCCAATTGAAAATCAGTTTGCACATGGAAAGTATTTTGCATATTTTTTCCTTTAAAAGAAAAATAGCACTATAATTTGGAGCCAATCCTCTACAGCATATAGTGATTGAGAGGAATTATGTCCACCTGGGAACAGATATAAAGATATTTAGAAAGGCCGGCCGATAAAAAAATAAGTTTGCCCATGAAAAGTATTTTGTATATTTTTTTCCCTCGAAAGGAAGTAGCACTAAAATTTGGAGCCAATCCTCTACAGCATCTAGTGATGAAGAGGAATTATGTCCACCTGGGAACTGAAATAATACAAAATATATACAATCACAAGCTAAGGAAAGATAGAAACTCATTCGACTATGAGAGCGTCAGAGTTTAATTATAACAAAAAATTTGTGGGCTTCTTTGTTAATTTTTCTTATTTGCACAATTGTCCTGGAACTATTACTAATCAAATTAAATTTCCACTTTAATCTCTAAAAAAATCAAATATATTTGAAAAACAGTGCAAGAAGAAATAAAGTCAGATCTTACACAATATCAATAATAGAACTGGGAGGTGAATAAGAAAGATGCCATGGTTCTCTAAATGTATTTGGGCCCATAAAATACATCCTGTGAACATGGGTCTGGGTTTCATCAGCTCGGGTTCCCCGGACCTGATCAAGTATAAGGGAATCAGAACAGGGATCAATTCTATATTAGTCATGGTTTGATACAACTCCAAAGAGACAAGGAGCTAACAAACTTTAATAGCCCTGAGATACCTCTGACAGGGAAAGAAGATGAGGGAAATGGTTATAACTGAGCCGTTCAACAGAATTTGCATTGTCATATGAGGAGCTGGATCCAACCAATTTGACTCTCACGGTACTCAGAGAAAGAGCTAGGAACACCACAACACTTGACAAAAGAAGTGCAAAGGACCATGGTCCCCCAAATGTATAAATGAGCTCCTCGAAAGGTTTATAGCAATTTGGCATCTTGTACTTGTCAGATATACATCTATAGGGACACAATGATTGACTGGCGCCCCCTGAAAGAAATTGTGCTTAACTAGTGAGATCATATCATGGCTAATATTCATCCTAAGGATGAACATAGTCAACAGGACAACCTATGTTAAAACAAATGTGTAGACTTAGAGAACAAGCATACCTCGTACATATACAAACGACGCACGACTTGGAAGGAGCTCAACTGAACATGGGGTGCAAAGACTTGCATCTGAACCTTCAACATCCTTGTAAGTGCCAACAGGACACTCCTGCACGTGCAGTGCATCAAGAAGACATTAAAAACTCTGCAATTAACAAGCTCATTAAACAATTTGTGCACTTGGTGTCTTGGCAGTAGGTAGGGAAAAACAATGCAAGGTTATACATTAACATGGACCAAGAAGCAGACAAGTGCTCTACTAGTTTTATGTCAATGACCTTCAAAATTTAAGAAGGCACCGGCAGGGACAGGTTCGTTCATGGCACCACTACATGATCAAGCAGAGATAAATGATGATGTCCAGTATCTACATGATGACATTTAGATAAAAGGTGATATAAATACAACGGATCCTATACATAGAATATAGGAAGGGATGCAAAATCACTATATATAGACCTCCTAGTTATTTAGTTCAATTGTCTGGTAATATTGTGCATCAGTTAGCTGTTTTGAGGTGTTCTTTTGCACCAAAATTTTCATTTCTGGTTTGCTTTGTCACTAATTGTCAAAAGTGAGTTTCAATTTACTTTCTTGTTTAGGACCAAATGCCACCTCCCCAGTTGCGAGTTCAGAAGGAATAAGATGGTCCACTTAGTTTTAACATACTGTACCTTCCCTAGTTTCTTGTGATGTATTCCTGATAAATTTTGTCTTGTGCACTTGGGCTACTAAGCTATTATAATGAGTAAAATTTTACTATTTACAGAAATTGAAGCTACATAAGTTACTTTATTGTTATTGCATAACCCAAACTTAGAAATAAGCTAAAATCTAAACTGAGGAATAAACTGATGGTAGCTACTACTAGATCATCCAGCAAATGGATATTAAAGCAATCCACGAGGTCTGCCGAGTAAATAATGGTATCAAGGGAAAGAGCGCAATCCTACGACAATGTAAAACTGTAACATAGACATACCATACAATATGTGCCATATAGGCCTTTAGGGCATTTCTTCCCTGTAACAGTGCCTGCCTCTCCTGGAAGACCGCCACTATCCCCTGTTCCACCCCTGTACATAAATCAATTATATGTATATATGCTGATTGATGTTATTATGATTTTTCGCTATAAGGTGGCAACTAAAAATAGTGGTCAACTGCAGCTAGTTGAAGCACTTCAACATGAAACTATGAAAATATTAGCCATGATATCTGAATATAAACTTTTGCATTTGCTGAAAGTAGATTATGCTTTATGCCAACTTCGCTATTGTATATAGCCTTCTATTATAAGATATGTAAGCATTCACACTAACAATACAGTGGACTTTAGTATATTCTTCCACTATGTTTGCAAATGGGGTTTCTAGTGAGCGATAAATAACCTAATCAAGTATCAAAAAAGATTTTACGAAGTTGATGAAGTTACAAATTTATAAGAAACTGAACAAAATCAGTCATATAACTTATAACATATATTACATACTAGAAATAAAAACAAAGGAAATTAATAGGTGAAAATAATCGAGGTAACATGATTGTTAGCATACCTACTGGAGATGGTGCCATTTATTGTTGCAATAGGAACATATTCATCACCAACACCTATATTCGACCAGTGAAAATGAACTCTTCCACCTCCTCCCCCACCACCGCCAAAAGAAACACCATGACCCCCAGCAACAGAGATATAAGAGTCCTGCACAAGGGCAAGTGCCTGCAAGAAGAGAAGAATTGTTCCACCAGAACCTCCACCAAGTCCGCCAACTGTGCTACCATTGGTATTCTCTATTGCTTTATCATAGCTTTGACCATCAGCCCTCATAGATCCAGATATATAAAGCTTCGAAAGTGGCCACTGACCAGAACCAATTACTGATATATATAAAAGAAGCATATCGATGAAACAGTAAGAGCATGTTCTCATGTTAGAATTTAAACTTGGTGCACAGATGTTATAGCATCCTCCAATTTCAATTAAGTTAACATATTTCAATGCAACCGGTATAAATGTAATAAAACGCTATCCCCCATAAGCCATAATTGTGTACTTTTGTTTATGCACGTGCTAATGCAACCTTACCTATAAATATTGGCACAAAGGTATCTAATTATACACCCTTCTGTCATTTCAATAACCAAATATATAAAAGCATTTTTACATTCTATTACTATGGGAAAACGTTCATTTAGTATTATGCAAGAATGACTTGTTGAAGCATCCCATTTCCAGCTATTCATAAATCCTTACTATAAAGTTCAAGAAGAATCAATTCTTGCCCTAACTCTCTCCAATTATAAATGAAAGATCACAGTTACTGAAATGAACAAAAGTCAAGTTGTAACCATCCTTAAGTAAGCTTGGTGTAGATCACTTATAGAATGCCTTTCTGGAAGCAATAATGAAGTCAACCACCTCTTAACTAGCATATCTATAATACAGGTTGCTACTATAATAGATGCATGGACTAGGTTAGAAAATTTTAAAATCATTACAAAAGAGTTCCAACTAATCAGGTTTACTTTTAGCATGAATAAGAACACAAGGGGGAGAGACAGATGAAAAACGCAAGTACTTTGAGTCTGATACATCAAGAAAAAACATGAATTTAACAAAACTAGTATGTTTTCCTTGCTTCTAGTATTTCTGCAGAAAAGCTTACCAATCATTCCCCCTCCTGCAACATGGCCATAAGCTGCATGAGGACCTTCACTCCCACTTCCCAACTCACAAGGTAGATTAGGGCTACCATATGTATCACCTCCTCCACTCATCCTTCCATTGTAAACTCCAGAACCCCCCCTTCCCCCGTGACCAGCACCACCACTAGCTCCATTTAAGTAGTTTCCCTTTCCAATACCGTTTCTGCAACCTGGAAGATCATCTATATTAAGCAAGAACCATTGTAACACTACTGATAAGTGATAAATACCAGAAGCCTGATCCCAACACATGTAGACTCTGTGACTTATCATGTAGTTGGTTACCCCAAGTGTCGAGTCTGGCACAAAATATAAGCAAAACAAGGTGCTTAACGTGAACAAGATACAAATACCAGAGTCGTTGAGGCACGAATTCAGAACCCCATCTCCACCCCCAAAAGAAAAATGGAAGGAAAGTCTCTTATTTGTATGGAATTTTTTCACAACATAAATCTAACTTTATATTTACATCATATATATAACTTTATTAAAATAACAAATTACCTAATTCTGACGCAGTTATTGTGCCATCAGTGTCCACCATGACAGTTGTCGCTCGGTGGATGTGGATTATACTACCCTTAATGATACCATATACAATTATGTCTTCAACACGGCAAATCTACAAGAAGTTAACAAAGAACTAAGATGTTAATCTCTGAAGTGGTTCACGTCTACGTAAATATACGTTAAAAGTAGATAGGAGTAAAAGGGTTAAAACATAAACACGCATCCATATAACAAAGTATTATTACGCACTTGCAGTGAAAATGAGAGTGTATAGTTAAGATGACAATCATCTGGTGGAGTTATCAAATCTTTCGGACATGTCTGACTCCCACAATGTGATTTGATTACACTACACCAGAAAGAAAAATGTTAGTTCAAATATGTTCTGCTATTGAGTAGTGAATATATTTATAGGGTCATGTTCCTTGGAGAACCATTAAACGGAGAACCTGAGAACTCTAATAAGTTCAGTAGCAGAACTTTAGAATTCATGTGTTTGACTTCAAAATTCAGATACATAACTTTTAAGTTCAGCAGTAGAATGTTTGTTGAAAAAAGTAAGTTCAGTCGTAGAACTTTGTAGAAAAAGCAAGTTCGGTTGTAGAACTTTTAATTTCATGTGCATAACTTTGAAGTTTAGTAGCAGAAAATTATATTTTTAGTACGAAACAAAATAGATTTTGCAGTAGAACTCAATGGTAAGTAAGTTCAGTTGTAGAATTTTGTAGAAGAAGCAAGTTCATTTGTAAAAATTTTAGTTTCATGTGCATAAATTTAAATTCAGACTTTTAAGTTCAGCAGCAGAATGTTTGTTATAAAAGTAAGTTCATTTGTAGAACTCTGTAGAAAAAGCAAGTTCGGTTGTAGAACTTTTAATTTCATGTGCATATCTTTGAAATTCAGTAGCAGAACACTATATTTTTAGTACGAAATAAAATAGATTTGCAGTAGAACTCAATGGTAAGTAAGTTCGGATGTAGAATTTTGTAGAAGAAGCAAGTTCCGTGGTAGAAATTTTTATTTCATGTGCATAACTTTTAAATTCAGTAGCAGAACACTATATTTTTATTATGAAACAAAATAGGTTCTGCAGTAGGATCCAATGGTTCTCCGGTTCTCTTTTAGGTAGTGGTTCTCATTTGAATCAAACCCTATATTTATATATTGAAAGCATATGATCCTTCAATACATTATGTAGTCAAAACAACAGAGAAAGATATGAACCGAAAATTTATACTCACACACTCTTACTGCTATCATCATCCAAAGGGGCTTGAAGTAAAGAACCAGGGCCAATCTGTGATGTTTAGGGCTTGTTACTTAATTATACCTCGATAAGATAAGTAATTATAGATATAATCTTTAATAGAGACAAGAATGAATGCAAAAATATGTTCTACTGTTCATTTCATACGCTAAATCAGGTAAGTATATCTTGAATGTTACAACAAGTAACTACACCGAGAGCTAAATCCACCATCAGAGAAATGAGTAATCTTCAAAAATTATCATTCAGCAATTTTCAGTAGAAAATAAAAAATTCCGTAACTTCGTACACAAACTTGTTTTAATTAGGATCCCCGATGAGCAAATTAAACATGGTCCAGAATTAGAATAACATGATTCAGCATACAATGCTTGCAAAACACCCGCTAATCTTAAAGATAGCAAACTAACGTACCAACATGAATTTCTCGGTTCACAAAGGATGTAAAATTTAAAACTAATATGGGACAAAGAAATTACTACAAAGTGACAACTCATCTGGGAACATATAGAACATTAAGATAAAATAGAGGCTACATCAACTAACACCTAACATGGTAAGGCAGTTCATTGTGCGATACTGCGATCTTATAAATTATTGGTGAAAGAGTACATATAGATTAAGCCTAAAAAACCCAAAGCACAAGATGGAAAGGAAGTAAGGCACTAGTTTCATAGTGTGATTTTGCAAATTTATGATGCAGCAGCAATACTGTGATGTGATGAACTAGCAGTAAGTACATGCAATGCAGATAGGCGGATTATAGAATCTAAAACAACCAAGAAATAATTTAGGTACAATTAAAACATGTACAGGAATAAAACTTTAAAAATTCAAAGGCCAATTGTGTGCAACTAACATTTGATCCACAGTATGATGTAATGAATTGGTAGCTAACTGGTAGAAAATGCCTCAATACTGAGTGAAAGATGTTGGTCACACAAAAAGAATTAAGGTACTGAAGAGCATGGAACCTACCACCTTTGACACAAATATTAGGCAATTTTGATGATAACTTACAGTGACGTTATAAAATAGTGACAAAGAAAGCCGTTGCGCTTTGATAACATCACCCTGACCAGTAAGCGATAGCAGTCCTTGACCATATACAGCCAAGTTCGAATTCGAACTAACAACGGAATTTCCCTGTAAAAATTAAAGAACTATAATACGTGATTTGATCACTACTAAAATACATGCATCAATTTAGATATCCACCATATCATACGAGACATTTATATAACCTTACCCTCAAGACTGCGAGGTTTCTAACTTCTAGGACAGAGGAAGCATCAATGGCATCCCCGTCATCATTAATTGTGATGTTGGAGTTCCACATGAGTAACATTTTGACAGACACTCGAAATTCACCATAAACCTGAGTTCATAGGCAGGAGATGCTTTAAGTCATAGAGCCTGTGTGTGTGTGTGTGTGTGTGTGTGCGTGTGTGTTGTAAGGCATAAACTACGAGTCATACCTTTATAATGGAATCGCTCATCGAAAGTTCTTCAGCAACGAGCTCAAATTCAGAGACTTGGTAATCAGATAATCCAAAGATGAGGATACCTCCACAAAGCAGGCTGATTTGACCTCTCACCTAACCAAACAATCAGTGATGAACTATTGTTTCTAAGCAATCACTTGCAAAAGGAAGAAGTGCATAAAAATAACTAAAGCTGCATGTTATTTATTTTTGGAAAAAGAACTGAATATAACAAGATGAAGGAAAGATATATGACTTGACAACCTGAACTCTGGTCCAAAGCAATGGCACCAAAGCTTTTGCATTGTTTTCCACGAAAACATTTGACCATAATGGACTAGTAGAAAAATCAAGCAAAGGAGTGTCCGTTTCTGTTGTGACATTGTCGTTGCCAACTCTCAAACTCAGGACGGATGCATCAAAGTAAGTTCCTGCTGCACCACCATTAGATGGACAGCCTCGACTCAATCCACCTACATCAATATATAGAAGGTCATGTATTACATGAATTATCATATACAAACATACATGTTTTTGTGTGTATATATAAATATGGAGATGGAGAGAGGAGAGGAGAGGAGGAAGTTAGATCACATGGCCTACACATGCAATGGACAATGTTTTCATTTTTTAACATTATAATTTCCTCCCATACATCAAAAGATGGACGACAGAGAACAAACCAACATGACCAGATTCTCCTTTATCAGTTGAAATTTCAGAAAATAGTTTGTGGAGTTTTGAAAAGGTTTTTAACCAGCCCTTTTTGCCAACTGGATAGTGATTTAGCATTTACTTTCTAAAGATTTGAAAAAAGTGAAGGATGCCACTAATGAAGGTGTAGAAAGGAGAGAAGCGGAAAGGGAAAGTGAAGGATGCAAGATTTACTATCTGATAAAATATGCAAGATTCTAAGGTTTAGTAGGTAAAAAAAACACATGGAAGACACACACACACACAGAAAGATGTAGACTCAACATAGAGTGCAGAGATAAAAGGGATGTAGGAGTATATTTTCAACTTCGTATTTTCATTAGAGATTAAAAAAAAAATTCTCATATACCTCTGTGATCCTTCTTCCAGTGGAATGTGAGAGACAAGATAGCTCGAATATAAACCCCCATTTATACAGATTTTTTAAAAAGGCTCAAATCTAGCATACAAGGAATTCAAACTTTCTAGCATAAAAGAAAAAAGAATGGCAATGAGTATAGTTGATCATAAGAACTCCATAGTCTAAACTAGATCTGTGACATAGTGGTATTTAACGAGTTTCAATATTAAAACACTAACATGTGCGCACACGTTCAGACAAACATGTTATTATGCATATCAACATATACACACCCACATGTGCATTTCTTTTTTATATTTATTCCAGCCTATTTGTTAAGTATAAAGGTAGGGGTACTACAGATTTGAACCCATGACCTTGTTAGAGGGGAAGGGGAATAGACTTTGCCACTTGGATACCCTTGAATCCTCCATTTTTTACCCTTTTTCCTTTGAAATATAAAGGGGGGGGGGGGGAGTGAGGGATAGCGCCCATGACCTTTGTCTTGGGGTAGCGTTGCCTTCATTCCTATACTAAGTCTCCAGCCTCCACTTTTAAATCTCCTCAAAGACAATTAAATATTGAGATACAGGGACATGTTATTTGTGGCTCTCCTATTTCATTTTTTCAAAGTAAAATGGTCGGTAGGAGCGCACGGAAAATATCACGTAAATCAGAACGCTATAATGAGCAAACAATTATGCACTTTACAGGAAATGCAAGCTTAAATTATGAAACAAATTTTGAGGAATAACAAGACCTAGGTTCTCATAACGAATATGCTAAACAGCTGAATTTCTACCTTCCTGATCCATTACATTTTGATATTGCCCAATTCAAATCACTTCATTTAGATCTTTTTGGTCTGCAATTATCCATTAATTTAAACCTTGGATAGAATTCAAATTAAAGAGTAAATACATAAACACATTACATTAACAATAACTACCAGACAGGTTTAGCACATTACATTAACCATGACAATTAATACTGGTAATTCGGTATAAACACGTACCATGCACAGTGACTTTTACATTTTCTTGATTGCTGTAACCATACACCGATATTCTCCCACCTCCGCCTCCAGCCCGTCCCCTCCCACCAGCAGCACTTATGGTACCAAAACCCTGCCTATCCAGCAAAAGCAACATGCATGTATTAGGTACATACTATTTTACATGTAAAATTGTGGGTATACAATTGACCAAGTAATCACAAAGTTCAAGTTCTGGGCCTTATTAATATAAGCTAAGAAGGTATAGTGAACCTACAGAACATATGCCATTCCAGAACAAGAAACCAATATTAGCTGGCGCAGACTAAAACATAGGGGGGGACCAGGAATTTGGGTAAGCGGGGGTTAATTTCATGGGTATAAATATACCAAAAATAAATAAATTTAGACATGATTTACTTAGTTTTTAAAATATACTGAATTATAGATTTGTAAATAGAAATCGAAAATATTCTTAAAAAATTAAATTAGAGATTTAACTGATATAAAACTAAAAAATAATTCATAATAGTAATAAGAAACCAGATACATAAATGTGATAAGGTCACCTCATTTAGAGAGAACGCACATTATTGCTTTTAACAAAAGCAAATTGGTGCTACTACATCTAGTCCTGTATATTATGATTCTGAAGAAAAGTACATTTATAGTAGCAGTTCTAATATGAATGCTAATTCGGTGTTTGTTAGTTTGACGTAAGAATTTTATAGTCTAAAACGTACAATCCTTGTCTCGTCATATGCAAAAAAAAATTGTACCAGTACAAACTGACCTGAAAGACACACACAAAGCACACTAAAGGCAAGCAAGTTCACAAGGAATAATGATGTCACTCACAGTTTTTTAGCATGCACTATAATGCTTCCACCAGATCCTCCTCCACCTTCAGATCCTCCATCACCTCCTTCAGCCATCACAGATCCATTTAAGTATAAATTTTCTTTTACAACAAGCTTAACACGTCCACCGCCACTTCCTCCAAACTGATGTTCAGAAGATGTACCACCACCCTTACTACCATAACTCCATGGCTCAGACAAAGTAGACCAAGCATAAACATCACCACCCCAATATTTTGTTTGGTTGCTTTTCAGACAGGAAGCACCTCGCCCGCCATGCCCTCCACCAGCTCCTTCATAACTGCTTGGTGTGCCACTGGTTTGAGATGGTGGTGATCCACCCAAAGATGTTGTGTTTATAAGAGAATTGGGCCCAAAACTCAGACTTGCAGCTGAGAATATCACAGAACCACCAACAATAGCTGCATATTCACCTACTTTGACATTTCCAGATATATTGAAAGTTATTATACATCCTTCTTGAGGACAAATAATTAAAACTTGGGGAAGTATCTCAAGGTTCCCATGACCGAACACATAAAGATCAGTATTCATATACAGATTTGCATTCAGCAAGCAGGTGGTGTCAAAGGATCCAACACCCTCCAGGTCTTCGCAAGATACTGAGCCATTCAATGGGGATAAGTATTTCCATGATCGATTGTTCGAATTATTGAATAGTGACTCCGTGGGAGTACCTCCATACTGCACTGAACTAAGAGAAACAGCCAATGCAAAAAGATATCCTGCTGAAACACACCAACAAAGGCTGTTAAAGGTCCAAACAGGATGCATACCCGCGGAAACTGAATGTTAAGCACTGCACCAAAGGCGATCTCTATAGTTCAGCTGGGGCTTGGTATACTGCCCAGCACATTACTATGGTTGGCCAATACAATAGGAAAATTGACCAAACTAGTACAAGTACTTAAACTTGGAGCTGCAGTGAACCATCTCTGGTATATCTTCAGCTGTTATTGGCTGAGAATAGAGACTTTCCTTGATGGTTAGCATCCACCATATACTGCATACACAAAAATATTTTCTGCAATCAATTTTTTAAAAAAAATATCTGAAAAGTATTACTTACTGGGAAGAGTAATCACCAATGTAATCCACAAGACAAAACATATTATAGGTTACAGTAGATGGATTTTCCAAATTTACAACTTACAGTCTCCTCATATGCACTACAAAAACGAAGTGCGAGAATCAAATGATGGCCAATCGTGTGAGTAGAAAGATGAAAAGAAATGAATAAATTTACTGCAAGGGTTAAACAAATTAATATATATACTTTCACTATTCTAAACTGTGAAGCTTTGTTTGACTACTTTAGACATGTGGTATATAACTATGCTTAGAGTCAGGAAATGAACTAAGACTCTGCGAGTGCAGTCAAAAATAAGGCATAGAACTGAAAAACTAATAAGGAAATATAAATAATTTGTAAAATGAATATTCGTTAAAACAAATTAATAAAATACAATAAATTCCTATATATAACTATTTGTAAATATATAAACTGCAACTAAATGTATCCATAAGTCATTAAATTATGATTTTAGGGGAGAGTGGGAAGCAAACATTTACACCTAAATTTGTCAATATATAAAAATTTACATCTATTTTTGGGAGTTTTCCAACCCCCCCTCCCTCTCCCCTCCCCTCCCACCCGGCCCGCGTTGCTCCATGATTGTGCTTTAACACAATACTTCATAGTAAAAATTTAGTATTAACTCTAATGGTTTTTCTGACGGATTCTGTGAAGATTTTTAAGGAAATTAATAAAAATTACATATATAAACTCCTTATCGGACCTTATTTGGCATTCAAACGGTCTTTCGTCTTGGGAAAAAGGTACGATAAAATTGATTCCAGTACCAGCTGAGAAAATACATATAACAAAGATATTCTAAAATCCACTGATATCCAAGGTCTACATAATGTTCAAGACAATTACACATACGTGATACGCCAGTGATTAATCGTTAACTATTTGTTCATTTTCTACTCGAGCTTGACTACACCTCAAATTTGTTTATCATAAAACTCGGGGAAAAAAAAACTGAACCATCTAGAAAAATAATGGTGTAATCATCTAGGACTGGGTGTAAATGAGTCAAACTATTCGTGAGATGTACGAGCTTGCCTCCTAAAATATTCAAATTCAGCTCGACAATAACAAGCTCGAGCTATTCGAATTCGTAATCGAGCTCGAGCTTTAAATCAATCGACGCGCGAACCTAACGGAGCTTTTGTTTTTTTAATTTATAAATACATTACTTTATCAACATTCAATACTTACATATATTTGACATATTTAAATTAAGTCGACCTTATCTCTCTTTTTTTTTTTTGCCAAGTTAAGTCAACCTTATCATATTCGAGCTTTTATCAATTTTTAATTTAGTCAATTTGAGGCTTGGAGCTGAACTCAAACATTGCAAACATTTGTCGAGTAGAGCTTCAAACGTGGAGCTTGAAACTTACAGCTCAGTCAAGAACAAACCTAAAGTCAAACTCGAGCCTGAACTTTACACCATTAATACGAGATCATTGCTTCAACTTGGCACTTACGCGAAATGTAAAAACGAAATCAATCAAAACATCAACAACCAGCTCAATTCCGTAGTTAAACACAAACACAAAACATATACACAGAAGGACTAGGTCAATTCCGTGAGTACAAGTTCAATTTCCATATGATCATACAAATTCTCAAAACATCATAATAAACACACAATTATCCAACTATGAACACAGCGACATACAAATAAAAATATGCAAAAAAGATACTAAAAATGAGAGAACTCACGAATAACGAGGAGGAGATTCAGGTGAATCTGAAGGACAGGATCGGCGTATCTGAAACAACGTATGAATATAAAAAGTAAAACACAAGTAAACATGTAAGTATAAAAATATAGAATTACTATTGGTTTAGTTTAGTTTAGTTTAGTTTAGTTTAGGTTGAAGTGTGCAGTGAAGTGAGAATTTGTCAGACAGACAGCTTTGTGTCTAAACCTTACGTTTGCTTCGCTGGATTCCACTGCCGGGGATTTTAATGTAGTAGGTGTCGCTGTTGGGCCCCGATGAAATATTGTATTTTGGGTGAGTTTGACCCGATTATTAATGAATTTAAAATTAGAAAAGTATAAAATACATACCGACTTACAATTGGATTATTTGGATAGATAATTTTCTCTATTGGGTCAAATATTAATTCCATAGAGTCGTGACTCGTGAAGTTGGACTAAAGTTATATTTTCAATGGCGGATGGTTGATTTCGGTAATAAATGAGAAATGATTTTCTTATAAAATTAATAATTGAAAATGGTTAATAATATTTTGTAATGTGATAAAAAAAATGGGAAAATGTAATGTTTGATAAAAAAAAAAATTGTGTTTAATTAGCTTATATTACAACTAGTTGAAAATCCAATTTTCGCGCGGACGAAAATAATTCTTATGAAAAATAAAAAGTATCCTATACAGTGGCGGATCTATGTTTGTGCATGGTGTGTCAACTGTCAAGTGACACACCATTATTTAAGAAAAGAATTTTTTTTTATAATTTCTATAAATTATGCTTTATTTTCCTATATCTCCATCTCTATTATCCTATTTATGCATAACAAGTTTTAATTTTATTCTTTAACTCAATATATGTACATTGTCCCCTCAAATTATTACTAAAATTTAGCTTTTTATACCTTCCATGTCCAATATAATTTGGGCTAAAAAAATTTTAAGTTTAAAATTTCACCTCTAAATTATTTTTCTCTGGTTCCGAGTATACTAACTAATGTCAATAAGTATCTTAGACGGTGACACACCATTTCTAAAATTCTGTATCCGCCACTAATCCTATATGATTGAGATTTTTTATTATTAATTTTATATGTTATTCTATCACCAATACGTGACCTTTTTTAGAGACAATTTCGAATGAAGGGAATGCTGTATATGTAAATTAGCTCATCAGCTAAAAGTATATACCACATGTATTCTCTATGAACTTAATAAAACACTAGCTTAAAATTCGTGCGATGCACGAATGTTTTTCGATATAATGGAAATTTTATAATTAAAATTTTAAAAAATGAATTTTGTATGCTTAAAATAAGCTATTTGAATAGGTTTTACCGGGAAAAACAAATAGAAAAGGTAAAGTATTTTAGTTTATAAAGGTAATTGATTAATTATTAGTAATTACTCTCTCTGTCCCTCTCATTTCTTTACACATTCTTTTTTGGATGTCCCTCTCAATGCTTTACATTCCAAAACTTAACCAAAATAGTAAAGTTTTATAATATAAAAAGTAAGTACACCTGCTACTTTTCTCTACTAAACTCACTTTATTACATAAAATATTAATATTGATTGGTCCCACCACTTTACTCATTTTTCTTACTTTTCTCCGCTACTTTACACTTTTTCTTAACCCCAGTGCCCAACTAATTTGTAAACAAATGAGAGGGACGGAGGGAGTATATTTATAATATTTAATTTTATTACAAAAGAATTGCTTCTAGCTTTTTTAGAAAAGGAAAAATTTTAGTTAGATAAAAATATAAAAGATAATGTATTTACGTGAAAAAGGAAATTTATTAATTATTGAAAAATAGAAAAGGTAACATGTTTTACTTGAAAAATGAAATTTATTAGTTATTACTAACTATAAATAATTAATTAAGGATATATTTTTTTTTTTGCCAGAATAATTAAGGATACTTAAATAAAATAACATGTACAGTTAAGGAAGGGTAAATAAGTAAAATTAACAGGTACCGTACCGACCAACCAAACTTTTAATGTTTCAGCTATTGTATAATAGTATAGATTTTTGTGATTAAATCAAAAATATGTATCCAATAGTCGATGTTATAAGATCTGAATAACTTTTACAGTTTAGTCTATTTGGCTACTAATTTTAACTCCTGAAATACAAACGAAGAAATATCTATCAAGACAATCACCAAGTCACCAACTAAATATTCAAAGTACATAACCCATAATGTGATACATAATAGGTTTAAAGAAAACCAAAGCGAGAATCATCGCTGTGGTAGCAAATCAGCAAATTATCTCTTCCATGCTACTTAATGATGTGGGAAAAAACATGTATGCCATAGTAACTGTTATGCCCAAAATTTATACAAGGAAAGTGTTGACTTGATCAAAGGAAATTTTGGGTTTGTCTTCTCTACTTTGGTTGTGATATGACCTCCTTAACTATTTGGGCTCGTACTAAGTTGTTGCGACAACTAGTCATGTTTACTCTTGAATGAAATGATTGATGAAGAAATGAAGATTCTCTTAAAAGCCTGATTCTGTATTCCAATAAATTGTCTTTATTGAGGAATCAAAAAAAACTAAGCTTGTCAATACACTTTAGAGATCTAATCCTGTATCCTGGCAAGTTGTCCTTGTTAGGGGATGATTGTCTGTATGACGTAATTTGATAGAATTTGCCCTGTAGTCTGGTGGGTTAGCCTCATCGGGGAGTAAGGTGCATTTTGAGTAAGTCATGATTGTCCCTGCAATTAATGTACGAGGAAAGAACTAGTTGAAGGAATTTTATGCATACACGGAAGCGTAAATCGTAATTTATTACACATATATTGCATACGATTCATGTAAAAGTTGTGGGATCGAATTCTAACCTTTAAAAACGATCCAAGGAGGCTAGAGAGACTCCTAGCAGCTGCTCCTCAATTGTGAAGCACTCTACCGGTATCCACCAAGAGAGAGATGTGATTGAGGGAGGAAGAAGGTTTGAGAGAATTAGGGTTGCCTCTCTAAAACTTACGTAAAAAGATTAGAGGTTAATAGGGTTTATAACGAGAAAAGGCCCTCAATATCACATTTCCAACACAATTGGTCCCAAATATCACAATTTAAAAACTTGGCCCCAAATATCACTCCAAGACACAGTATCGTGTAGCGTTTAATTTTTCAACAAAAAATGCTACTTCGTGTAGCGTTTTATATATTTTTTTAATTTTTTTAAAAAAAAACGCTACATTAAGTTGTGTTTTGGTGGGGGAAGACGCTAGATTAAACTGTGTTTTGGGGAAAACGCTAGTTTAAGTTGTGTTTTGGGGGGGAAGACCAAAGATTAAGTTGTGTTTTGGGGTAACGCTACATGAAATAAAGTTTATGCTAAAAAAAAAAATTAAAACGCTATATTATACTATGTCTTGGAGTGATATTTGGGGTCAAGTTTTTGAGTTGTGATATTTGGGACCATTTATGTTGGAAATGTGATAGAAAGGGCCAATACCCGTTTATAACAGTATATTTATAGGCAAAAAATCTCAGCTGAATTTTTTCCCATAACATAATATAATTATTAACCCCATTAATTAATTAATCTCATTAATCAATTAATTAATAATTAAAACTCTTTTAATCATTAATTCTTTTTCTAAACTCTTTAGAAAATAATTCTCTCTCTTGATTTAATTTCTTAAATTAAATCCTTAATTAATAATATTAAGAACACTTCTTAATTAATTTATAATCAATAAAATCTTATTTAATCAGTTATAAAATTGCTAATAAATTATTTATTTCACAAATAAATAATTACTATCCATTATTAATTAATTCCTCCACCAATAAATCAGTCTCTTTTATTGCGTGACCCTGTAGGTTCAATATTAAGCCGGTAGTAGAAATAAATAATAATAAAACTATTTTATTATTATTTATATGAATTCTTCTAATTCATTAAATATAATTAATTAATTAATCATATTTATTCTACATTGTGATTGATACTTTTCAGCATATCGCGACTATCCGAATAATATGAATTCACTGCTTAGAATACCTAGAACCTAGTTAGTGAATAGTTACCGTACAATATAATTCCTTCCACCCTACAATATCCCGATTAAATACAAGGCATGGAACTCGTGTCAAGCCTATCAAATTTAATCATATGATTCCTCATTCATAATGCATAGTTCATATTAATGCAAATTAGAAACTCCTTTCTAATTTCATTCACTCTTGCCAGAGATTCCTGAACTAGAATAATAAGAATAGCATAGGATATTCTCTTCCTTTACTGGAAGGGATAGATCCTTTATTGACCGTTAACTATCTCCATACACAAATCCCTATGCCCAGAATAGACCTAATAGATGTCCTTGAGACTAAGGACTAAACCAAAGCATAGTTCATTATATACAAGATTACTCTAACGATCTCAAGTCTAAGGACACTTGTACAACTATCACTTAGTGAACAACTATCAACACGTGAGTAAACTCCATTAGTTGCTCCACTGATTGAGTCATGTTCAATAAACTTATTACATAATAAGCACCTACATACCAGTTATAGTGTCACTACACAAATGCCTATGAGAACAGACATCCTTCCTAGGAAGCTAGCATAGTATGTACTGATCTTTACGGATTAACTAACTTCCAATCAGTTATCCTATTATCAGGAACAGTTTTAAGTCTAGTGTTATCATCTTCTAGATCTCACTATTATTTAAATAGATAAGGCCCGTATAAAGACAAATATGTCTTTCACTAATAATCATAAAACCTACTAAGATTACAAGAAAGCTTATCCTAACTCATCATCCATGATTGGATTTAGGACACTTCTCTTTCACTAGTAGCGGTTGATGTTAGCTCCAATAGTCAGGGCTAATGTTGTATCCGTGAAGTCCTCGGTCTTAATTGAGCCTTGGGGTCATTGGGTTATGCTTCATCGCATGGGCTCTTCCAAATGGCCTTTGTAAACGGTTGGTTCAACCACCCATCATAGTGGGCCTGGGCCTGCTAGCAAGAAACCTACTTCTACTGGGCTTAGGTTTCTTGCTCTCTAAGATCAATGTGAGGTTTTATCCCCTATAAATACAGGGTACGTAGGCACATTAAAGGGGTTGGACGTTGAGAGCTCAGAGTGACCACCGCTACCTCTTTAATCTCAGCCACGATAAACACATAAACCACCATTCTCCAGCCACTATTTCGGTGATAAACCACCATCGTAGATCTTGATTCCGATGCGTAACCTCAAACTTTGTTATCACAAATTCCTCCGTTACAGTAACATTTAACTTACACATACAAGGATGTGTATTATGTTTCCACTGCCTAGATTTATGTATTCCAATTTTGCCGCATTCTATAACCAATGGCAGATACTTGTTCCTTGTTGCTTTCTTACATGATATTCTCTCCAAGTAAAACCAAACCAAACATACCCAGTATATCCCACACATAGCAGGGTCTGGGGAGGGTGAGATGTACGCAGGCCATGCCTCTGCCTTTTATGGTAGAGAGGCTGTTTCCGTGAAGACCCCCAGCTTAGTGCACAACAGAAAAATAATGTGTGATATTTACAAAGGTTTCATAAATTTTGGAAAAGATCGCAGCCATACCTGAGCCCATGGCTTTGTACACATGGGGCTTACCTACCAGGGGATTGACTACTCCTTTTTGCAAAATACTTAGATCTAAGATGGCACCTGGCCAAGCTCCCTGCAACTGCAAAACCCGAAAACAAAAGACAATAAAAAATGCAAAATGAGAATGTAAAAGCCGAACTACTAAGATAAAGCTAACCGAGACAACCCAACTCTGAGGCTCTCAACAACAGAACCGTTCCCTAAAAGAGAATCCACCACTCTGATCTGGCGCCTCCAAGAACACCTATCAGCGGTCATGGTCTCATTTAAGTTTAAGACCTTCAAATCCAGCCTAAGCTGCTCCTCCCACGACCTCCTCCTCGCCCCAACTTGGGCTACAGCCATCCTCCTACGGACGTGGCCGAACCATCTCAACCTCCCTTCCCTAACTTTCTCAGAAAAAGGCGCCACTTCAAGTTCGCTCCTAAAAACCACATTCGAGATTCTATCCAACATCGTGCGCCCACAAGACCACCGCAACATCCTCATTTCAGCCACTTCCAACTTGCTCTCGAGGGCCTTCTTCGCCGCCTAACACTCAGAACCATATAACATCGCAGGGCGGATTGCTGCTCTATAGAATTTCCCTTTCAGCTTTAAAGGGACTTTCTTGTCGCACATCACCCCTGACGTTGCCCTCCACCTTAGCCATCCAGCCTTGATACGATGTGTGACATCGTCTTCAGTGTCACCTTCCTTCTGGATGATCAAACCCAAATACTTGAACTTATCTGTACGAGGGACGATCTGTTCTTCAATCCTAACCTCCACCCCTTCCTCGTTGTCCTCACCACTAAAGTTACACCAGAGATACTCGGTTTTAGACCGGCTCACACGCAAGCCTTGGGACTCCAAAGTAGATCTCCATAACTCCAACTTCTGGTTCACCTCCCCCCTCGACTCTGCTACTAACATGATATCATCAACGAAGAGCATGCACCAAGGGACGACATCTTGAATCCCTTGTGACATGATATTAAGAATAAGGGCGAAAAGAAGAGGACTTAGGGTCGACCCCTGGTGTAGCCCAATCTCAACAAGGAAAAAACGGGAGTCACCAACTGGGGTCCGGATGCAAGAACTAGCTTGGGAGTACATGTCTTGAATCGCCCTAACGTACGACGACGACACTCTCCTCTCCTCAAGGCTCTTCCAAATAGCCTCACGGGGGATGCTATCATAAGCCTTCTCAAGATTAATGAACACCATATGGAGGTCTTTACGACGATCCCTAAACTTCTCCATAAGGCGTCTGACGAGATGAATGGCCTCGATCGTCGATCTCCCAGGCATAAAACCAAATTGATTCTCTGAGATTTCAACTTCTCTTCTAATCCGACATTCAACCACTCTCTCCCAAAGTTTAATAGTATGACAGAGTAATTTAATACCCCAATAGTTATCGCAACTCTTAGCATCACCTTTGTTCTTGAAAAAAGGGACCACAATACTATGCCTCCATTCAGCTGGCATCTTAGCACCCAAGAGGAGCACATTGAATAGATCTGCTAGCCATTGGATGCCAACATCTCCAAGACAAAGCCACACCTCGATAGGGATCTGATCCGGACCAACCGCCTTTCCTCTAGCCATCTTTTGAAGGGCACCCTTGACTTCATCCTTGCTGATACGCTCACAGGAACCGAAAGAAAGCACAGACGAAATAGAGACCTCTTGCTCCACACTGGCACCACTCCTCCTGGCCTCATTGAAAAGATTATGAAAATATGAACTCCACCTCTCCTTAATAGCACCTTCATTCACTAACACTTGGCCTGAATCATCCTTAACAAACTTAACAGAACCCAGGTCGCGCCGCCCTCTCTCCCTAGCTTTAGCTAGTTTAAGGATAGCACTCGCTCCTTCCTTGGTATCTAGGCGCTTGTACAGCCCCTCATAGGAGTGGTTTATATAAATCTTGAGTAGTAAAGAAACTAAGGTACAATTTGCAAAACTTAAATGAAACCAAAACTTCAGTAACAAACTGTGGTAATATCCACAATTTTTAGTAAGGCTATGCAAAACAGAGAAGCTTTTGCATTATGCCTTATGTTCATTTTTGTAGTCTGAGCCACAGATTAAAATTGAATTGTAAAAAGACAAAACAGATTTAATTTGAAGTGAATTTCAAAACAGAAAGCAACAATACTCGTACAACCTAAACATGAAAGGTTTCAGGAGTTTAGACTTGATAGAGCAAAATAATAAATTGTAATGATACAGAGATGACAGATAATGAAACTTGTTTTGCACCGAATCTAGTCAATAAAAGCATAACCTTAAATATATAGCAGCAACTCGTTAGTTGCTTATAATTAGATGGCAGGTTCATTGTTTAAAAGACAATGTAACATTACTCTGTGTAGAAGCATAGTTTTTTTGTCTCGTCGCCCACATAAGGTACAATTTTTACAGCATGTGATGCCCGCCACCTTGTACTTCATCTCTAGAAATGTCAATGCCTTGGCCTGAATATCACAATGTTAGATTTGTAAGAAATGTCTAGGACACCGGGCTTCATTTTTTAAGTTGGTAATGTCAGCCAAGAAAGAACAATGGGTGAAAAAATTACAACAGGATAATTAAAGATCTGCAGTTGTATATAAATTTGAACAACGTAGTTATAATCCGTCGTGGCAACATGCGAGACTCAAATGGTGCTGTGTATTAATATTTTAGTTTATTAGTTTTTTCAAATCATTTGTTTTTTGGGCACATGGGACTATTATGGTGGTGCAAGCAGTACCAAAGTAAGAAGGGTTTGGTGTCATACTTTGTGCTAGAGTTGGATCTTTGAATATTGCTAAAGACCTCTTTGTAAACAATGTTCTTGATAAGAGTGTGGTCTTTCACTTCACTATCAGCGTTGACCACGATCAAACCTTCCCAATCAGTGACTCCTGACAGCGCCACGTATACTTGTCCATGAGTGAACACCTGGCCAGGCAGATATAGGCCAGCACGTTTTAAAGACTGGCATTGGATTTTATTAATAGTCATCGCGAAATAGGGTGTCGTTGGTAGCTGACGTTTATTATATTTGAATGGCCATTTTGAATCTTTGGGTGACCTTATTATTTTTGGAATAGTAATATTGTTGCCAACATTTTTTCCAGAAATGATGTCACCTCGAATCGACCATTTACCCAAACGTGTGATTATCAATCTCGTGCCATTACAAAGACCCTCAAATTGATTTAAATTTCTGAGTAGCATGATGGGGGTCCCTTCTTTAAGCTTGATATCATGATTTTGGATGCCACTAAATTGCAATGTATACAAAAACTCGGGTGGATACAAGAGATCATTGTCATCAGTTTCAATGCTTGCCTTGCACACGCTATCAGAGCTTAGATATGTCTTGGCTTCTCCCGGTATCATGTTCATGAGGTAGTCGTTCAATTCATCGACCATTTCATTTTTTGGTGTCAATATAGCTCGCTCCTTTAAGTAAGAAGGATTTATGTAATTTTCTAGTAGTGAATGGTAACCAGCATTGACAATTTTTTTAATCGGCTCCTCGATAACTGTTTTGCATATATCAAGAGGAATTTTGATCATTTCTTGTTCAAGGTCATCATACATTGAACCATCTCCGATTTGTAACCACCATTTATCAAACAATGCTATTCATTCTGCCTCTACCTGGCTTATACCTTCCGTACGGAGTCTCGTCTCATAAACCTCAAAGTGAGGCCAAATGTAGGATGAATTAAGGGAGGCATCAATAATTTTTGCTCGAGAACCTTGTAGGATAATCGTAAAATCTGGTGCAAGTCACTGCCACAAACCACTGTGATGCCTCTAAAGGGCCTGGAATGACTATCCTCGTATCGCGTGCTTAGAATATCTCTTAAGGTTTTAGTAAGAGCTTCAAAACAGTACTTGTTAGTCATCGGTGCCTCGCCCCAAATATTGAGAGAAGTCTTTTGGAGAAGTTTGGCTAACTTTTTACCGTGTTTGATTTCACACGTAGATTTAGCCGTGACATCCAACAGGATACGAAATCGGGAGTGTGTTGTTCAGCCATTTGGCAACAATAGCGATGTTATCCCTAAGGTTGCAACTGGTAGCACAATCATTGACTTAGATATGAGTTTTGAAGCGATTGAATTCCACAAAAATGTTTTGTCAATGCCATTATGACCACTAACGAAGAATAGTTTACCTTCATCACACTTAACTGATTGCACACATTTAATGCATTTAGGTATTTTTCGTACAAGGCCTTCAACTTTGGTAGATCATAATCCAGTTTCTCGTTTAACAATCTATTCCCTAATCTCGGGTTAAGAAGAATCGGGTTATGGCATTCCATCAATGTCCTATAACTCTTGCCTAATTTTTGCATAAGGCCTTCAATTTCAACCACTGTATGCCTTAATTTGTTGTTTTGTTAGTTGGAGGTTTGGGACCTAGAACCTCTTCCTTTGAAATTGAAGCATGTCTTCTGTGAGTATTTCAAAGTTAGATTTCCAAATTTCAGCTACGTTAGAAACTTGACAAAAGAGGAGAATTGTGACAAAGAGATTACGCAATTCATTCCTAGTTGCCCAAACTGCAGCCTCGGATAGCCAATCCATCCACTCCCTATCATCATCCAATAAGCCTAGAACGTAGCATGCAGCCTTGAAAGTTGGATATGTAACTCCATTCTAATTATATGTTCTCCTTGAACGTACCATTCTAATGTTCTCAATGAGGTGCTTCCTTTCACAAAATTAAGAAGCATGCATAGGTAGAAGCGTTCTCCACTTGATGGATGTGCAAAGTATATTCTGCCAACTACTATTCTTTTCTTTCACCTGGTCCATGATTTTTCCCTGGAATTCCAAACCCAGTGCTTGAGGAACTCGACATAAGTTAGGTTGCATGCATCTTCATTCTTCTTGTTTGTCTCCAACCACTCTATAAATTTGGTCTTGTCTATTCCTGGTATGTTGAGAACACTCTCCAAACTTTTGTTTTCCTCGAATATCATGGTATACTCACCTGGCAAGTGAAAGGGTAGTCTTTCAACTGCTGGGCTCTTGTACACTAGTTGTTGCCAGAAAGAGGACCCTCATATTGCTTGCAAGAGGCCGGTACGGAAAAATATTTGTAGTAACCTTAACGTTCCGAAGGTTATAGACCAAGCCCTCAGTTAAAAAGGCGCTTGAACCGAGGCACCAGATACTTACGCACATCAGTTGCATCAAATTCTCCTGGAACCAACATATAATTGCACAGTCAACACAAAAGAATCAACCGCTAAAATA
Source organism: Saposhnikovia divaricata (assembly GCA_036435485.1). Classification (NCBI taxonomy): domain Eukaryota; kingdom Viridiplantae; phylum Streptophyta; class Magnoliopsida; order Apiales; family Apiaceae; genus Saposhnikovia; species Saposhnikovia divaricata. Next base: position 638,491 of record JAZHRN010000155.1, on the reverse strand, counting down.
GGTATAATTACATAGTTTACATAAAAAATCAACAGCTAAAATAGGTATGTTAAAAAGAACCTACATTCTCATCGAAGAGAACCATGTCCATGCCAAGCAAGGTGTTATCCTTTATACTGATATAGAGTCCCACATCCTACAAATACGCACCCTTATTACCCAATTTTCTGCGTCGCCCTTCAAATCGAAAAGATACCTATATGCTATAGCTGCACCAGGAGAAAACAAGGTAGTCAGAAGTGACCACATATTTAGACCATCAACGTATATAGTACTTATCCCAGGTAAACAACCGACATAACCAACAAACTAATTAACCAAAATTAGAGCTGTTAACGAAACTAGCTGTTCGTGAAAAAGCTCGAGCTCGGCTCGTTAAGGGCTCGGTTCGGCTCGGCTAGTTAAGAACTCGAGCTCGAGCTCGAACACAAAAAAGTGTTCGTTAAGCTAACGAGCTCGAGCCGAGCTTTTAGTATGTACGGCTCGAGCTCGGCTCGATTTTGTTCGGCTCGTTAGAGCTCGAAAAAATTGTATATATTTTATATTTTTATGTATTATTATGTATATATATTTTATATTATTTTATATATAATATATTTTTTATAGCTTAGGATGGGTTAAAAAATGATAGAATGATATTTACTTGGGCTATTAGTGGATTTAAGTCTTTTTCTTGGTTAATTTCGTTTATTTTTTTGACAATTTTTTTTAAAAAAAATTGTTAATGAGCTGTTCGATAAGAGCTCGAGCTCGGCTCGTTTTTGTTCGATAAAAGCTCGAGTTTTGATCGTTTCATTAACAAGCTCGAACACATATTTTGTTCGATACGAAAGCTCGGCTTGGCTCGGTTCGTCAGAAAAAAATTTAAGCTCGGCTCGGTTCGATCAAAGCTCGGCTCGGCTCGGTTCGTTTACAGCTCTAACCAAAATCCCCAAATGGACACAACAAAGCAGCATGCAGTATAAGAAAAACTCTAACCACCATGTAAAAGCATGAACATCAAAATTGACATGAATCATTAAACCAATCCACCAAAATTTTGAAATGAACATATCTATATCAAGAATAAAAAAATGAACATGAACGGCGAAATTGACATAAATAATTAAATCAATACACCAACATTTCGAAATAAACATATCTAAATTCAGAACAAACAATGAAGTCGGAGCGCAGGTCATTTGTAATGGTTATCACACTTCTTAAATGGAAAAATAATAAAATGGAGCAACACTTAATTATTTACCAACGATAGTACTGGTGCTCACAGGTCATTTGCAACACAATTCATCATCTTCATTCCAATTAATGAAAATATTGAAGTAACACAGGATTACTATAACATGTACCTCACCAATTTATTATTTTTCATTTGTACTCCTCTTCATTCCATCATGTAGTGATAAATGGATCATAACATTACTCGTACATGTTCAAATAACCTCTGCAAGTATCGAAAAAACATAGATTAGCAACACATGGTACACAACATACGATAAAAAATGATAAATTTTAAAAATTTAGGTACATTTCATGAAAAATGGTTGTCAAGTGTTACAATTAAAGGGGCATAGCCGCACTAATTCCTTATAAAGAAATGAACTTTTAGTCTTTAGAGGCTAGAAATTAGCACAAGAATGAATATAAACTTTTTATGTACATAACACTAATTCTAGAAAGTTTACGATTCTCTAATTTAGGACTTCAGATGATATCCTACATAAGCAGTGGAAAGGGTACGACAATCCCAGCCTCATGGCATAATTGAGCTCGGTAGCTACTAAAAATTGTATGAGAAATTTCAATCTTTAGCTTTTGCGGGTAGCTGTTTAGATAGCTAAAGGCATTGACATTGTTGTATCTTAATATATCAAGTTTACATTGTACCCTGCAACCCAATTGTAAGAGTAAAATCCTTATTTTTTTCGATATTTCTAGTTGAAGATATGAAAAGAAAAAGTAGTTACCTGGTAGCCAATGTATCAGTAGCTTAGTACACAATCACCACTAAAATTATAAAATTTTAGAAATTTAAAATGTTCATTTTTCCAAAAAAATCAAATTATAATAATCAAATTTGATTTTGGCCTAAATTCAAAATGCTATATCTATAATATAACATTCATAGAAAATGATTGAGTGGCGGCACTAAAGAAAATGCTATATCTATAAAATAGCATTCATGAAAAAGGATTCACTCCACTAAACATGCACGAATGTATATGAACACAAAAATATACTAGTAAAATTTAGTATTGATTTTGGATCTACTCTTGGATACATGACACGAAACGAAAGTATATAAAAAAAATATTTTAAAATTATGTAGATATGATGAATAAATAACCGTAAAGTAATGCATGTATATGTTAAAATAAAATTGTACAACCCATGTTGACTTTTGACTTGGTATATATCCTCTACCCTCGAAGCTTAAATTTAACAATAGCAGAAAACTACAAAGATGGTATCCAATCAGTTCTTTTTCGAGATTCACGTTTATTTCGTGGTTGTGGTTTAAGAGAAAGAGATATATGAAGACATGGATTCTGGAAAAGCTAGTTAGGGTGGCAGGAGTTTGAAGGAGTATTTATATTTCCAATTAATGATATAATTTTTTTTTTCAAAACCCAGATCTGCCACAATTTAGAAATAAAAACTAAGCGGCAGAAGAGGAGGTGCATAAATTGGTTCACAAGTACATACTTAATTTTAAGTAAAAATAGTTACTCCAAAGTGGTATATGTTGGTAGGGCTGCAAATCAACAGTTTATAACTAATAAACATAAGACTAAATATAATATATAAATTAGTTCAGTTAATTCTATATAAATTTATGTAGTTAAATTTATTTTTATTTAGTGCCGAAAACTTTCTATAAATTAATAGTTAATATATCTTTACATTAATAAATTGCAAAATTATATGTAATGACGTACAATTATGTTCAGGTTAGGTAAAGATGACCCTTTTTTTCACGAGAGTATGTACATAACAATTCAGTAAGTACAAAGACTTGTATGTTCTATGTTCAGGGAAGGTAGATATGAATCTGTTTTTCTCTTGATAGTAAATAATAATTAAGTAAGCTAAGAGTCAATTAAATTCATTACAAGGAAAATTTGTACATACTGGGTTATATGCCTTCATCAGTGATGTATATAAAATTGAAATATGCAATACAAGCACTTTGTAGGTTGAATGTTAGAATAGATGATATAGCTAAAATCATGACAATTTCAATGCAACGAAAAATGAAGATAATGAGACTTCACAATTTAATATTATGTGAAGATAAAATGAGGTGTTTGTGGATAGTTGTAATTTGTGATGATTGAAAATTTAATCACTGGGTCATATGTCGTTGTGCCTATCCCATATTCATCCATGTTTTCAAACGAGTTTTATGTCAAAAGTAAGGTTAGAAAATGGGTTAGAGTTTTTCCAAGATTTGATAAAAATAAAATAAAGGCTCTTGGGATCACCCACGGGAATTCGTGCTTGTACAATTGCGATTGGGCATCACATTTCGTAATCAAGTTGATAAATATGCGCGATTACCTGATTCCGAATAAACTAACATATAAATTCTGTATGGATCGAGATCCACAAATTCATAATGAGGGACATCATCTGCGCCCTTCGCCATGATCTCATTTCTAGGATTTTGAGCTCACGTTTTTTAGGAGACGATGCTACATAAAGTAATCTTATATATTATAAAATTAAGTAGTGTACCGAAATATACCCCACTATCACTCCATACTTACTCATCCTCTCGATCTTTCTATCTCCGAGTCTCTTCCTCCCTTTCTTATATTCTACATACATTATATATATATATTATGTGTTTGAAGATGCTTGAACATTTATCAAAATCTAGTTGTTTGATTGAATTTTGTTTATTAATTTTGTAATTTCATTTATAAATTTGTTTATTTTTAAAAAGTTCTTATGTACAGTATTGGATAAACCTTTTCTGAGTGGCTGGCTAAGCAGGTTTATCTTTTAACCTTTTCAACATTATTGGTTAATGATTGTTCTTACATTTTTTGTTGCTAGACAACGTGAACCTACTGCAATGGTGATTTTTCAAAACTGAAAAATGCACTAATATTTGATATATTTATTTTTACAAACTTTAATGTGTGGTACTATTCTAATTTTTTTTTGGTTAATGATATAGCGATTGACAATACTAGTGACAGCTAGATTTTGATCGATTGATTGTTTTGTTTCACTTGAATAAGTGTTCTTTGATTCATTTCCTTGTTTTTTGTCCTAGTTAATCATATTGATATGCAAGAAATTTATGAGTATATTCATTAATAATATGTGTCACGTTCTTTCAAAACAACTGTTGGGTTTCAACCCAATGTGATTGTTATGGGCTTGGATGATCCAAGATATATATATATATATATATATATATATATGGGTAAAATAATAATTATATGTGTAGACAATTATTATATATGGTATGTCTTGATCACTAAGTTGGGTAATTAGGTGCCAAGAATTGGAAGACTTGTATAACAAGTATGGTATAACTTGTAGAACAAGTATGATAAGTCTTGTTGGCTAAGTTTTGGATGGCTATATATACATAGTCATATTGTATTTGTTTGATGTGGAGAATACTTACGAGATGTAGTCTTAGGTATTGTTTGGGAGATACTTGAGCATTGTTGGCTCAAGTATCGGGATTTGGGACACCGTTGAGGTTTTATTGTTTTGATGTATTATTATGATTGTTTGGATTAATAATACGAGTTAGGACGTGGGTGTTTCCACGTCAAATATTGTGTATGTTCTTGTTTTGCTTTTACTTATGGTTAATAGAAGTATAAGTAATACTTGAATAGTGTTTGACCGAGCTTTGGTGGATCTTGTCAACTAATCGATTGGTTATGTGTGTGCTTTGCATTGGTGTTTGTGAATCTCGGATTGTGTATAGTCCCCTAACCTAACAAGTGGTATCAAGAGCCAAGGTTCGGGTTCGTGATGGATGAGGTTGAGGGAAAGTTTGAGATTCAATTGGTATGGCAGAGCATGATGCATGATGAAGGATTTGCTAACAAGAAGACTACTAAAGCGGTTATAGACAAAGTTAAGTGCGGATTGGTGGTTGGCTTGTACCGTGGATCAATCTTGATGTTCTTGAGGAGTGGGTTTCTCAAGAAAGATGTGTTCGGACTCGAGATGGATCGAAGAAGATGGAAGAGATCATCGCAATTGTTTCAATGGCTTGATCAACCAGGTGACCTATTTGGATGATACTAGTGATTTTCTTTAGGAGACCGAATGATTATGAAAGCAAGGATCGAGTGACTTAACATGTGGAAGAGTACTCATGGTGGTTGATGCACATGATTTTGTAGATGAATACATCGTTATGGTGAAGAACGGTGGTTTGGAGGGTCACTATACGGGTTTAGCGACTCTCAAAGATTAGAAGAACATGAGGAGATTCTTGTTCGAGTGGAGGCATTGGTGAATGGACATCGATGGCTTGATGGTTACCATTCAATCCGATATGTGTATTGGGTTAAAGGGGAGGATTGTTGGGTTTCAACCCAATGTGATTGTTATGGGCTTGGGTGATCCAAGATATATATGGGTAAGATAATAATTGTATGTGTAGACAATTATTATATATGGTATGTCTTGATCACTAAGTTGGGTAATTAGGTGCCAAGAATTATAAGACTTGTATAACAAGTATGGTAAGACTTGTAGAATATGTATGGTAAGTCTTGGTGGCTAAGTTTTGGATGGATATATACATAGTCATATTGTATTTGTTTGATGTGGAGAATACCTAATAGATGTATTCTTAGGTATTGTTTGGGAGATACTTGAGCATTTTTGGCTCAAGTATCGAGGTTTAGGACACCGTTGAGGTGTTATTGTTTTGATGTATTATTATAATTGTCTGGATTAATAATACGAGTTGGGACGTGGGTGTTTCCACGTCAAATATTGTGTGTGTTCTTGTTTTGCTTTTACTTATGGTTAATAAAAGTATAATTAATACTTGAATAGTATTTGACCGCGCCTTAGTGGATCTTGTCAACTAATCGATTGGTTATGTGTGTGATTTGCATTGGTGTTTGTGAATCTCGAATTGTGTATAGTCCCCTAACCTAACAACAACAAGGTTTTAGGTCTTTTGATTTGATATGATGTTGGTATGAGAGTTATAAAAAGAGGGTTTATAATTTTTTTTCGTTTAGTAGTATTTTAGTTGTCTTATTTAATTGTTAAGATGCAATTTGTGCCAAGTATATGTGTTATATCTCTTTTATTAAAATAATATAAGTATGCTTTAAGTTTTTGTTATAACTTTTTGTGATTATGATATTTTCTTAATATAATTATTGGTAAGGTTTTTGGTATGTTAACTTGTTAGAGTTATGATCAGTAGAAATGTATTTGTAATGGTTAACTTGTTATAATTATAAAAATTAATTTGTGCTAAAATCTTTTAAATTTTTTTTTCTCAAATTTCATGGCATTTTTTTTAATTTTAATATTCTATCCATTTCTGTCTTCATACTTTGTATTAATATTGATTTTTTAGTAATGATATTTGTTTCATGAATTATTATGATTCATAGGGACATAAGTAATGGCTTGTTTTGTACCCGATTCATTCGGAATCACGAATGGTGATTTGTTTTGTGCCTTGAGATGTAATTTTGTTTTATGTAAATAATGATATTCGTTTCTAGCCAAATTTCCATTGTGCTTTTATTTTTTCAGTACAAAATTATGCATTGAATGTTTTTAATGAGAACACGTTACATATACCGTATATATTTAAAAAAAATATTGGTTATTAATGAGTTATTATTTAAATTCGATTATTTTGTAATTATGTTCAGAAGTTAATGTTTTTATTGTGTTTTAAAGTTTTTGTTTGCGATATTAATATTTTTGAAAATATCTGCGAAAATATGGTTTGCAACAAAAAATAATCAAATTCAAATTATTTTTAACTTTTCATGAAAAATAATTGAAATTAGTTTTGGTTGTATTTGAAGTTACTTTAGTTTGAATTTGAGATTTGAGATTGTTTTGGTTTTAAGAAATATATGAATTTTAGTTATCAAATTGTACATAATTAATAATTGCATCAAATAACTTTTAGGTATATAAAATTTTAAACATTTGAGCTATATTAGACGATTTTGGTCGACCAACTATTTGAACTTTTAATGATTTAAATGTATATAAAAACATAAAAATTTAAACATCTAAGAAGAATAATTGAAATTTTGTTAAAAAGATGAAAACTCTAAAAATATGATCACTCGACTACAAAGTATAATACATATGAATTTTTACATAATATAGTAAATTGATCAGTATAATAGATAATGGTTAAATTATAACATATACTTAGATCAGTATACAATGAAATCAAAAAATTTAATTTTAGATTTCATATAAATGCATGGGTCATTAAGGTCATCTAATCATATTTTACATCAATTTAAAAATTTGGAAAATTAGAGGTTGAGTTAAAAAATAATTTTAAATTATAATATAAAACATGTTTCAATTTACCTAATTTTTAACAGAACTTCAATATTGTGTAATAAACAATAGACTAAAACTAAACATTTGAGTTTAAAATGTATAAACGTACATGTTACAAAAAATTGATCGAGACAACCACAAAGATGACTTTTGCTCAATAATACGTCTCAAATTATAGTCTTACATATAGAGGCAAATCACTTGTACGAAGTGGGGCCCGTGGGCGCATGAATAGGGGACATATGGTCTGACGAATGCAGCAACTCGTAAACAAACAAATTAGCAAAACATCAATGTTTTATCACCATTTTTTATTTGTTGTCATGATATTTTATCACAATTTTTTTTGCTGTCATGATATTCTATCGCAATCTAAAATACATACATGCATATAAATTTACATATTATCAACTTTATATAAATTTTTTAAGATCTTCGCATTTTTATTTGTGAATGTCGAAAGAACTTTTCAAGTAAAATAAATTTAAAGGAAACACAAAACACGTGATGATCAATGTTAATGAAGTAGAGAGAGTAGCCTGTAGGCGTTTATCCCATATGCACCTCTTAAGCCAACTCCAGGTACAAAGAAAGTAATTTTGAGATTTTAAGACATCAATTTGTTTATCTTCCACACCCCAATACCATTTGACCATTTCCATAACACGCAAGGAATAATCATTTGTTTACAACACCACCAATTAGAAATTATAAAATTAAGAAATCGGATATTATTTTAAAATCTCCATTTATATTTTCTAATATCATAATTTTAATCAAAATATTATCCATGATCTATTTATGAAAACAATAATTAAATTAAATTTTATTTATAAAATCAAACCACGATTCGAACACAAACCAATCGGTTCTTACTTCTTAGTTGGATTGGTTTAATTTGATCTATACTTTTTATCGATTTGCATGTTATTGTGTATGTTTTGTGCATGTTTTTGTGCGTGTTTTGGTGCGTGTTAGTGTACAACTTCTGATGCTGAAAATTTAAAGTCTCATGAATTTTCAAATGCTACTAATCGTTTATTTAATTAAAGACTAAATCAACGTTACAGACGAACTAAATCTAAAGCTTTTTTTGTGTGTGTTTGTGTGTTTTTTTGTGTGTGTTTTGTGCGTGTTATTGTATGTGTCTAATTATGTGTTTTTTTTCAGAATTAGTATTTATATAAATTGATTAATTAGATGGAAAGTGTTTTTGTGTTCGAATTACTCATAGGTTGCAGCATGGCACAAAGGCTTTCAGCATTGTCTTCCACTCTCTTCAAGACAGTCTCCAATATGATTTCTTTCAATGGTCTCATACATCATTACATCAGTATTCATTAATATGTATATGTATACTCTCCATTATTCTTTTTATACATCATTACATCATTATTCATTAATATGTATATGTATACTCTCCATTATTCTTTTTAGCCATAATAGATAATAGAAGAACTCATGTACTCTACTTATGCCATGTATCAGTGCTTGATCATACTCAGTGGCCTGGCACCAGAGCATTTTGTAGTCTTTCTGATAGAAGGATTCCTCTGTTCCGGGAGCATGGTAACTAAAAAAACTTTCAAAACTCGAACTATTACTCCTTTCATTTTCATTTTTTTTCACTCCTTTCATTTGCATTTTTTTCAGAGAAGATGGTTGCCACGAAGGTTAAATATCCAAAAGCTCCACGTGTGCATCCACCTTACTTAGGAGATATCGGGCAAGAACGCTTGGCAACGAGAATACCACCTCCAGAGAAAGGTACATACGCTTAAGCCTTTGCAAAAAATTCCATGTAAAAACAGTTCAATAGAGTAATGGTTCTATAATCAGTCATGCAATTGTAGTCTTTTCTAAAACCAATTCACGTCAGTTAAAATTGATATAAAGAACGACTTAGTCAAACCTTCCTCCCACTTGACCAACATCAGCCAAAGGGAGAGTAAATTCAGGTATAATTAAGAGTAAAGGGAGAAAAAGGAAGTAAGTTAGGGGGAAACTAGATTTTGGAGTGTGTTGTTGCTAAAATTCATAGCCTTTTCACCTAAACAGGTCTCTCCCACAAAATATATAACTTAAAGTTTATCCTCCTAAATAAGCTTCGTACATTTATTTTTAACTATAGATGGCTGTGAAATCAGTCAATTGATCTAAGGCTGTGTTTGTGTTATAAAATCAGAATCCCCGATATTAACTTATTCTTTAAATTTAAAGGACTATTTGTTCCATAGAATCAGATTTCAATCATCTTTGTAGTTTATTCTAAGGTATAAATGGCTAGGGAAGAGATAGTTATCATAATACTAATCCCATTTAATATAAAGAAATATCCGTGCAAGACACGAGTCTGCGTGAAAAAATAAATCTTATTTTTGTAATAAAAATATATTTAAACTTGATTTATTTATAGTAGACGATGTAAAAATTATTATGTGAATATGTTACAATAGGAGAAACTTGTTGAAAGATTATAGTAATCACCACTACTAAAAAAACAGGATTAGACATCGCACTTAAGACATCGGTTCCAAACGCCACCGATGTTAAAAGTCTTTCTTACATCGGTAATTTTTAAACCGATGTCTTATATACATCAGACATCAGTTTCACTACAACAACGATGTCTTAAACTTTTCAAAAAATTCTAAAAACAACTTAGACATCGGTTGAAATTTAAAGCGATGTTAAAAGTCTTTTAAAAAAATTCAACTATATGACTTTCTCCAATATTCTCCCCGCCTTAGACAATTTTCTACATTTTAGTTTTCCCCCTTAAACAAATTTCCCCCCATTAAAACACAATTTCTTCTCCCGCCCAGTTACAACCCTTCCAGCTGTCTCCAAAACATTAAAATGTTAAAACAAAAAAAAAATCAAAATCAGACATAAGAAATTAAAACATACGCGAGCTTCATTATTCCCAAATCAAACCACTGCTATTTCCTTTCTTCCCCAAATGTAAACCCTAGCTTTCCTTTCAATTTAAACTCCGATTAAACTTCGTTTTCATTCAATTAACTTTCTTTTCTTTTAATGTTCTTTCAATTACTACTCCTATTAACCCTAGATTTACATTTTCTTTGTTTCTTCAACAGATCTGGAGATTTGGAGCTTTGGGTTGCGAGTTTGGAGCTTTGGGTTGTGATTTTGGAGCTTTGGACCTTTGGGTTTGTGAGTTTGTAAGGTATTTTGTTACACCGAGCTTTGGATTCTTTGTTTTTTTTTAAAATCAACCGAGGTTTGGGTTGCATGTATGAACGCATAGTGTATTTCTTTATGTATTTTTGTTCAAATCAACTGAGATTTGGAGATTTGGAGCTTTGGGTTGTATTTTCTTACAAATGAGCTTTGATTTTTTTTTTACGGTTCTTTGTTTTATGTTCTTTGTTCATGTATATGGGTTGCATGTATAAATTTTTTGTGTTATATGGTTCAAATATTTATGTGTTTGAAGTGTTTGTTTATAATCCCCTAAGAACATTTGTAATTTATTGCTAAAGCTTAGTATAAAATATGTATTTTAGTATTTAATTGTATTATTAGGATAATTTTAGTATTTAATCATAAAAAAAATTCTATCTTAACCACCATATAATTTTTGGTATAGGGCATACGAATATATGGATATGGATAAGTCGTGGATATTTAAGGATAGAGATTCTTTAGAGTACGAAATTTGGGTTGAAAGTTTCTTGATACATGCTGAAGAAAATTGTAAAGATCCTAAGAGAATTCCTTGCCCATGTGGGCGATGTGTTAATTTTAAAAAATTCTCTGTAAATATAATAAGGGGGCATATCTATGAAAATGGTTTTAGTTTGGGGTATGTTGATTGGATTTGGCATGAAGAAAAGTCAGCTAAGAGTACTAAGGCATCTGTAGGTAGTTCACGCCCTTCTTCGGAAAAAGCACCCGAGCACTTTGTTGCTTCAGAAACTGTTAATTTTTGTGAAGCAGCATTTAATTCCGAAGATTACGATAAAGATTCGTACGAGTTTAAGAGGTTTGTGGTTGATGCTGAACAACCATTGTACAAGGACAGTGAGTGTACTAAGTAAGAGTCGATGTTAAACTTACACAAATGGAAATCTAGGTTTGGTATTAGCGATAGTGCTTTCACTGATCTGTTGTCTACAGTTGGTTCCCTACTTCCTAAAGATAACGTGTTGCCTGCTAATGCATATGGAGCCAAAAAAACTCTATCCGATTTAGGCCTTGAGTACATAAAATTCCATTCGTGTCTGAACGATTGTGTACTATATAGGGGTATACATTCTGATGCTTCTCAGTGTCCCAAGTGTCATCTATCTCGTTGGAAGGTGGGGAAAGACGGTCAACCTAGGGTTAATCTTCCTGTCAAAGTCATGTGGTACTTTCCAATCATTCCGAGATTTAAACGGATCCTTCCACTGCTGAACTTATGACCTAGCATGCAAATAAGCGGATACAAGATGATAAGATGCGACATCCGACTGATTCCCCTGCTTGGAAAAATATCGATTATAGGCGGCCTGCCTTTGGTAGTGAACCGAGAAATATTCGTTTGGCTTTGTCAGCGGATGGTATAAACCCACATAATAACGGGTTAACCAATCGGTATAGTTGCTGGCCAGTAGTCTTGGTAAGTTACAATCTTCCTCCGTGGTTATGCATGAAAAGGAAGTTCATGATGTTTACCGTATTAGTACCTGGTCCGCATGAGCCAGGTAATAATATTGACATCTATTTACAGCCGCTAATTGATGATTTGAAGAAGCTTTGGGAGGAAGGTGAACCAAATGTATATGATGCATATACTCAAAACTTTTTCACCCTAAAAGCAATTTTATTATGGACGATAAATGATTTCCCTGCATATGGAAACTTGTCCGGCTGTCTAAATAAGGGTTATAAGAGTTGTCCAATATGTGGTGATGATACCGTAGCTAAATATTTAAAGCATAGCAGGAAAATGTGCTTCCAAGGTCATCGTCGATATTTGGCTAGGCATCACCCTTATAGGAGGCAGAAGGCAGCTTTTAACGGGGAACAGGAATTTGGGAACCCACGTCAAACCCTCTCCGGAGAAGATGTGTTAGTGCAGCAGGAACAAATTGTATTTTCTTTTGGGAAGGAATTGAAGAAGTCAAAGAAGGTGGACTGTGCATGGAAAAAAAAAAGTCAATTTTTTTTCAGTTGGAGTATTGGAAGTTTCATCATGTGCGCCACTGTCTCGATGTTATGCATATGGAGAAAAACGTTTGCGATAATATTCTTGAGACCTTACTAAATATGAAGTTTAAGTCGAAAGATAGTGAGGCATCTCGTCTTGATATGATTGACATGGGTGTTAGACATGATTTAGCTCTACAAGTAGGGAAAAAAAACCGATCTGCCCCCTTCCCTTTTCACTTTATCAAAGGCAGAAAAAAACAATGTTGTCATCATTCCTATCTATGAAACTTCCTGCTGGACACGCATCAAACATCAAAAATTGTGTCTCCATGGCTGATTTAAAGTTGTACGGTTTGAAGTCCCATGACTGCCATATTATCATCCAACAATTACTCCCGGATGCAATTCGTTCTATTCTTCCGAAACATGTTAGGGTCATAATTATAAGACTGTGTTTCTTTTTTAACGCTTTGTGCACCAAAGTTGTTGATGTATTGAAACTAGATAATTTACAATCAGATGTAATAATAACTAGGGCTGGAAAAAAATCCGAAAAATCCGATATCCGTCCGAAATATCTGTATTCGTATCCGGAAAAAAGCGGATATTATCCGTATCCGGAGTCAACCGGATATTATCCGTATCTGAATCCAAGAGGTTAGGATACGGATATGGATATAGGCGCATCCGTATCCGAAAATATCCGTATCCGAAAGTAATTATATATAATATATTTTTAATATATATAATATATAATTATATATTTTAAACCCATTCATAGTTATAAGCCCATTTATATATTTTTATACACACACTTATAGTTATAGGCCCACTTATTTTTGATGAATTTGCAAGTTATTTAGAGACAATGATGTGTAAATGAAGTTATTTTGATATAAATTTGCATATGCAAATTTGGATAATGTATATGATTTTTGTAATTTGTAAATTAGAATCGAGTATCTCTTTAATATGCCTGTTTTTTTGTTTTTGTTTTTTTTTGCAAAATATGCCTATTTTTTATAATAATGCAAATTTCACAAAAAAAATTCTTTTTTTGCAAAACGGATTCGGATCCGGATATTATCCGTATCCGGATAATATTTGCCGAATTCGGATTCGGATAAAGTTTTTTCGGATATTCCCGAATTCTGATACGGATACGGATACGGTTGTAAAAAACGGATCCGGATTTGGATATAGCTGTATCCGTATCCGTATTATCCATTTTCCAGTCCTAATAATAACCTTGTGTGATCTAGAATGAATATTTCATGGATCATTTTTTGATGTAATGGTACATCTCGTTGTTCACTTGGTTCGAGAATTGCGTTTATGTGGACCGGTATTTTATAGATGGATGTATGCATTTGAACGGTTTAATAAAGTGCTGAAGAGTTATGTACGAAACCGTTATTATCCGGAAGGTTGTATAGCAGAAAGTTATCTTAAAGAAGAATCGGTAGAATTCTGCACGGAGTTTCTTAGAGAGGGTTGCACAACTGCCGGTCTTCCAAATGATCAAGAAAAACTCTCTGGTCCATTATCTGTTGTGGTAATAAAGGTAGTCGAAGAAAAGGAGCGAGACGAAGCGCATCTACATGTCCTTCAGAACAATCCTGAAGTGTATCCATATATCATGTGAGTGCATTCATTTTTCCTATTCTAATTCCTCATATTGTTAGTAAGTATATCTATGTCTATTTTTTTAATATGTATGCATTTTTTCAGAATGCATAAGGAGTACTTATAAGAAATTCACCGAGGGAAAAAAAAGTGTTCATTGGCTCATGGGAGAGCATAATCGCCTATTTGCTGATTGGTTTGAAAAGAAAGTAGGTTTCACGATTAGATCTTTTTTTTTGTAATATAATGGCTACTGTTAGTTAGACTTTAAAATTAACTATTATTTATGTTTACAATAATATGTGTAGGTTAGTGATGAAATGTGGGAGAATGGTGACAGTATTTCGGAGACGATAAGGTGGCTCGCTGGAAAACCATCATTTTCGGTTTTAACTTATCAAGGCTATTCAGTTAATGGAGTTCGATACTCTACGAAGTCTCGAGATGATGCACGTGTTGTTCAAAATAGTGGGGTTTCTGTTGTTGCCAAGGCTGTTCAAGTCTCTAGCAGCAAGGATTTAAATCCTGTTGAGAGCGATATATCATTTTATGGAATCATCTTAGAAGTTGGGAGTTGGATTACCATGCATTCAAAGCCCCTTTATTCTTGTGTAAATGGGCAGAAAATGAAAAAGGCATAAAGGTGGATGATCTTGGCTTTACACTTGTCAACTTCAATCGACAAGGACACAAGAAGGAAAAATATGTGTCTGCTGAGCAAGTCAAATAAGTTTTTTATGTTCAAGATCCCGTTGATGCGGCCTGGTCGATCGTATTAACTTCCACCACCCGAGACTATCAAGAGTTGTATAACGATGATGATTTAGGGGACACGATTATGGAACATCCGCCATTCTGCTCTAATATCCGTGCGATATCAATACTGATGATGTTTTGCATAGTGTTAGGCCTAATATTGAGGGAATTTGGGTTAAAAAATAATCTATATTATGTACTTCAAATTTGTTGTTTTGTTAGTCATGCCTTGAACTTGAACTATTTAATATGAGCACCTTTTATTTTTGTTGTAATTCATGTATATCTGCATCCTTTACCTTTATCTGCATTCTTAGTTCATATATCGTTATTCATGTATATCTGCACTCTTATAGGCTATCTCATTTAAATACCAATATCTAATGGCTTTACATTGTATCATACAGATTAAAGGAACAAAATGGGGAAGAAGCGGAAGAGTAATAGGCCAAAATCTGCTGAGCCTATCGAAGGTAATGAGGGATCTAAAGATGCCAATCAGATGTTGCCAGAGGAGAAAGAGTCTGCAGAGCCTTGTGATCAGTTGGATGTGCGACAAGCTACAGAACCTCAATCTCAAAGATCAGACTCTGCACATGCAACAACGACTACTTCTGAATCTACAAAAAAGAGGTTGGGAGCTGCTCGAGGTGTTTCTGCTCTTCACAGAGTAGTGGTGAAGAAAGCTCAGGGAAAAAAATATAAAATTAGAGTTAATCAATTTGGAGTTCCTACTGGAAGTAATAGGTGTACCTTACAGTCCTATATAGGAATGTTAGCCAGGAGTATGATTCCAATTGACATTTCAAGTTGGCCACATGTAGATCCTGGTTTGAAACAAAAGTTATGGCTTGATATTCAGGTATAATATAACTTATAAATTTATGAGTTATATCCACTTGATCTTAGGTACTATATATCCACACATTTATGAGTTGTGTCATTTTTCTTTATTAGGGTACATTTAAAGTTGCTCCGGAAAGTGAGGGGATGGTGCTGAAGTCTGCAACTGATAAATGGAGGCAGTTTAAAACTAATCTAACTACTAAACATGTGATGCCATATATTGGATCGAAGAAACAATTTAAGAAGCCTCTGAAGCAATATGAGTTTGTGGGTAAAGAAAGTTGGAAGAGATTTGTTGAGCAGCGGACACCCGAAAATGGCTGGTATGGATATATTTCTTGCAGAATTTATTATGTTTGGTAGAATTAATTTTGTTATGTATTTTACTTTGATAGAATTTATTATGTATGGATTATGCCTCGTAATGACTCCAACGATCTTTTTTTTTGCAGTCACTGCGTAGTTTGCAGAGCCAAAGAGTGCGTAAGCGGAAATATCATCACTGCTTGTCAAGAAAGGGGTACTTTGGTTTGGAAGAAGAAGAAGTAAGAATCTATCCAATGTTAATGCAAATTTCAGTTTTTAATGGCTTTTAATATTTTTTCGCATTTTAAACAGATAAAGAAGGGGAACATGAAGCGTGGAGAGCAACGTGATCGAGCAATTTTTTGGAAGAAGGCTCGTATACCAAAGGATGCGAACCATGAGATTGGAAGAAGGCTGGTGGGGTTGAATGTGGTTATGTCGTCATGCGGTACATGAAAGATATCATTTTGGATGAGGACTTTTCTTTTACTACTAAGGTATGCCTATTAATTTATGAATTGTCCAAGTCTAATTGGGGGCATGGTATAGGACTGTTTAGAATGGTATAGGACTGTTTAGGATCAGTGTTGCATTTGTTAATTTTTATTCTTGTGTTTTACTTCTTAGTGGGCAACCAAGAGTCGGAAGACTTACACAGCGCAGGAGTTGGATGAGGTGCGCATGGAGACTGTCCGGTTCATCCAGGATAAAATGTGAAACATTTGGCAATATTGATCAGTTGTTTTAGGTTTGGTTTTGATCAGTTGGCAATATTGTTACCTTTTATTTCGTAGTTTTGTTTTGATCAGTTGGAATATATGTTTTGATCAGTCGGATGTTTTAGGTTTGGAATATATGTTTTGGTAATTGGTTATCGATGGTAACCTTGAATTGTAGCTGTATGAGCTATTTTGTGAATTCATTGTGAACTTTGAATTTGGTAATGATGAATATTAGTTATCATGTGGCATTTTTGGTTGAGATTTCTGGAAATGTCGCACAGACAATTAACATTCACATTAACATCACAGACATCTAAAAGCGATGTCTTAAAACCGATGTGGACAATTCAAAAAACCGATGTTAATAAGGGCATACAACATTGCTTAATTTGCAAAATCGATGTTAATACCATGCATTCAACAACAGGTATTGCTAATAAACCGATATGAAAGGTATCATTCGTAAAAAAAATAGCTAGTTAAACCGATGTCTTTGAAGTATCTTACATCGGATACATAAAATATGTGATGTCTAAGAGTATCTTTAACATCGGTTCTAAAAAATGAACTGATGATACTTAATCTATTAGACATCGTTTCTGTTTTAGTTATCGATGTCAATGTCTATTTCTAGCTTGTGTGTTACATGCTTAAGTGACTCTAACCTTGATAATATAACAATATTGAAGTTGCCAATATATCAGATTATCATAAATTCGTAAAAGATTCAGGGCAAAGACATCAGAAATGCACTGAAAAACGATGTGTAAACTCGTATTAGACATCTGTGAAAAACCGATGTCTAAACTTCAGACTTTTAACATCACACGCGAAGACATCGGTTTGGTTTCATAATAGACATCGGTTTTTACCCGATGTCTATTGACATATTTCTAGTAGTGCACATTTAACATAAACGTAAAAAGCAATAGTATAATCAACATCATGTAATCATGAATATACCAGATCGAGGTTTTTCGATTTTCAAGAAATTAATATTATTCATTAGGTACCCCAAAGCAATTTATATAAAAATCTATTTATTTCTCACTAAAGATAACTTGTATTGTTTATAGTGCATATGTGCTCATTTGATTATGTTGTTCCCTTTCTTATGATCATGATAGTCATGGTGATATAGTTGAATATATAAAACTATTAGTCGTCTAAATTGTTATAATTTCAATAAAAAATTATTGAATCAGAATAATAACTGTATATGACTAAGTTTTTCAAAATGTAAGAACTTACATGCATCATGAAACACTTTCATATCTTTGTCCCGTATTTGCCTTGTGATGTCTATAAAATTGTTATATCACTGATTATTCAATTTTTTGTATGAGTCTCTACTTCCAAATGCAAGTATTATATTATCATTATGGATTATTAACATTGGTGTCGTATGATTAAAAAAATCCAAGTTAGCAGTGTCTTACCATGTCTCATATATTCATGTAATGAAATAATCATAATAAAATATTAATACCACATAAATCATAAAAATAATATTAATACTTTTAATTTGAAAATATATATATAATATTATTTTATGTTGTTACGTTACATTACGTAGAAGTTATCCACTAGCTCTTCTAAAACATTGAAAAGGGACACGTCGGTGGACCCGACTTTATATTATTATTTATATCCTTTTAAAAATATGAAATCATAAAGTTAACACATGGATAAAATATAATTTTCTTACTTCTAAATATGTTACGTAGTGAACCAATATCGCACATATATTCTTGACAAAAAAAAATCGTACATATATTTGATAAATAATGTGATAAATATATGTCATGCGTGTATAAAGATTCATGTTTATTTTTTGGACTTTAGGTAAGGAGTTTTTTTCTTCTTAAAATGCTACTCGTATATATATATATGTATATATATATATATATAAGAAAAATAAGGTCTTGCTCAAATGAGAAACACTAATGTGGTGAGATATGAGATCCAATCCTAGCCACAAGTTTTTTATATCTAAATTAAATCATACCCCCACAATTAATATTTAAAATTTTAATTTTTTATTATTCATTTAATTCAACATCATCTTCCACCATCATCTTCTTCCCCATTCCGGTCACCATTTCCGGCAACCAATTCCGGCCAACCCAGAAAATCACCGCTGGTGAACAGAAAATCACCGCACTGCCACCACCTCCGACCACCATGCCACCGCCACCACCAACAAAAATCACCACCTTTAAACAGAAAATCACTACACTCCGCCACCTCCGGTCATCGCACTGCCACCACCACCAACAAAAATCACCACCAAATAACAAAAATCACCAAAACCATTATAAACCACCCCATCTCCACCATCACCTCCGGCCACCACCAAAAATCACCACCGTCAACATAAATCACCACCTTTTGTCCCCTACGGGGCCTGAGATTCCTAAGTAAATCGCCAACAAATCACAGGAGATACACCCAAAACCAACAAACACCCGAAAATCACCAAAAAATCAACACAAATCACCAGAAATTTCAATCAACCCCGATCTTCACTGCCTGTCTCCTTAGTATGATATCTGAAATGTTTTTTCTAATCTATGTCCCTGTTTTTTTATCAATTATATCATCTTATCATGGATGTCTTGAAGCTTAATTTATACGATATAATATAAACCATCCCGCATACATCTAGTCATCCTCGACCTTTTGAAGCTTTCGAAATCTCGAAAACCTAGAAATGATGATCGGATCAATCGTAGGAATGGAAGCGGTAGGCGGCGGAAAGGACCGTCGTTCTCAACGACGATGAGTAATCGATCATCCTCTATTTTATTTTCGTCACTCAGGAACAAAATCAATCACACGAATCATAGATATACATACTTGTGTGTATATATTCGCGATTGGAGGGGCTGGGTGGAGGGAGGGGAGAGAGAGAGAGAGAGAGAGAGAGAGAGAGAGAGAGAGAGAGAGAGAGAGAGAGAGAGAGAGAGAGAGAGAGGGAGAGGGGGGAGCGGGTGGCGGCGGCGGGAGGAAATTGATGGTCAGAAGGATGAGATCGGTGGTCAAACAGAGTTGTTAAATGAACAGAGCTGGTGAAAAGCAGTGTATGGGTGTAATGTTTGATATTTTTAGTTAAATAAAATATGTGGCAGTGATTTAAAGTTGTTTAAAAATTATGTGGCTGAGATTAGATCTCAGTTCTCACAATAATAGGGGGTTCTCACCTGAGCAAAACCCTATATATATATATATATATATATATATATATATATATATATATATATATATATATATATATATGTATATGTATATGTATATATATGTATATGGATATGTATATATATATACATACATATATATATACATACATACATACATATATATATATATGTATGTATGTACACACACACACACACATATACATATAGCAGATGTTTTATGTACAAAAGTTAAATGTTAGACTTGTTAGAACAAATCTCCACCTGTTACTTATTTTACAATCCAAACTTATGAAATTTTATTAAATAGAAAACTTATGAAACTACATAATAATATCTAAGATTCTAACTTTCGATTTCATCTTATACATAATTTAAATATATGCTGGTTTAAATTTTAAGAACTCATTTTTTAACTCAACTTCAATTGCTTTACATGTTTTCTTGAAAATTAATGTATTTTACTTCATCGTATAACATAATAAATTCACAGTACAAATGAATGATCATTGTATCATATGACATTACAAATTTATTTAATATATTAAAAATTTATTATGAAAGACTCATATATTTTTAACATAACTTAATCATTATTTGCCTACAATTTCGAATTTTGTTATTACAACTTATTTTCAATAGTATTATATTTCATAGTCAACCAATAGTCTGGTTGGTCAATATTATTAGTTAGTACAATTTTATAATATTTTGGATACAAAAATCATATCTTATTTTCATCTATGATTACCTATTAATCATAATAATTTCTTATATATCTTATTTTCAGAGTTCTCATTTTTTTATCAATTTAATTATTTTCTATACATTTTTTTTAAAATTTATTTTTTTAAATCAATTATACATTTAATTAATCAACCAAAGAATTATATTTAAATTACTCAAAGTTTTATTCGAAAAATAAAAAATTATTACAAATTATAATAAAGATGATCAAAGTTATAATTATATATAAAATAATAACAGAAATCGAAAAAGGCGAAGTTACACAAAATATAAATGACCCTTTATTTACTCAAAAGTTATAACAAAAATATAATAATAGAAAAAAATGAAAATATATGATTTATCTAATACATTGTTTAAAATAAATTTAAAAATCAATGCATTACAATGATTATGGCATGAGCTTTATAAGAGGACGTTAAATGTTCAATTCTCTATGTATATGTAAAGATTTAACGGCTGTGAAATTATTGCTTTACCCTTATTTGTTGAAAAATAACAAAAACGCCACTCTTTTAAGATTTATGTAAAAATTAGATATAATTTTGTTACCCTCGAGGATCGAACCCATGACTTTCCACTCACAAACTCATGCCATAACCATTATGTTATACTTAGTTTTGAGTATGTTTTAAGAATTTATTAAATAAGCCACATCTTCTCCTTTTGTCCCCTTTTTTTAATTTTTATTTTGACTAAATAACATATTGGTTTTTTCACAAAAAAACAAATAATAACATATTGGTTTTTGTTAGTTTTAGAAGATTGCTAAGAGTATAATTACAAAAAACATTTTAATCTATTGAGTATACTCTACGATTATCCTTTGCCATTTTAAATGATTGAAATTAAAAATAATATTTTAAGATCAAATTTTAAGATAAAATTTTAGATTATACAATAATATAACCGAGTTCGGTAAAAAATGTATTTATTTACACTATTCTCCAAATAGATATTAAATTATTAAAATAAAAAATAAAATTTGGTTTTAAGAAATATGTAAATCTTATTTATTAAATCAGACATAATTAATAAGTGCATCACAAAATTTTTAGGTATATAAAATTTTAAATATGTGAGTCATATTAGAGATTTTTGGTTGACCTATGTTTACACAATATCACGCAAGTATACGTAGTCACAAGTAATACAATTAAGTTCGTTCCACTGAGATCTGGTTAGGTTATTTTCAGCTAATGTGCCTATTCAACAATGTATGATCTTAATTCACTGCTAAGATAATAAATAAATTGAGGTTTTAATTAACTAAATTAAACTAAGATGCGAATTAAGGAATTAAGAATTAACTAGCTAATGAGATCTAAAACTGATTTACTTATACGAGAATAAACATGGAATCCTAACTTCATTATCTACTTCACTTAGAGTCGCAGCATTTAATCAATACATGTGATGGTTTTGATATCTGATCGGATAACACGAAACAAGTAAAAGCTACCTCTCGGTATACTAATACCAAACTACGCATGCATCCACAAAAGAGATAGAAGATGGGTAGACACCAAATATGTTTAGACACTATATCTCTATAGAATTTGAAAACATAAAGGTTTAAGCACAAGTTATCCACATAGATCACATAGGGTAGCATAATATCTCTATTTATGCCACAAATTATGATGTTAAAACATCAAGCTATCCTATGCTAGCATGACAAGTTCTAAATCTCAAGATCCACTCTCGTTTAGCAAGAGATTAACAAATTAGATGTTCGCGACGCATCTAAATACATGAAACACAACCATACAAGGATATCAAGAATTCACCACATATAAATCTTTAAAGCATGCAAACTACTAAGCTACATAGATAAATCCGTTAGAATCCCATGACAACGATTAGCTCATAATTGAACCGTTAATCGTCTTGGGAATTGATGAAAACATGATATAAAACAAGATATGAATAAAAGAAGTAATTATATTAATAAACAAATAGTTAAGAAAACAAATCTAGAATCCAGAATAACACAAAAGATGAAGTAGATCTAGATCCGTTGCTTGTCACGAGCGTTGAATCCTTCTCCACTTTTCTCCCTTGCAGATCTAAGCTATGTTACAATAATAATAATACTCTCCTAATTACAATGCTAAGATGTGTTTAAATAGGCTCTATATTTCTTGCCCAGCAAGAAATTACCTTCTATTACAATTAGAATTCGATTAAGGTACTAAAACCTGCCCAAAATATAATTAGAATTAGAAAAAGGGCAAAACAGTAATCTTTCAGCCTTGCTTCACAAAGAACACGTGCGCGAATTTTAACTACATGCTCCCTGCACCTGCTATCTATCCCAGGTTGTACAAAATCTCTCAAGCTTCGCGTGAGCTGTAAGATCGCTGAAAACGGACTTCTAGAACTCCAGATATGGCCAAAACAGTGTAGACTACGCAACCTTCCCGGAAAATCCGATTTTTAATCAATTAATCCTCCAAACACGATAGAAGCATCCACCATAATCGACATTCTTGTAAGTCTGCACAACTAAGCAAAACACATCAAAACTACAATAAACTTGAGTCCAAGACAATCAATTTAAGCCGATATGGAACGCTCCAAGTGGATATAAAATCCACTTATCAACCTACTATTTAGATTTTCAGCAATTTAAATGTATGATTGGTGTTAACACATAAATATTTAATAAAAACAAAAAATAATTGAATTTATGTTAAAAAGATGAATCTCTAAAAATGAATCTGTGTTAAATATATAAAAAATAACATAACTAATTTTCAATTTTGAATGAAAGAAAATATGATTCTTGAGTCGTAAATATTACAAAACTGCAATAATTATAAATAATGATCGATTAGATTATAACTCGACTATAAAGTATGGTTATATAAATTTTCATATAACATAATAAATTGATCATTATAACATATAATGGTAGAGTTGTAACATATACTTATATTACAATAGATATAACGAAAAAAGTTGATTAAGGATATCATATAGATGTAAAAGCCATTAAGTCGTTTAATCATATTTTACTTCAATTTAAATCTTTGGAAAAAGTTGAAGTTGAGTTTAAAAAATAATTCAAAATTATTATATAATTTTTTCCAAACTTCCAAATTTTTAAAACAGAATTTTGATATTGTGTAATAAGCATTTGACTGAAACATAACATTTGAATTTAAATATGTATAAATATGCATGTATATATGAACCACAAAGATGACTTGTACATAATATTAAGAGATTTTGTAATATATTTCTGTCTACGTTAAAATCACATGAATTTACATAAGTTTATGTTATTTATGGACAGTTTTATTAATATAATTATTTATATTATACTCAAATATTCACTTTGATAAGGGTGATGGCCCAAAATAATCATTTTTGGGATCAAGTGGCCCAAAATACTAATTCTGGAAAAAATGGCCCGAAATACCGACGGGATACGGAGTTTCGGCCTCCGTATTAACTAGATACGTTACACGGTCTACCGTATTAGCTGGATACGGAACACGATCTTCCGTGTTATGCATGATACGGAAGAGCGTGTACCGTGTTTGTGCTGTGCACCCGCCTAACACGAGACACAGTACACCGTGTTACACAGAACACGTTACACCGTGTACCGTATCATGCACTGTTACGAAAGACGAAGTACCGTATTACCCCTCATATCACGGTACACGATTTAACGTGTCCCGTCAGTAAATAGGGCCAGACATGCTCAAATATGAGTATTTTGGTAATTTTCTCATTTGATAAAGCTGATTTCACGCCATTTTAAACACTAAATTAATATTTTATCAATTAAAAGTAAACATATGATTACTATCGTATTGATATTTATCCAAATTTTAAGAAATCTAATCAAATTATAAAATAATTGGTACATGAATTTTGTATACAATATTGTAAAATAACTATAAAAACATGAGATAAAATTGAAATATTATCATTTACCATATTTTTAGTTACAAAATTATCTTTATATATATATATATATATATATATATATATATATTTATTTATTTATTTATTTATTTTAATCGAAAAATTATTTCAGTGTGCCCGTGCCTTGCACGGGATTTTACGCTAGTTGAAATTTTGATTTTCAACACGATCATCCTAATTATTAAAATAATAAAATAATGTAATTAATGATAATTAGCCGATTGACTTTTTTAATTAAAAGACGTTATTTTTAATTGATGATATTATCTTTTATAAATAACTAAAATATCATATCTTTTAATCAATAATATTTAGAAAGAATGCCCAAAATACCTCTTTTTTACTACCCTACTTACCAAAATACCCGTTTTGAAATACACTGCTCTGTCTACCCATGGGATACGCGGTTGGAGAAGGCGTATCCCACGTCCCCCCGTGTCTCTCTCCCCCTCCCCCGTCTCTCTTTTTTTTTTCTCTCTCTCTCTCCGGCAGACAGTCCGATTGGGCATTTATTTCCGGCAATCAAATGGACTATAATTGTGGTATAGGATTGTAGATCGTCTTGAGACGAGTCTAATGGACTATAAAACATCAACGAAAAGTGAACGGAACTGGACGAACGAAGGAGAAGTTAGTTCGTCGGAAAATCAGAAAATCGGAGGAGAATTGGGGCTTTACAATCCGGAATTAGAAACGAAAAAAGAATGGCATAGGGTTGTAGAGGATGAAAAGCCGATTCCATTGATGTATAGAACATAATGGGAGAGTAACTGATGGTGTTGGACGAACATCGCCGAACTATCGCCGGAAATCGCACAAAATCGCCAGAGCTCGCGAGTTTTTGAGAAAAGTGATGATGACGTCATATGACGTCATCGCGCATGTCACGTATGCGTTACACCAGATGCGCCGTACAGACATGCGTATCCCAGATAAGTGCAACTTTTGATGGGCGTGTCTCTGTAATTACTCCTCTTGTGTGGGCGTATCCAATGTACTGCTCCTCTGCCATAGGCGTATCCGACGATACTCTTCTGTCATGTACGTATCTCGTGGGTATTTTGGGCGCGAAGCGCTAAATCTGGGCATTTTGGTTATGAAACAATAAAAAGTGGGTAGAAAGGGCAATCACCCTAATATTTATTTTCTAACTAAAACACACTAACTTTTAATTTAAAACATAATCTTGTAATAATTAATATATACCCTAAAACATCACATCATATCTTCAAATTACTAACAAAAATCCGTATACAACGAATAATGATCGCTAGATTTTTAGTAAAAAATCAAAATCGTTAGATCTAATGTTTAGATATATTATATGATTAAATTAATTTACTAAAATTTCAAGATTCGAATTCCCTCAACAACATATTTATTTTAGAATTTTACGAAGTAAGTTTTAAAACATGCATATCATTAAATAAATTTATATTAAATTATTTAAATTAAAATTAAAATAAATTATCAAAAATAATGATTATGCAAAAAATAATTGTAACATAAAATACAATTTATTATATATCAAAAGAAATCCGTGCATCGCATTGGTTATGAAAGAATGCCCAAAATACCCAATTTTCCCCTACCCACAGGCGTATCCGAAACACTGTAGCTTGCCAGAAAACACAAGCTCGTTGCCGGAAAATCGAGAGCTCCTGAACGGCGACTTTTATCATTCCGTTCGAACACTTTCTCCAGGCACTTTACACACGACTACAGAACGTCAAAATGACCATAAGCTCATGTACATCATCTTCCCGAACTCCGTTTATCTCCTTCGGCCCCGCACGGGCAAGACGAAACTCGTCGGAGTTGTGAGTTGATTGAATCGCCATTTTGGGCGTTTACAATCCGGCAACTGAACTGTTATAAAATTAGTATAGGTATGTAGAGAATCGAAACCCGATTTTAATGGTATATGGTAGGTGATGGGAAGGTCAGGGATGTGGACGGACGAAGAGATCGAAATTAATCACCGGAATCGCCATTGTTGTCGTCGTTCAGGAGCTCTGTGCTGACGTGTGATACGCATCTTCAAGATGCGTATCTCCTGTTGCGTGACAGTCATAGGCGTATCCCCCATCGTTTACTCCTTTTCTGTAGGCGTATCCAATAATGATACTGCTTTCAGATGGCGTATCCAACACTTACGCCTAAGGACTGGACATATCATGACATACGCTTCGTGAGAGGTGGGCATTTGGGGCGGCGTTTTTGAATCTGGGCATTTCGGGCAACCAATAATAAAAATTGAGCATTTAGGGAACTCACCCATTGGTTATAAGCTAGTTTGATTTAATGAATGCAACGTGTTAAGTAATCTATTATGAAACCAAAAATAATTTTAATTACTAAATTTTTAAAATTACATTTATGTTTGATTTTGATTGATGTCAATTATAAATATCGTTATAAAGTTGTAAAACATGTATTTCTAAATTTTTTCTAAAAATTGTTATTTTTAATAAGAAGACCACATGATGCAAAAGACTTTCTAAACTTAATTATTTTTGAAAAACTCCCAAAAATCAAACTCAATCTCCAGAATCAAAAACATATTTTATATTAAAAAAAAAAAAAAAGCGCCCACCCCTATAAAGGGGTGTTTGGCCGTTCATATAAGTTGGCTTATATGACCAAAGCCCATTTCCACTTACTTTGAAGTGTTTGACAAAATAAGTGAATGAACTTATTAACAACTTATATGAGATAAGTTGAATGTTAAGAAATCCTAACATTCAACTTTCAACTTATTCTTATTTCTCGATATACGCAATATATAATATCCTTCAAATTTTCAAAATCATATATCTTTTGATCCGTTCATTAAAAAATTGATATGTATATGTCAAATTTCTCTACTCAGATCTATCCATTGATATCCACTTATATATATATATTAAAAAACAAATATTTTGAAAATATTTAAAAAACAATCTACTGACTTATAATTTCTGATTTACCAAACACTCTATAAAATTATAAGTTCTGATTTACTTATCACTTATATGATACTTATCACTCTAAGTTATAAGTTACTTATTTTAATATAAGCCCAAAATGCCATACTTTCAATTGTCCCTCTGTTAATTCAAATCAAAAATCAAATCCCAACTTTCCCAATTTTCAGAAACTAGGGTTAGGGTTCCAACACCATGTACAACGGAACCGGGTTACAAACCGCAAGAGGATCCGGAACCAACGGTCACATTCAAAACAACAAGTTCTCCATAATACCTAACACAAACAAACCCATAATCGAAACCAAACCCTTCAATTCAAACCAAGGCGTTTCGAAAAAGGTGAATATAGATATACTCGAGCATGATCGAAAGCGGAGGGTAGAGGTACAGCTGGTTGAGTTAGAAGAGAAGTTGATTGATCAGGGTTTTAGTGAGGAGGAGGTTGCGGAGAAGCTCAATGTGGCTCGTCGAAAGCTGGAGGATGTCGGTGGACCTACTGTCGGTGCTCTCTTCGAGAAAAGGTAGATATAGTATAACCTCGATGAATTAATATTTGATGATTGAATAATTTTGATAATAGGGACAATGTAGGGTTAATCTCGATAATTGAATGAAAACCTCTAGTTCTGCTCGTATTCGTTTATCGAATTTTAATTGTAGTGATGTTAAATATAACATGTTTAGTGGTGGATTTATTTTTATGGTGGAAATTTCGGCGTTTGAGAGGGTTTTGGATTATTGGATTGTTTAGTTTTATATGTGATGTGTTATATTTGTAGCCGTGCGTTTGAATATGAATCATTTTAACTTAGGGTTTTTACCAACTGTACAAACAGGGATCGTACATACTTTTAAATGTTTGTTGTTTTTAGTTACTTGCTGATTTTGTTTTAAAAATTTCCAGTTAGTTTGCTTAATTGTTTAAGAAATCCCTAGATTATCCTTGATTGAATTGATTTTGGATAAATATCTTGTAGAGCGGGTGATGTTTAAACTTTTGGTGTTTTTATAGATGCATTATTAATATAAGGAGAGATTTAGCATGTTTGTGCTGGTGTCTGTTATTTCTGGTGTAGGCGCTTTTATGATTACGAAGCTGGGTTGTAATAATCCCTTACCGGCTTACCGGAGAAAATAAGATAGTATCTCATGCAAATGTCCTTGAATTGGCCGATTAGAGCATGTACTTTCACATAATTTATATCTTGTTCCTTACTATTCAATTGAAAAAAGAAGTAAAAATTAATTTTTTCCAAGACATATTATAGATTATCTAAAAAATATTATTCAAATGAAAGAATGAACATAGACAAACACTTCATGGCCACTTCATGTAGCCGCTTGCTCCAAAATTTCAACAAACATATTAAAAAATCTTTCGTATATAAGTCTGGTTCATTCTTATGCTACATGCCTTGAATCTTTAGAAACTGTTGACCCAAATGCCCCTATTTCAGGTAAAAAAAAGAACCCATTATTCCAAATTGATAGGTATATAAATCGTGTGAATCACAAACACTTGCATCAAATATAGCTAATTTAACTCAGATTAGTGTTCAACTTTAATGGGGTAAAAATAAAAGAGTCAAAGAAAATGACCTCACAATAAAGAGATGAAATAAATTCACATATTGTTTCGGAATTTGTTGCTGGTTTTGCTCAAGGGAGTCCATGAGTCCTGCATTTCAACGAGTCAGAAAATTTATTTGTTGATTCATGGACTCCCTTAAGCAAAACCAACAATAAATGCCTTCTTAAGCACACATGGAGCTCATCTGTAGTTGGTAATAAATTGCCTTCTTAAGCACATATGGAGCTCCTCTGTATTTGGTACCGAATCATATATAGGGCATGTGATTTATTTTGTTATTTTCTTTGCAGATGCACTGCATATAGAGTTAATAGGTAGGTAAAAAGTTTATACCATTCATATCCCATGAAAAATCAGAATTCAAAATCGATAGGGAGAAGAAAGAAGCTATAGTTTAAAATATAAGGAAGCCATAACTACTAAAACTTTGGACCTTTGGTCATGGAAAAGGAGAAGGTGCATGTACGTTTATATGTGAAATTACCAGGATATGACAATATATAGATCCAAAAGATATCTTAAATTTCATTACATCATCTTGATATCTTCTAGATATTATAAGGATATTCTTAGATTTCAAATAATCCTCATAAATGCACATCTGGATATAGATATGCATAACAATATTCAATATTTGTTGTTTGTACTAACCTTTATTAGATACTGTTTTCTAGGGATGACTGGAACTCAAATAAAAATTAAATTATCATTCCTACTTCTTTTTTTTTTTAAAGAAAATTAACCTGCTAAGTAGACTTGGCAATTTAGGACACAACACGAAATGACATGAAAATTTAGTGTTTGTGTTTACATTTTGAGTACACAAACATGAAAGTACATGATCTGGATTTAGTGTCGCGTGTGTGTTTACCTTTCGGGTAAGCAACATGATATGAAAGTACATGACATAATTAATTAAATAAATAATAATTTATAATATATATGAATATATTATTATAACATAATTTATAGTGTACAAGTTGATGTTAATATTAGAATTTGATAAATAAATTAAATGTTATATCAGTTATGATGTATAAATGATTAAATTATCAATATTTAAAATAAAATATAAATTAACTATATATTGTAGTGCTTTAGTATTTATTTATATATTTTAAATATGGTCCTGCATAAGTATATTATGATAATGTGATTGAATAGTATTTAAATAAATAAAAAAGTTAATATCATGTTATGTAAATTATAATAATATGAATTTTAAAATAAATAAGTACATTGATCCAACGGTTGGAAGGAGGATCTCATATTTTTATGAAAAAATTGGTTTCATCCATATTGCCTACTATTTAAATCCTTTTCCAGTTACCCATGGTATACGAGCATTTCCAAGAGACTCTTTGTGTTGGTAACTTGAAATTTGAGAAGAAGGAAACTGTTGCTCCAACAGACTGTCAATGACTCTTAAAATCACCAAGAGTTTCATCTTAAGAGCTCTTTTGCACTCTTAACGAATATTTTATAATAAATTAATAATATAATCTCTATATATCTACTTTTTTTTTGTACTTTTATGAATTCAAGTTGCTTTTTATAAAAAGAACTAAATGAGGAGTGGATATAAAGAGATTGTTGGAGATGAATGCACACTAAATTGCTAGAGTCAATAAATTATATTTAGGAGTGACTTATGAGTCTCTTGGAGATGCTCTATTGCAGCTCGTTGAGTTAGAAGACAAGCTTATTGACCAGGTTTTTAGTGAGGATTAGGTAGGGGTAGGGATGGCAAAAAAAACCGATCCGATGGATACCCGATCCAATTCGACCCGATTGGATCTTACCGAACCCGATTTTTTGGATTTGGATTTGGATTTGGATTTGATTTTTAAACCCGAAAGAGTTTGGATTTGGATTTGGATATTAACTATATCCAACCCGATCCAAACCCGAAACCCGAAAATCCGATCCAAACCCGATCCAAACCCGAAACCCGAAAAAAACCCGATATATATATATATAATATATATATATATATATTTATATATATAATATATATATATATATATATATATATATATATATTCATATATACATATATAATCTTAAAAAATACATATTTATTTTTATGTTTTTGGAATCTGGATATTTATTTGTAATTGTAATTTTATTTTTTATGAAATTTTTATGTAATTCGGGTTTGGATAAACCCGAACCCGATCCAAACCCGATGGATCGGGTTTGGATTTTGAATTTCCAGATCCGATTGGATTTGGATCGGGTTTGGATTTGGATTTCAGATTCGGGTTTGGATTTGGATATCACAGGTATCCAACCCGATCCAACCCGTTGCCATCCCTAGGTAGGGGAAAGGCTTGATGTGGTTCGTCAAAAGGTGAAAGCTGATGTGGTGTTGGAAGATGTATAAAAACTATATTTAAAATATCCAATAAATGAATAATTTTGATGATAGAGATGATGTATGGTTAACCTCGATAAATGAATAAAATCCTTTAGTTATGTGGGTATTTGTTTTTCAATTTGTAATTGGAGTAATGCTAAATATAACATTTATAGTGTTGGCTACTTTTATGGTTGAAATTTTTGGTGTTTCAGAGGGTTTCGGATAATTAGATTTTTTAGTTTTATACGTGATGTATTACTTTTTATGAATCATGTTAGCTTACAAACTGTACAAACAGGGTAGTATATACTTCAAGTGTTTTGTGTTTTTAGTTGCTGATTTTTGTTCTAAAAATATCCGATTAGTTTGCTTAATCGTCTAAGTAATCGCTAGATTATCCTCGCTTGTATTGATTTTGGATAAATCTTGGGTAAAACGGATGATGAGAACTTTTGGTGTTTTTATGTTCTCAGTTTGTATGTGATGCGTTATTTAGATAAGGCGAGATTAGTAGGTTTGTACAGGTGGAAATGTTTTTGCTGGTGTAGGCGCTTTTATGGGTTCGCTATTGAAAGATGAAGGTAGAGAAAG
This sequence comes from Saposhnikovia divaricata, assembly GCA_036435485.1. NCBI lineage: Eukaryota > Viridiplantae > Streptophyta > Magnoliopsida > Apiales > Apiaceae > Saposhnikovia > Saposhnikovia divaricata. Next base: position 606,131 of record JAZHRN010000155.1, on the reverse strand, counting down.
TGCAGAATTAATGAAAAGAAAGATAAATGGAGGATAGTTTAAATTTTGTCCTTAACAAATCAATATGATTCTAATTTTGTCTTTAGGAAGAAACGAAATAAAGAAAGGGGTCAAATGCTCAATTCATAACGTTATTAGTTCTCATTGTATACTACTTATAGTAATTTTGGATTACCTTGGTGAACAATTGTGCATCCTTCACTGCTCTGAGGACTTAATGTCAACTCTGTAGTTTTGATGAATAAACCAAGTTTGAGTGACAAACAAGATTTGCTTCGTTTGGGAGTTGCACTGTTAATGACATATATTTGATTAAGCATTAGAGATTAAATAATTTTAACTGGAGTTTATGATACCCATTTTGTCATGTTATTGATGATTAAATAGGAATAGTGAAAGGCATACACTTTTTATTTAGGGTTTTTCTTACAAGAACACAAACATGACTGAAAATTTTTATGCTCATTATATTAATATGATATATGAGCTTTCAGTTTTTTTTTTTAATTTCATTTGAATTTTTTTTTTTTTGAATACCAGAGCTTGAGAAGTAAAGTAGACCAGGACCTGCCATGTGTTTTGTTATTGTATCATGTAAACATTATTAAAGCTTTACTAGACTGAGTTTAGTAGTTAAATCTCTGTCGTATTACGTCGCCTTAAGTTTCTATTTAATAACATAATAGGTGTTTACAGGGTGTCAAATGCACAGACTCACCAAATTGCTGCCCAGAAGGAGAAGAAGATGGAAGCATTTAAAGCTGCTTTGGGCATAGATAGATCTGACTCCAACTCCGATGTTCAAGAGATGAGATAAAACTGGTGAGGGGAGCACAACTGTACAAGAGAAGTAAAAGACACGGTAGTCTAGTCTTTAATTTTCAGTGTTATCCCCCAGACCTCCCAGTTTCTAGGCCTTTTTACTCCGGTCACATTTGTGCTGCTCAAGCCCTCTTCAGATTCTTCGAATAGAGTGAATGTAGATGTTAATTGAATAGTGTGATCTTTCTCTTTTTAGCTGATTAATTTTGTAATGCTAAACATTGTTCTGGACCTTTTGGTTGTAGTTCAATCACTTGTGATTTTAGTTTGTACCTAAATCCAAATTTATGAAACTGGGCCCCACCATTTAGTAATTAGATAACGCAGTTTAAGAGCATCTCCAATAAAGATTGTCAACATAGTTGCCAACTTCTACCACATCATCACATATATTATTTTTTTTATTTCTTCTCTCCTCTATCTCATTGTTGGCAACTTTTGTTACAAATCTACTCCAATAGTTGGTAACTTTAAAAGTTGCCAATGTGGTACCATACATCGATTTTATATTGTCTTACAAACACATATTATATATTCTACATAAAATTGAAATTTGGATATTTAAAATACTTAATTTCCTTCCTTTTTTGACATTATATCAATATAAAATATCAAATGATTTAAATTTTTAAATATAAAGTAATATTATCTTTACATCAATATAATAAGATAATTTCATTTGATTAAATGTAATTGTAAGAATTACTTTTTTATTTTATACTGCTTTGTAAATCTTTATTGGTCATTTATCCTCTAAGTTAACTAAATGGGGAATTGTATGTGTTTTAACTAAATGGAAAAGTTGTCAATTTTTAGCAACTTTGGTTGGCAACACTGATTCTCCAATAGGTGGACAACCAAGGGTGTCATGCCACATAGAACTTGGCAACCCCTATTGGAGATGTTTTAAGCAACCATATAGTACATCATACAATGTACTCTAAACCAAGTATCCTCGATTTGTCAGTTTTCAGAATGCTTGATGGTAGATAGTTTTGTACTGCATTTTGCTTACTGCTGTATAGTATACTCTGAAATTGAGCATTTATTACTATGGAGAGTATAATTCAACGGTTTGTTTTTTGGAGCATTTTTAAACGAACAATTAAAATCGAATTTTGACTGTAATATATCATATAAATATTTCTAGTGGTTGGTACAAAGCTCTTGACTGTATAATTCATAATTAGATAATGAAACAGGATCGTTATTGATTGTGCATTACATTCTATAAAGTCCTTCGACATCAGATATAGGGATACACACTTGGGAACAGAAGAATACAATCTGATTAACCCTGCATCGAACTTCCTCCATGATCATGTATTCATCCCTAATTCCCTATAAAATCACTCCATAATCTCAACCAAGTTTACCGTTTAAACATTACCAATTTTTTTGTTGCCTAACTATACACTGGATGAATAAAACTACAAAAGCGTTAGTGAGTACAACTTCATATGACTAGAAACAGTTCCCTGAAGCAGCTATTCTACCACAAATTAGGCTCTACGGATGGTATTTTTTCACCAAACAAAAACGCAAAAAATTGCTTCGTGTATGATTGAGCACGTGGTCCAACTTATTTCTATCTATTCCCGGTAATGGATTAGATTACTAAAAGAATCTCATCCACTTCTTTGTTAACTGTTGCAGCCAACTATACGGGGAAGTTGAAATGGTTTTCTGATACAATCCCCGCCTTCTACTAGCACTAATAGCAGATTTAGAATCAACCACCTCTATATGGGCCTCTCTGGCATCTTCAGTAGTACCAGAGTTTGGAAGACAAGGTTGTGCTTTGATCTTTACTGGTTTCCCAAGCTTTGACATATCTTCCATTCCAGCAATTTCAAGTGCCTTCGAACATATGGGAAACCCAGAATCGTCCCAGGATTCCAATATCACACCAGACCCAAGACAGGTCCTTTCGTAGTAGAAGGCTGCAAATTGCCCAGCTGCAATACCTTGATCATCTTCAGATAACTGCACAACCGCTACTTTATCATGACTATTTTCACCAGATTCCATTATCAAGCTGCAATCGTAGAAACCAGGGCCATGTCGTACCTAAAATGGCGTAAGATGTACTCAGAATAATGACCGTCATATATTAAGCAGACAATACCAGAGAATTATGCACCGCAGATCAAACTACTGTAAAGGTAATGTTCCCCACACATAAAAGCCACAAACTAAAAGGGTACTTGCATTATTACATATATAATGAGACATGCTGGTCTGCAACTGGGAATTAACTAGCAAATTCGAATAAAAATACAAAAATCTCTTATATTTCTAGTGCAGTAGGGTAAACAAGTACAGGATTTGCCCTCATACCAAGTGTTCCTTGCTTTCAGAGATATTTAGTTAAACTAAACTCTAATGTCAAGAATTACTGTCACAAAAACAAATAACTACAAGGTTTGGTGGTATCAACTGGTTTATACAATGGCTGCCACAGGCCTACTTTAACAATGCAACTAGACATTCATGAAGTGCTACACAAATAGAACCCTGGGCCGTACCTTAACGAATGAAAAAAGATCGATATTGAATAAAGTTACGCTTCTTTTAACATCTCCATTCTAATATTTTAATTGATCAACTAAACATGCCTAAGGTTGTCTAGATAGGTTTTACATACCTTGCACCGAAGATTGCTGATCTCATTTGGATGCTCCCCACAAAGCCATTTGAAGGATCCAACACGAAAAGATCGCCTTCTTTTATCAACAGAGTAGTAGCTCCTTGATACGAAGACTACATTATTTTTGGTGTCTTTCTCTACAACATACCTGCACATGCACTGCAATATTACAATTCTCTGTGCAGGTTTTTTTAACGTAGTTTACAAATATGGGCTTCATTCCATCAAAAGTTTTTGATCAATTAATTTATCCATCATACATATTAAGGAATCGAAATTGTACATTCTTCTCTTTAGCAGGGAATTTGTGGAAGCTCAGTTGCCTGCTAAGAGTACAGTAGTTTGTGTATTGTACCAAGTAAAATGAAAATCGTACTCATTCTAACAAAAATGACGAATTACATTGTTAACTTTCAACAAAATATGATATTCATCACTTCTTAAAATTAAAATATGATATACATGTCAACAGAAATCAGCATAGAACCTCTATTAACATGCCAAAATTTTATCCATGGCTAAACAACAAATTTGACAGGTAATAGTTAAGTAAATGGCTTACCAAGGTCCCCCAGGAAGCCGTAAGCCCTGACGTTGACCAATTGTGTAGAACCAAAATCCCCTGTGTTTACCCAAAAAGTCTCCTGTCTCCGCTTCCAATATTACACCTTCTCTCTCCCCAATATGTCTCGCCACAAATTCACTGAACTTTATCTGGAAATAAAACCAACAACATTCACATAATAACTGGTAATAGAACTTGTAGACAATTAGATTTGATATAATAATACAGTTAAATATATGCTTTCCCTCAAATAATTAGCTGTTAAGCTGCAAATTGCAGATCAGTTCAACTCTAATTTAGTGTCTGAAACTGACATACACACATATAGACAGTCACATATACAGTACATTAACAAAAGCATGCTATTTATCTGACCTATTGACAGGAATGTATATCCCAAGACAAAACAAAGTATCAGAATTTGTTTTTGATAACTATTTCACATTTGTAATGGTAATTATCTAAGACGTACCTTACCAAGGAAGCATATTCCTTGTGAATCCTTTCTATCCTTGTTTGGCAAATCAAAACTTGTGGCAATTTTGCGGACTACATCCTGAAAAACAGTGACAGAAGAAACTAAAGAAAAATTTGAAATGTGCTCCAACATAAAAAGTTGTAGCTATAGATTTGAGGGGCTAGTCCTGCAAATTATTGGTTGTGTAGTAATTTTCAAATTGATTGTACATTAGAATTTAGTAAAACAAAACACTTAAAAAGTTTAGTAAGAACTAAGAATGCTTATAAAATATCACTCTTCCCATCATCGATACTTATTGAGCTCCAATTTTTATAAACAATGTGTTACTCTAGAACTCGAGCATTTGACCACTGGAAATTGACTATTCCTTTGACAGTTGAAAATTTCACAAATGATAAGGACAATTCAAACCTCACCTAACCTTTGGAATACATCCTAGAGGAAAAATCAATCTTCTAAGCTGAGACTGAGAAAGATGTGAAAGAAAGTAGGTTTGATCCTTGACCTGAAAATGAAAAGGATATAGAGATAAGATCACAGTAGATGAACACAATTACATAATTATTGCAAAAAAAATCCTAAGCACATCTAACGAGAGTGCCATAATAATCTAATATAAAGCATAAAAACTGATGCCCTGGTCTTGAAAAAGCTATTTGTTACAGGTAATTCAAGAATTTACGCAACTCGTGCCACCAAAAAAAGGTATGTAGCACTTTATCTGTCAACTAGCATCAAGTGCCTATTTATGAGATGCAGCTACAAGAAATTAGACAATGCATCCAGATTGATGTTTGTAACATCCAATCCAAAATGAAATGAAACACGAGTACCTACCACTTAAAATTTCCACAATTATTTATAGCACGGAAAATACTTCATATACTAAAAGTTTATTTTGACAAACTTTCAAATATACCATATCTTCTGAGAGTTGTAGGACAGAATGTCCACTTGTTTGCTCCGTACATTCGTGAATGACTTTTGCATAATGTCCAGACGCAACAAAGTCAAAGCCCATATTACTAATCGCATCCATAAAGGCGCCTACAAATTTTTTTAGGAAAAGGAAAGAAATATATTAAATACATGCAAGCGGTAAAATAACAAAATTCTTCATAGATCAACCATACCAAACTTTATTCTCGTATTGCAAAGAACATCTGGATTAGGAGTTCGCCCACACCGATACTCTTCAATAATATACGATACCTGGACATGTACCGGTAGGTTTCAGCTACAACTATTTCTACAAAAGAACTACAACTGACCCTTTAACATATATTTTCCCATAATAAATTTAACTTCTAAACTGTATTAAGCCAAACAACTACCAAGCCCCTGCCCCCTTTCACCCTGCTAATCAGAATAAACAATCTATCAAGGGAAAGATGATGGCATGATGCGATGCTCGTGCCATGATACAGAGTAGAGTCTTTACAGTTGAAGAAATGACACTATATAATCATGTGATTCTTACAACATTACTCCAATACTCATCTGTCAAATGCACTACTTCCAGGGGCACATCAACCTGAAAAGATTATTACTTCACAATTAGTAAAAATGTTCCCTCCCCTGGCTTACACAAATGAAAAAGCAATAAACTCAGACTACTTAAAAGAAATCAAAATTGTTTTCATAAACAATATGCAGTCGAATCTATAGCTTCCCACTAGTACAATACAGTGAAACAATGTAAAAACTTTAATCAGAATCATTTGAAAAAAATGAATTATCCCATACCCTCATCAAAGTGTTTATTTTATTCACAGTTCGCAAGTTAATTAGTATAAAGTTAAGGAAAATACTGGAAGAAAGGGACCTGATTGCAAACAGCCTTAGCATACTTAAGATCATCTTCCCAAGGACATTCAGACCAAAAGTTCTCAAAGTCCTCCTGCAATTAAAAAAAAAAATGAAATCAAAAAAAAAAAAAAAACAATATCAGAAAATGTCAATCACCTATCACTACTAAACATTAGTCCCTCGGTACAACACTCCAGGTATCACTACCAATAAAATGTATGCCTATACATAATACACATACACACCCGCACACACACATATCCAAATATAATTGTTAAACAAAAAAGCTTGCATCTTTACCATAATTACAGGTATTAACTACAATTACACACACACACACACATACATATCCGAATTGAATCAACCTAAAAATTTAACTTCTTTACCACTAGATAAGCTCAATAACAACAAGTTCCACATAGACAATTACATATTCATAAAAATCTCGATAAATAAATACTCAAATAAACAAATTTTCCGGTCCCAACATACTAAAGACATTATATTTTTAATCTCGATAAATGAATAAAATTGTCCGGTCGCGAGAAAATCCAATTATACCTGAAACCAAATCTTAAGATAAAAGGCAGTACAAGAATGACCAGCAGCATGTAAAAGCCTAAGAGCAACACTACTATCAACGCCGCCGCTAATAAGAACGGCAACATTGAGGCGCTTATTAGGCATACAACACGATAAGTAACGGGGATCAATTTTAACAATTTCAACATTTGAACTAGTACTAGAGGATAGTGTTGTGGGTGATGTTGATGAAGTGGAGAGATTGAAACGACGTCGTATTGGGTGAAAGAAAGGGGTGAAAGAGGGACTAGGGTTAGGGTTTTTGAAAGGGTTTAAGAAAGTGGGTGTAGTGGTGATAAGGTGAGTGGACATGATTGTTCTGATTCTTTGCATTTCCGGTGAGTTCCGAGTCAAACCTAGGACCAACTCGTCTAGTTTTTCACTTTTTATAACACTTCAAAAAAAACAATGTCGCTAGATGATTTTTTTTTATTCATTATTCAAAATTAGAGAGAAACTAGTTGATAAAGCCACGCTTCGCGGCGGCATTACAATATTTTTAGAAAAATTCAATACATTTATGTTATATTATAATATTAATATTAAATTTTAATAATTAAATAATCTTCTCTAATGAATCAATTTCTTGTTAAATACGATTATTTCGATTGAGCCGCTCTCTCGTTAAAGCCGAAATCCCAACTTTTTAACAACTTATAAAATATTTTTTATCTATAAAATCGAACCGTAACAAAAAAAAAAATTATGACTTCATTATCAAATTCTAATAGTTAATACAATCTTTTCTAGCGAGCCGTCTTCCTGTTAAATACGTTTCGAGCCGCTCTTATTTGAAACCGAAATTCTAACTTTCATTATATAAAGAGAGTAAGTTCCAATTTTTATATTCTTTAAACTTTCTAATATTTATGGAGTTTTAAAAGATGAAAACACATCTTATATTTTTTGTATATTATAGATATTCTTGTATTTATTTACAGTTTCTGCATGGGAATGTCTTTCTGTTATGTTAACATATCAAAAAAAATTAAAATACGAAGACTTTTTGTTACGGGAATAATATTACATTTATGGATATATTTTTGTAATGCAAGTATAATTAACTTGTATAAAAAAGTTAAAATAAAAGATTTCTAGGAAAAAAGATGTATAGTTTTAAAAAATCGTATAAGATGTCTCCACCGTCCTCGTATTCTACTTCCAATAAAACATTTTATTTAATGTATTAATTATATATTTAAACATCTTTTATAAGGTCTTATCTAATGAACCGCTTTCTTGTTAAACACATTTATTACTACTGATTCGCTCTCTCGTTAAGACCAAAAACCTAAGTTTTACATATATTACTTGTATGATAATGTTTATCCATAAAAATAAAATCCTAAAAATAAAATAAAATTTATAACATCATATGATATTTTAATAGTTAGTACGATCTTTTATAGTGAGCCGTCTTCCCGTTAAACACGTTTTGAGCCGCTCTCGTTTGGGATCGAAATTCTAACTTCATTACATATTATTGATGATACTTATCTTACACAACAATTTTTTTCCTTAAAATCAAAACCTAAAAGATAGAGTGAATTACAATTTATACTTTCTCTAGATTTTCTAAAATTTTGGAGTTTTAGAAAATGAAAACACATCATATTTTCTCTTTATATTATAGATACTCCTGTATTTATTTAGGATTTCTGCATAAGATTGTTCTTTTACTCATTGTTCTTTTATTACTTAAACACATCAATTATTTTCTTTTTAAATACGGTGACTTTTTTCATGGCAATAGTATTGGATTTATGAATAAATTTTCCTAATATAAGTATAATTAACTTATATAAAAAATATATAATTTAAGAAGATCGTACTTTCTATAAAATATTTAATTATATGTCTGCTCTATATATTCAAACACCTATTCCAGTTCTAGTAGAACTTTTATTTATATATTTTTTATAGAACTTTTATTTATATATTTTTTCTATAAAATCGAACTCTTATTCTCTATAAATTCGAACTCCTATTCTACTTCCAATAGAACTTTTAATCGTATGCCTTATAAATACTTATTATACTTCCAATAGAACTTCTAATCATATGTCTTTCCTATAAATTCGAACTCTTCTCCTTTATAAATTCGAACACCTATTCTACTTCTAATATGCTAATTGATATTTTTATATTTGTTAGTGTTTAAAATTCTAGAAAATTAGAAAAATCGATTGAGACGATATTAGAGTGTCACCTAAACTCCCGCTATCCTCCTTTATATATATATATATTGATGTTTTTGAGATTATGAGGTTAGTACGTATAAATAAGCGGTTGTATTTATAAATCATCAATATCAATATATATATATATATATATATATATATACAAAGGAGGATCAATTGATTTTTCTAATTTTTAAAAATTTTAGGATTTTAAACAATAATAAATATAAAAGTATCTTTTAACATATTAGAAGTAGAATAGGTGTTCGAATATATACGAGAAGAGTTCGAGTTTATAGGATAAACATATAATTAGAAGTTTTATTAGAAGTAGAATAAATATTTAATTATAAGATGATGATTAAAAGTTCTATTGGAAATAGAATAGATGTTTGAATAAAAACTAATAAATAGTCTATTTATATATACATTAAAATGCATGAATCGACTAAATTTTATTTTATTCTTTCAGTTATAGCGCTTTAGTGTTCATAACCAATTATCCGTTACAATACTCATTCGCTTACTTCTTCTTTTAACATGCAGGTAAATCAAGTTATGGATGGAAGAATTATGGAGTACATCACTGGACACTGATGATCAAACTTAACTTTTTCGATCAAAATAATAATTTAAGGTACTTCCTTTTTCTCAGCGTGTTGAGCTATTTTCACTGAATTCATCTTTTTTAATACATTGTTAGTTTGCATGGGTATCCAATCAAGTGCGTGATTTGTTACGTATTATAATAAGTATAATAGGGATCTTATCCATAATTTTCGTAACTGTATTACGAAATTAATCTCAACCGTCGAATATAATATTTTCAAAAATAGACGATCAAGATTATATCATATCAAAAAGAAAAAGGGAAACGAATGAGTCGCTAATGTAGTCGGGTGATAGGCAAATTTGTTCATTTAAACATATGTTTGGTATCAATTTATTTAGTTCAAAGTATTTTACGTATCATGACTAAATGATTAATGAATGAAGTAGCCGTGTGGTTTTAGTTCAAAGCATGTTTGGGGATGCTTTCGATCTATTTTTTTAATTTTTTTAAATTTTAAAATCTTAAATATTAATAAATTGAACATTTTTTAATATATTAAAAATAAAATAGGTGCTTGAATTTATAAAATGTTTTAATGGGAAGACGGCTGTTGTGGATCGAAAACTAGGTTACGATTTGTAATTAATGCTAGGGTGGTTGAGCTTCAAGCTTTAATGGCTGTTTCTGCGTTCGAGACTTTAATCGGTCCTCACAGAGTGCCTACGTATCTCGTATTGAGAATCAAGCCAACGTAGTTCTGAGGGTGAAGGAGCAGGTCCTTATATAGGCTGAGAAGCCTTAGAATTATGGTAGGAATAGGAGACTTGGTAGACAAGTCTTTGAGGAAAGTTCTAGATCTATTCCTTGTAGGAATCAGTTTCCATATTGAATTGGATGCCTTGGTGGCTAAGTCTGGTGGAAATAATATCCTTATCCAACTCTTATTGCTGAGCTGACTATTATCCCTAATATTAATTACGAAATTAATATTATAATTAGGGTTTGGGCCCATCTGGCGGGTCCTACGTTCGGACCATTCTAAATGTCACATTAAATGTGTCCTTAGGGCTTACTTTTAGCCCATATCATTTGCCCCCCAACTTCTAGGAAAACTGATAAGGTTTTCCTTGAAGTTTTAACGGCCTTTTACGAGACTTGGGTCAGGGTTTATTGCTCTTACGCGAGTACTTTCAACAATATCATCTTAATGTAAAGCGTGGAGCGACCTACGCATTTACGACGATGTTGAACGACACTAAACGGTGTTAAACGGCACTTCACAGCGCTATTCAGCCTTAAACAACGTTTAAACAGTGTTAAACGATTTCAAACGGCATAAAACGGCACTATCGGCACTAATCGGTGCTAAACGGTGCTAATATGCACTAAATAATGCTTAAATAGCACTAAACAGCGCTTAATCGGCACTAATCGGTGCTTAGTTTTCACTTCCCTTAATTACCAAATCAGAAAAACAAATAACAAAAAATGAAATTTTGCGAACCCAACTCGAACATCGCTGTCGGTCGGCCGGGCAAAAACCCGTATCGACCATCACTCCCAGTCGGCTGGAGGGTGTTACAAGGGGCCGGTCGGCCGGTGACCCGGTCGGCTGGTTTTTTTCCGGTCGGCCGGTTTTCTTCGGTTGGCCGGTTTTTTTTTATGAAACAAGAAAAACTCACATCGATGATCGAAGTCAGTCGGCCGGAGGGTTCTCAGAAGGTAAGTCGGCTGGTGCTTCGATCGGTTGGTGCGAACCCGTACCGATGATCGATACCGGTCGGCCGGAGTGCTCCCGGAGGGCCGGTCGGCTGAAAAATTTCCCCTTTATATATATATATATATATATATATATATATATATATATATATATATATATATTTTGTCGAACCCATACCGACCGTCGACGTCGGTCGGCCGACGTATGCCCGGAAGGCCGGTCGGCTGGGACACCGGTCGGCCAGTTCAATATCCGTGCCGGCGGTTGATTCCGGTCGGCTGGAGGGCTTCCCGGAGGGCCGGTCGGCCGGGACTTCGATCGGCTACGAAAAATTTTATTCTCCATTTCTTTGTGACAATGGTTGGCTTGATCTCTATCAGTGATTTTGATCTTCACGTACCTACATCAACCATCGACTTGGTCACTGTTAGTGATTTTCAATTTTTGCATACCGGCGACGACCATCGATATGGAATCAATGTTTGGCCATTCATGGCTAGAGTTACTTAGTTTCGCATACCGATATCGATCATCGATATGGAATCAATATTGGCCATTCATGGCTCTGTTTGAGGTTTTATATAGTACCTTGAATCCCATCACTAATCCAGTGCTTAGTATTAATCTTCCCATTAAACTTTTCTTAAGCATACTTAGCTTTCAAAGCTCATCTGACTGCTCTGGGAGAATATTTTGCCAAAAATTCTTCGTTTCTCTCCCAACATATCATGAGTTTTAACTACTCTTTCCGTCCATAACAGATAACTTTTGCTCCCTTTTCGTATTTAAACGATACTTGACCTGTAAACGCGAACCGAGCTGTGTTTCAACCTGAGATTACATGTCACATTTTCCTTATAAAAGGAGGGGAGCATCCTTCATTTCTCTTCACTTCTTCACTTCTCAAACTTTCTTAAGTTCTAAAGCTCTTGAGTTCTCTAGTTTCCAAGCTTCCAAGTTCAAGCTTCAAGTTTCAAGATTCAAGGTTCAAGATGGCTGACAAGCAAGCTGCTGCCCCCCAACTCTCCATGGAGGAGGCTTTCAGAAAAAGGAGCATGGCGCGAACAATGAAAGGTAAGCTAAAACTCATGCCCCCTAAATATATTGAACGTCGGTTTGAGTCTACGCTAGATTTGCTAAACACTATGGGAGAGTCATTCCCAAACAGCTCCAACTTAATTGCTTTTAATAGCCCTTTTAAATTAAGAAAGAAGGATGTTGAGAAGATTAGAAACACTTATGGCTTTCCAAGCGCCATCAAAGTATGCCTTCCTAATCCAGGAGACAGAACCTGCAACTGGCATCCCGAAAGGATTTGCGTCATGAAAGGAGCATTGGAGGCGGGATTTAGGTTCCCCGTCCACCCATTTATCATCAGGTTCCTGGCAGAACTTCAAGTCCATCCTTGCCAACTTTACCCTAATTCTTGGAGGTTTCTGATCATTTTCTTGTTAAGATGCCACGAGTTGGAAATTCCTTGGAGTACAACCATGTTCAGAAGCATCTTCACGGTCAAGAACTCTCCTGAGATTAAGCCGGGGTGGATCGGTTTTCAGCTTAGAAGCAAGATTCCACATATAGTAAACTCTTTCTCCTTCCCTGACTCCCACCATTCCTGGGAGAGGGACTTTGTTGTTTTAGAGTGGGAAGGTGGCGACTGGGGTCACTTCTTCGTTAAGAGATTCAGAATTGTGGAGGATAGTTCACACTTCGTGTGTGATCTTGACCTCAAAGAGTTGGCAGACCGAGATAGGCTACTTGCTGATGACGGTCGCACCCACTATAAAACCATCTTGACAGAAAAGAAACTCATTGAAGCTGGCTTAAGCTTCCTTTCTTTAGAGGGTAATTTTTCTTTCATTCTACCATTATGAACTATGTTAGTTCTTATTCCAATGTTTTCCCTTCATTTTTCAGCTGCTGAGGAGATAGATAGCCGACCCGAAAATCAACCTCAAGTTACTAGAAGAAAGATAAAGAAGGCGACAGAGCAACTGAACCCTCCTGACCGAAGGGTTCCTTCATTCCTAGAGGGATGTTCCAAAGGGGGGAAAAGGTCCTGTAAAGCTGGTGAGAGCATGAGAGTCCCTTTTGCCCCAGATTGGGGTATCTGCGAGCAAGACTCCATCTTAGGGAGTACCGATTTAGCCGTGTCCTGGTCCAGGCTCTCAATCACCGCCCCTGATCTCCTAACGGTAATGGCAGGGGACAAGGTTGACGAAGCTGAGCGTCTTGGTGCTCAAGCTCTTTATCAGGTACCAACTTTTACATTCGATCTCCTTGTCTGCACTTTTTTAAGAAGATGTTTTGCTAATTTCTCTATTACAGGCCAATGCTTATCTTCAATCTGCTACTCGTCAAGGCCGAGCCTATAGGGACAGCAATGAGGAACTGAAGAAGGAGCAAGCAACGTTCAAGGAGCAAATCCAAGATCTGAACTCTAGAGTTGTTCGATCTGAGGCCAACAGCCTATCTTATCAAAAACAACTTCACTCGCTTGGCAGGAAGAAACTTTCTGATGCTAACAAGATAATTGACTCGTATCGCAAGTCGGAGGATTTCATGAATTTTATGGACAAGCATGATGATGAGGTGCGGCCTTTTAACATGTCAGTTGGGTGGAACAAAGCTATTGACGTTGTGAGCAACAAGTACCCTTCGGTAGTGAATCCAGCGGACTTCCCCTGCCCTACCTGGGCTGTTACTAGCGGAAATCAAGACGCGGATCCTGCGTCAGGCTCTGGGGGTAGCCGCCGTCCTTCTGGTATGAGGAAGGCACCCAATGTTGTTAGCTCTAGTTCGACCTCTTCCCGTTCTGCTGGGAAGAAAGCTATGTCAGAGAGGGAAGCAGCTGCAAGGCGAGCTTTTCCCGGCAAGCAACTTCGTGTCAGAGTCGATTCATCAACCGAGACTTCAGAAGAGGAAGGGGACGCGGCAAAGAGAGGGAAGCAGCTGATGGAGACGGAGGCCGAAGAAGCTGAGGAAGATGAGGAGAGCTCCGGGGAAGAAAGCTCCGAGGAAGAAGAGGGCGAGGAGGTGGTGGAGGAATCCGTCGAAGAGTGAGTGGCCTTACACGGCCTTGTTGGCCGCTTGTGGCTTTATGTTTTTCTACTTTCAATCAAGGTCCTTCGGGACTTAACTTTTATTTGGTGATGTAATTTAACTTTGACCTTAGCCCCATTGGGGTGTTTATTTATGCACTTGTTTCATTTCCATTTGTGTATCTTTATTTTCGTTACTTGGTCATCTTTGACTTGCACTCATCAGGTGCTTGGCACATAAATAAAATTACACAATCACAAATGGAAAACAAACTTGCATTAATAACTTGAAGCGGGTTCAACCCTTACATAAATACTCTATCTCCTACTGGGAGCAACATGCTCTGCAATGGTTTCATGGAACCTTATTTCTACTTCTCCTAATAGATGGATAAAAGCCAAGTCCTTACTAGGAAGGCTTACACATAATAAATCTTGAGGTTCACTGCATGCCAAGTTCGGGGTACCTCAACCCCATCTAACGTTTCCAGCTTGTATGATCCTCGTCCCAGCACCTCCTTGACTCGATACGGTCCTTCCCAGTTTGGGGCTAGCTTGCCTTTCTGGCCAACTCCTGAGGCTTCTATCTTCCTTAGAACCAAGTCACTTTGTCGAAAGAACCTCTCCTTAACCCTTTGGTTGTAGTGGAAAGATGCCTTCTTTTGATGCTCAGCGTTCCTGGCATTTGCTTCATCCCTGACTTCATCAATTAGATCTAGGGCGAGCCTCATGCCTTCTTCATTGGTCTCTTGTTCATATGCCTCAACCCGCGGTGATGCATGCATGATCTCTAAGGGCACCACTGCCTCGGCTCCGTAAGCGAGTAAAAACGGGGTTGCTCCTGTTGTTACCTTACAAGTGGTGCGATATGCCCAGAGTATAGGCAATAGCTCATCCACCCAAGTGTTCCTTGAGCGTTCAACCTTTTCTTTAGTCCATCAAGGATAATTCGATTGGCTACCTCGGCTTGTCCATTAGCTTGTGGATGTGCTACTGAAGTAAAGCGAAGCTCAATAGCATTTTCTTCACAATATTTTTTGAACTCTTCATTGTTGAACTGGGTTCCATTATCCGTTACAAGGATTCGTGGAATTCCATATCTGCAGATGATGTTCTCCCAAAAGAACTGAGCAACTTGCTTGGTGGTTATCTTGGCTAGAGGTTTAGCCTCAATCCATTTAGTGAAATAGTCAATGGCCACTATCAAAAACTTCCTTTGGGCTGACGCCATAGGGAAAGGACCAAGTATGTCCATCCCCCACATGACGAATGGTATGGGAGAGTTTACTGAGGTTAACATCTCAGGCGGCTGCCTTACAATGGGGGCGTGCTTTTGACATCGATCACACTTCTTGACATAACTTTGCGCATCTGCCAACATCTCAGGCCAATAGTATCCCAGACGAGTGATCTTGTGGGCTAGGGCTCTGCCCCCAAGTGTTGCCCACAGATTCCTTCGTGAACTTCTTCCATGGCTTCTTTAGCCTCTTGGGGCCTTAAACACTTCAAGTACGGGATAACAAACGATCTCTTGTACAGGAGGCCTTCGATCAGGGCATATCTTGTTGCTCTTACTGACAGTTTTCGTGCCTCCAAGGCATTGTCAGGGAGCCATCCAGTCTCGAGGTGAGCTTTGATAGGATCAATCCAGCAACTTCCTACATCAATAGGTGCCACCAACTTGGAGTCGATAGTCGGGGCCTTCAAGACCTGGAAGTAGACACTCCATGCATAATTCTCAATTTCAGAAGAAGCAAATTTAGACAAGGCATCAGCTTTAACGTTCTCTTCTCTTGGGATGTGTTCAACATAGCATTCCTCAAACTGAGTCATAACAGCTTTCACGACTCTCAAGTATTTTGCCATAGTCTCATTCTTGGCCTCAAATTCGGCATTCACTTGCGAAACTACCAGTCTTGAATCTCCACATACTTTGAGGTTCTTGGCCCTCATGACTCTAGCCAAGCCCAATCCGGCTATCAATGCTTCATACTCAGCCTCATTGTTGGTAGTAGGAAAATCCAACTTCAAAGCATACTCAACTGTGAACCCATCGGGGCTTTGCAGAACCAAACCTGCACCACTAGATTTTGTTTTTGATGCTCCATCAAAATAGAGCACCCAATATTCCTTCTGATCAATTACAAGTTCTTCATCTTTATCTCCACTTTCAGAGGTGGTTACTATCTCCTGCCCCCCGACTTCTTGGTTGACAATGGTGCATTCAACCACGAAGTCAGCCAATGCCTGAGCCTTGATGGTTGTCCGAGGTTTATACGTGATATCGAACTCTCCTAACTCAACTGCCCATTTGATTAGCCTTCCACTGGCTTTAGGGCTATGCAATATGTTCCTCAATTGTTGGTCTGTCAAGACTTGAATTTTATGTGCCTGAAAATAAGGTCGCAATTTTCTCGAGGCTGTCACCAAGGCTAAAGCGAACTTTTCGATAGCCGAATAATTCAACTCAGCTCCATGCAATACCTTGCTCACATAATAAATCGGTTTCTGAATCTTTTTCTCTTCTCGCACAAGGACAGCACTCAATGCTTGCTCAGATACCGCCAGGTATAGGTAGAGAGTCTCCCCGGGACTTGGTTTGGCCAACAACGGGGCTTCAGCCATGTACTTCTTCAGCTGCTCAAAGGCCTCTTGGCTTTCAGTAGGCCACTCAAAATCTTTCACTTTCTTCAAGGCCTGAAAGAAAGGCAAGCACTTATCACCAGACTTGGAGATGAATCTCCCTAGGGCTGCAACTTGGCCAGTTAGCTTCTGTACATCTCGTATAGAGCGGGGTGGTTCCATGTCCAAAATTGCTTTGATCTTGTCAGGATTGGCCTCTATGCCTCTCTTCGAAACCATCAACCCCAAGAATTTTCCTGATCCAACACCAAAAGCACACTTGGCTGGATTCAACATCATCTTGTGGTGCCTCAGCACTTTGAATGCCTCTCTGAGGTGCTTAATGTGATCTGCCTGGCAAAGGCTCTTGACCAACATATCATCAACATAGACCTCCATGGTTTTTCCAATTAGATGGGTAAATATCTTATTTACCAATCGCTGGTAAGTTGCTCCTGCATTCTTTAGACCAAAAGCCATAACGAGATAACAAAAAACTCCAAAGTCGGTTATGAAAGATACCTTAGGGATGTCATCCTTGTGCATCTTAATTTGATTGTAGCCGCTGAACCCATCCATGAAGCTCAACATCTCATGTCCAGCTGTGGCATCTATCAACATGTCTATCCTTGGCAGGGGAAAACAATCCTTTGGATAGGCGTCATTCAGATCGGTAAAATCAATACACATCCTCCACTTTCCATTAGCCTTCTTGACCATCACAGGGTTAGCTAACCATTCGGGAAACTGAATCTCTTCAATGAAACTAGCTTCCAACAACTTATCAACCTCTTGCTTAATGGCCTCTTGCCTTTCAGGAGCAAAATTCCTCTTTTTCTGTTTTATCTTCTTCCATTCAGGATCAACATTCAACCTATGAGTTATAAGTTGGGGGTCAATCCCCGGCATGTCAGCTGCTGTCCAAGCAAACACGTCGCTGTTCTCTTGCAAGAACGTTGTCAACTCGCCCTTCAGGGGTTCCTTTAGAGATGCTCCTATATAAGTAACTTTCTCAGGATCGCCTAGCTTTAGAGGTATGGGAACCAAATCCTCTGCTGGCTTACCTCGGTGTTCATCATCATCACGGACATCCATGTCTTCAATCGGGAGTACCTGCCCCCCAACTCCATCAGATCTCAGTGCGGACACATAGCAGCTCCTTGCCATTTTCTGGTCACCTTTCTGTTCTCCAACTCCATTCCGGGTTGGAAACTTAATCTCCATGTGATAGGTAGAGGCAACAGCCTTGAACGCATGAAGTCCAGTCCTTCCCAGGATTGCATTGTAGGTAGAGGATGCCTTAATCACCAGAAAATTCAACATCTGAGTAGCCTCCCTAGGTTCTTGCCCAATAGTCATAGGTAGCTGAATTGTTCCTTCAACCTTGGACTCAACTCCATTAAATCCATAAATCGGCATGTTGGACGGGGTCAGTTGAGAATGAGTATACCCCATCTTCATAAACGCATCATGAAACAAAATATCAACAGAAGCTCCATTGTCTATCAAAACTCGTTTCACTTCCGAGTTCCCAATCACAGGGGTTATGACCAACGGGTCGTCATGGGGGAACTTCACCCCTTCAAGGTCAGAATCATCAAAACCAATTGCTATTTCGGTTCTAGCACGTTTCGGGGCTTCTCCCACAATGTGCATCACTTCTCTGGTATACGCCTTTCGAGAGTTTCGAGTTGTACCGGCCGCTGTCGGGCATCCCCAGATCATGTTGATAACTGGCCCTCGGGGCTGTGTGTTACGATCACGATCATTATCCCTTCTATCATTGTTTCTCCTATTGTAATCCCCTCTTTGCGTTCCATGATCTCCACTCTTTGTGAAATTATTCAGTTTTCCTTTACGGATCAAGAATTCAATCTCGTCCTTCAACTGTCTACAATCATCCGTGTCATGTCCCACGTCTCGGTGGAACCTACAGTATTGATCCTTGTTTCTCTTTGCGGGGTCACCCCTGAGTGGCTTCGGCCATCGGAAGTCCTTATCCTTCTCGATCTCTAACAAGATTTGACTCCTAGGAGCATTCAACCTTGCATAGTCAGAAAATCTTGGTCCCGTACTCTTCTTTGATGATGACTCAGAGTCTTTGCTAGTACGGGGATACTTGTCCCTAGCATCATACTCGTGGTCTTGCTTTCGTTTCTTGGAGTCGTTGTTTCCCTTGCCATTACCTCCCGCAGCTTCTTTCTTCATGCTATCTTCAGCCTTGATATACTTATCAGCCCTTCGCTGGAGCTCAGCCATGTTTTCGGGAGGATGCTTTGCCAATGACCTTTTAAAGAACTCGTTAGTGGTTCCGTGCTCCAGGGCTACCATGGCCACCTTATTCTCCAGATCAGTGATGTTCAACGTCTCCTTGGTGAACCTCTTAAGGTAGTCTCTCAGATTTTCATTCTTCCCTTGTACCACATACATGAGGGATGCATAACTTTTCTCGTGAACTCTTCCGCTGATAAACTGACTAATGAAAGCAGCACTTAACTCCTTAAAGGAGCCAATCGAGTTTGCAGGCAACCGGCTATATCATCTTTGAGCCATCCCAGACAGGGTTTGAGGGAACGCCCTACACTTTAAGGCATCGCTTGCGGGCTGTAACAACAGTGCGTTCGAGAACGTCCTGACGTGGTTTGCGGGATCACCCGTTCCATCATAAACTTTAATCGTTGGCATCTTGAACTTCTTTGAGATACGAGCGTTCATCACCTCCTCAGTAAACGGGGGTGTGGGATCATCAGGATCCCCAAGTGGCATCAGATCCTTGGGATTACTCTTGGGGGTCTCCACCCTAGTTGTTCTTCCAGTTGGGGCATCAGCCCTTTTCTGCCTTCTTGAAGGCCTCTCCAAATTTATAATTGGAATCCTCTCTGCAGTTGGAGGAGGCTGAGCTTGATTCAATCTATCTTGTTCTCTTGCAATATCATCCTTCAATTTCAAGATCTCTGCCTCATAAGCCTTGATTTTCTCAGCAGTTGTCAAGGGGAGTCCATCATGGATTCTTCGTGTCCTTCTTTGAGGTTCTTTGCTAGCACGTCGCCTCCTCGGGGCTTCATCTCGATCATCATCCTCAGATGATGCTGAATCATCAGTGTAGGGACCAGAGTAGTCATCATATTCTCGATCCCGGATCTGTAAGGCGTGACCGCTTGGTCCAGGTTCCCTTCGTCGAGGGGGGTAATTAGGCAGCCCATACATAGGGTTGGTGTTCAAAGGGAGATCCGTAGTATGGATCTGTACCCCCGTGCGATCAACGTTACCAAGAGGAGAGACCACCATCTGGAGAGGGTTAGTTTCTTGGCTTTGATGGACAATCACAGAGTGGGTCCCCTCTACATGGGGAGTCGTCCCTGGGGGCTGAGTGGGCAGAGGTTGAATGACCGCCCCTGTTGACGGGAGTATTTGTCCCTCTTCAGTGACGATAAGTGGATCAGAAGTGGCTGGTGGAGCAGAGTTAAGGGGCACGGCCTCGGTTGATGTTGTTCTTCGTGTTTGAACCATGGTTGATGTTGTCTTCCCACAGACGGCGCCAAATGTTGTGGATCAAAAACTAGGTTACGATTTGTAATTAATGCTAGGGTGGTTGAACTTCAAGCTTTAATGGCTGTTTCTGCGTTCGAGACTTTAATCGGTCCTCACAGAGTGCCTACGTATCTCGTATTGAGAATCAAGCCAACGTAGTTCTGAGGATGAAGGAGCAGGTCCTTATATAGGCTGAGAAGCCTTAGAATTATGGTAGGAATAGGAGACTTGGTAGACAAGTCTTTGAGGAAAGTTCTAGATCTATTCCTTG
This sequence comes from Saposhnikovia divaricata, assembly GCA_036435485.1. NCBI lineage: Eukaryota > Viridiplantae > Streptophyta > Magnoliopsida > Apiales > Apiaceae > Saposhnikovia > Saposhnikovia divaricata. The sequence goes on along the minus strand of JAZHRN010000155.1, from coordinate 585,304 downwards.
TAGGAATCAGTTTCCATATTGAATTGGATGCCTTGGTGGCTAAGTCTGGTGGAAATAATATCCTTATCCAACTCTTATTGCTGAGCTGACTATTATCCCTAATATTAATTACGAAATTAATATTATAATTAGGGTTTGGGCCCATCTGGCGGGTCCTACGTTCGGACCATTCTAGGTCTAATTAATGTCACATTAAATGTGTCCTTAGGGCTTACTTTTAGCCCATATCAACGGCTCACTAGAAAAGATTATATTATCTATTAGAATTTAATACTGATGTCATATTATTTTTTATTTTCAAGGTTCGATTTTTATGGATAAAAATTAAAATGTATGTCTTTATAATATATGTTAAAGTTGGGATTTCGGTTTTAACAAGAGAGTGACTCAATCGAAAGAATCGTGTTTAACAAGAAATCAGTTCATTAAAGATTATATAACTATTAAAATTTAAAATTGATAATATTGTATAACGTAAATATGTATTAAATTTTTTTAAAAAAATTATAATGCCGCCGCGAAGCGCGGCTTCATCAACTAGTTTACATTAAAAAATACAATTACAATTTTTGTATCTAAAATGTTTCTTTGTTTACTATATCGGATATTTATACAAGGTAACGGCATATCAAAATCTTAAAATTAAATATAAATTTATCATAAAAGAAATAATTAAATATTACATTTGTTAAATTTGAACTATTGAAATCAATTTATATTACATTCTGTTAAATTTGAACTATGAGAAATCAAGTTTTATTTCTATCTTTCACCTCTATTTATATAATTAAATGTAAAATTAAATACAAAACTAAATAAATTATACAATTTTTTAAATTAATACTTAAATTAAAATTAATTACTCAAAAATATAATAATTTAAACATATTTATTTCAACACTTAATCAAATACATGATAAAAAAATTTATAAATAATACCTCAATTCCGTACCATTTTAAACCGATTTTTGATTCCAAACTCACATCACTCTACATACCAAACTATTCCAAAAAAAATTGATCATATATGTGTCGTGATACTATAAAATGATTCGAGAATGATTTTGAAATATACATATATCTATGTTATCGCTTATCGGTGTCTTAATTCATTATGTCGACCTCTAATAGTTAACAATTTTGTGATGTTAGAGTAAACTGAATAGATTCTAAGACCGCAATTAGAAAGGTATGATTTAAAAAGTTTATCAATTTATCAATCCCAACAAAAGATTATGTCATCCAGAATGCACTTCAACCCTTTAAACGTTTAAGTTACCACGTTGAAGTGTGTATATTTTATGTTTGTAATTTTTACTGATCGTATCATTTAATATATCTACACTTTTGTTTGCCAAATAGTTGATAAAAAAAAATTGCATCTCAAATTTAGACTTCACAGAAATTGTACAGACTATTCACTGTAAATGTTAAGGCCACTAGAACAAAATTTCAAAAAGCGATTAAAATTTAAAATGGTCGGGCATGGCTAGTTGAAAATGATATTTACAAGTTCTAGTCCCTTATTTTTTTGAAGTTCCTATGTAGGCTTGTCCGGAAGTTCTTGGTCCTTCTAATTCACAAAAGGCACAAAAAATAGAAATATTTACTACATATTTGGCACAAATACAAATCCAGGGTCAGAAATGCACCAAGACCAGGTACAACTCCATATGCTACTCGTTTTTTTGTCGCCCATAATTTTTTCTTATTTTTTTGTCAATCCTTGTGGAGTTATAATTTCTGAGGTACTAGGAGGGAAAATAAGACAAGAAATATCAATGAATTTGCGGGCATTATTAACCTCCTAAAAAGATCCATTCATTTTTAAATAAGAAAACTCATAGCACTGCAGAGGAAACAAGAAAAATAAAAACACACCGTACAAAAAAGACATTAGAAAAGGTATGATGTAAAGTCTCATGGTGAAGGCAGTACGCTTGTGAGCATGCATATACTCCTGTCATGTGATAGAATTTCAGAAAGTTTCTAAACAAAAGGCAGAATATGGAAAATAAATTTTATGCCTGCCCAAAAATTGTCGCTGACATTAAATTTTAAATATAAATTCAAAAATCAGAACTCAATGTTTCCCAAATAATCCGGTATGATAGAAAATTTAAAATACAATTTAAAAAGGTCTAAAATTTAGCATAGGAAAGACAACAGAAATCCAACAAAATGAACTCCAAAAACTACAAGCTTGTAGGAGTATTTAAACTCTAGGAGGCGCAGGTGCTCCAGGAGCCCTTGGTGGCTGGCCTGGTTTGGGAAGATCATCCTGAAACCAAACAGAAACAAACATCACTAACAGTTAGAAATACAAATGGATACTCAGAACCAATGTTATCAGGTCCTCAGAACCATTCACAAATGGATACTATAGGGTGATTCACTTTAAACAAGTCAGAAATACAAACAGTTAAAGGTGACAATAAAACTAATAAGAATATCTTACCCTTGGGCGAGTAAATCTCTTTGGAGGCTCACGGTTCCTCCTATCAGTACGGGAGCGGACCCTGACCACCTTGGAGTGAATTGCGCATGAAACACAGTACTGCATCTTCAGATACAACTTGGGAAGTGTATAGGCTGAAAAATAATTGACGCAAATCAAGTTTATCAAATTAAAAACTCATTCCAGCACAACTAATATAGTATTACAAGTAAAACTTGTTCGAAAACAATTAATATGGTATGTCAAGTAAAGAGAAAAGGTGAATACAAGATTTACAAACACTTACTCTCAAAAGCACAGGCCTCTTGCACATCCCTGACAGCAGCTTGCTCCACTATGTTCCTCACGAGAAACCTCTTGATTGCCTTGTCCTATTTAGAAGTGAAAATGTTACAACTATTGCTTGGACTAATTGGAGAATGGTGTGCGAGATAGACAAAAGATGCATCTACATTGATCATATGGTAATACACGGACAAACAAACATAGCTTATTGGCAAAGAAGTACGTGACAATAACAAACATTGATTATAAATAAAATAAAATGAAGACATGTTCAATTCCATAACTGTAACCAAAATTAAAAAAGTAAGTAGGAAAACAAACCTAAATAAATAAGCTGTATTCCATTATCATCAAATTACATAACATTACATAAAGCTCAAGCAACAATTTCCCAGATTATTCGAACCATAAATCACCAAGTTAATTTTCACCTTGATCAGAAACAGAAATTGCTTAGCTCTGATATCTCTATTATCTAATACTGATAAATACATACCTTCCGGAAAACAAAATAAATACATGATCAATTCAAGAACAATATACACTAAAATTAACGAAAAAGGTACAAATACAGACCTAAATGCCATAAGCTCCATATCTTGATCAAACTATCATCCCGGTAAATTACACATTCCGCAAAAGACAAAATTCCCAGAGTGTTATAGTAATCTAATTAGTAATCACAGGCTTCATTTTGAATTTTCACCATTATGGTGTCATCTGTTCTTTCTCGACAGTAATTTCAATTTACCAAGGCACGTAAATCACGGTCAACACCATAACAACTAAAGTCTATCACAAATTGACATAAATTGTAAAATGAAATGGAACATTTATCGAAGCAGAAACAAATGAAATCATGAGAAGAGTGCACAATAATCTAAACAAACATGACTTAATTAACAGATGTAAATAAATTGAAAAAGTTGTAAGTAGAGGGTATAGGATAGGAGACCTTGGGGCAGCATTTGCCGCAGTTAGAGCATCGAATAGGATTGACGTGACCACGGCCGTGCTTGTTGCGACCTCCATTCCTACGCTTGAACGTCTGCAATTACATACGATTAGATACAATTTTATCAATTACGCAAACAGATTGTGTGGAAAGGAGTAAGTTACCATGTTGTTCAGTTTGTTGTTGCTGCTGCTGCTGCTGCTGCGGCTGGTGCTCTAGGGTTTACAGACTTCAGTCATGTATAAAACGCAAGGGAATTAAATAAGCAGGCTATTTTTGTTGGGCTTCTTTTGGGCCTTCAAATTTACTACTGTAGTATTTTGGTGTTGAAAGCTTAAACTTGTCCAGTTGTAGGAAAGCCCGTGGGATTCCATTTAAAATTTTGCACAAGAAAAAAAAAAGATTTTTAAATCAAATTTCTCTATAACATATTAATCAATTGAAATATATTTGGCGTCGAATTCGCTCCCATCAAATAAAAAAAAAATCCTAGTTTTATATGAACAAATTTTAACATGTATTGAGCTAATATAGCAAAGATGGAACCCAAATTTCACGTGTCATGAATTGATTGGCTATCATGCAAATAATAATTCTGAATCCTCTATATTCACATGATTTTTTACCAATAAAAACATTCTAAATTACCAAGTAATTAATGCCACATCATTTAAAAAGATACCCAATTTGGTATCTTTAATATTAATGGCATGCTTTTTTTATCGGTGATATGTGACGGAAATCGGAATGATCTATGACTGAAATATTGTAGGATTTCTGAAACATGGGCAACACACTTTTTTTTCTTTTTCAAATATTCCTTTTTTTTTTTTGAAAAAATGCACTTGCATATATTAAATTTCTTCAAAAAACATATTACATAGGATAAATTCAGGAACAATAGTCAACCACTCCATATGATTTGTCGTAGAACAAGCATCCTGTGCTAAAAAATGGGCTACTGTGTTGGCAGATCGAAATTCAAAAACTACTAACACTTCCTGAAGTTTAAGAATTTCACGACAATCCTCTATAATAGTATGAAAATTTGAATTTCCTCCATTACCATGCACTGCTTCAACCACTACCTTGGCATCCAACTCAAAAACATACTTGGAGATCCTCCATTCACGAATCCATGACAAGGCTTCTTTAAGACTTAGCGTCTCAGCCTCTCTAAGCTATCATCCTCCTCGAAGCTTAGCACTACGAGCACGAATAAAACGACCCATATCATCTCGAACAATGCAGCCAACTCAGATATATCCTACCTGATCATGACACGCGGCGTCTACATTGATTTTCACCCACCCTTCCTAAGGTCTACACTAACATTTATTTACACTATAATTCCTCCCTCGATCAATCTCCTCAATTCTTTGACTCCGTTGCCATTCTTGAACCAGACTCAACGCCATCAACTTAATCCCGAATACAGAGATACTTTTTTTGTCCCATACCCACGAATTACGTCACCACCATAGACTCCAACAATATAAACCAATCATTACACGTCTATCACGACTGTAACTTTTAAAAGCCCTCTTCAGCACCCGCAACACCGTTACTGTAACACCCCAGTCCCACATTAAGGAGATTTTGGGACGTAAGTTCAGTATATAAGCAAAAGTACTACTACTAAGTGCACCAACAAATCATGATCTTTTGTGGGCCTGTGGATTACTCAAATTGGCGGCATTTGGCCCAGTTTACTTTGGCTTATTTCGGATTCGGAATTGAGACTTGACCCGATTTTTGAAAAAAGGCTCGGGATTTGACCCGGGTTGTCACATATCGTATCAAAGCCGATTCTCAAAAGCTTGATTCGTCAAGTTGCCGAAGGCGGGGACACGAAGGCTGGTGGTATTATCCCACAATGGACAGAGATCCGGAGGTGGGGACACGAAGCCAACCGGTATTATCCCACAATGGCTAGAGAGGAACAATCTGGACCTATGAGATATCCGTTCAGGCCTGACGAGGACGTCAGGAGTTTAAGTGAGGGAGTTTGTAACACCCCCAGTCCCACATTGAGGAGATTTGGGACGTAAGTTTAGTATATAAGTAAAAGTACTACTACTAAGTGCACCAACAAATCATGATCTTTTGGGGGCCTGTGTTGGGCTTGTGGATTACCCAAGTTGGCGGCATTTGGGCCAATTTATTTTAGCTTATTTCGGATTCGGAATTGGGACTTGAACCGATTTTTGAAAAAACACTCGGGATTTAACCGGATTGTCACAGTTACATCCTCATCTAACGGAATTATTTCCTGTATCCCCACACGACCCCATAGTTCCTTAGCAAAATTACATGTAACAAATATTCTATTTTTTGAGCATGCTTTGTGTGGCATATTTGATCATCTTCGGTGTCGATCTTTTTTCCTAGTTGTGTTTAGGAGCGAGCTTGAAGTGGCGCCTTTTTCCGCGAAACTTAGGGAAGGTAGGTTGAGATGGTTCGGCCACGTCCGTAGGAGGCGGGTGGAAGCTCCAGTGAGGAGGGTCGAGAGTCTTGCGGTTGGTGGGGCGAGGAGGAGAGGCAGGCCGAGGAGGTCGTGGGAAGAGCAGCTCAGGCTGGATTTGAAGGCCTTAGACTTAAATGAGACCATGTTTGCAGATAGGTCTGCTTGGAGGCGGCGTATCAGAGTGGTGGACTCTCTCCTAGGGTGCGGTTCGGTTGTCGAGAGCCTCAGAATTGGGTTGTCTCGGTTAGCGATTTTGTAGTAGTTCGGCTTTAACGTTCTCACTTTGCGTTTTTAGTGTCTTCTGTTTTCTGATTTTGCAGTTACAGGGATCATGGCTCGGTGCTGTCTCTGTGCAGGACCTTCGTGTGGTTGGAGCGCTTCAAGTTATGAGTATCATCAATCCCCGCAGAAAGGTATGCCCCATGTGGAGAACGCCATGGGCCCAGGTATGGCATTGATCATTTCCGGAGCAGTTGGTCTCCGTTGTATTTTTCACACTCTTTTTCTGTCGTGCACTTAGCCGAGGGTCTTCACGGAAACAGCCTCCCCGCTCTGAAAGTGGGGGTATGGTCTGCGTACATCCTACCCTCCCCAGACCCTGCTCTGAGCGGGATATACTGGGTATGTTTGGTTTGATTTGGTTTTTTGTTCTGGATTCAATAAAACTAAAGTAAAAGCCTATGCAAAGTATGGGTACTGAACTAATTTGTCGTTCAAAATTGTATATATATTCAAATAATTTTGTAATTAAAAATATGATAAATGATAAAATTTCAATTTATCTAATATTTTAATATTTATTTTGTAATTTAACATACCATTTTTTAATATTATATTTTGAAATATTTTTTTAACTCAATTTAAAAATTTTATAAATATTTCAGTTGATGTTAAATATGATAAAACAACCTTAATGACCCATGCATGTATATGAAATTTACAATCAAATATTTTAATTTATCGTATACTGATCTAAGTACTCAATCATTATATATTATATTGATCAATTTGTCATATTATATAAAAATTCATATAAACCATACTTTATAATCGAGTTATAGTCTAACTGATCATTAAAAATACTTACTGTAGTTTTGTAATATTTATGATTTGAAAATTTATATTTTTTTTGATTTTATTTAATGTTAATTATGTTACTTTTTTATATATAACATAGATCAATTTTTCAATTATTTTTAGAGTTCTTATCTTATTAACATAATTTCAATTATTTTTCGTGTATGTTTAAATATTTATGTTTTTAGACCAATCATATATTTAATTCGTTAAAAGTTTAAATAGTTGGTCGACCAAAATCGCTTAATATAACTCATATATTTAAATTTTTATATACATAAAATTAATGTGATGCAATTATTAATTATGTATGATTTGATAACTAAAATTTACATATTTCTTAAAATCAAATTTTATTTCAAGAATTTAATATTTACATGAATACGCATGTATATAAATCTCTTTTTTTCTATTCGATTACAGTGTGTATAATCTAAAATTTTATTTTTATATCAATTATCTAAAATATCAAAAGAGAATGGTAGAGTATACTTAATCGATTAGAATATTTTTTTTGTAATTTTATCTATCCAATATTCTACAAATAATATATAACAATATTTTATTTACTCAAAAATAAAAATAAAAGAGGAATATACAAGAAGAGAATATGTGATTTATCTTATAGGATTTTTAAACAAAGCTCAAAATTGAGTGTAGCAAAATTGGTTATGACATGAGTTTGATAGAAAAAGGTCGTTCGAATCCCAACAAAAACATAATTTCACTACTTTTTACATAATTATTAAAGGATGACATTTTTGTAATTTTTGAAAATATAGGAATAAAATCGTAACTTCACAACCATTAAATTGGCAAACTTTGCCCTTGTGCCGGTTATGACTTGAGTTTGATAGAAAAAATTTGGTGATTTGAATCCCAACAAAAACATAATTTCACTCCTTTTTACATAATTATTAAAGGATGGCATTTTTATAATTTTTGAAAATATAGAGATAAAATCGTAACTTCACAACCATTAAATTGGCAAACTTTGCCCTTGTGTTGAAGTTTAATATATAGTAATAGAATATAATAGTTAACAAAATAATTTATATACATTCAATTGTTAAAAAATACAAGTATCATAAAAATTTATAAAGATGATTGGATAAATGGTTATATATAAAATTACGATAACTGAAAAAATGGAGTTATATAAATATATTTAACCAACATTTTATTGTATTCAAGAATTAAAATAAAATAATTTAAAATAAGAGGAAAATACGTGACATGTCTAATAAAATTTTGAAAATAAACTCAAAATGCAATGTAGCACAATGGTTATGTCATTAAATTTGTTAAGAAAAGATTAGAGGTTCGATTCTCAATAAATATAGAAAATTACTTATTATAAAAGGGTGACATTTTTACAATTTTGTGACATATAAAGGTAAAACTGTAACTTTACAATCATTTTTTTGATACTTTTTGCTCATTTTTTTGATACTTTTTGCTCTTGTATTCTCCTTTAATATATGTAGTAATAGATAGAAGTTTAGACTTGGGAGCATGCTCTGCGTAACATATTTACTCGAGTTTGGATTCAATTTTTACTTTAATTTTTATCAAGTTTACAATGAAGATTGAATCAAAAGTTGGGCCTTGCAACGTAGGTAAGAGGCTAGTTTTCGAATTCAAGTCTCCTAATATTTAATAATTTCAACAAAGCTAGCTCCAACCAAATTATTCTTGGACCACAGAATTGTCTTTTTGTAAAGGCTGCAAAATGCAAATACATTAAAAGATTATAAGATGATGGTTATGAGATTACAAGGTTATCGATGTAGAAAAACACTACTTGAGGCTCATGAATGCGCCCAGTTGCCAGATTATAGGATTATTATTACATGCATAAGACATAATTATACATTGTTTATTACAACCAAAATCCACAACTAAAGAGACATGATATGAAGATCACTTCCACTTCTTGAATCCATGTTGCTTGAGCATTCCATGCTTCCCTTGCTTGAACTTGCCATGACCGTGCTTACCATGCTTCAACTTGCCATGACCATGGCCGCTAAAACCAGGCACACCCATAGCACCAGCAGCATTATGTACATAGCCACCTTGGCCACCATGTCCATGACCATGATGGGCACCAGCACCATAAGCTGTGGCAGCTGCTGCAGCGCCTCCAGCAATCATTCCACCAACTCCTCCACCTGGTGCACCCAAAATAACATTACTGCAACAGCTCAACATAAATCAACAGGATACAAGATTTTTTCACAGAATCGATTAAATTTAAACAGTGAACTACATGATTTTCTTCAGATATAACAACCGGCAAGTACAGTTATCTTAATTAATCAAACGAATAGAAAGAAAGTAAGATACCCGAGTGATGAGAACCCGGATGTCCAGCAGCTGGTGGATAGCCCTGTGGAGGATACCCACCAGCTGCTGGTGGATAACCTTGGGGAGGGTATCCTCCTTGTGCTGGTGGGTACTGATCCTGATTGTGATGATGACCACCGCCAACAAGATGCGAAAGCAATCCTTTATCTTGGTGTTCTTTGCCACCCCCCATTCTTAGTCACCAAAAAACAGAGAGTTCGCTTATGAATTACCTGTCCACAATGAATATGTTTCTACTTAAATTTAGCAATAATAATTCAATTAATCATGCATAAGATAGTGTTAAATGTATACCTGAGAGCTGAGAAAATATGAGAATACAGATATCTTTGAGAAACTCCAGTTCGGTTATGTGATAAAGATGAAATAAAACGATTTTTATAAGTGCTTACATTACATCTGGCCTCGCCACGTATACGTTTAGGGAGCTATCATGCTGACACGTGCATGTCTACCTCGGTTACAACAAGTAGCCCCATACTCCTCTATCTCTTTGACTTTGACATATGAAATGTAATGACTAATGACATGAAAAATTAAATTATTTTTATAAATATTTTAAACCATAATCGTTGCTCTGTCCAGGCCATGCCAGTGTCGTTTTTTTTTTTTTTTTCTTTTCACTGTTCTTTATACTCAGTGTCCCCTTTGCTGAACGCTGAGACATTGGCTAATCGGCCTAGATTTTTTGCTAACCATTTCAATTTATAAATAAACATGCCAATAAACATGCATTGTATATTAAGGATTACAAACTTAGAGCATTTCCAATGGTATTGGCTAAAATGGTTGGCTAAAATGATATAAAATAGTGATTATGTAAAACTTATTGAATCTGTAAGGTATTGTGCTCCAATGGAATTGGATTAGTCATATTTTAAAAATAGCAAGTTATTATTATTTCAAATTGTTAAAAATAGAATGTATTATTTTAATATGGTAATATTGATGATGTGGAGTTTTACTACAGGTCTCTAGAGGTTCGACAAATATAGCCAATATGATAGGATTTTAGAGGATTATCTAAAATTTTAGATAACAGTAATGTCCCGTTGAAGATGATTTTTTTTTACACAATATCTATAATTTTTTTTTAAGGCATGTTTGACACACTTTTAGCTAAGGGGTTTTCATGGTTGGAGATGCTCAATAAGCACCAGTCGTCTTAATAAGTGTGCATGTTCAAAAAACGACACTTAAAAAGAAATGAGAGTAAATAATTAGCATATTTTATAGTAGTAAAATTATCCGATTTTTGAATCGTTTGAAGTTTTTAATAATCAACAAAAAACAATTTGTTAATTGAACCTGGGTATCATATTACTGTACGTATTAAACTGATTTCGAATTTTGTAAAACAATTTTAGATTACAAGTGTTTCCGCGATTTGTATCTTAAGCTGTTCATCTTTAAAATGTTGCGTGAATAAAAAAGTACGAGAACTGATTTCGACTAAGAAGCTTGAATAGTAGCGTAAACATTTTATTTATAAACATCTGAATACGCAAACATTTCACACGTATTTACATCTTTGTAAACATTTTTGCTGCACTCCCGCACCCTCACTTTTCTCCTGATAATCTCCTTATCTCCTCCTCTGTAGCTATTGCTGCAGCTTCTGCAGCCTCAGCAGCTGCTAATGCAGCAAAATAAGCTTCCTCTCTTTTTATCATCAAAGCTTCCATTGCCACTTTCGCTACATCAATAGCATAATCCGCTTCCAGTATTGCTACCAAGTCCCAAGGTGCCACCCAAACTGCTGCCATTTTTGCCCTCATAGCTTCCACAGCCACAATCGACACCACATCTGCCAATGCTGCTTCCATCGCTGCTGCCTCCGCAGCTGCTCCAGCCGCCATCACTTTCGCTCTTAATTTTAAGCGGTCGTACATGCTACATTCCGATCATTTGATTTATGTACCAAAACTCGAAAAAAGATCAAACAAATTAGCAGAACGTAAATATTTATACCGCATACTTTCATCACAAACTTAAAGCTACCATACTAGTCACACATACAAAATTTATGGAGCAAGTTATGAAATTGAACATGATTGACATGAATTCTCATACAGTGGAATACATAACATAGCAATATACCTGAGACACGAGAGGGTGCTCAGATATTTTGATATTTGAGACGTTTGTAAATGGGTAAAGGATAAAAACAAACGAATGATATACACTCTTTCTAAATATGCTTCGACTCTCGAAATCCTGGATTTGCTAATCACATTATTTCACTACTGTACTCGTTAGTGCCACGTTAGTTTTAGAAGACGCTCACACGTATGTAGACACCTCTGCAGTCCTATGAACTGTATATAATCAAAAGCATACAATTTATACACAGGTTCCTCAAAAGTGGATGTGTTTGTGGGGGAAAATGATGATAGAATAGTTACAAAAATGTGTACATAAATCTCGCCGAGATTATGAACAAAAGATGTAAACCTGTAATATCAGGGTGGATTGCAAAAGAATATATAGAGAAACTTCTGTCTACTAGTGAATATGACCATGTCCAAACTACAAAGCTTACAGCTCTATTTATAGGCTTATTAGGTTTAATGTAAGGCACAAGACAAGGAGAAAATTAAATCAGACGTTACAAACGTAAATTGACAAAATAAATTATGAGCATTCAAGGAGATTTAATTAATGGTTGTTTAATCATATTGCTATCAGTTACATGTCTACAATCAGATATCAGTGTGTACATACAGGGATGGAGTTATGTTTTTCTTACAAAAGTTGCCCCACAAATTAATATCTAAAAATTTTAATATCAAATTTGACGTTGCCCTGCTTCAGGTGATCATGGCTCAATGTGTTTTTCCTTCAAAAGTTGGTGTTCTTTAAGATTTGAACATTGTGCACCTTATAAATCAAGTCAGTACGACTGTACGAGGAAGTAAACGCAACAATTACAGTGACTAATAAGTAATTTAAAGATGAAAGTCAGAAATGGAATAAGTAACAAATTTTAAAAGGCAAGAAGTCTGATTTTTGATTTTTAATCTCAATCATTTTGCTTATTTCACTGTTGATATTTGCTGTTTAGTTCAGTACAAAGTTATACCTTTTTGCGGCTTAAAATACTGTATGCGTGCTATTATGTCTCTGTTCTGGGTTTTCCTTCGTATTTGTTCAATTAAGCACTTGCGAAATATGCGTGTCAAGCATAGAAAAACCTCAATTGAGCACTTGCGAAATATGCGTGTCAAGCATAGAAAAACCAGTTGGTGAATGAAGAAGAAAGCACTCAGTTCATTTGCTTGATTTATGTTTATGACTTGGTCAGCTCATGTCAGCTGTTTGATCATAAACCACTCAGATATTCCTACTTCCGTTTGTTCTGGTTCCTGCAGTAGTACATTGTACATGTGTCGTTCAGCTTTCTTCATTCATGCATTGTCCCCTCCTAGTGTGTGTGTGGCAAGGTTTTTTTACAAAATCACCACGCCCCATGTAACCATTAGCCGAGACCATGACGCCAAGACAATGTGCGGTTGTGTGCCTTCTAAATTATTAAATGACCATCTCTAACATTTACTTGATTTGTTCTCATAGATCTTATCTTATTATAAGCAAGTACAGGAAATGTTTCGCATGCCTTGATCGGAGTTTCTAATTAGCATACCAAGTTCAACTTGTATCAATATTCACCAACATATTGAGACTCATATATTTCACATATTTGGACCATTCCGATTTTTACATGTTTCTAAGAATGCCAAAAAAGTTAACATCCTTAACCCCATAGTAAGTATCTGAGGAAGCCTTTAACTAGGGGCCAAACTTGCCACTTATTCACTGCCTCTTCTACCTCAGTTGAGTAGGGGTAAATATCTCCTCCAAACTCTTCTGCAGCCCTTTCAGCATCACATTCTGCAGCCCTTTCAGCTTCCCTTTCTGCAGCCCAATCAGCATGCCATTCTGCAGCCCTTTCAGCTTCCCTTTCAGCTAACCTAACCGCAGCCCACTCTGCATCCCTATCCGCCTTTTCATACCTTTCTGCATCTGCCCACGCATCCGCATCCCTTTCTGCTTCTAATTATGCTTCTGATAGTCCCCAGAACATGCTAATTTCGTAAACAAAACTTATCACAATCAAAAATCTAATTCTTTTCAAGTTATTGCATATAATTTTACTTGAAAGCTTAACACACATCAAAACCAAACTAATATTCTAATCATATATCCGAACTGAAAATAAAGCCATGAGAAAACATGCATGTGATGAGTACTGACTAGTTCATACCTGAGATAACAAAGAGAGAGTGAATACTTAATTGATATCTTTGACAAAACAAACGATGTTTATATACGTTTAGTTAGGGGGACGCAACAGCCCCTCGAACATAATTGCTAAATGCAGTAAAATTTTACTTCATACAGTAATGAGAGATTACCGTTTTGACCCTTTCTTAAATGTAATCATCAAGTTTTGTAGTGATTTTCGTGTACAATTATTTCCCTTCACAATTTTTTTATTTCCATGAACTTTTATTGTATAAATATAAATAAATTATTTTAAATTTTACTTCTCATTTTTTGAAATTTAAATAATTTACATTTAAAATACACTAGAATCTCAATAAATAAATAAAATCGGTAGTTGGTTAAAAAATATATTCATTTAATAATATAACTTATAAAATTTATTATATATTTTCATCATAATTAATACTTAATTTACCATAAAAATTGAATGTAAATAACAATTTTGTGACAAATTATATCCATATATATAATAAGCATAAGAGGATCTTATCCAATTTTTGGTGTGGTCACTATAAATACCAAAATCATATGATCCGTTGGATTAAAAATAGACGATCAAGATTAGATTACATTAAAGAAAAATTATAATCTAAGAACGATATAATTAGAAAAGATTGCATTATAAGTGAATTTTAAAAAGTAAATTATAATCTAAAAAGAAAATTAATATTTTGGTTGGATAGGTAGCAAATCATACTTGTTAAAAAGTCATTCATAATTTTCTACCACAAAGGCACTAATAATTTTCACTCAAATTAGGGGAAAAAAAATTCGCACAAAAATATTAAATTTTAATATTTAATAATTGCGTAATAAAATATCTATTTTAAGCAAAATTAATATGTAAAATATTTAATCATATAGCTAAAATACCTCCTTTGTTTATCAAAAATTATTTTAAAATATTTCATATTTGTTGATTTTAATATTTAATTAAGTAAATATGCCAGAAGAATTTTAAAATTTCATTTATTTTAATGTGTGTGAATGTTATTTTATATCAAATTAAAATAGATAAAAGTTAAAAATTAAATTACATTTTTAATAACAAAATATATCTAATTACTAATAAATTAATTTAGGAATATAAATTATTTTTAATTTAAGAACAAAATACAAGTTTAAAGTGATGAGATATGTAAAAATTTGAGCATACGAGTTTAACCGAGGAAAAATAAAGGGTTAAGTAACCGGCATCAATGCATTTAATACAAGGGAGTCTACTTCAATTTACAAGACACTGAACATTTAATACATACAAGGTTATAGAAGTAATTACTGATTACTGTATTGAGTAAATTTTTACTACATTTAGCATCACCCTTATTAAGTATCTTAGTAAAACCCCTCAAAAAAAAAGTATCTTAGTAAGGGGGTGGTATTGTATTAGTAAAACCCCTCAAAAAAAAAGTATCTTACTATAAAAGTTCTCTGAAATCAATCTTACCGTCCTTTTTCTCTATAATTAATTGAAAAAGAAAATATGTGTTGGAAACATACCTATAAATTAATTTCACCGTATACTATGATCATGGAGACGTACAGAGAATGTGCGGAAGTTAAAGAGATAAAGAAGATGGAAGATTAGGAGTGTTGGGGCTAGTTACTGTTTTAAATTTGATTGGGTCAAATTTGATTGGGTCCGTAGGATTAATTAAAAAAAATTCTGATTTTACAAAAATGTCCACCTCTTATTTACATATAAATCCCATGTATTTGAGGGAATTTACCAGAGACTCCCTAATCTCTTAATTATATTTACAAGTAACTACTTTTTTTTTTTTTTGATCAAACAAGTAACTACTTATTAATTATTTCTTTTGGTTCTGAATAGGAGTAGTTTTTTTCTCGTTGACAAGCATATATTTAGGAGCCAAAAAGGTTTTGCAGTTAGCCAATGTTAAATTTCCATTTTTTTTATCAAATTAAATTAAATGTAGCCAATGATTTGATAAAAAAAATTAATAACTTTATTTTACTTCTAAACATGCATACCAAAAAATCTAGAAATTATTATTTGGGACCCGAATGTAAATGAGTTAAACTGTTTGTTAGTGACCTGAACTTAACTCGTAAAATATTCAAATTTAATTCAATAATAATAAAATTGAGCAAATTTGAACCATTGGAATAATATGTTTAACCGAGCTCAAATTTCATATTACTTGATTCGTGAACCTAATCAAATTTTTATTTTATTATAATAATTTGTTATTATTAAAAGCATCAATTTTACAAAATTAAGATATATTGAGCTTATTATATCAGATAAACCATATTATTTTGATAAATAAGGATAGAATAGTGTGTCATGTTTTTTAGTTGCAACTATAATAATCTAGGTCATTTATGCAATCCATTAGATGATATAAAAAATAATTATGAGAAATGACCTGTCAAAAACTAAATAAATATGATTTGTTAGTGTGGATAGAATGGATTAAATTTAAGAATTTATCATACTAGTATTGTTTTTTTATTAATACATTATTAACTCAGAATTCAAAATAATTTTAATTTTGAAATTTTTATTATTATATATTGTATTAATAATTTTTATTAAAATTAAAATGTATAAAGTTTGCAGAGGACGGGGACCATAATCTAGTATTTAATTAACTTATATTTTAATTATTAAAAACAATTAAAAATAGTTTTTTTATTAATTATCTAGTTCTAACCCGACCCGGATTCAGATTACTTCGAGCAATACACAAAATCCGCAAACTTTATAACCTTATTTACCTTGCGCCTGTGTCTATATATATGCATGAAGCAGTGTCATATGTATTATACACATGTAGAGATGTCAACTTCGGAAGTTGAAGATGATTCTCTTGCTCAATTTCTCGAGGCCCAGCTCTCCGATAAGGTAATTTCACCTTTTCTTTTTCTATATTATTTCAATTTCAATTATTGTGATATTTATTTATGTATTTAAATATGTATGTATGCTTGTTTATATCCTCAAATTGATGAAATTGTTACTGGATATGAATGTAATTGCTAAAAAGATATGATCTTTACCATTTATGATGAAAGGAAATTTAAAAAACTGGGCTTTATTTGTTTTTTTTCCACAACGTGATGTTTTTGTTATGAAGTTGTGATTGTGAAATTTGAAACTTATACAAGTTATGTTAACTAGAAGTGAAGAATATAACTAGAATTTCGTAAATATGGTGAAAATTTACGATTATTAGGGTTGAAGTAGAAGCGAGATTGGAACCTAAGAAGTCTGATTTTAATGTTATGGGATTTGTTGATTTCTTTGCTTGCAATTGATAAATTGTCGTATGTTGTTGGATGCAGTATGGATTGTGTTTAATCAAGAGTTGTGATTTATCTGTTATATTAGTTTCAGATGCTAGAAAAAGGATGATATCTATTGCACTCTTTAGGTTTTACTTGGCTTCAATGTTCGAGATGTTTGAAACTTTTTGTCTTGAATGTGGATGACTACATTGCTCTGTCTTTCTCTATAGGTACATATATTGCAGGAACCAGATAAGATAGATAAGAATGAGGGAGAAAAAGGGCCATCACAGAAGAGGCCGCACATGGAGGCTGAAAGCAATGTGGCTAAGCGAAGGAAATTAACTAGATTCCCTTCCTCAATTCAAGTACGAAATCGTCCGTCTTCAAGAAGTAAGAGATCCAGGTGCAGTAGTGGCTATCGTGTTGACGGTGGTTTCCACAAGGGTAGAGTTAAACCGAAGAGGGTGGATAATAGTTTTTTAACCAAAGTACCTCCAGAGGTCTTTCATGATATCCTCAAGTTCCTTTCGTCTGAGGTATGAAGCTCGTATAGTATAAATGTGCATGTGTATGAGATCTTTATTCCTTTTAATTGAGGCTAACATATCTATGGTGTCAAAATGTAGGATCTTATCGCATGCTCACGGGTCTGTAGATATCTCAGCTTTGTTGCTTCTGATGAAACACTGTGGCGTCACTTGTGAGTAATTAATTCAATTTGTTTGATTTTTTACCGCAGCTAAACAACTATTGTCTTGATGCCTTGCTTTCATATAAAATTCACTTATTTTTTACACTCCCATTTTATAAACCTCTTGTCATCTTGGCTTAGTTTCTCGTAAAAAACTCAGGAACACTAGATAAAAGTTTATTTAGCTTATATTCTCCCCTCCTGCAATTTCAAAACCTGTTATTTTTATTTTCACAATTCTTGAACATGGAATCAATGCAGTTAAAGTATTGGTCATTGAAATAGCTTGCGTTGTTTGATCATGTATCGGGATGAGTTTTTTCAGGGATTTAATTTTAAAAAATTAATTTCAATATCCTTAGTTTAGCAATCGGAAGTAACTTCTTTTTCTCTACTTAACAGTACATGTCACTTTTGCTACTGAATTAAAGAAATAAGAAAATAAGAAATTTTACAGTTAAAATGAGTTTATTATGCATGACATTAGCCTCTTGGGTGTTAGGTTGCAACATAATTGATCTCTTTTGGTTTATTCCTCCGTCTTCAGTCTTCCCCTCTCTTAATGCACAAAATACATAGTGCTCCTTGTTTATTATATTTGTTTAATATTATTTTCTAGGTATTGCATGCGATGGGGTCTGCTACAGCCAAAGAGTAAGTATTGTGATTGTGCTTGGAAGAAGCTTTACCTTCAGGTAGTTTCAATTGAATTTCTTTATGTGCTTGTCAATTTGGCTGATCCATTAATAGAACTTCATGTGCCTAGAAAAATTTCGGTTAACATTGCTATGTTGAGATTCCAGTTCCAGAAAGGAAGGTCATGTATGCGGGAACAACCATTGTCTGTTTCCTCGACAGTTCTGGATGACCTTCATATCCCAGTTGACCCTCAATGCTTATTTATATTTACATTTGATTTAGAATTAGTTTAAAATATTTATATTTGGTCTACAGCGTGATGAAGAAGAAACGGTTCATTATGTTAGGAATTGTCCATCTGAATTCAAGGTGTATTACCTCCAGATGCAGACAGCAAAAAGAAGCCAAGCTCCTATACCTTCTCAGGTAACTAAAGTCTACTCCATCTTTGTTTACATTTTCCCATAAGTGAGTGGGTCTGTATATACTCTCTTTTTCTGTGCTGGTATCAATTTGTGGACCCGGGGCTGTATTCTTGGCTCCTATTTTTGTTTTGGTTCTACTAGCCTATGTTTAGTTAAAGGGATTTCTAGGCTCATGCAAGTACCTGTGATATAACAGAAGAAAGAAATTTCTATGTATTATTGCATTATTCTTATCAAGGCTATGTAAGTATTGATTCACGGTGGTAAATTTATATAACATTATCTTGATATATTATTCTTTAATATAATTTATAAATCTTGAACCGAAACTTAACCGGTAATAGGTGAAATCAAAATTTTAAAACCAAAATTGAACTGCCACGCCCACCCTCAGATTCAAGTGTAACGTGTTTCTTCTTATGTACATACTTTATTTTTGAACTGTAGACCTACTGCTTGTATAATTTAGGCCAATAATATTTGACTAAATATTAGTGTACATACTAAGCATGTATTAACTATTATAATTGAGTTAGTAGAAGTTGGGCTTCTGTATAAGTTTGCTGCTTTGCCTGTGGTGCATTCAATTACTTAATCGGTGAAATGACTTTTTGAACTTTATCATTCCTTGAAAAATTGTTGTATTTTTTGTCCATCTGTTGATAGTTTTGAAATATGACGTTTTATGTTTTTTGGTTGAAAGATGATATTTGCCGTTGATTCTTTTGCATATTTTTTGTAGTTATGTATTGGGTAAACATATGTACATGCGTTTATATAAATACTACTCCCTCTGTCCCACTTAATTTGTCCTAATATGACTTTGTTAGTCAAACTGACCAAATTTTGATCTCAAATAATAATTTAACGTTTCATGTTTTTATGAAGTTTAAATTTGAATCTTATAATATGATAAGTGTACTTTAGGATAGTATTTTTTTTTAAAGATTGTAATTATCATATATAATATAAGTAGTTTTCATTACAAAATCGGTCAATTTGACCAAAATTTGGTCAAAGTGACAAAAACATGGGACAGAGGGAATATTATATTGTAGTGTGTTGTCAATTTACTTATCGCTGTAAGGACACATGGTGGGTTCCTCATATCTGTGGCCTGCTTGCAATCTGCTAGCACCATTAATATGATCCTACGCAATGAGAGGTGACATTTTTTGTGATTGCTTATTCTTTTTTCTCTTATCCTATGAAGGATGACTGGAAGATTCTGGACATGACTGTTGCTGATGAAGTCTCTACGTGGAAAAGCAGCAAAGGTTTAACTGATCAGGTGGTGACTGATCATGCTTGTTCAGGAAAAAGTTGCTCTTACCATCAGATAGGTGATGTTTATGTGTGTGAGAAAACTGGAAATATTCATGGTAATTTCTTTTGGTTTTGAAACACTGTCATTAAAATTTAGAAATCACAAAATATACTCACATTATTAGAGGCTTCTCATTTCCAATTTCTTATTTTGTAGTGTGTGATGATACATGCAAAGATGCTTCCGCAGACCCGACTAATGGGCTACTGGTTTGTACAATATCTGGTCACTGTTTCGAAAGATTGATGTCCCCCGCTGATGAAAGATTGATGTCCCCAGCTGATGAAGGGGATCAAGACACTGTAAGAAAATAAAACATTTTTTTACATCTTGTTTTGGTGACTTAGCTAGTAGCCTAATATATATGCATGCAAAAGGTTGTACATATATATGCAAAAAGTTGAACATTTTTTTGCCTGCTAGCTTTAACTAATAAGGGGACCAAAAAAGAAGGTGAGAGTTTCTTAAACGGGTCATCTTCACTAGATACTTTGATTTTTTTTTCCTCTTCCCTATACAAGAGTATAACCGATATCAAATGTACCCATCTCAATACGAAATTGCAAAGAATTGAAAGTTGGTTTTATGAAATTAAATGAGGCCCGGTTCCAGAATGGTTTTAGTAGTAGATCTTTACCCTAAAGCAAAGTTTTTCTTAGTGAGTAAGAATAAATTTGGACTGTAATAATAATAGAACGGGTATGTTACAATTTTGTTCCCTGATAGCAAGTTTACCGTGATAATAATAGAACAGGCATATTATAATTTGGTTTCCTGATAGCAAGTCAGACTTGGTAGTAGTGTATGATGAACTTTTTCAACCTGGTCTAGTTGGACAACCATGATATCTACTTATTATACTTGGTGAATTTTGCAATCAAACAAAAATGGAAGTGCTTAACTGAACAGAATACGATTTTTGGGCTCTTTTAGCCTCCAATTGACCATTTGATAAGCTGATGTGTTTCATTTTCTGCAAATTCAGGATCAGCGACTAGATGCTGTTTCAGATGAAGCTGAGCCATTTATGGGATCTGGCCGTTATGGTATTTGCTCTAATCTCTTTAGCTTCAGTGTTGTGCTTTATCTTTTTTGGTTTGCGATGATAGATAATAATATGTCCATATATTGCAGCAAGAGCTTATTCTTTGGGATATAATTGTGCTGATGAGATAGAGTTAGAAGCTTGCCTGCAGTTTTGCTGATTCAGCCCGGGTTCTGCATTTGTTTTTATGTCTCATATTGCATTGCTCAATGCTTGTAGTGTTTCAGCTTTTCAATCATTTCAAGATTTAAGAATTATATTTGGAAAACTAAATGAATTGTTTTAATAAATTTGCTTAGGTGTATTCAGTTTAGATTTTAAGTGATGGTTAATAATATATAAATTAGTAGAGGATTTTGATTTTTTAAATTAAAATTTCAACCTTTGTTCTCGATTTTTAAAATTAGTTGTGAGTTTTTTTTTTTTTGCTAATTAAATGCACTCATGCATCATCATGTACAAGGTTCGTAAAGTGAACTAGATTGTATAAAAGACTTTTTCCTTAGTATAGAAAACTAGTTGAAAAATCAACAAAATCTGCATTCCTGGGCAATTGGTATAATTTAACGATCTATAACCTTTATTAATAAACGAAATCACTTTTTAATGGTATCAAATTTGGTTCGCACCATATTTTGATTTTACCTTTAAACTCCTATTTGTATTAGAATTCAATATGTTTTTTTTAATTAAAAAAATAAGATACCCATTATAATTATAATTCTCTTTTTACAGTTATTTTAATTAACACGAATTAAAACACCAGTAAGGTAAAACTTCACCAACGGGGTAAAACACCAACGAGCAAATATATTTACACCAACAAATATACAAATCATTTTTACAGATGAAGTGATCACCATACATCAACGAAGTACCAACGCTGTGCTTCCAAGTTTTTTTGTTAAAGAAGAGAATGGAAGAGAAGAGAATGGGAAAGAATAGAAGCAAAAAAAAATCTTTAACATGCTCCCTAGTCTTTTTGTAAATTATGAAAAAAGTGAGTTGGAGCGAAATTTTTGGAAATGTATGCGAGAGTTTCTCTCTCAATTATCCCATTTTAGGGAAGAAACTTTTGGAGAAAAGTTTTTGAAAATTTTCTCTTCCCTTCTTTTACCAAAAAAACTTGGGAGCACACTTTTAAAAGAAAATTTTAAAATTTTTTCTTCCGTTTTCTCACTACTAATCAAATTTGTGAAATGTTAAATATTCTATATCTCATGACAACTTAATTTTTTTTCAAAATAATAACTTTTTAGCCAGTAAATTTATACCCATCTGCATGCTCTTTAATGTGTCGTTAAGATCAATTTATTTATCATTAGCCTAATTATATTTAGGTAAATCTTTATGAAAACTCAAATGTTTGTAACATATTAGATTTTCATCATGCTCAGTTTAGCTTTTTTTCGTATTAATAAGTGAAACCATCTTTTAAATTGTATTACGGTACCAAATTTGCTTACACATTTTTTTGGTTTCACCCCTTTATTCCTATTTTTTTTAGAATTTTATATTATCTTTAATAAAATAATAAAATTGTTATAATCCTAGAACAATTGTTCTTTCCGGCTCTTTGTTCCTATTTCTTCTAGACTTCGTGTTATCTTTAATAAAATAGTAAAATTGTAATAATTCTAAAACAGTTATAACTAGTTGATGAAGCCGCGCTTCGCGGCGGCATTATAATTTTTTTAAAAAAATTTAATACATATTTACGTTATACAATATTATCAATTTTAAATTTTAATAGTTATATAATCTTTAATGAACTGATTTCTTGTTAAACACGATTCTTTCGATTGAGTCACTCTCTTGTTAAAACCGAAATCCCAACTTTAACATATATTATAAAGACATACATTTTAATTTTTATCCATAAAAATCGAACCCTGAAAATAAAAAATAATATGACATCAGTATTAAATTCTAATAGCTAATATAATCTTTTCTAGTGAGCCGTCTTCCCATTAAAACATTTTATAAATTCAAGCACCTATTTTATTTTTAATATATTAAAAAATGTTCAATTTATTAATATTTAAGATTTTAAAATTTAAAAAAAATAAAAAAAACAGATCGAAAGCATCCCCAAACATGCTTTGAACTAAAAGCACACGGCTACTTCATTCATTAATCATTTAGTCATGATACGTAAAATACTTTGAACTAAATAAATTGATACCAAACATATGTTTAAATGAACAAATTTGCCTATCACCCGACTACATTAGCGACTCATTCGTTTCCCTTTTTCTTTTTGATATGATATAATCTTGATCGTCTATTTTTGAAAATATTAGATTCGACGGTTGAGATTAATTTCGTAATACAGTTACGAAAATTATGGATAAGATCCCTATTATACTTATTATAATACGTAACAAATCACGCACTTGATTGGATACCCATGCAAACTAACAATGTATTAAAAAAAGATGAATTCAGTGAAAATAGCTCAACACGCTGAGAAAAAGGAAGTACCTTAAATTATTATTTTGATCGAAAAAGTTAAGTTTGATCATCAGTGTCCAGTGATGTACTCCATAATTCTTCCATCCATAACTTGATTTACCTGCATGTTAAAAGAAGAAGTAAGCGAATGAGTATTGTAACGGATAATTGGTTATGAACAATAAAGCGCTATAACTGAAAGAATAAAATAAAATTTAGTCGATTCATGCGTTTTAATGTATATATAAATATACTATTTATTACTTTTTATTCAAACTTCTATTCTATTTCCAATAGAACTTTTAATCATCATCTTATAATTTAATATTTATTCTACTTCTAATAAAACTTCTAATTATATATTTATCCTATAAACTCGAACTCTTCTCATATAAATTCGAACACCTATTCTACTTCTAATATGTTAAAAGATACTTTTATATTTATTATTGTTTAAAATCCTAAAATTCTAAAAAATTAGAAAAATCAATTGAGACGATATTAGAGCGTCACCTAACCTCCCGCGTATAATTTTCTAGTTATACATAAAAAATAAAAAAATTTAATACATTTACGTTATATTTAAAAAATTATAAATTTTTTAAAAATTATTTATAATTTATTTGTATAAATAAATTATTTTCTAGTTATTTTATAATTCTTTTAGTTCGTATAAGTTATTTGTAGTTATAATTTTCGATATTATTTTCTAGTTGATAAAGCCGCGCTTCGCGACGGTATTACAATTTTTATATTTAAAAAAATTTAATACATTTACGTTATATTATAATATTAATATTAAATTTTAATAATTAAATAATCTTTTCTAATGAAACAATTTCTTGTTAAATACGATTCTGTCGATTGAACTTCTATTTTACTTCCAATAGAACTTTTAATCGTATGCCTTATAAATACTTATTATACTTACAATAGAACTTCTAATCATACGTCTTCCCTATAAATTCGAACTCTTCTCCTTTATAAATTCGAACACCTATTCTACTTCTAATATATTAATTGATATTTTTATATTTATTAGTGTTTAAAATTCTGAAATTCTAGAAAATTAGAAAAATAGATTGAAACAATCTTAGAACGCCACCTAAACTCCCGCTATCCTCCTTTATATATATATATTGATGATTCTTTTATTATAATCGTATTAAGTTACAAAATAATCTTTAAGAGCCATATATATCGTATTTTCTTGATTTTATTAAAATTATGTTAAATTATTAATAAATTTTATTAATAAGTAAAAGATCCATTCTAATGATACTTCACTCTCCATATTTGATTTCACCCCAAAATTCTTATCTTCCAGAATTGCTGAAATTCTATTATAAATATAATTGTTTCTTTATTATAACCTACTAATTTGTATAAAAAAACATAATTTTCTAAGATCATTTAAAATAATAAATTAATGATCAATTTAAATTAATTTTCTCGATTCATACTTCACACGAGTTATCATCTTGGTATGATAAAGATAAAATCATAAATTCAAAATTCAAAAAGTTCAATAAACTTCTAATTAAATACACACCAGAATTTGTATATACATTTTTGTTCTATTAAATCTTCACTTCAACTTTTAATTCAAAGTCAAGAAAACAGGGCAAAATTGATATGCATAGACATAATAAATATAGGATAATGATATACGCACATTTGCATATTTTAAATTGATTGTTGCACATCCTATTTGCTTAAATAATTAAAATAATCTTCATCAAATTAATAATCGTTGATTCACTTTAACTTTTTTGGCAAACATTAATTCATAATTTTTATTATCTATATTTAATCATAAACGGTGTATGATTATAACTAAATTTAAAAATTTTAAAAAATAATTCTATTAATTATTAAAATATATTCCCTCTGTCCCACCAGGATGTTTACATCCTTGGTGGGCACCAAGACAAATATATATTATATATATATATATATATATATATATATATATATATATATTAAGTAGGTAAAGTAATGAAAAGTGATGAAAAGTGGTGGGACCTATCAATATTTAATAATAGATTTGAGAAAGTGGAGAAAGTTAGTGGGTATAATAGTGTTTTATATTATTAAAAGTTTACTATTTTTGGAATGTAAAAAAATGGATGGGACGGCCGAAAATAATAATTGTAAAGAAATGGGTGGGACGGAGGGAGTAATCATCATTGAAATACAATCATAATTATAGTATATACTCAAATCGTTATCCCTCATTCATAATCGTTATATCTTCAACTCAAATAGATCATGACCGTTGGATATAACAATACTAAAAATTATTATATACAGAGGTCTAAGGTTCGATTCCCGCCAACAACATATTAATTTATATTTGATGCTAAAAATTATTATATATAAAGATGCAAGGTTCAAATACTCCCAACAACATATTAAAATTAATATTTATAATATTATACTACATTATAAGTAAATTATAAAAAATTAAAAGTAATGCGTGCTTTGCACGGGCTATAAGCTAATATTTTATAATTGAAGTAAATATTATGCAAAAAATAACTAAAGTATTACTCTTTGACCAAAGAAATTGAATCGATAATTTGAAAAAATTATATTAGTTTCACTATATATTTTCATCTCCACTATATAAATTAGCATATATTTTAGAATAATGTTTTGCTGATTTCCTGTTTATAAATAATCTACGTGTTAATATTTATTTATAATTTTTATATTTATTAATTATTTAATAAGTGTATAAATATTATAATAAAATATGATTAAAAATTATGAAAGAGACTAAATCAATAGAAAATAATAGATTAAAATCAAAAAAAGAAATATTTTGGTAAAATAAAGGAAGAGGAATGTGCACAATGGGCATGTATCACCATCCTAAATAAAAGCATGTGTTGAACCCATTGTAAGTTTCTTTTTCCGGTAGAGAAGAACATCGATTTAAGAATGGATCGTTAATATTTTAAAATAAACTAGCTTATAATCCGTTCAATGTCACGGATTTTTTGTATTATGTTATAAATTTTATTTAATATTATAATTATATTTTTATATAATAATTATTTTTAATAAGTTTTTTTAATTTTAATTTTTTATAATTTAATATACTCATGTTTACGGATTAAAATAATGTTTCCTTATTATAAATAACATATACGATTTTTAATATTTTTTTTAATAATTAAAAATATGGTGTGATATTTTCGGGTATATATTAATGATTAAATTAAAAGGTAACGTGTTCTAATTAGAAAGGAAATATTAATGATTGAAAGATATGATATGATTGATTTTTTAAGGTGTTTATAAAAGGTAAAATCTTCAACTAAAAGTAAATGTGAAAAAGGTAATTGACTAATTACCATTAATTTTATTATGTTATTACGATTGATCTTTTTAGGTGTTTATAAAATCTAATATCTTCAACTAAAAGTAAATGTGAAAAAGGCAATCGACTAATTACCATTAATTATATTATGTTATAATTATTTTTTTTCTAAGCTGTATGTATATATTTTTCTGATATATATTAATTATATTATGTTATTATTTATTTTAGGCGTTACATTTTTCTTGAAAATTATGGTGTGATATTTTCGTGTATATATTAATGATTGTAAGATTTGTTTTGAATTAAAAAGGTAACGTTTTTTAATTCAAAAGGAAATATTAATGATCGAAAGATATGATAGATTGATATGTTTAGGTGTTTATAAAAGGTAATGTCTTCAACTAAAAGTAAATGTGAAAAAGGCAATCGACTAAATACCATTAATTTTATTATGTTAATATGAAAAAGTTGTTTTAAATTAAAAAGGTAACATGTTTTAATTCAAAAGGAAATATTAATGATCGAAAGATATGATACGATTGATGATTTTAGGTGTTTATAAAAGGTAATATCTTCAACTAAAAGTAAATGTGAAAAAGACAATCGACTAATTATCATTAATTATATTATGTTATTATTACTAATTACTATTAATTATATCTGTTATTATTTATTTTAGGTATATTTATTTTTCCTTATAATGAAGGATAAATCAATACTATTTTATAAAAATCGAAACATTAAAAGTTTGGTTGGTCGGTACGGTACCTGTTGATTTTACTTATTTACCCTTATTTGATTACAGATAAAATTCATCCTATTAAATAATCAATTTACTTTTTCAGGTTCTATTTCTCAATAACTAAATAATTTCCTTTTTCAGGTAAAATAAAATATCTTCTATATTTAATCTAACTAAAATTTTTCTTTTATTAATCAATTTCCTTTTTCAGGTTAAATATATTACATTTTCCATTTTTCAGTTACAAAATAATTTCATTTATAGGTAAAATGCAATATCTTTTATATTTTCTATAATTGAAATTCCTCCTTTTTTTAAAACACTACAATCAATTTTGTTTAATAAAATAACATAATTATATATGGTAGCTGTTGATTTTATTTTATTTACCCTTCCTTGATTACAGATAAAATCCATCATATTAACTAATTAATTTCCTCTTTCAGATTAAACATGTTATCTTTTCTAATTTTCAATAGCTAAATAATTTCCTTTTTCAGTTATAATATAATATCTTTTCTATTTTATCTAACTAAAATTTCTTCTTTACTAATCAAAATATAATATCTTTTATATTTTATCTAACTAAAATTTCTCCTTTACTAATCAATTTCCTTTTTCAGGTTAAACATACTACCTTTTCTATTTTACAATAACTAAATAATTTCCTTTTTAGATAAAATACAATATCTTTTATATTTTAACTAACTGAAATTTCTCCATTTTAAAAAACACTATGAGCAATTTGTTAAATAAAATAAAATAATTATATTATAATTACTATTAACTAATCAGTTACGTTTTTCATCCAAAACACGTTACTTTTTCTATTCTCTAACTAAAAACACTATTTTTTCAATTATATCATGGGCGGTTACGTTTTTCAACCAAAACACGTTACCTTTTCTCTTTTTTTTTAACTAAAATACGGTGCGAACCAATAATTGCAAACAGAGAATTATAGTTATAATAAGTTTTTATTTTTTAATTAAAAAACAACATAGAATTTTAGTTAAAAAAGGAGTTTAGGGGTGAAACCAAATAATTGCAAAAAGAGAATTATAATTATAATAGATTTTTATTTTTTAATTAAATAAAACATAAAATTCTAGTAGAAATAGGAGTTCAGGAGTGAAACCAAAATATAGTGCGAACAAAAAAAAGTAGTACTATATAAAGATTATAAATATCTTTAATTACTATGGTTTTATTTTGTCAGAAACTTAACAATCGAAGACACAAGTTAACGAAGGAAGTCGCTCTTCTCAGGATTCCCTCCTAAGCAGGCCAATTCATCTTGCTACAAACACAGAACGGTAAACTCATCCAGCTATAAATAAATCTTTTATTTTTTATGTGGTTTCTAAAAGTTTGTGCTAGTAGAATTTGTGATTCTAGATCAATTTTTTGTTCTAGCATATATGTGTGGACCGGAGTAGATGAGTAAGTACAAGGATCGTCAAGGCCGTATAAATTAATTTCAGTCGGAACCTTTCTCTAACACTTTAAAAGTTTTAGATAAGTTGGTTAATTAGAGATCTCGGTTTAGGTAGGGATCTCGAAACCTTTCTTTAACAACTTAAAATTTTAAACGAATTGGTTAATTAACTGTGACAACATAAACGATTTGATGTATGCTGTAGATTAGTAAATAGGTACTAGCATGGGTTAGAGAAGCAGCTCCCATTCACTGGATCGTAAAAACCTCGTTAATATTAAATTAGTTAGTATTTCTTAATTATGATCAAACATAATTAGTCAATGTTAATCGGATACTTAAACTATTTAGTATCTCTTAATTATGTCTAAGCAAAGAGAATTAATCCATATTAACTTCTATTTAAGTTTTGTATTGATTTCGTAACAAACATGAAGTGATATTGGAATTCTTCTGTTATTGCTAATCATATGATGTGATTGAACGACGCATGCGTGTTCTTGTTAATTTATTATAAAGACTTATAACTTATAGCTTCATGTTATACCAGTGTTCTGACAACAACTTCAGTCTAATGAATTATAGGAGATTCTACAAAGCGGAGGTGTTTAAGGTAGTATACCAAGGTGATGATGAGGTTAAGCCGGACAGACAAGTCGGAACCATCAAAGTTAATGATGAAGTACACGAACATTATCTATACAAGGTAGATAAAATAGATAGGCGTAAGCCAACAATTAGGCACTCAGATGAAGTTGTGCTTACTGGACCTCGTATAGCATCAATCTCCGCTGGGAATTCCCTTACTATTGATGTCGATCTATTTTCGGGAGCTTGTAATTACAAGGATTCTTTTTATATCACCGATTGCCCCACTGATGATTCATTTAAGACATGTTCTCCTCTACTAAAAAAATTTGCATCGAAAGATGGCAGAGGAACGATCAGTGTTCTATATGCAATATACAAAAATGCTACTGAAGCCCGCATAGAGGTTAAATTGTTGGCAGATGACGACTTTACCACTGGGGTCTATGGCGCAGTTACGGCTAGCACAAGCAAAATAACAACCTATGAACATTCAAGTATACTCTTTTTAAAGAAACCTTGTGATAAAATAAACATAGGGCGTTCTAAGCTATTTCTTCCGTTGTCGAGGTCCATAGTAGCTGTGCCGTTGGAATCTGAGCTCATTTTGGATATTCACCTGATGACCGGAGATAATGATGATCTTTTCAAGGGCAGTGTCAAGTTCGAGGCTGAAAGGAATGGCACGTGTAAAATACTCGTAGATGGCAAAAACTGCAAGATTCAAGTGAAAGTCACTTGGAAGAGTGCATGAGCAGTGGAAGAATGCGGCGAAGGTAATGGCAGAAAAATGCCATTTGGTATTATATTTAGCGTATGTGTTGTAGTCTGCTTTACTATGAAAGAAATGACTATGTATGTGTGCCGTTCTATATTTAGGATCGGTGTTATGAAACTCGAATCGGGAGTTGGTAGTAAAAAATCTCTGATCAGTTATTTTTTTTATTAGTTCCTGATGATTAACAAATTAACACATAATCGATATAAAAACCAAACCAAACATACCCAGTATATCCCGCACAGAGCAGGGTCTGGGGAGGGTGAAGTGTACGCAGACCATGCCCCTACCTTTTACGTTAGGGAGGCTGTTTCGGTGAAGACCCCCAACTTAGTGCACAACAGAAAAATAGAGTGTGCTATTTACACAGGCTTGAAACATTTTGGCAAATATCGCATCCATACCTGTGCCCACAGCTTTGAACACATGGGGCTTACCTACCAGGGGATTGACTACCCCGCTCTGCAAGACAATCAGATCTAAGATGCCACCAAGCTAAGCTCCTTTTACCTGCAAAACTAGACAACAGAAGACAGTAAAACGAAAAGTGAGAACGATAAAGCCAAACTTCTATAAAATAGCTAACCGGGACAAAGCAACTCTGAGGCTCTCAACAACAGAGCCGCTCCCTAACAGAGAGTCCACCACACTGATTTGACGCCTCCAAGAACACCTATCCGAGGTCAAGGTCTCATGTAAATTAAAGGCCTTCATATCCAACCTAAGCTGCTCTTCCCACGATCTTCTCGGTCTACCTCTCCTCCTCACCCCCACAACCGAAAGACTCTCGACCTTCCTCACTGGCGCTTCAGGCCGCCTCCTACTGACGTGGCCGAACCACCTCAACCTCCCTTCCCTAACTTTCGCAGACAAAGGTGCTACTTCTAGCTCGCTCCTAAAAACCGCATTCGGGATTCTGTCCAACATCGTGCGCCCACAAGACCACCGCAACATCCTCATTTCGGCCGCTTCCAACTTGCAATTATTGGTTCGCTCCTAAAAACCGCATTCGGGATTCTGTCCAACATCGTGCGTCCACAAGACCACCGCAATTATTGGTTCCACGTGTTAATATTTATTTATAATTTTTATATTTATTAATTATTTAATAAGTGTATAAATATTATACTAAAATATGATTAAAAATTATGAAAGAGACTAAATCAATAGAAAATAATAGATTAAAATCAAAAAAAGAAATATTTTGGTAAAATAAAGGAAGAGGAATGTGCACAATGGGCATGTATCACCATCCTAAATAAAAGCATGTGTTGAACCCATTGTAAGTTTCTTTTTCCGGTAGAGAAGAACATCGATTTAAGAATGGATCGTTAATATTTTAAAATAAACTAGCTTATAATCCGTTCAATGTCACGGATTTTTTGTATTATGTTATAAATTTTATTTAATATTATAATTATATTTTTATATAATAATTATTTTTAATAAGTTTTTTTAATTTTAATTTCTTATAATTTAATATACTCATGTTTACGGATTAAAATAATGTTTCCTTATTATAAATAACATATACGATTTTTAATATTTTTTTTAATAATTAAAAATATGGTGTGATATTTTCGGGTATATATTAATGATTAAATTAAAAGGTAACGTGTTCTAATTAGAAAGGAAATATTAATGATTGAAAGATATGATATGATTGATTTTTTAAGGTGTTTATAAAAGGTAAAATCTTCAACTAAAAGTAAATGTGAAAAAGGTAATTGACTAATTACCATTAATTTTATTATGTTATTACGATTGATCTTTTTAGGTGTTTATAAAATCTAATATCTTCAACTAAAAGTAAATGTGAAAAAGGCAATCGACTAATTACCATTAATTATATTATGTTATAATTATTTTTTTTTCTAAGCTGTATGTATATATTTTTCTGATATATATTAATTATATTATGTTATTATTTATTTTAGGCGTTACATTTTTCTTGAAAATTATGGTGTGATATTTTCGTGTATATATTAATGATTGTAAGATTTGTTTTGAATTAAAAAGGTAACGTTTTTTAATTCAAAAGGAAATATTAATGATCGAAAGATATGATAGATTGATATGTTTAGGTGTTTATAAAAGGTAATGTCTTCAACTAAAAGTAAATGTGAAAAAGGCAATCGACTAAATACCATTAATTTTATTATGTTAATATGAAAAAGTTGTTTTAAATTAAAAAGGTAACATGTTTTAATTCAAAAGGAAATATTAATGATCGAAAGATATGATACGATTGATGATTTTAGGTGTTTATAAAAGGTAATATCTTCAACTAAAAGTAAATGTGAAAAAGACAATCGACTAATTATCATTAATTATATTATGTTATTATTACTAATTACTATTAATTATATCTGTTATTATTTATTTTAGGTATATTTATTTTTCCTTATAATGAAGGATAAATCAATACTATTTTATAAAAATCGAAACATTAAAAGTTTGGTTGGTCGGTACGGTACCTGTTGATTTTACTTATTTACCCTTATTTGATTACAGATAAAATTCATCCTATTAAATAATCAATTTACTTTTTCAGGTTCTATTTCTCAATAACTAAATAATTTCCTTTTTCAGGTAAAATAAAATATCTTTTTATATTTAATCTAACTAAAATTTTTCTTTTATTAATAAATTTCCTTTTTCAGGTTAAATATATTACATTTTCCATTTTTCAGTTACAAAATAATTTCATTTATAGGTAAAATGCAATATCTTTTATATTTTCTATAATTGAAATTCCTCCTTTTTTTAAAACACTACAATCAATTTTGTTTAATAAAATAACATAATTATATATGGTAGCTGTTGATTTTATTTTATTTACCCTTCCTTGATTACAGATAAAATCCATCATATTAACTAATTAATTTCCTCTTTCAGATTAAACATGTTATCTTTTCTAATTTTCAATAGCTAAATAATTTCCTTTTTCAGTTATAATATAATATCTTTTCTATTTTATCTAACTAAAATTTCTTCTTTACTAATCAAAATATAATATATTTTATATTTTATCTAACTAAAATTTCTCCTTTACTAATCAATTTCCTTTTTCAGGTTAAACATACTACCTTTTCTATTTTACAATAACTAAATAATTTCCTTTTTAGATAAAATACAATATCTTTTATATTTTAACTAACTGAAATTTCTCCATTTTTAAAAACACTATGAGCAATTTGTTAAATAAAATAAAATAATTATATTATAATTACTATTAACTAATCAGTTACGTTTTTCATCCAAAACACGTTACTTTTTCTATTCTCTAACTAAAAACACTATTTTTTCAATTATATCATGGGCGGTTACGTTTTTCAACCAAAACACGTTACCTTTTCTCTTTTTTTTAACTAAAATCTCCCTTTCCAATTTTATCACAGGCGTTTCTATTTAATCAAATTATATTGATATTTTTTTTTGAAAAGCAAACGAAAGATATATTTATAAAATCAACCAGAACCATAAATCCAAACAACTGATACACTTGGAACCACAAGGACCAACACAGAAAGCTGATAATGACTACTCAACAAACAAAGACATAAAAATAAACGACACAAAAGCAACCCTCAAGAAAGCAACAAAGCAACTTATAGATAAGCAAGACTCCCACTAATCGGCATGAAACATCCAGTGCTTAGTTCATGTCTTCGTCTTGCTGCACTTCGGCCTCATTCTGAACCACTCCATCCTCTATCTCACTCTCTCGAATAGTTTCAAATTGCTGTCCAAACGGACCTAGCCCCATGTCACTATACCATAATTCTTTGATCCTTCCGAACCGTCCTTCGACTAACACCATTCTATCCCAGTTATGCGCACCAAAGTGAGCCAAAAATATGGCCATCCTATTGCATTCTTCCCCCACTGAGTCTTCCTCAATCACAAAGTTGTTGTCATCCTTTCTAGTGTTTAACTGCCTGATGACGTATTCATGCTCTGGGATCTCACACGTGAACCGAGAGTGGCGCCATTCCCAGTGAGCATCAGGATGATCAGATTTCAACTGCAAAAGACGAAAGTCACCAAAAAAAGCTTTACGTAATGCATAAAGCATTGCATAAAACTCATTCAGTCTACGCTCTTGAATGCCCAAGGATCCAACATACATGTGCACGATAGTGCCTTTGTCGTCTCTGATTATTATCCTAATTCCCGACTTGTTACCATTGGTGTAAGAACCCCAAATTTTGGATATAATTAAAACTTTTTATTAAGTAATGATAAAATGAGGAACAATGATTGTAATGAATGGATATTACTTTGGACAATGATCTTGATGCATTGGTATATTGTCAGAATAGAGTAATTCGATGGTTGAGGACCTAGATAAGAATAATCTACCATCCAGGAAGGAGCTAATGGATCCTTGAAGGGAAATGAGTACGTGCATAGTGTTTCCCGTACGTGCATAGTATTTCCCGTACGTGCATAGTATTTCCCGTACGTGCATAGTGTTTCCTGTACGTGCATAGTGATTTTGTGGATGTATAGTGATTTTTGAGGTTTAAGAAATTTTTCATGCCACCTATGTACGAGACATGGTATGGATATTTCAAAGTCATATTAGTAATCTACAAGGTAAATAAGTGTATGTAAACGCGATCGGAATTCAGAAATTCCAAACTTTATTTTTATGGAAAATTGGATCGAGCAGTGAAGAGCATGTCAATGCGAACAAGAAAAGAGAATTATTATATCAAGGATTTTATTTTTATTAAATACGATTTAAGGATTTAGAACAAAAACCTTCGAGTTAGAAAAACGAGCGTTCTAGAAATCGCTAGAATTTTTAAAACGAGATTAAGCGATCAAACAAACGCTTAATGAGCTTTAAAATACAACACAACACAGATATATTACATGCAAGATCAGCTCATGCAAGTCATAAGAGGATTAAGTGTGAAACAAATCAAGAACAAGTGGATTCATGAGGTGTTTGATCAAGAACAAGCCAACAATGCACCTTGTTACTCTTTTTCTTTCTAACCACAAATCTTTGGCACATGGATTGAGGGGTGACAAGGCTGGTTACATCTGATCCTTGGCAAGGGAAATATCATAGAAACATATCATTTATCAATTGAAACAAAGTGGGAGAGAAAAGCCAAGCAACTCCATCTCTCTCCATTTTCTTCAAACTGCCCAGCAAGAACCACCATGAAATAAAAATTCATATCTCCACTTCTACCCATTCATAGATCACCAAATTTTAACCATAGCTTCCTCAATATATGTAGAGTATTCGTTCAAAATTTCATAATTTTTGAAGATCGTTTGGATAGGTAAATAAATTCAAGAAAATCACCCTGTTTTTCCCCTCAAGAAACAAGACTTCGAATTTTTGGAATTTTTAGATTTCCAAACCAAGCTTCCACTCCTTGTTTGATCATCAAATTTTTATGGTGAGTCCTATATTTCATAAAAGCAATCTCCTAAAAATTTCAAGTCCAAACTCCTTTGTTTCCATTTTCAAAAAAATCATGAAAGAGGAGGATGAATAGTGTTTCATGAACTAATCTTTGATTTTTTTTGTTTTCATGGTTGATCTTAGCTACCCTAAGGCTATCCAAGGACTATAACAAGCTTTGTAAGGCTAGTACATACTCTCAAGAAGGTATAACACTCTTGAAACCCTAGATCAACTTTAAGTTTATGGATGTTTTTGATGAGCTAAGCTTGGTTATGATGTTAGCATGATTATAAGCATAATTAGTAAGTGATTTAGTTGAGCAAGAAAGCATGTTAATTATTGTGGTAAACTGGTATGATCTGGACTTGATGATGTTCATAATCATGTGATAAGTTGTGTGGATGCCCGGTGTGGCTTGGTTGGATTGTTATAATTTTTGGAACGCTCGATATATAGCCGTCGTAATGCCGAAATTTCGTTAACCTTAAGAAAAACAACTTGGACAGTAGATGTAACTCACTGCCTAGCTTTGCAATCTGCCATGATAGGATAGGTAATGTTCTAAGCTTCGTTTTGATATAAAGATCACGTGAAACGGACTTACGGTTTAGGATTTATGACCAAATTACTAAAAGTAGTTCGAATCCGTAAACGAAAGTTCATAACTGTAATTGAACCCTCGTAAACTATGTAACGTCATGGTGAATCTTGGTAAATAAATACTAGAGGTAAAAAGGAAGGCGTAAAAGAAAACCGTATGTCAAAAGGATCATTTTTCGATTTATTAAAAATGTTCGAGTCGAGGTTAAACGCGAACGAACCCCTAAAAGACGACTCTTTTATAACTTCGGTAAAACACTTAGAAAACGGGCGATAAAACTCGGAGTATAATATTGGTTCGTAACGATCAACCTTAGAACTCATATGACTTAAGTAGGTCCCAAGTATAAATGCAGTGACATGTCGTATTAACGAACGAATGTCGGGTCGGATCAGTGATAATAAGTAATCCACTAAAGGGGTATAACGAGATAACTCGAGAACGTGTTTCGAATTAAGTATAACTTAACTTTTAATATGTTAAGTGATTAATCCCGAGTGCCTTGGCTATTTATAGATCACCAAGCTGAACCGGGACCCGCTACCACTACCCCTTACCGTACTCGACTACCAGGCAAGTTTCAATTCCCTTCTTTTAGGCTGTTGTTGTGATTGAATAAATATATATATATATGATTGCTGATATACATATGCCATTGCATGCATGCCTACTTTCAAGTTGAATTGATATACTTGTTCCCTGAATGTTATTGTTGGCTTATAAGCTAGATAGTTATACATCAGTTATAAGCCGGTTATTGTAAGACCCTCATAGAAGGGCGTATACATCTTATTCATCAAAAATAGACCGGGAGTCAATATTCCTTGATATATCGAGATTACCTCGGAGGAAAATATTTAAGTAAATATTTTCCATTATTCAGGCGACGAATATTATTTGAATATTCGTTCGAGATTATTTATTTAATGATCCTTACTTCAAATAATTATTTGAACATAATCATTCGACGAATAATATTTGTCAATATTCATTCAGAGTCGAATTGATTATCGAATATTATTTCGAATATTCTTCTAAAGATGAGACTACTAAATGAATATTATTTGGATATTCTTTTAGAATATTATTTTATTAAATAAATATTACTTTTGAATATTCATTTAAGATATTAAATACTTGATGAATATTATTTTAATATTTATCTGAAGCTTGATTTAATTATCGAATATTATCTCGAATATTCCTTAAAGCTTGGATTACTAAATGAATATTACTTGATATTCATTTAGAATATTATTCATTAAATGAATATTACTTTATCAATATTCATTTAAATTCCTAATTAATTATGAATATTATTTTGAATATTCATCAGGGTTCTATTTAATCACCGAATATTATTTTAAATATTTTAAATATTCCTTTCAGGACTTATTAAGTAATGAATATTACTTTGAATATTCATTTGATTATTTAATTATGCAATAAATATTCTCCTGATATTTCTTCAGGGATTATTTTGAGAAATACTCTGATTAAAGATATTCTTTCATATTCCCAAATACTCCTTAAATATTTTAACTCAATAAATATTCTCTGAATATTTATTCCATACTTAGAACAACCTCGATAAGGTTTATCTTCTTCGATTATTACAGAAAATATTTCGGAGTCATATTATTATTAATCTTATATCAAGAAAGGTTCTCAGACATCATTCTTCTTTGAGTCTATCCCCTTAATAATAAGGGAACCTTACTTGGAAAATGTTATTTATCTTGTCGACTTCCCGGTCATAAAGTATTCCCTTCACCCGCAACTCGGGTGCTGTTGACTTATTAAGTCGTTGCTTACCTTCTCATCTTTCGAGGGGTAAGATTACTGGAACAAGTTGATATCCGTTACCAAGTAATAGCTTGGGAGTTATTGGTAAATTTTCCTTTCCAACTAGATACGACTACTTTGTGGAGTCTTATCAACAAGTATTATACTTGGGGAAAGGGGGACGAACGTTATATTCAGAATCATGAATTCTATTTGAACTAGGAGTCGTGTAAGAGGCCGAGTAGCGCCGGTCCATCCCCTTGGCCCAACCGTTGGCCGGGGAGAGCTAGCAAGGCGGTATACAAGTAAAGCCGTCAGTTCTTCCTTCTACCGGTAGTAAATCTAAATTGAGCTGTACGATCTCGACTGATCATCAAGATTGGAACAGCGGGCGCGGTGAATACTCCATCATTGGTTCATCATCCAAATTCATTTATTTCCTGCAACATGATTACTGTTGGTATAGTTGGAAAAGAGTCATAACTGGAATTGCAACCTTTTTCTTGCAAGTTCCTCTTCTTAATAACAATAAGAATATCTCGCTTACTTTGATGTAGCAGATATTTCTTCAAACAAATACTTTAAGTTACCTTGTAACTTCATCGTTCATATTATACTGGCATCATTTCCGTAAATGCATGGCATATGGTTTGAAAGATACTTTTGAACTGTTATACATTATTGTTCAGTTATATATTATTGTTGGTGGGCTATTGCTCACCCTTGCTTTATTATTATATCACAACAACAGTTAGACCAGATGACTCGCACAAGGCGCACTCGACGCGGGCGAGGACGATGAGACTACCAGAGCTGAAGAAGAAGCTATTGGTAGGGTATATTTATTCTTTCAGTACCAAGAATATGGTCTAGTATGACTTATGTAAATGGATGGCAAAGAGTATGTATTATATTGAAATTCTTTTGGATTGTAAGAACTCATAATGTGATTAATAAAAATTTGATTGTTACTCTGATTTCATCTCTGGGACTATAACGGGTGTGTTTTATATTGTTGTGTTGGGTTATAGAGACGTAATTTATTTTATGATTAAGGAAAGTTCAATTGTTGTGGACAGAATTGGAAACCGTAACCACCGGATCCGGGACCCCGGATCTGGGGGTGTTACAGAAGTGGTATCAGAGCGTACGTTATAAACCCCAGAGATGAGGCGACGTTAAAACAATAAATTCACTAAGATAATAAGAACTCTTGCCAAGTTCATAGTCAGACTACATAATGTAGTGATGACATATAAAACCCTTGGGGGAACTCTTAAGTATAATGATAGTAACTTAGCTCGATATCGTATCGACGAGTAAGGCGACTGACCTTGAGGCATACGAGCAACAGCGCGATGATGCTTTATATGCTGAAGATCAGCGGATAAATCGATAGAGTACCCTGCTGGAGACCCAGAAGAGGTTCCAGAAGATAAGGACAGCCTTGTTAGGATAAGGAGCTTACCCATGGGTAATGAGGGTCGCAGCCAGAATGACTGTGATGATTAAGATATGGTGCTCAGAAAAGTGAGTATAAAGAACCAAAATATTATTAAGAGATCTGAAGATGCATGTTGAATTCATAGCCGGACTACCAGATGTAGTACCAGCAAGAAAGAAGGATTGGAAGAATTACTTGAGATCTTATACGGAAGAAGATGAGAATCCTTAGAGACTTTCATCTTAACAAAGAAAGAGCTAGAGGAATGTATGATTATCAAAGACATCGATTTAGGGCGAGGAGCAGAGTCCCTAGGAATAGTTGAGAAGGAGGCAGTAAGCGCCATATCATTTGATAAATGAATAAGTATGAATATGGTCAGTAATAATTCGCCATGAGAAGGCAGATATCATAGGTTGTAATTTATGGAACCAAATTGAGGTTGATGAAATTGTTTTATTCAGGAAAATGTTCATTTTATGAATGAATCATTTAGAGAGTAAAGACATTGGGAAGTGACAGCATGATTGGGTAAAATTATATAAGGAAGTAGTAAGCAAGGCAATGATCTCAGAACTTACCGGAAGATAAGACCAGTGAGTCAAGATGAACTCGTAATGAGACTACTGCCAGAGACTGAGTATAGAGTTAATTCAACTCAGTTAAATGATGAACCAGAAACGTTAGATGCATGTGATTCAGGGGAATATTAAATTCCTTCTTCTCTTTGAATGGATTATAGTAGTTACCTTAAGTTTACTCCGACACGGAATTATAATAGATCAAGTAATACGATCAGCAGTTAAAGAGAAAAATGTGAGAAAATCTTCCTGGAGCTAAAAGATGAAATTGGTAAGGACCAAGAGTTGGCATTGCTTAATGGAAAAATGAGACTTTGTGCTTCCAACGATGCTTCGCATAAAGGATTATGATGTATGCTTGCGCAGCACGACAAAGTACTTGCGAATGCATTCGAACAGCACGGTCCACCAGATCGGATGGCCTTAGTAGTGCCAATTTTGTGGGACAACCAACTCCGACGATAATGTTTCTTCTGAGACTAGTAGTCAGGTAGACTGTCATTTGGTAATATTGAATATCAGGACGTATGGGTATCAGGACGTATAGGCATCAGGACGTTGCGACAAGTTTCAGTTTAAAACTGTTGATTCCCTTCTAAGGGATATATATAATTGGTTCCTCTCCAGGGGTTAAATTTCCAACCCGATGACGATTATTTCGTTAATTATGACTGCTTACGGTTCTACCTACTAGGAGGTTCATAGAACTATTCTTCAGGTTTCGAAACTGGTCTCCTTAGTGTTACCAGTCGATGGATAGATTGACCAAAATTTCCCTAATTCTGGGAAGAATTTCAACGAATTTTGGCAAACCTTGTCTTTCTGATTATCACAGAACATCATGGAAGGGAGTAGAAACTTGGGCGAACCCCGTGAATTGGGTAAAGTAACCGCTATATGGGTTGGTGGACAGACCCTGGTTATCGCGATTGATTGTAGAAATACAATGATGAAGTGAGATTGGACGAAAATAGGAAATGTAAGTAAGAAACCAGCCGGACTGAGAAACTTCGGGATTGACTTAAGTGAAAAGGCTATTATTCCAGGAATGGTAAGCTTGCGTGGCACGTGGGAGTGATAAGAATAGTTGAAAGGATAAAAATAGAGGAAAGGTTACCGGAGACGGCGCTGAGTAGCCGATTAAGACTTATATGAAGTAAAGTTTTGGAAAGGTAGAAAGGTATCAAAGAAGAAGGCACTATGCCAGCAATTGCTAGAAAAGTAATGCTATTAGCCAACCCCTAAAATCATATATTTTTATTTTAGTGTGGCCAGTTGAGGCCAAGTCACAAAGGACTATCAAGTGACTAGACCAGCAATGAAAGGACAAAGCAGGGTTGCTTCTAAGTAAGCACCGACTGCAAGGGCTTCTGATATGACGGAAATATTAATGAGATTGTAGGAATCTTCTACTGAACCTTTTGCAACCCATGTTTGGATTGGGAATTTACTAGACTTTTGGAATGGGGTCACCCGTACTAAAGTGATTCATGTGTATATGATCGTCCAAGATTACGAAAAAAAAAAATGGAAGTATAATGACTTGAGATGTATGATGTTAGGGTATCATGAATACCATGAATATATTATGACTGAGGAAAGTAAACAACGAAGGTTTATGAAGAGAGTATAGAAATGGTCATATATGGATCAGTATGCTGTAGAAATTTCATCTAAGGCAATTACCTTTGAGAAGAACGATAAGTACTAAGAGATTCACGTTGAACTCGACTCGACCAATATCTTCCAAAACATCCTTGCTACCAGTACCAAGTTCTGTAAGAGAGCAGATAGACATACGTTGTATTTGGGAAGGTCAAATAGGCTGACAACTATCTGAAAGAAGAGGTTAGCATTAAGCCACTGATCGATTATCAAATGAGAATGATTGGAAAGAGACCCTTATTAAGGATACATGATTTGATTGCCAAGTATAAAATGCAAGAATTCCTTGGCAGTTGAATTAAGGATAGGATATCCATAAAGTAAGGCAAACCCTGGGGAATGCACAAGGGATGGCACTAACCCTAATAAAGACATTGTGAATTCAGATGATATGAGTTAGATTTGCTAAGGCAACAATGACCTGTAAAGATTATTAAAAAGAGTTCTGGAAAGAACAGAGATAGAATTATTAGAGTATTGATCAATGACGTTTTGATATACCCTGTACCTAGAAAATACAGGAGGAATGATGAGGACGACCTAAGAAACCTTACAAGGAAAAGCTAATATTCTGAGTTTCCAACTAGAAGTTTGGAAGAGAATGTAAGACACAATAACAATATACCAGATGATGAATGTATGAAACCCTGAGGGAGTATGGATTGAACCTATAAAGGTTGAGATTATCCTAAGATAAGGAAGGAACTAAGAAAAGAAGTATCCTAAGTAGGATTGGGAA
This sequence comes from Saposhnikovia divaricata, assembly GCA_036435485.1. Taxonomy (NCBI): domain Eukaryota; kingdom Viridiplantae; phylum Streptophyta; class Magnoliopsida; order Apiales; family Apiaceae; genus Saposhnikovia; species Saposhnikovia divaricata. The sequence continues at coordinate 542,440 of JAZHRN010000155.1, read as the reverse complement.
TAAACGTGATAAAGTTCCCACGGGTAGGTGGAAGCAATGACTTATGGAAAAAGACCAATAGATATATTGTTCTCCTTCAGTAGAGCTTAAGGGAGAATGCTTTCACCCAACAATGATGAGAATGAGGTAGAAAAAAAAAAAAAAAAATTTTGAATTGAAATGTATCCAGAGAACAAGGATTACCAGAAATTATTATTATCAGGAAAGGCCAATGAGGTGGCCGACAGTCTAAGTATAAAGGAATAATTACAAATGTTCATACCGAAGAAACAGAATGATATCTGGAAGGACTTTGAAGATCATATCAGAATGGAGGAATTTACATTCCTTCTGATGACTGTGCAAGAATTGATGGTAATAATAGTTTAAGTAAAGATTCGATTCCTGATGGAGTCTTAAGCATATTACGTACCTTAGAAGGTCTCGTTTTGAGGCAAACCAGGACCATGATCCAAAATTGACAAAGTAAACCGTTGAGTTTCCAGTCTTTTATGGAAGCTGCATGAGTGACAGTTTCATGAACCTGACATAGCTGCGATGCTTGAAACTCTTCTGCAATTTTATCTACTTCATGTAATATCTACATCAAGTTCAGGAAGTGTTCCTTATGGATAAGGAATAGTGATTACTTTGTCTCCCTAAAGGATTGAAACCCGTATGGTTAGCTATTAAGGCACTACGTAAGCAACAATCGATGGTGATTCTTCTAAAAAGTAGATGACAACGTAAAGATAAAGAAAGTGCTGCTATTGATAAGCTAAATGGCATGTTGACGAATGACAAGCAAGTTTATGTTAGTGTACTTCTGCGCAAACAAGATAGAGAATATGAGGTTGATGATTCATGATGTTAAAGATATTCGCATGGAAAGAATTAATGAGACTTGGAGGGAAGGACGGTTGAGCCCGAGACTTATTGGGCCACCTGAGAGTTTAAAGTGTTCGGACGGCGGTATTCGAGCCAGCCTTACCCCAAAACTTATAGCACGGTCATAACGGGTTTTCATGTGGCCAGGCTACGCCAGTAAAATGCAGATGTTCAACAGATGATAGGAGTACGAGCATGTAGATATACGACCTGGTCTGACTTACGAAAGACAACCTGTGGAAAACCACGGATAGAAAAGAACAAGTGATGAGAAACAAGGTTGGCAGAAGTAGATTATATGAATCTAAGTTAAAGGAATCGGGCCAGATTTATTTCGGAAAGTTTAAATTGAAATAACGTGATGATTATAGAATAAATGAGACGGAATACCGATAAGGAGGTACCAAGTGCAAAAAGGTGTCTCAATAAAGAGGTGAAGGTGAAAGTAAATAATAGAAATGAGTAAGAATCAGCTAATAAGAAGGATGTGATTGATAAAGAAAAGGCTGGGGAAGCAACTATGGAATGAGAAGCAAGGAATGTTATGAATGGGTTTTCTAATGAATTCTCAGGATGACAACCTGATAGTGTCAATATTATAGTTATGAAAAAGCTAGTAACATGATATGGAATGTCAGTAATAATGATGCCAAGTGAGAAATCTAAGATTTAACCTGAAAGGTTGAAGGATTTCCCGAATGTGAGTATCGCTAAGATTGAACAAGAGTATTTGTCCATAGATTAATGGACAAAGCAGCAAGATATGTTGGCACGTGAGATTGCGATCAAATAGTATTGGATATAATTATGATTAATTTCTTCTTTGATAAACCTCTATAGTTCAGAGGTAAATTCTGAGTATGATATTCTACAATCATGAAAGCTTTCTATAATCCTTTGGAACTCTTTCCTCTTCTTCTCTCTTATTCATCTTCTTTATGAATTGAGAAGAACAACCTTTTTAGGAGGGGAGGTACTGCTACGTGACTATCTGTCTATGTGATAGAAGTCTAAGTGGAATACCATGACTTGTTTAATTGCTTGTCAAGTACTAAAGGCTGGCCCCCTTCTGTACTAACTATGCAATATAACAAATGTTCAATTGATCATAAGTGATCTCTCAATAAATCTTTCCACTTATCTATATTGATCGAGATTGCGAAGATTAAAGCAATCAGGAAATGCACAGTACGAGCGAGGTTACCTCCGAATTCGTAGGGTGATAGTGATACCAATGTTACTGCAGGTATCAATAAGGATAAGACTGATTAAGAGTATAACCCGGATAGTGAGTTGAACGAAAAGTAGCAACGTTGATGAAAAAAGGATACAGTATGGATTGTAGCACTAGAAGATGTGCTGAGGAAGGGTAGAACGACTAAGAATTGACCGGGAAGCCAAAAAGTGAACGACAGGCAAACGACTCTTTGCTTCCTACCTGATTCCGGGACGGAATCCTTTTAAGGAGGGGAGACTGTAAGAACCCCAAATTTTGGATATAATTAAAACTTTTTATTAAGTAATGATAAAATGAGGAACAATGATTGTAATGAATGGATATTACTTTGGACAATGATCTTGATGCATTGGTATATTGTCAGAATAGAGTAATTCGATGGTTGAGGACCTAGATAAGAATAATCTACCATCCAGGAAGGAGCTAATGGATCCTTGAAGGGAAATGAGTACGTGCATAGTGTTTCCCGTACGTGCATAGTATTTCCCGTACGTGCATAGTATTTCCCGTACGTGCATAGTGTTTCCTGTACGTGCATAGTGATTTTGTGGATGTATAGTGATTTTTGAGGTTTAAGAAATTTTTCATGCCACCTATGTACGAGACATGGTATGGATATTTCGAAGTCATATTAGTAATCTACAAGGTAAATAAGTGTATGTAAACGCGATCGGAATTCAGAAATTCCAAACTTTATTTTTATGGAAAATTGGATCGAGCAGTGAAGAGCATGTCAATGCGAACAAGAAAAGAGAATTATTATATCAAGGATTTTATTTTTATTAAATACGATTTAAGGATTTAGAACAAAAACCTTCGAGTTAGAAAAACGAGCGTTCTAGAAATCGCTAGAATTTTTAAAACGAGATTAAGCGATCAAACAAACGCTTAATGAGCTTTAAAATACAACACAACACAGATATATTACATGCAAGATCAGCTCATGCAAGTCATAAGAGGATTAAGTGTGAAACAAATCAAGAACAAGTGGATTCATGAGGTGTTTGATCAAGAACAAGCCAACAATGCACCTTGTTACTCTTTTTCTTTCTAACCACAAATCTTTGGCACATGGATTGAGGGGTGACAAGGCTGGTTACATCTGATCCTTGGCAAGGGAAATATCATAGAAACATATCATTTATCAATTGAAACAAAGTGGGAGAGAAAAGCCAATCAACTCCATCTCTCTCCATTTTCTTCAAACTGCCCAGCAAGAACCACCATGAAATAAAAATTCATATCTCCACTTCTACCCATTCATAGATCACCAAATTTTAACCATAGCTTCCTCAATATATGTAGAGTATTCGTTCAAAATTTCATAATTTTTGAAGATCGTTTGGATAGGTAAATAAATTCAAGAAAATCACCCTGTTTTTCCCCTCAAGAAACAAGACTTCGAATTTTTGGAATTTTTAGATTTCCAAACCAAGCTTCCACTCCTTGTTTGATCATCAAATTTTTATGGTGAGTCCTATATTTCATAAAAGCAATCTCCTAAAAATTTCAAGTCCAAACTCCTTTGTTTCCATTTTCAAAAAAATCATGAAAGAGGAGGATGAATAGTGTTTCATGAACTAATCTTTGATTTTTTTTGTTTTCATGGTTGATCTTAGCTACCCTAAGGCTATCCAAGGACTATAACAAGCTTTGTAAGGCTAGTACATACTCTCAAGAAGGTATAACACTCTTGAAACCCTAGATCAACTTTAAGTTTATGGATGTTTTTGATGAGCTAAGCTTGGTTATGATGTTAGCATGATTATAAGCATAATTAGTAAGTGATTTAGTTGAGCAAGAAAGCATGTTAATTATTGTGGTAAACTGGTATGATCTGGACTTGATGATGTTCATAATCATGTGATAAGTTGTGTGGATGCCCGGTGTGGCTTGGTTGGATTGTTATAATTTTCGGAACGCTCGATATATAGCCGTCGTAATGCCGAAATTTCGTTAACCTTAAGAAAAACAACTTGGACAGTAGATGTAACTCACTGCCTAGCTTTGCAATCTGCCATGATAGGATAGGTAATGTTCTAAGCTTCGTTTTGATATAAAGATCACGTGAAACGGACTTACGGTTTAGGATTTATGACCAAATTACTAAAAGTAGTTCGAATCCGTAAACGAAAGTTCATAACTGTAATTGAACCCTCGTAAACTATGTAACGTCATGGTGAATCTTGGTAAATAAATACTAGAGGTAAAAAGGAAGGCGTGAAAGAAAACCGTATGTCAAAAGGATCATTTTTCGATTTATTAAAAATGTTCGAGTCGAGGTTAAACGCGAACGAACCCCTAAAAGACGACTCTTTTATAACTTCGGTAAAACACTTAGCAAACGGGCGATAAAACTCGGAGTATAATATTGGTTCGTAACGATCAACCTTAGAACTCATATGACTTAAGTAGGTCCCAAGTATAAATGCAGTGACATGTCGTATTAACGAACGAATGTCGGGTCGGATCAGTGATAATAAGTAATCCACTAAAGGGGTATAACGAGATAACTCGAGAACGTGTTTCGAATTAAGTATAACTTAACTTTTAATATGTTAAGTGATTAATCCCGAGTGCCTTGGCTATTTATAGATCACCAAGCTGAACCGGGACCCGCTACCACTACCCCTTACCGTACTCGACTACCAGGCAAGTTTCAATTCCCTTCTTTTAGGTTGTTGTTGTGATTGAATAAATATATATATATGATTGCTGATATACATATGCCATTGCATGCATGCCTACTTTCAAGTTGAATTGATATACTTGTTCCCTGAATGTTATTGTTGGCTTATAAGCTAGATAGTTATACATCAGTTATAAGCCGGTTATTGTAAGACCCTCATAGAAGGGCGTATACATCTTATTCATCAAAAATAGACCGGGAGTCAATATTCCTTGATATATCGAGATTACCTCGGAGGAAAATATTTAAGTAAATATTTTCCATTATTCAGGCGACGAATATTATTTGAATATTCGTTCGAGATTATTTATTTAATGATCCTTACTTCAAATAATTATTTGAACGTAATCATTCGACGAATAATATTTGTCAATATTCATTCAGAGTCGAATTGATTATCGAATATTATTTCGAATATTCTTCTAAAGATGAGACTACTAAATGAATATTATTTGGATATTCTTTTAGAATATTATTTTATTAAATAAATATTACTTTTGAATATTCATTTAAGATATTAAATACTTGATGAATATTATTTTAATATTCATCTGAAGCTTGATTTAATTATCGAATATTATCTCGAATATTCCTTAAAGCTTGGATTACTAAATGAATATTACTTGATATTCATTTAGAATATTATTCATTAAATGAATATTACTTTATCAATATTCATTTAAATTCCTAATTAATTATGAATATTATTTTGAATATTCATCAGGGTTCTATTTAATCACCGAATATTATTTTAAATATTTTAAATATTCCTTTCAGGACTTATTAAGTAATGAATATTACTTTGAATATTCATTTGATTATTTAATTATGCAATAAATATTCTCCTGATATTTCTTCAGGGATTATTTTGAGAAATACTCTGATTAAAGATATTCTTTCATATTCCCAAATACTCCTTAAATATTTTAACTCAATAAATATTCTCTGAATATTTATTCCATACTTAGAACAACCTCGATAAGGTTTATCTTCTTCGATTATTACAGAAAATATTTCGGAGTCATATTATTATTAATCTTATATCAAGAAAGGTTCTCAGACATCATTCTTCTTTGAGTCTATCCCCTTAATAATAAGGGAACCTTACTTGGAAAATGTTATTTATCTTGTCGACTTCCCGGTCATAAAGTATTCCCTTCACCCGCAACTCGGGTGCTGTTGACTTATTAAGTCGTTGCTTACCTTCTCATCTTTCGAGGGGTAAGATTACTGGAACAAGTTGATATCCGTTACCAAGTAATAGCTTGGGAGTTATTGGTAAATTTTCCTTTCCAACTAGATACGACTACTTTGTGGAGTCTTATCAACAAGTATTATACTTGGGGAAAGGGGGACGAACGTTATATTCAGAATCATGAATTCTATTTGAACTAGGAGTCGTGTAAGAGGTCGAGTAGCGCCGGTCCATCCCCTTGGCCCAACCGTTGGCCGGGGAGAGCTAGCAAGGCGGTATACAAGTAAAGCCGTCAGTTCTTCCTTCTACCGGTAGTAAATCTAAATTGAGCTGTACGATCTCGACTGATCATCAAGATTGGAACAGCGGGCGCGGTGAATACTCCATCATTGGTTCATCATCCAAATTCATTTATTTCCTGCAACATGATTACTGTTGGCATAGTTGGAAAAGAGTCATAACTGGAATTGCAACCTTTTTCTTGCAAGTTCCTCTTCTTAATAACAATAAGAATATCTCGCTTACTTTGATGTAGCAGATATTTCTTCAAACAAATACTTTAAGTTACCTTGTAACTTCATCGTTCATATTATACTGGCATCATTTCCGTAAATGCATGGCATATGGTTTGAAAGATACTTTTGAACTGTTATACATTATTGTTCAGTTATATATTATTGTTGGTGGGCTATTGCTCACCCTTGCTTTATTATTATATCACAACAACAGTTAGACCAGATGACTCGCACAAGGCGCACTCGACGCGGGCGAGGACGATGAGATTACCAGAGCTGAAGAAGAAGCTATTGGTAGGGTATATTTATTCTTTCAGTACCAAGAATATGGTCTAGTATGACTTATGTAAATGGATGGCAAAGAGTATGTATTATATTGAAATTCTTTTGGATTGTAAGAACTCATAATGTGATTAATAAAAATTTGATTGTTACTCTGATTTCATCTCTGGGACTATAACGGGTGTGTTTTATATTGTTGTGTTGGGTTATAGAGACGTAATTTATTTTATGATTAAGGAAAGTTCAATTGTTGTGGACAGAATTGGAAACCGTAACCACCGGATCCCGGACCCCGGATCTGGGGGTGTTACAATTGGGGAGCGCTTCATCATAGAAAGAGCCGTGGACATTGATCTTAAAGTATCCATATTTTGGAAAAGTCCAGCGAATGCCCACGTCAACCATTATTACTATAAACTGATATCCAAAGAAAACAGAGAAATGGTTGAAGAGAATTGAGAGAGAAGCCATTTTAAACACCCCTGTGATGATTTCCAAAGCGTCGTGCACTGATCCCAAGTGACTGTTGGACTAAACGCTCCTGACTGATCGAATTTCTTTGATAAATAAATCTAGAAATAAAAAACTTGATGGGCCTCTTTTAAAAGCTATCTAATATCGAACCAGCCCACTAATAGAAAGTAAAGCCTTAGGATTGATAAGACTTTTGAACAAAAACTATATGCTCAACGAAAACGAAACAAAGAAACTATACTTGAGATCCCAGCTCTATGAAACTCAACACCACGCGTAAATTGTCCTTTCTCTGATCGCACCCTGAGCAGCTAGGAAATCAGCCTCCAAATTGTACATTCGATTAACCTTAACGAGGCTGACGTTCATAGACTTAAAAATGAGTCTCAAATTATCACTGAAAAACCAGATAACCTCATTCAGAAACTGAGTTCTTTGAAAAGCATTAACTAACTCCAGCTGTCGGTGAATAATGTGACTTGATGCTTGGACCCAGGATATGAAGTAACATGATTTAGCAGGAATTCTAGGGCTTCTGTTTCAGACGCTAATACAGAGGATGCTTTCGAGGGGCCTGAGAAAATGAAAACTAAATTACCAACCCCGTCTTTAAGGAAACCTCCTATGCCTGCAGAAATTACACCCTCATTTGATTGTTTCCATGAGGCATCGATAAAACCTATTAAATCTGCCTGAGAATCTATCAAATTCCTTTTTGCAATTTTGTTATTTACAAGAATCACTCCAACTGGGTTTACTTCCCAGGTCAAGAACATTTGAGATTCTGCTAAATTCGAGGCTTCACACCATTTCAAGGAACGAAGAACAATTAGTTTTTTCATAGCTTCTCTGCTGCATCTTTTACCTTCGAAAACTAGTTGGTTCCTTCCTAACCAAATTGACCATAGAGTAGCAGAAAATGTGATACCCCAGGCCATTCTCACCGTAGGACTTTTGAAATTTAGAATTGAAGCCCAGCATGATGATTTAGAGAAACTAATGTTCCACCATGATCGAACAAAATCCCAAATCCATTTCGAATCCTCACACTCCCAAAAAAGATGGTCTTGAGATTCTATTTGTGAACCACATCTTTTGCAGATATTTGAAATCGAATCATCCTTCAACCTAGAAGAAAGCAAGGAAGCAGTGGGAAGAGAATTTGATATCAATGACCATAAGAAGAAATGCACTTTGGGAGGGATTTTAAGCCTCCATAATAATCTAAGTTCCAGTGGCAGAGGGACACAAGGAGGCAGAATCGAATGATAACAGTCTTTAACTGAGAAAGGTTTGCCTGACGGGCGCCAAATTAGTATATCCTTATTACTAGACAGAGATAGCTGCTTAATAATCTTCTGAATCTTCTGAATCTTCTTGATTTCTTCATGCTCCCATTCTCTGAGTGGCCTTAACCAATGAGCCTTATCATGTAAGTCACCGACTCTGGAAATTTCAACAAAATGATTTACCGTAGCTTATTTCCAAACAGAAAGAGAGAAGATTCTGCTGAATTTTTCACACAAAATACCCTCTTTCGACCAATTATCTATCCAGAAAAGCACATATTCACCATTACCTACTAGCCATTTGAAATCAATCTTGGAAATATTGATATCCATGCTTGAAGTAAACACATTTTGAATGCTCGAGAAGGTGAAAGAAACTTGATTCGAAGCATTACAACTTTCCAGTGAAGCTCCTATAGGAATTGAGTATTTACTTCTCAAAACTTTATTCCATTTTTTGTCCCTTTCTGCGTACCATTTACCTATCCACTTACTCAGAAATGCTAAATTTCTAACCTGCAGATTTGAGACACCTAATCCACCTTGCGATTTAGGTTTCACAATAGCGCTCCAATTAATTGTATGCAGTTTCTTCTTTTCCGAAAAAGAACTACCCTTATTCCAAAAGAAATCCCTTCTTATCTTATCGAGCTGCTTACAAATCCCTACCGGCACTTTAAAAAGACTCATCCAATACACTGGCATGCTATCAAGAGAAGATTTCAATAATACCAATTTACCTGCTTTGTTGAGGGAAGCCGCTTTCCATTTTGCTAGTTTATTATTCATTTTCTGGATTAAGGGAGCCCAAAAAATTTTCCGTTTAGGAGAGCAGCCTATTGGGACGCCTAAATAATTCATAGGCCATTGGCCCACCTTGCAGCCTAAAATGTTAGCACCCAAAGAAACAAGTCTAGCATTTGACTCACATGAAAATAGCTGACTTTTATGAAAATTTATTTTTAGGCCTGAAATGATCTGAAAACATTGCAGAATTCTTTTGACTGACCTGATAGAGTCCACAGAAGCCTCAATAAAAAGAATTGTGTCGTCAGCAAATTGCAAATGAGTGAGTTGCTCTGAGTCATTAGACACTGAAATTCCCTTAAATAAGCCTAATCCATTGGCTTTTTTAAGCATGAGATTTAACACATCTGCCACCAAATTATAAAATAGTGGAGAAAGAGGGTCTCCCTGACGTAACCCCCTTTTTGGAGAAAATTCCTTGGAAGGGCTCCCATTCACCAATACCGAAACTCTTACTGAATTAAAATATCATGCAATCCAATTAATCCATCTAGAACCAAAGCCCAATTTCTGAAAAAGTTCGAATAAAAAGTCCCAATTTACTGTGTCGAATGCCTTTTCAAAGTCCAACTTTAGGATGAGATCTCCATTCTTGCTTGATTTTATGTAATGATATGCCTTCGAAACTAACAGAATACTCTCTGCAGCTTGCCTGCCTTTAACAAAAGCTGAATGAGTGTCATCAATGATGTCATTTATAAATTGACCAAGTCTGTTAGCCAACACCTTAGTCAGAATTTTAACCGAAGAATTTATTAAACTGATTGGCCTAAACTCATGCACCGACGTTGGGTTTTGCACTTTAGGGATAAGAGCTATGAATGAAGAATTTGCACCGGGAGGAAGAATCGAGAAGTGAGAAAATTCTTGCACAAAGAGCAGAATCTTATCTTTAACATAAGGCCAAAATCTTTTGAGACAGCCGATGTTGAAACCATCCGGACCCGGCGCTTTGTTCTCACCTAACTGTTCAAGCGCAAACTCTATCTCCTCCAAAGAAAAATCCTCTTCTAACCGCTCATTCATGGAAACATAAATTTTATTGGAAACCAAGGAACCTAACGTGAATAATCGAGAAGAGGACTGAGCTCTAAAAAATATATTAAAGTGCTCGAAGAAAACCCCTCTAATTTGAATAGGGTTTTAAATCCAAGAACCTTCCCAATAAATTTTCTGAATCCTATTTCTGTGATTTCTTCTCTGAACTGCTTGATGAAAAAAACTTGTATTTCGGTCTCCTTTCAAGTTCCAAACCATTCTCGATTTTTGTTTTAGCATTTCTTCTTGCACCCCATATAAATGTTCAAGTTCTGATCTGAGTGGAATAAAATTTACACTTGGAGAAATCTTCTGCTCCTCTAGCTCCAATTCATTCTCCAGCCACTTATTCCTCTTCACTGTGACATTGTTGAAATTTGCTGCCCACTGTTTGATCTCAGATTTGGCTTTTTTCAACATGACCTGAACATTATCATTTGAGAAATTGTTGTTAAGCCAGAAGTCCTGCAAGACTACCTTCAAAGAGTCTTTATTTAGCCAGCAGTTAAAGACTTTGAATGGTTTGGGCCCCCATGAATCAACTCTGAGATACAACTTTAGAGCTTTATGATCAGAAGATTTCCTGTATAATGTTTCAAGATACCAATCACCTATAGTCATCCAGCAAGAATTCACCAATATTCTGTCAAGTCTACTCTTTTTATTACCATGTCCAAACCAAGTAAACACCCCATTCTTTGCCTCCAAATCAAATAAATTATTTTGATCAATGAAGTCGTTAAAGTCAGCTGAATCTGACCTTGTGTAGATACAATTTGCAGACTCTTTAGCATTTCTAATGCAATTCATATCTCCCACTATGCATAGTGCTTCACCAAGAACCTCATCGATTACTTTGCTTAAATCCGACCATAATCTCATTTTAGCTTTATGCTTTTGAGGAGCATAGACATTGATTACATTTAGCCTTTTATGATCGTGCAAACAATCGAGAACAGTCCAGATCCAGTTTTGATCTTGAGCAATCCCAACACACTTGAAAAGATTTGAATCCCATACTGTTACTAAACCACCAGAGAGTCCTATAGAATCTTGACCACACCACTTGAATAAATATATGTCCCATATATTGCAATTTGCACTATTTTCCCAACACTCTATCTTAGTTTCCTGAATGCACATAACATTGACTTTATGCGTAGACATATATTCCTTCACACCTCTTTTTGCTACTGAATTATTTAAACCTCTAATGTTCCAAGACATCAAAACCATCTCCATTTGAGATAAACCAACTATCAGAAGACTATTAAAAGGATGATTACCTTTTCAAAGGGTGCCTGCTTCTAGATGAGAAGCTATTACCTTATTTGTATGCTCCAAATTTTGAGGTAGATCCATCCCCATCAACAAAGCTGATTCAATAATTTTATTTGCTTCGTCCAGTGGAGACAAAATACTCTCCTCTTCAGGAATTGAATTGAGAATAGAATTCTTTTTGGTGATTGCGTATCCCACCCCTTTAGTCTTACCTCTCAATGATTTCTTTAAACCTAGCCCTATCTCAAAAGGATTCTTTGCCTTTTTGGATCTCCTTTTCTTTGGCCTGCCCTTGGATTTACCCATTTGCAGCATACCAATTGATTTACACAATGTATCCTGAGAATAATTTACTTCTTTCCTGGAGCTCTGATCAGAATGACCCTCGCTTTTGTTCCAACTAATAGTTTTAAGCTCTTTTGAAGTGGCTAAATCTGAACTTGAACTAGCAGGGGATCTGAAAACATGTTTCACATTATCCGAAGCCTGATTATTATTATTGGTAGAAGCTCCAATGGACACAGATTCAGACACTGTCCTAACATTCAAGTTATCAGGAGGAATAATGATACCATCTTCTTTCTCTTGCTCATCAGAACTCAAAAACTGCTGAGGATTCAATTCTCCATCTCCACTGGTGTTTTTCCTTACTACAGGCAAGCTAGTAGAATGTTTGCCCGACATATTCTCCTGGGATTTCTTATGCCCTGATTCACTGTTGAGTTTTTTCAATGATGAAAGAATTTTCTTTTTATCCTCAACGTTTGCCAATGATGCCTGTGTTACTTTGTCTTTATCAACATAGTCACGAGGGACAATAAACGACTCAAGGTCATTCGAAACTGCATTACTCTTTCTCTTGACAAAATCTTTAATATTCTTGATTTCTTGAAACTTGATGGAATAGTTCTTGCCCTTTACTAAAACTACCAATTCATCATTTATAAAATCTTGAGTCGTAGAGGCCAAACAAATTACCGGGTTGATGAACGTATTTGAGTCATCCAATTCATGAGACCAAGAAATCCATTCACCTAATCTACTCGTGAAAGCTTTCAGGTTTTCCTCCAGCCAAGCATTCATAGGAAGACCGGTACATTCTAACCATACCGTTCTAGGAAGTATAAGATCATTTTCTGAAAAGTGCCTGATTGCAAAAAACCATTTGTCCAGAGGAGTGAAATCAAAATCTATCCAATCAATATTATCTTCATTCCTCAAAAGGAATTTCCTGCTTGAAATCCCTACTACCTTGATATGCGACATTCCTACTTCATCCAAACCCAATTGAATCTTATCCGCTGAGGTTTCTCTCCAAGATATACCCACCATACTTTTAAATAAACCCTCTTCAATCTCTTCATCCACAACAGCTTCGGTATAAGAGAACATTTTTTTACTAAATTCTTCCACTTCTCTATTTGAATCCATTGTCTTTTTTAGATCTTTATTGACCTGATGATAGGGGAGAGATGTTACTACCTTTTTATCCGGCTTATCTGACAAGGGAGACCCTTTGCTTGCTAAAATTTTTCCTTTAGAACCATTGATGGTCATTGAAATCCTATTCCCTGATAAGTGGATTTTATATCCACTGGGAATGCCTCCGTTCGGCTTAAATTGATTGTTTTGGACTCAAGTTGTTGTAGTTTTGATGTGTTTTGATTAGTTGTGCAGATTTATGAGAATGTTGATTAAAGTTGATGCTTCTATCGTTTTTGGAGAATTAATTGATTAAAATTCGGATTTTTGAGAAGGGCTGCGCACCTTATACTGTTTGGGCCATATCTGGAGTTCTAGAAGTCCGTTTTCAGCCCATTTACAGTCCACGCGAAGCTTGAGAGATTTTCTACAATATGGGATAGGTTTCACACGACCAGGCCACGTGTGGTGGGCCCAGGAAGCACGACCAGCAGATAGATGGGAGCAGACAAATTACTGTTTTGCCCTTTTCTAGTTCTAATTGTATTTTAGGCAATTTTTAATACCTGAATTGAATTCTAATTGTAATAGAAGGTAATATCTTGCTGGGCAAGATTTGTAGAGCCTATTTAAAACACATCCTACAATTGTAAATCATAACAATTCATAGCTTTTAATCGTATCAAGGTACTTTCGATCTTCAAATCTTTCTTCAATATTATGTTTTCATTCATTATCATTATTATTATGTTTTCTTTATTAAATATGTGTAACTAATTCTCTAATCTGAGGATTGGGTAGTATTCCTTGGTATTCATGCATGCTTGAGTATGTGATTTTCTGCCTGGCTGATTTGTTAATGAGATCTTAACACAATTAGGGGAGTCATGAACCTTTGATTGTATTCTAGGGATTGTAATAAGCTTGGGAGAGAAGTTGCAATCTTAGTACATGATTTAACAAACATAATTTGAATATTAGATCGGGAGATTAATAGGAGAATTGTGAGACATATAATTCTTGACATATAACAGTTTATAGATATACTTTGATTGTATCACGGGAGTGTCAATTAAGGTGTAGCTGTAAGCACTATATTGTAGCCTGGGAGGGTGCAGTATAACTTTAGAAGAATTGTTTTCAGCAAGGTAGGAACACAGATATCACATTAATATTGAGCATGTATTGAGACCAAGTGAAGAACCCCAGTTCTTAGATTGTTTTCCAACATATTTGAATCTCAGTTTAAAATCAATTTTTAGTGCTTATAATTAGTTCTTGGTTAATTTAGTTAAAACACAAACCCAAAAATTTTTCTCACACACTTCTAGACGTAAAGAGATAAGATACTTGAACTTGATATTACATTCAGTCCTTCCCTGCGAACGAACAACAAAAATACTATTAACAAATTGGCGCCGCTGCCGGGGAAGGCAGTATAGTTGAGTTTAGGTTAATTGTTTCTTATTGTTTAGATTTTAATTGGTTCCACAAGTTGTTTTGTTGGTGATTTTCAGGTGTATGCTACGTTCATCTTGCGCTAGAAAATTGGAATTTGACCCTGAAATCGAGCATACTTTGAGAAAGCTAAGAAAAGATAAAGCTAAGATGGGAGATCCAGAACCTCGACCAGCTATTAATGTTGATCAGTCTTCTATTTGGGACCATGAGACACCGAATCCAGCCAATTGCATGTACAAAACTCCAGAGATTGGTGCAGCTCAGTTCCATATTAATCCGAGCTTAATTCAGATGATCAGCAATCAGGCTTTTGAAGGAGACATTGAATTAGAAGACCCACACAGACATCTAGAGCGTTTTGTGCAGATGTGTGGCTCATTCAGAATCACTGGTGTTACGAGTGATCAGATTCGTCTCCATATGTTTCCCTACTCTATTAAGGGAAGAGCTTTGGAATGGTTTCAGCAACTTCCAAACACTTCGGTTGCTACATGGGAGAGTCTTTCTACGGCATTCTTGTCCAAATACTATCCTTCTGACAAGACACAACAGTTGAGGACTATGATTATGAGTTTCAAAGCACAATCGGGTGAAGGTCTATATCAGGCATGGGAGAGATTCAAGGCACTATTAAGGAAGTGTCCACATCATGGCTTAGAAGATTGGCAGGTCATTAGTACTTTTTATGGGGCCATGAATGCAGATATTCGTTTGAGTTTGGATGTGGCTGCTGGTGGAAATTTCAAGAAGGCACCAACTACACAGGCTAAAGCACTTCTTGAGGAATTAGCATCTAATAATTATTCATGGGCACCTAGTGGGACGAGCTCAGCAAAAGCAGCACAAGAATCTGAGATGATCAACATGCTGGCTCAAAAGTTGGATACTCTAACTCAGGAGGTGCGAGGACAAAAGGTAAATGTGAATGCTATTTCTTCACCTATGGAAGGGTATCATGATTATGGTGCTAGTCAGAACTCGTATGTTCAACAATTTCCAGAAGAAGCATCTTTTATTCAAGGAAGACAGCCTTGGCCTGTGCAGAATAATTCTTACTACAATCCAAATCAAAGGCCAAACAATAATCTTTCTTATAGTAACAATCATGCGGTTAATCCTTCATATTCATTTCCAAGGCAGAATCAACCTCCTGGTTTTCAGTCACGACCACCGTATCAAGCACAGCAGCAGTATCAACCTCCGCCAAAGAAAGAACCAGCTGAGTGGGAGGTTGCACTAAATAAGATTATGCAAGGGACTTCTGGGGCATTGGCTAATATGGAATCAAGAATAGATCAGATGGCATCATCTCAAAAGATGCTAGAAACACAGATTGGACAGATTGCCTCAAAGATGGGTGTTCGTGAGCAAGGATCACTTCCTAGTCAACCCGACCAGACTGGTAAAGAGCAATGCAAAGCAATTACTTTGAGGAGCGGAAGAGAGTTGCCCGAGGTTGAGATTCTTAAGCCTAAGGAGAGTGATACTGAGAAAGAGGATAAGCCAGTGGAGATTGCTGCAGACACGTCAGAAAAAGAAGATGAGAAGAAGAAGGAAGAAGATTCAGAAAAGCCGTATGTTCCTCCACCACCTTATGTTCCTCCTATTCCATTTCCACAGAGACTTCACAACGGGCATTTAGAGAAGCAGTACGAGAAGTTCTTGACTATGTTCCGGCAGTTGCATATTAATATTCCGTTGGCTGAAGCTTTGAATCAGATGCCACTTTATGCTAAATTTCTTAAGGAGATGTTGACAAAGAAGAGGAAACTTGAAGATGCAGAGACTATTACTCTTAATGCTGAATGCAGTGCAGTCATCCAAAAGGCCATTCCTCAGAAATTGAAAGATTCAGGAAGCTTCTCTTTGCCTTGCACTATTGGGAAGATGGAAAACATGAAAGCCTTGTGTGACTTAGGGGCAAGTGTGAGTTTGATGCCATATTCAATTTGCAAAAGGCTTGGTCTTGGAGAACTTAAAAAGACACGGATTTCACTTCAGTTGGCGGATCGTTCTGTTAAGTATCCATTGGGAGTTATTGAAGACGTGGTTGTTAAAGTGGATAAATTTGTCATACCTTGTGATTTTGTGGTGTTAGAGATGGATGAAGATGTCGAGATACCCATTATCTTGGGAAGGCCATTCTTGGCTACTGCTGGCACTACAATCGATGTTAAAGCTGGAAAATTGACATTGAATGTTGGCGAGGACAAAGTAGAATTTGATCTGAACAAAGCAATGAAGATACCTCCTTTTGGAGCAACTTGTTTTACCATTGACATAGTGGATGACATTGTGCAGCTCGAGAATGAACACTTCGTGGGAGCAGATCGGGTGTTGGATGATGTAGTAGAAGAAGAAGTACTGGTTGTACGAGACACAGAAGTTGAGATGGCTTTTACACTTTCAGAGGCACCACAGGTGGAACTTAAACCTCTACCTGATAATTTGAGGTATGCCTTTCTTGGTCCTAATGATACATATCCTGTGGTAGTTTCTGCTTTGCTCATTGATGATGAGAGAGAAAAGTTATTACATGTTCTTCGGCAATATAAATTAGCTATTGGTTGGACAATTCAAGATATCAAGGGAATTAGCCCTGCTCTTTGCATGCATAGAATTGCCTTAGAAGATGATCATAAGCCTGTGATTGAGGGACAAAGAAGATTGAATCCGAATTTGCAAGAGGTGGTGAAGAAAGAAATCACTAAGTTGCTTGATGCTGGTATCATATATTCGGTTCCACACAGTAAATGGGTTAGCCCTATTCATGTTGTGCCTAAGAAAGGTGGGATGACTGTTGTTCACAATGAGAAGAATGAGTTGATTCCTACGAGAACAGTAACAGGTTGGAGAGTTTGCATTGATTATAGGAAGTTGAATAACGCTACTCGCAAAGATCACTTTCCCCTCCCATTCATTGATCAAATGCTCGAAAGATTGGCGGGTAATGAGTATTACAACTTTCTGGATGGATTCTCGGGTTACTTTCAGATTCCTATTGCACCCGAAGATCAAGAGAAGACCACCTTTACTTGTCCTTATGGCACTTTTGCTTATCGGAGGCTTCCTTTTGGTTTGTGTAATGGTCCTTCAACGTTTCAACGGCTCATGAACCACATTTTCTCAGATTTTATAGGGCGAGACATGGAGGTCTTTATGGATGACTTCACGGTTTATGGTTCTTCTTTTGAATCATGTCTAGCCAGTTTATCAAAGGTGTTGCAGAGATGTACTGAAACGAATCTTGTTCTTAATTGGGAAAAATGTCACTTTATGGTGAAGGAAGGCATTGTGCTTGGGCATAAAATCTCTAATAAAGGCATTGAGGTCGATAGAGCAAAAATTGAAGTTATTGAAAAATTGCCACCACCTTCATCTGTGAAAGGAATTCGAAGCTTTCTTGGGCATGCTGGTTTTTATCGACGGTTCATCAAGGATTTCTCCAAGTTAGCTCGGCCACTCTGCAATCTTCTTGAAAAGGATCGTGTTTTTGACTTTGATGAAAGTTGTCTTGATGCTTTTAACAGGTTGAAGAAGGAACTTACTTCTACACCCATAGTTACATCTCCCAATTGGAGCTTGCCATTTGAGCTCATGTGTGATGCTAGTGACTATGCTGTGGGTGTTGTTCTTGGGCAAAAGAAGGATAAGCGTATGCATGTGATAGCTTATGCAAGCAAGACTCTTGATGATGCACAAATCAACTATTCCACTACGGAGAAAGAGCTACTTGCAGTGGTGTTTGCACTTGATAAATTCAGATCCTATCTTGTTGGGTCTAAGGTGATTGTCTATTCGGATCATGCTGCTATTCATTTCTTGATGACGAAGAAGGATGCCAAACCTCGTCTAGTTCGTTGGATTCTTTTACTTCAGGAATTTGATCTTGAGATTCGAGATAAGAAGGGGTGCGAGAACTTGGTAGCTGATCATTTATCTAGGTTGGACCAAGGAGATGGAGAGGTAGGAAGTGAAAAACCTATCAATGATAAATTTCCGGAAGAGCAGCTTCTAGGTGTGTCCTTGTCTACACCATGGTATGCAGATTTTGTGAATTACATTGTGGGAGGAGTTGTGCCGGATAATCTTTCTTATAATCAGAAGAAGAAGTTCTTTTATGATGTGAAGCATTACTATTGGGAAGAACCGCTGCTTTACAAAGAATGTGCTGATGGAATGTTTCGTAGATGTGTACCTCATGATGAAGTTCCTCATATTTTCAGGCATTGTCATTCTCTAGAGTGTGGAGGTCATAACAGTAGCATGAAGACAGTTGCTAAGATTTTGCAGTCAGGATTCTATTGGCCAACCATGCATCAGGATGCTAGAGACTTTGTAGCTAAATGTGATAGATGTCAACGAGTTGGGAATATTTCGAGGAGGAACGAGATGCCTTTACAATCTATTCTTGAGGTGGAGATTTTCGATGTGCGGGGGGTGGATTTCATGGGTCCATTTCCATCTTCTTATGGAAATTAGTATATTTTGGTGGGAGTTGATTATGTCTCTAAATGGGTTGAAGCGATTGCGTCTCCTACTAATGATGCTAGAGTGGTGAAGAAGTTCCTGAAGAAAAATGTGTTCACTAGATTTGGAGTGCCAAGGGCTATTATCAATGATGGAGGTTCGCACTTTTGCAATAAACAGGTGGCTGATCTCTTGAAAAAGTATGGTGTGACACAAAAGGTGGCAACTCCTTATCATCCGCAAACAAGTGGACAAGTTGAGATTTCGAATCGTGAGCTGAAGTCAATTTTGGAGAAGACAGTGGCAAGTTCGAGAAAAGATTGGTCAACAAAGCTTGATGATGCTCTTTGGGCATATAGAACGGCATTTAAAACACCTATTGGGATGTCTCCATACAGGTTGGTCTTTGGGAAGCCATGTCATTTGCCGGTGGAACTTCAACATAAGGCATTTTGGGCGACAAGAAATTTGAATTTTGATCTAAAATCCGCGGGAGAGAAGCGTTTGCTTCAAATTGGAGAGCTTGAGGAGATTAGGCTCCAGTCTTATGAAAATGCTAGTATTTACAAGGAGAAGACCAAATTGGGGCATGATAAGCACATTCAGAATAAGGAATTTGAGGTTGGGCAGCATGTTCTATTGTTTAATTCAAGACTCCGTTTATTTCCCGGAAAGCTCAAATCACGATGGACCGGACCTTTTGAGATTGTGAAGGTCTATTCTAATGGAGTTTGTGAGATTACTAGGGAAGGGTCAGATGTATTCAAGGTGAACGGGCAGAGACTTAAGCCGTACCTGCTTGCAGAAACAGTGGAGCGAGGAATGAGCAGTCTTTACTTCCAGGACCTTATCATCAGTTGAGAATCGGCGTCGGGCTAACGACGTTAAACAAATGCGCTTCGTGGGAGGCAACCCACGCGTTTGTGTAAAAAAAAAAACACAAAAAAAAATTGGAATGTTGTGAGTGTGAAAAAAAAAATTCGAATTTTCTGAGTGAAACGCAAGCTGCGCCTGCGTTTCTGTCTGAGGGGCAGGTTGCAGGTGAGTAACGCAGGCTGCGCCTGCGTTACTGGTATGGCCGCAGCCTGCATGTCTGTTGCGCAGGCTGCGCCTGCGCCACTGAAGTTTGAGCAGTTTGCCTGTGCGCGTGCAGGCTGCTTCTGTATAAAAAAAAAAAAATTTCAAACCCAAATCTTTTATACTCTCATCTTTCCACCCAAATCAAATCCTAAATCAATTCCAAAACCCTCTATATTTTCTTCAAAAATCCTTTATCCATTCTAATTCTTTTTCTTTTATTCATTAAATATTTTTCCTATCCTATATCAAATTCCAAATTCCACCAAAATTTTTTCCTTTTCCCATTAAAATTCTTAAAATTCATCCTATCACTCCATTGCCTATATATACCCTTACATACACACCCAATTCATTATCTTCTTCCTTTACATCTCGTAAAAATTCAAGTTTGGGGGAAGATTAGTACAAGTTCACCTCTTTGATTCGTAGTGGGATTTCTTTTCTCTATTTTATTTTATTACGAATTTGTGTTCTTGTAAATTGGTTTTTTTGTATTATTCTTGTTATTTGGGTATTTTTGGTGGGATATTTCTTGGTGGTTTTTGGTGGGATATTTCTTGGTGGTTGTTGGTGAAGCTATTGTTGAGAGGGATTTTGATTATTATGGCGCCTAAGCGAATGAGGGGTGGTTCTATTAGGGTGGAGATATTTTCTTCTCCAGATGCGGAGGTTGAGTATAATAAATTATTGTCAAGATCAGTGGCGAAAGAAAGGGGATTTTTGCCAATTCGTCATTATGGGTTGGTTGATGTGATTAGTGAGTTACGTTGGGGAGAGATTTGTAAGGCACCTGCTCCAGTTCCGTTGAATGTTGTTAGGGAGTTTTATGCGAATGCTAAAGGTGAGCCGGATGGGGTTAGTGTGGTTCGAGGTAAACAGGTGGATTACAGTCCAGACGCTATTCGTCCAATTTTGGGACAACCACCTAAGGTTGTGGGGGAAGAAGATTGGGCAAGGAAGACTAGTGCGGATGTGGATATGGAGTTGATTGTTCATGAGTTATGTGTTCCCGGTACAGTTTGGAAGTATAAATTGGGAACTACTGAGCCGATTAATTTTCCGTCTTCTGCTCTGAATAGGTTTGCACGAGCTTGGTATTTATCTGTGCAAATATTATGCCTACTTCTCATACGGGTGAGGTAACAGCTGATAGAGCGATTCTTCTCTGGGGAATTCTAAAGGGCAAATACATTGACGTCGGATATATTGTTTATCAAAATATTGTTAGGTTTTTAAAGTCTCATGCACTGTCAGCGATGCCCCATGCTTCTATTATAGCTGGTTTGTGTAAGGATAGTGGTGTTATATGGGGTGCGGAGGAGGATTTGCAGTCACCTTTGGCTTCCATTGTGGACGTGTCTATTGATCGAATGCCGGAATGGCAAGGTGGGGTTCCACATCCGAGGGGGCTTGGTTATGTTGTAAGTGGTGATGATTCTAGTGGTCAGGGAGCGGGCGCTCCGCCACGTGCTAAGAGAGTTCCACGAGTTTTAGATGCCCACTTTAGGCGGTTGTATAGGCGTATGGATGCTATTCATGCTAGTAACAGGGAGTATGCTCAAGATATGGCGACAGCTTTGAGAGATGCAGGTATTCAGGCAAGGTGGCCAGTCTATGGAGCTCGTACGCAGTATCCACCGCCAGATTCTGATTCCTCCGAGGAGGAGGACGAGTAGGTATGTTTTCTGCTATCCCTTGTATTTACTTCCATTCAATGCGGACATTGAATCTTTCAAGTTTGGGGGTCGTTTGAGGGATTAGTAATTGTTGTTGTATTATTTGTTCATGTAGGATTTCATGCTTTGCATATTAGTGATAGTTCATGCATGTATGTTCGTGTTATTTACGTTTGTTTCATATAGGACATTCTGTTTTTTTTGTTTCGTATACCATGTGAGTTCATTCTAGTTGAATTTTCATGGCATGCATATTTCATGATCCCTTAAGACGAGCTAATTCTGATTGGTAGGTTGGTGTCTAATTGAGTGTGGTAATGATGAATAGAGGGTTGATTTATAGTTTCTATGAAATTGACTTATGTGTTTCGGAAACAAAACTAATTACACAGTCTCATTGGGTGCTTTTGGGATAGGTTGAGGTCATGCTTGTTTGGATGTTTTGAGATTTAATCACTTGATTATATTTAGAATTTTCGTTATTCCCTTGATGGCGTAGGAGCATTAAAGTCTAAGTTTGGGGGAAAACAGGGATGTCATGCTTAATTGTAAATAATTGTCAATAATGGCTAGGTGTCAAATGGCTAGTAGCCGGCTCATATTTATATGAGTAGTCTAGGGTTGGAAATGAGAAAGGCTCATTCCAGATCGCAGAAAAAAAAAAGAAAAAAAAAAGTCAATAAATTGTTTATATGCAAAATTAACTAGGGTGAGCTCTTTAATACTCGAGTAATTAAGTCTGAGGGGACTTAGTCCTAGTGACCTAAGGCTTTTATAGTCTGGGATCCACTGACCTAACACTCGCTACATGGGTATTATTGTATAAGCCTTTCGGGGTCTCATCCATTGCACGGTTAAATAAGCATGATTGTATATATGTGTTGTAGTAGTTAGTAATAAAGCATGAATTTCTGTCTACCTTGGATAAGGATGGAGGTGTTCCTAGGTTATGAAGTGTCTACAGTCTATTCTATTTATAAACCTGTGATTGTCTTGGCGAAGAATTTGTATGATTTTTGACCTAGTGTTGGGAGTATTTCTGATGAGCATCGCACACACGCACGTTTCTGTCATGTATTGTTAGTATACGGGGACTTAGTCGAGCTCTATTTGGATTTAGTTGCATTCTTTGAGATATTTGCTTGTTAATTGGTTTTGGTTAGTTTGAAGGGGATCGTTGCATTTTCATATTAGTTGCATTCATGCATTGCATTGCATTAGGTTAAATGGATTTTGTGGGTACATTCGCTATAGGCCCTCACGAGACCTTACTCGTCCACTAGGGCTGCCTAGGGGTTTAAAGGGCTTGTTGCATATGCCAAATGCAACCGTGATCACCTACGGAAGTGGTACTAGTTAGTTAGTTAGTTGTAATTGTTTATGCTTGAGGACAAGCATCAGTTTAAGTTTGGGGGTTTGATAAGTGGATTTTATATCCACTGGGAATGCCTCCGTTCGGCTTAAATTGATTGTTTTGGACTCAAGTTGTTGTAGTTTTGATGTGTTTTGATTAGTTGTGCAGATTTACGAGAATGTTGATTAAAGTTGATGCTTCTATCGTTTTTGGAGAATTAATTGATTAAAATTCGGATTTTTGAGAAAGGCTGCGCACCTTATACTGTTTGGGTCATATCTGGAGTTCTAGAAGTCCGTTTTCAGCCCATTTACGGTCCACGCGAAGCTTGAGAGATTTTCTACAATATGGGATAGGTTTCACACGACCAGGCCGCGTGTGGTGGGCCCAGGAAGCACGACCAGCAGATAGATGGGAGCAGACAAATTACTGTTTTTCCCTTTTCTAGTTCTAATTGTATTTTAGGCAATTTTTAATACCTGAATTGAATTCTAATTGTAATAGAAGGTAATATCTTGCTGGGCAAGATTTGTAGAGCCTATTTAAAACACATCCTACAATTGTAAATCATAACAATTCATAGCTTTTAATCGTATCAAGGTACTTTCGATCTTCAATTCTTTCTTCAATATTATGTTTTCATTCATTATCATTATTATTATGTTTTCTTTATTAAATATGTGTAACTAATTCTCTAATCTGAGGATTGGGTAGTATTCCTTGGTATTCATGCATGCTTGAGTATGTGATTTTCTGCCTGGCTGATTTGTTAATGAGATCTTAACACAATTAGGGGAGTCATGAACCTTTGATTGGATTCTAGGGATTGTAATAAGCTTGGGAGAGAAGTTGCAATCTTAGTACATGATTTAACAAACATAATTTGAATATTAGATCGGGAGATTAATAGGAGAATTGTGAGACATATAATTCTTGGCATATAACAGTTTATAGATATACTTTGATTGTATCACGAGAGTGTCAATTAAGGTGTAGCTGTAAGCACTATATTGTAGCCTGGGAGGGTGCAGTATAACTTTAGAAGAATTGTTTTCAGCAAGGTAGGAACACAGATATCACATTAATATTGAGCATGTATTGAGACCAAGTGAAGAACCCCAGTTCTTAGATTGTTTTCCAACATATTTGAATCTCAGTTTAAAATCAATTTTTAGTGCTTATAATTAGTTCTTGGTTAATTTAGTTAAAACACAAACCCAAAAATTTTTCTCACACACTTCTAGACGTAAAGAGATAAGATACTTGAACTTGATATTACATTCAGTCCTTCCCTGCGAGCGAACAACAAAAATACTATTAACATTCCCCTACCCACCCTTCTCTTTTGCGTTGCTGATAATGCGGCCTGCTTCAAATTCATTTACAGTTTTTATGAAACCATACCTTTTGTTGTTTTTGTTTCTCTTCATAGGCAAAATAATGTCCTTTACTTCTCCGCAAGTTACAAAAAAATCCCATATCGCCATAGCCCTTGCTTCAATTGGGATGTTTCCCAAAAATATTGTAGCTCCGTCCACCCTTGAGTTCTTAAAACATCTGAGTTTTTTGCGAGGTTGAACCACCGTCCATTGACCCTCATCCTTAAGGTCTTGCCCAATTGAATCCCTTTTAACCATCTCTGCGTATGAGATTTTCCATTCTCCATCTGATTTGTCGATTGAAGAAGTTTTGAATTTGAGGCTTCTCCAATGTATTTGGTTTAAAGCATCAGTAATAGCTTGATTAACTCTATCCTCCGCACCCTCCTGATTTCCTTTTCCACTTAGTCTCTCCAAGACCTCAATATCCACTAGATCCTTATTAGCCACTATAAAGTCTTTTATACAACCTTCATCACGATTTCGATCTATCTCCTGTACCTTCTTAACCTAGTGATATTCCTTGATGCCATGCCGCTCCTGGTTTAGTCGAACAGAAGGGTAGTAGCTATTCCGATGACCGTAAAAATTTGAATTTTCAAATTTGCCCCTGTCGCTCCTGTCACCCTCTCCTCTCCTCTCCATTTGGACCACTTTATAAAGTGATCCAAATGGAGAGGAGAGGAGAGGGTGACAGGAGCGACAGGGGCAAATTTCAAAATTCAAATTTTTACGGTCATCGGAATGGCTACTACCCTTCTGTTCGACTAAACCAGGAGCGGCATGGCATCAAGGAATATAATACTAATGTTGTGGAATAAAAAGTAGGGTATATTTATCGCGTATCAACTACTAGGGTTTGTGGGAGATTCGAGCTTTAATGGCTGTTCATGTGTTCGTGGCTGAATCTGCCTTCACAAGATGCCTACGTACTTCGATGAATATCAAAGATCAAGCCAAAAACGTAGTTCTGAGAATGAGGGGTCAGGACCTTTATATAGGCTGTAGGAGCCTTAGAATTATGGTAGGAGTCAAAGACTTGGTGGACAAGTCTTCCTTGAGGAAGGTTCCAGATCTATTCCTTGTAGGAATCAGTTTCCATATCGAATTGGATGCCTTGGTGGCTAAGTCTGATGGAGATAATATCCTTATCCAACTCTTATTGCTGAGCTGTTTATTTCCCTCAATATTAATTACGAAATTAATATTAAAATAGGAATTCTGACCTCATTAATGGGCCCCACGTTTGGACCATGCTGGGTCTAATTAATGCCATATTAAATGTGTCTTTAGGGCTTATTTTTAGCCCATATCATTTGCCCCCCAACTTCTAGGAAAACTGATCAGGTTTTCCTTGAAGTTTTAATGGTCTTTTCCGAGACTTGGGTCAGGGTTCATAATTGTACACTAGTGTTTTACAAGTATCGTCTTAATTGTAAAGTGTGGAGCGACCTACACATTTACGACGATTGGCCTTATTCGAGGCTTTAATTTGTGCTTGCTTTTAACAATTTCGACACTTTCATAGAGCTTTTATGCATTATTAGCATAAAGTATTGCTCAATTTGTCGAGAAAATATTTCTATAATTTTCCTCGTATTTTTCTGTACTTTTCCTAATATTTTAGGAATTTTTATGTACCCACAGGTATTTTTCGTAATTTTTCCTAATAATTTAGGAATTTTTATGTACCCACAGGTATTTTTCTTAATTTTCTTAATAATTTAGGAACTTTTATGTACCAACAGGTATTTTTCTTAATTTTTCCTAATAATTTAGGAATTTTTATGTACCCACAGGTATTTTTCTTAATTTTTCCTAATAATTTAGGAATTTTTATGTACCCACAGGTATTTTCCTTAATTATTCCTAATAATTTATGAATTTTTATGTACCCACGGGTATTTTTCGTAATTTTTCCTAATAATTTAGGAATTTTTATGTACCCATGGGTATTTTCCTTAATTATTCCTAATAATTTAGGAATTTTTATGTACCCACAGGTATTTTTTGTAATTTTTCCTAATAATTTAGGAATTTTTATGTACCCACGGGTATTTTTCTTAATTATTCCTGATAATTTAGGAATTTTTATGTACCCACATGTATTTTTCTTAATTTTTCCTAATAATTTAGGAATTTTTATGTACCCACGGGTATTTTCCTTAATTATTCCTAATAATTTAGGAATTTTTATGTACCAAAAGGTATTTTTCGTAATTTTTCCTAATAATTTAGGAATTTTTATGTACCCACAGGTATTTTTCTTAATTATTCCTAATAATTTAGGAATTTTTATGTACCCATAGGTATTTTTCTTAATAATTTAAGAATTTTTATGTACCCACGGGTATTTTTCTTAATTATTCCTAATAATTTAGGAATTTTTATGTACCCACAGGTATTTTTCTTAATTTTTCCTAATAATTTAGGAATTTTTATGTACCCACAGGTATTTTTCTTAATTATTCCTAATAATTTAGGAATTTTTATGTACCCACATGTATTTTTCTTAATTTTTCCTTATAATTTAGGAATTTTTATGTACCCACAGGTATTCTTCGTCAAAATGCGAAGTGCAGGGACCTTTCTGTAAAAATATAAACAGTAGGGGTATTTTCGTAAAAATTATAAACTCCAATATTCTTTCTGTCAGTTTGTAAACTGCAGTACTCCTTTTGTAAAGTGTACAGAACTTGAGGTACCAAATTGCATTTTTGCCAGAAACTTTAACTTTCGACCACGTTTCTCGTCGAAATAAGCTCTCACTTTGTTTTTGGTCGAAGCGGTTTTAGAGCAGAAATCCTGCTCGTTTCGAGCAGGAATGAGGTCGCCCAGTTTTTTTTTTTTCATCTCTTTTATTTTAAAATATTATTATTCAATAATAATATTTTCTTTGTCCGAATCCCGGATACTTTCGATCCCCGAATCGGAAGTGTCCCGCTTGGATAAAATTTCACTCGAATAAAATTCGACCCGGATTTTATTATTATTATATTTAATAATAATAATAATAATTTTTGTAATTTTAGAGGGGTCCTCAGCCCTAATATTTTCGTAATTTAAGATCGCATTTTTGGCCTCATTTGCTCCCAAATCTTTAAAATTCGTCCCGAATTGAGGTCATTCATGACTCTAGGCACATAAAAATTTTCATTATATAACCCCCTTTTTTTTTTGTACCAGGATTCGTGGTATTTTAGATCAGGATTTCGATCAGGATGCTGATCCCTAGGTCAGGATTTTCGATCAGGAATGCTGACCCCTAGGTCAGGATTTTCGATCAGGAATGCTGACCCTTAGGTCAGGATTCTGATCGAAATAAGGGCCTTCCTAGCTTCTTGGTCGAACATATTTTCGATCAGAATTCCTGGTCGTTTCGACCAGGATCTTGGTCGAAATAAGGCCCAACTTTTGGCTTGGTCGAACGGATTTTCGATCAGAAATGCTGACCCCTATGTCAGGATTTTCGATCAGGAATGCTGACCCTTAGGTCAGGATTCTGATCGAAATAAAGGCCTTCCTAGCTTCTTGGTCGAACAGATTTTCGATCAGGATTCCTGGTCGTTTCGACCAGGATCTTGGTCGAAGTAAGGGCCAACTTTTGGCTTGGTCGGACGGACTTTCGATCAGGAATGCTGACCGGATTTTTGATGAGGATGCTGACCCTTAGGTCAGGATTTTCGATCAGGAATGCTGACCCCTATGTCAGGATTTTCGATCAGGAATGCTGACCCTTAGGTCAGGATTCTGATCGAAATAAGGGCCTTCCTATCTTCTTGGTCGAACAGATTTTCGATCAGGATTCCTGGTCGTTTCGACCAGGATCTTGGTCGAAGTAAGGGCCAACTTTTGGCTTGGTCGGACGGACTTTTGATCAGGAATGCTGACCCTTAGGTCAGGATTTTTGATCAGGATGCTGACCCTTAGGTCAGGATTTTCAATCAGGAATGCTGACCCCTATGTCAGGATTTTCGATCAGGAATGCTGACCCTTAGGTCAGGATTCTGATCGAAATAAAGGCCTTCCTAGCTTCTTGGTCGAACAGATTTTCGATCAGGATTCCTGGTCGTTTCGACAAGGATCTTGGTCGAAGTAAAGGCCAACTTTTGGCTTGGTCGGACGGACTTTCGATCAGGAATGCTGACCCTTAGGTCAGGATTTTTGATCAGGATGCTGACCCTTAGGTCAGGATTTTCGATCAGGAATGCTGACCCTTAGGTCAGGATTTTTGATCAGGATGCTGACCCTTAGGTCAGGACTTACGATCAGGAATGCTGACCCTTAGGTCAGGATTCTGATCGAAATAAGGGCCGTCCTAGCTTCTTGGTCGAACAGATTTTCGATCAGGATTCCTGGTCGTTTCGACCAGGATCTTGGTCGAAATAAGGACCAATTTTTCGCTTGGTCGAATGATTTTTCGACTAGGATTCTTGGTCGTCTCGACCAGGATTTTGGTCGAAATAAGGGATTCTTAATTGCTTTCAGGTGTCTTCGACCGTGTGACTTCGGCCTATGGCCTTTCGGGAGGTGCTCGGTCGGGCGAGCTCGGCTGTTGCCCTTCGCGAGGGACTTCGGTTAGGGCTACTCGGCCTTGAGGCTTCCTTGAGGTGCCTCGGCCTTGTGGCCTCGGTTAGATCGAATGAAATTTCTTAAGTTCCTGAGTTCCTTGTTTTTGAGCCCAAATTCTTTGCATTGGAGTCAAGCTAGAGTTCTTGGAAACCTTTTTTGTCACCGTGGCTTTCATAGCTTTTGTTACTTGTTGTTCTTGATTTAAAAAGGAGAACTCGTTCATTGTTAGTTATCAAACATTCAACCTTTAACTCTCGTTCTAAGATGTGGAAATAATGGAGTCCCTTTGTTCTTGCCCCCCTTGCTTCATATGGTGGAGGTCTTGCTTCTCGGTTGATCGTTCAAGATGTTCACTTGACACTAAGCACTCAACTTCAAGTCTGGTGTGCCTTGGCTGGTTTCCAATCCTCTATCCTACTTCTAGGTTTCCAACCTTCTTCTTATACTTGTAGAACCTTGGCTAGGTTTTAAGTAGCCTGATGCCTCTTGTCAGGTTCGTTTGGAGGCAGATAACCTTGTTGGCCATCAAGGCTTGAATTTTGAGATTTGAAGTTCAAGACCTCAAGTGTGGAATTATAAAGGACCTCTTATCTCAACACTCTCATTAACAGTTTCTGTACCTTCAAGGCATTATCAAGGGGCCAACCAATCTCAAGATGAGCTTTAGGGTCTATCCTTCAGCTTACATCAACTGGTGCTACCAATTTCGAATTAATGGTCGGGTCTTCAGGACCTGGAAGTATCCTTGAATATTTGAACATATTCTTTTCTAGCCTCAAACTCTTCATTGACTTGTGAGACTACCAGCTTTGAGTCTCCACAGACTTTCAAGTTCTTGACCCTCAGGGCTCTTGTCAGTCCAAGGTAGGCTATCAGAGCTTCATACTCCGCCTCGTTGTAGGTTGTTTGGAAGTCCAACTTCAAGGCATACTCTGAGTGTGAACCCATCGGGGCTTTGCAGAACTTAACCTGCACCACTGGTTTTTGTTTTTGATGCTCCATGAAAATAGAGCTTTTTGTTTTTGATGCCCCATCAAAATAGAGAATCCAATACTCCTTCTTCTCTTCCATGGGTTTCTCACCTTGCTGACCTTCCTGGTCTATTACCTCCTGCCCCCCGACTTCTTGGTTGTCAATGGTATATTCAACCACGAAGTCAGCTAGGGCCTGGGTTTTGATGGTCGTCCCTGCTTGTACTTAACATCAAATTTTTCCTAGTTTGATTTCCCACTTGGTGAGCCTTCCATTGGCTTTCGGGCTGTGCAATATGTTTCTTCAACGGGTGTTCCATCAGGACTTCAACGTTTGTTTCTATCCAGGGTCCTTCAAGGACTTAAACTCTTATCTGCTGTAACCTAACTCTACCCTTCGGGGTATGCATTTGTTTGTTTCCACTCGTGTATTCTTTTATTTTCGGTACTTAGTCATCTTTGACTCACACATCAGGTGCTTGGTACATACACAATCAATGAATGGAAAACAAACTTGCATTAATAACTTGAAATGGGTTCAACCCTTACATAGAGTACTACTGTCCTACTCGGAGCAACATGCTCTGCAATGGTTTTAATGAACCTTATTTCTACTTCTACTATATAAATATGAAGCTAAGTCCTACTAGGATAACTTAAGCCCAATCGAGCCCTTGCAAGACTAGGTCTGCACCACTTGATTTTGTTTTTGATGCTCCATAAAAATAGAGCACCCACCACTCCTTCTGGTCTCCTCATTCTTATTCTAAAGTTCACTTCCTGCTTGGGGTACTACCTCCTGCCCCCCGACTTCTTGGTTGCCAATGGTACACTCAACCACAAAGTCAGTTAACACCTTAGCCTCAATGGATGTCCGAGGCTTCTGTGTGATGTCCTCTGCTGACCTTTCTTTGTGTTCCTTACCACTGTGGACATCCATGCCTTCAATCGGAAGGACCTGCCCCCCGACTCCATCAGGCCTTAACGAGGCTACATAACAGCTTCGTGCCATCTTCTGATCACCTTTATGTTCTCCATCACCATTCCTGGTAGGGAACTTGATCTTCACATGATAAGTTGATGCAACAGCCTTGAATGCATGAAGTCCAGTCCTTCCAAGGATAGCATTGTACGTTGAAGCCGCCTTGATTACCAGGAAGTTCAACATCTGAGTGGCCTCCTTGGGCTTTTGCCCAATAGTTACAGGCAGCTGAATAGTCCCTTCAACTTTGGATTTTACTCCATTAAATCCGTATAGAGGCATGTTATTGGGGGTCAACTGAGAATCAGTGTATCCCATCTTCACAAACGCATCATGAAACAAAATGTCAACGGAAGCTCCATTGTCTATCAAGACTTGCTTCACCTCCGAGTTTCCAATCACAGGAGTTATGACCAACGGGTCGTCGTGGGGGAACTTCACCCCTTCCAAGTCTGAGTCATCAAAACTAACCGCTACCTCAATTTTTGCACGCTTCGGGGCCTCTCCCACGATGTGCAACACCTCTCGGGCATAAGCCTTTCGAGAGTTCCTAGTTGTCCCGGCCGCAGTCGGGCCTCCTAAGATCATGTGATTACTGGCCCTCGGGGCTGTGGGTTGCGATCTTGATCGTCATCCCTTCTATTATAGTCTCTTCTCTGATTACCACGGTCTTCACCCTTAGTGAAGTGCCTCAGCTTCCCTCTACGGATCAAAAACTCGATCTCATCTTTGAGTTACTTGCAATCGTCAGTGTCATGCCCCACGTCTCTATGGAATCGGCAATACTGATTCTGGTTTCTCTTTGCGGGATCACCCCTGAGTGGCTTCGGCCATCTGAAATCCTTATCATTCTCAATGTCCAACAAGATTCGACTCCTAGGAGTATTCAACCTTGCATACTCAGTGAACCTTGACCCTTGGTTCTTCTTAGGGGCAGAGTCGGAGTCCTCGCTAGTTCGGGGATACTTGTCCTTAGCATCATACTCTTGATCATCATAGTCCTGGTCTTGCTTTCGCTTCTTGGAGTCATTGTTACCTCCTCCTCCACCTACGCTGGTTTCTTTCTTCAAGCTATCCTCAGCTTTAATATACTTATCAGCCCTTCGTTGGAGCTCAGCCATGTTCTCAGGGGGATGCTTCGCCAATGATCTCTTGAAGAAGAGGTCAGTGGTTCCGTGTTCCAGGGCTACCATTGCCACCTTATTTTCCAAATCAGTGATATTCAGGATCTCCTTAGTGAATCGCTTGAGGTAATCCCTCAAATTTTCATTCTTTCCTTGCACTACATACATAAGAGATGCGGAGCTCTTCTCATGCACCCTTCCGCTAATGAATTGGCTAACGAAAGCGGCACTCAGCTCCTTAAAAGAGCCAATAGAGTTCGCAGGCAATCGGCTATACCATCTCTGAGCCATGCCCGACAGGGTTTGGGGGAACGCTCTGCACTTTAGGGCATCACTTGCAGGCTGCAGCAGCAGTGCGTTCGAGAACGTCCTGACGTGATTTGCGGGATCACCCGTTCCATCATAAGCCTTAATTGTTGGCATCTTAACTTCCTAGAAATATGAGCATTCATCACCTCCTCAGTAAAAGGGTGGGTGTGGGATCATCAGGATCTCCAAGTGGCATGAGATCCTTGGGGTTACTCCTGGGGGTTTCCACCCTCATAGCTTCTCTTGTTGGGACATCAGCCCTCTTCTGTCTTCTTGAGGACCTCTCCAAATCTATAACGGGAATCCTTCCTGAGATTGGAGGGGGTCGAGTCAGACTCTGTCTTGCCTGTTCCCTTGTTATGTCATCCTTTAGCCTTTGGATCTCAGCCTCATGAGCCTTAATCCTCTCCTCAGCCGTTTGTGGAGGTCCATCATGGATTCCTTGGGTCCTCGCTCGAGGTTCTCTGCTAAAACGTCGCCTCCTTGGATGTTCATCACGATCATCATCCTCAGATGACGAATCATCAGAATAGGGGCCAGAGTAGTCGTCCTGATAAGGACCCAATCCTCTAATGTAGGATGGATCCTGTATTTGCATGGCATGTCCGCTTGGCCCTGCTCCCCGAGCAGCTAGAGGGTGGTTAGGCAGACCATACCTCGGGTTAGTATTCAAGGGGAGATCCGTGGTGTGGATCTGTACCCCTGGTGGTGGGTTGTCAGGATTAAAAAGAGGAGAGACCACCATCTGAAGAGGGTTGGTTCCTCGTCCTGCTTGGTCGATCAGAGGCAGCGTACTCTCAACGTGGGGAATCGCCCCTGATTGTTGAGAAACTTGAGACTGGGTGATCACCCCTGATGCTGGGGGAGCCTGTTGGATGATCGCCCCTGATGCTGGGGGAGCCTGTTCGGTCAGGGGTGGAGCAGAGCTGATTGTCACGGCCTCAGTTACAACTGGTGTTGTTCTTCGTGTTTGAACCATGGTTGATGTTGTCTTCCCACAGACGGCGCCAAATGTTGTGGAATAAAAAGTAGGGTATATTTATCGCGTATTAACTACTAGGGTTTGTGGGAGATTCGAGCTTTAATGGCTGTTCTTGTGTTCGTGGCTGAATCTGCCTTCACAAGATGCCTACGTACTTCGATGAATATCAAAGATCAAGCCAAAAACGTAGTTCTGAGAATGAGGGGTCAGGCCCTTTATATAGGCTGTAGGAGCCTTAGAATTATGGTAGGAGTCAAAGACTTGGTGGACAAGTCTTCCTTGAGGAAGGTTCCAGATCTATTCCTTGTAGGAATCAGTTTCCATATCGAATTGGATGCCTTGGTGGCTAAGTCTGATGGAGATAATATCCTTATCCAACTCTTACTGCTGAGCTGTTTATTTCCCTCAATATTAATTACAAAATTAATATTAAAATAGGAATTCTGACCTCATTAATGGGCCCCACGTTTGGACCATGCTGGGTCTAATTAATGCCATATTAAATGTGTCTTTAGGGCTTATTTTTAGCCCATATCAACTAATAATTAACAGATTATCTTTTCAGCTAAAACGTATCATATTTTCTATTTTTTCTAATTAAATTCTTTTTTTTTCTAGAAATATCACGGGCAACATTAATTTCTCATTTTTTAAAAACACTACGAGCAATTTTTTTAATAAACTGACATAATTTAATTATAATTACTATATATTAATCAATCACCTTTTCACTTAAAACATTTCACCATTTAAATTTTCTCTAACTAAAACCTCTATTTTTCCAATTATATCGCGGGTATTCTATTTGATGAAATAAAATAATAATTTTATAAAAACTAATAACTAACCGATTACCTTTTTCAACTAAAACCTATCATCTTTTCTATATTTTCTAACTAAATTCTCTCCTTTTTTAGAAATATCACGGAAAACATTTATATGTTTATTTTCAAATCATCTTATTCAAAAATATAAGCCTCCAAAATTCATGTCTTAAATTATTCAAATTAATACAAAAAGTTCATATAATATTAACTGTGCATC
This sequence comes from Saposhnikovia divaricata, assembly GCA_036435485.1. Taxonomy (NCBI): domain Eukaryota; kingdom Viridiplantae; phylum Streptophyta; class Magnoliopsida; order Apiales; family Apiaceae; genus Saposhnikovia; species Saposhnikovia divaricata. The sequence goes on along the minus strand of JAZHRN010000155.1, from coordinate 507,940 downwards.
GCACGGGTTTTAAGCTAGTAAATAAGTAAATTCACGAAGTACCAAAAAATAGGTTCCAAAACTTTTAATGTTTTGACATGCACGGGTTTTTTATATTATATTATAAATTTTATTTAATATTACAATTACGTTTTTATATAATCATTATTTTTAATAATTTTTTTAATTTTAATTTGATATAATTTAATATACTCATGTTTACAGATTATACTAATAATTCCTTATTATAAACAACGTAAAAGATTTTTAATATATTTTATTAATAATTGAAAAATATGGTGTGATATTTTCAGGTATATATTGTAAGATTTTTTGTAAATTAAAAAGGTAACGTGTTTTAATTAGAAAGGAAATATTAATGATTGAAAGATATTATACGATTGATCTTTTTAGGTGTTTATAAAATGTAATATCTTCAACTAAAAGTAAATGTGAAAAAGGCAATTGACCAATTACCATTAATTATATTATGTTATTATTTATTTTAGGTGCTATGTGTTTCTTGAAAATTATGATGTGATATTTTTGGGTATATATTAATGATTGTAAGATTTGTTTTAAATTAAAAAGGTAACGTGTTTTAATTCGAAATGAAATATTAATGATCGAAATATAAGATACGATTGATGTTTTTCGGTGTTTATAAAAGGTAATATTTTCAACTAAAAGTAAATGTGAAAAAGGTAATTGGCTAATTACCATTAATTATATGATTTTATTATTTATTTTAATAATTAATATAACCAAACCGACAAACTTTCAATTTTTCGCTTTTAATATAGTAGTATAGATATGTATTTTAATTAGAAGAGGCAATCGTCTGCTTAACAATAATTGTATTATTTTTTATTAATTAAGATAACTGTACCTAAACCAAACCGATAAAAACTTCCATGTTTCAACTTTAATATAATAACTACCTTATAACCTGTGCAATGCACGGGTTTATCATATTATGTTATAAATTTTATTTAATATTACAATTATGTTTTTATATAATAATTTTTTTAATTTTATATAATTTAATATACTTATATTTACGGATTATACTAATATTTCCTTATTATAAATAACGTATATGATTTTTAATATATTTTATTAATAATTGAAAAATATGGTGTGATATTTTCGGGCTATATTTTTCTTGAAAATTATGGTGTGATATTTTTGGGTATATATTAATGATTGTAAGATTTATTTTAAATTAAAAAGGTAACATGTTTTAATTCGAAAAGAAATATTAATGATTTGTTTCTAGGTATTTATAAAATGTAATATCTTCAACTGAAATTAAATGTGAAAAAGGTAATCGACTAATTACCTTTACTTTTATTATGTTAATGTGAAAAAGACAATCTACTAATTACCATTATGTTATTATTTATTTTAGGTATTATATTTTTTTTTGAAAATTACGGTGTGATATTTTCGGGTATATATTAATGACTGTAAGATTTGTTTTAAATTAAAATGGTAACGTGTTTTAATTTGAAAAGAAAATATTAATGATTGATTGATATTTTTTGGTATTTATAAAACAGTAATATCTTCAACTAAAAGTAAATGTGAAAAAGGCAATCGACCAATTATCATTAATTTTATTATGTTAATATGAAAAAGGCAATCGACTAATTACCATTAATTTTATTATGTTAGTTAACTAATTACCATTAATTATATTATGTTATTATTTATTTTTGGTGTTATATTTTTCTTGAAAATTATGGTGTGATATTCTCGGGTATATTTTTTTAGGTGTTTATAAATGGTAATATCTTCAACTAAAAGTAAATGTGAAAAAGGCAATCGACTAATTACCATTAATTATATTATGTTATGATTTATTTTAGCTGTATTTATTTTTCGTTGTAATGAAGGATAAATAAGTAAATTCAAAGTACCAAAAAATAAGTAAAAAAAATAGGTACCAAAAAACCGATAAAATACTTATTGAGTAAATAAAAGAAATTCACTGCACAGGTTTAGTGGTAAAAAATGTAAAAATGGAAAAACCAAATGTTCCATCCACTATAAATACATCTTCTTTCCTCTCAAAAAAAAAAAAAAAAAAAAAAGAACACACCCCCCCCCCATCCGCGCACACACTATCTTAAAATTGGACGATTAGAAACTCTCAAAACCCGACCCGCCCGAGATCCACAGCAATGGCCAAACTCTCATCCGCCGTCTCCGACGATCGTCGCCGGAGCTCCAACCGTTACTCACCGGACTATGACAGATCCACCGACCGTCGTCGGGGTTCCAACCGTCGTTCACCGGATTACAGCGAATACGATGACCGCCGGCGCTTCTCTCCCCGTCGTCGTAGCCGGAGCCCTAGCCCTAAAAGGTACAACAACAATAATAATAATCACAGTTCTAATAGTCGTCGTAATCTACGTGGATCTCCTGATTATTCAAACCCTAGAAAAAGCCCTAAGTTGATTGAAAATAAGAAAAGTTATTATAATGATAGAGATAATGTGTTTTTGGATAGAGACTATCGAAATGGAGGTGGAGGTCATGTCGGTGATGAGTCGGATGAGGAATTCAAAGGATTGAATTTTCAGGAGTATAGGCGGTTGAAACGACAGAAAATGAGGAAGGATTTGAGGAATTATATTTGGAATCCGACTCCGAGTCCTCCGAGAAATGAGAATGAGGTGGATGAGGTGGAGGAGGATGTGGCGGAGTTTGTTGAGAAAGATAAGGAGGTTTTATCAAAGAGCGGTGATGATTCTTCTTCCGAGGAGGAGTCAGATGATTCGAGAAGTAGGAGGAAGAGGAAGAGTAAGAGTAGGAGTAAGAGGTCGAAGCGGAGTAGGAAATTGAGTGAGAGTGATAGTGGGAGTGAGTCTAGTGAGGATTTGAGTAGTGATTCGGAGGAGTATAGGAGGAAAAGGAAGAGTTCGAGGCGGAAGAAGAGTAGTAGGAGTGGGAGGAAGAGGAGGAGTAGGAGTGGGCGGAAGAAGAGGAGGGATGTGTCAAGTGATGAGAGCAGTGAGGAGAGTGGAAGCGAGGATTCTGATGCTAGTGAGGAGAGTGATAAATCGAAGTCGAGGAAAAAGAAAGTTGTGGTGTTGAAGGATAAGAAAGAGGTGGAAACTCTGAGTGAAAGTGAAGGTGAGAGGTTGGAGAAGGTCGATGATAAAGTTGAGTTGAAAATGGATGAGGTAGAGAAGAACGAGAGTAATGGTGAGCTGTTTGCATTTAAAGATAAAAAAATGACTTTGGAAGCTGAACCTGTGGTTGGACCAATGCCTTTGCCTAAGGCAGAAGGACATATTAGTTATGGAGGTGCGCTAAGGCCTGGTGAAGGAGATGCTATTGCTCAGTATGTTCAGCAAGGGAAGCGTATTCCACGTAGAGGAGAAGTTGGTCTTTCGGCTGATGAGATTTCTAAGTTTGAGAATCTTGGGTATGTGATGAGTGGTAGTAGGCACCAGAGGATGAATGCTATTCGTATCAGAAAAGAAAACCAAGTTTACAGTGCTGAAGATAAAAGGGCATTGGCTATGTTTAACTATGAGGAGAAGGCAAAGCGTGAGCAGAAGGTTATGGCTGATTTGCAGCGCCTGGTGCAGCGCCATATTGGGGAAGATACAGGCCCTTCTCATGATCCATTTGCTGGTGGGAGGCCTGCTGAAGATGCAGATGATTGATCATTCACTATGTTCTCTCTATTGTTTCTAATCTGTTTTAATTAGTACTTTATATGCTTTGAAATGACTTTTTCTACTTGACAAGAAACGAAAATGAAATATTGTTGGTCATATACTCACTCTAGAGTGGGATTATTAGAAGGCACTACCTTTTTGCTGTAATGATATCATATAGCATTTAAGTTCAAGTTGCCAAGTTATTGTCTTCGTTCAAATTTTCTTAGAAAATATTTGAGTTACAGTATGGAATATATCATTTAGTAACTCTCTGCTGTCAGTTTCTTAATTCGCTAATTTATCCATGTATTGATATTGTTTCAGTTGATTTTTTAATTCCTATCTTTTTGGCACATTTTTTTGTCCAATAGCTACGGCCAGACTTAAAACTGGTTTGCTTTTGGCTCACACTATCAATTCACATGTGCGTGGGCAATTTGCAAATTGCCTTCTCACATCATTGGATACGAACTGGTTGTAAAATAAATCGAACTGGTTGTAAAATAAATTGGGAAAGCCTTCAGACTAGTTGATATATATTGCAATTTGCAAACCAAACCTATTCAGTTCTGCTCACAAAATTGTCTGAGGATTGTAAATTGTACGAGGACTTTACTCCTACTCCAAGGACTAGAAATGTTGCGTGCTACGGCCAGTTCCTCTCACAATAAGGCACAGGAAAAATGAAACGTTATGAAGGCAAAGATACATTATTGTTATTTTTCAGATTATATTTTGTACAAGGTTAAAGATAAAATTTGTTTTTGTGTAAATATATAACTTTGGTGGTTTTTCTCTGGGTCACAATCACACTAGTATGAGATTCAAGCCTATGTGTGTGCGAGCAATATTAGCCCCTGCGTTTCACTGAGCAAATAAGAAAGATATACAATTAAATTAATCCAATATAAACTTGACTTGGCTACATTATAAAAATTGTGGACCTTATGTTTTTTCATTATCATATTAATAGACTTTCTGTGAACTATCTTCTTAAAGTTACACTCAGGTGATCTGTTGTATAAAACAAAAAACTTTCTAATAATTATAAGGAGAGCAACTTATGGTCTGGATAGGCTAATATGTACAATCTAGCTCGTAGGGACTAACACTGTAAACATTTTCTCACCCAAGACCAACATCAATAAGACTGAAACCTGCTGGCTTCTTTAAGCGCTTATCCTGAATTAGGCTTCTCAACTCTACAGCGTCGCCCCATCTCCCGGCAGCAACATACATATTCGACAATGAAATGTAATATCCAGTATTTTCAGGATCCAATTTAAATAATATATCTGCAACCTTTCTTCCCATCTCAACATCTCCATGATAGTTACAAGCACTTAGCAGAGCACCCCACAATCCCGGTTCACGTTCGCATTGTATCTGTTTTATGAATTCATAAGCATCGCCTAGCCTTCCGGATTTACCAAGAAGATCAACCAAGCATACATCATGTTCAATCGCAGGTTGTACTCCATATTCAACTGCCATACGGTCATAATGCCATATACCTTCATCGACGAGCCCCACATGACTGCAAGCTGATAAGAGGCTTATAAACGTGCTTTTGTTTGGTCTAGTTCCTGATAGAATCATTTCATGAAAAAGTTTGATCGCATCCTGACCTTTACTATGGAATCCATATGCCGACATCATAGAATTCCATGCTGCAACCGACTTCTCTGATGAATGTTGAAAAACAGTTGCAGCTCTCTCAAGCCTGCCACTATTACTGTATGAATCCACAAGAGCAGCTATTACGAACGGATTTGTGTGGATTTGAATTCTAAAAACATATCCATGGATCTGCTTCCCTAATCCTGCAAGTCCAAGTTGGGTGCAAACAGAGAGAATGGTAGCAATGGCGATCTCATTAGGTTCAAAATCAAGACAACGGAATAATGCTAGTGCTTCTTTCGCATTTTTATTTTGAGATAAAGCAGAGATCATGCAATTCCATGAACATAAATTTCGATAGTTGCAAAAGTTGAATATTAAGTTTGCACTGTGGATCTCACCCAATTTGCCATACATAGTAATGAGCGCGTTCTGAATACGAATATCTTTATCTACCAAAGTTTTTACAGCGAGCCCATGACACCACTGTCCCTCAAGCAACAACTCCAGATTCCCACAAGCTGATATTACACTCACTAAGGTAATCGAATCATGAAGGACTTGGGATTTTCTCCTCATTAGGTTGAAAGTTCTTAAAGAATCCGAGTAATAGCCATTCTGTGTGCAACCTACAATGGCAGCATTCCAACAAGCAGTATCCATCATAGCATAAAACCTGTCCACTAAGGAAAAACATGTTTTCAAGTCCCCACAGTTTATATACATGAACATGAGGGAATTAACTACAAGCATATTATTCAGGAAACCCAGTTTTATCTGCCAGCCATGGAGTAATTTGCCAAAATTGAGTGATGCAGGGGAATTACATGAAGGAGTTACGCCCAACATAGTGGACAAGCTGCACCTAGAACACCAACACAACAGTTTTTTAAATAAAGCTTGGGCTTCTCTAGAATTCCCATTTTGGGAATACCCAGAGATCATTGTATTCCATGTGACCAAATCTGTTTCTGGCATAGCTTGGAAATATTTTTCAGCATCCTTCACTCTATTGCATTTCATGTACATATCTATTAAACTGTTCATAATGGAAATGTCCAATCCCATAGCTCTTTTTAAAGTAAAGGCATGAATTGTTTTTCCTTCTCTAGATAGATTTAGCTCTGCACAAAGGGGAAGGATGGTAAGTACAGTGACGGTATCAGGATGAACGTGCCCAGTTGACTGCATCTCATATAGACAATCAAATGCTTCCATAATCAGTCCATTTGTGGCAAACCCGTCAATCATTGTATTCCACGTAACCACATCCTTACAAACTAATCTTCTGAACACATTGCTTGCGACGTTAACTTCTCCGCACCCAGAGTAAAATGGAATAAGGGAATTGGAAACAGACGTATGCGTAGTTCCATCAAACCCCAATTTGACTCCTAGACCGTGAAAAACCTGTCCAGCATCCCATTCTCCCAAATGAGTACATGCTGCAACTGCACTTGAAAGACTCACTTTATCCGCAAGCACACCAGTACAGGACATCTCCTTGAAATACAACAGAGACTTCATAGGTTCCTCATTATAAAGACAACCACAAATCATCGAATTCCAGGAAACAGCGTCTCTACATTCCAGTCTTGCAAATAGAGACTCCGAGGATCCCAAGTTACCACATTTTGCATACATGTTAATAAGAGCATTACAATAAAAAGTATCCGACATCACCCCCGCCTTCACACTTAACCCGTGAACTTCCCGACCCTGACTTAACTTATTACTTCTAGAAATAACCGAAACAACAATCACAAGAGTTGCAGAATCAAACTCATTACCCCTAATCATCTCCACAAACAACTTCAAAGAATCCCCATAACAATGATTTTCAACAGTAGCTGTAAGCATTGCATTCCAAACAACCACATCTTTATATACAATTTCATCAAAAAGGGTCATCGAATACGCAACATTCCCAGCTCTTGAATACTTAATAAGTAAAGAAGTTGAACTGGGTAAATGAGCAAGAACACCAGCCTTCAAAGCTAAACAATGAACTGCCAATGCAGCTACGATATCGAGTTTCGTAGTCGAAAGCTTAATGAGATCAAGAACATCATAATAATGTCCAATTTCAAAACATTCCCTTATGTTAGACATTTCATCGAACACTTGGTGGCCATTACAAATGCAAGCAAATGAGTGTAAATAATCAAAACATACTTTTGTGAAAGGCAAAATGGGTATGATGGGTAGTAAGGAATGTTCATATTTCTGTTTTCTATAGTTGATTAATGTATGAAATTGAAGGGTCTGGTGATTTTTAAAATTTCTGTTTCTGATAATATGAGAAAGTGTTTTAGTGAAGTTGGAGATAGAAATTTTTTTCAGGGTGTCCAATAAATTTAACATTTCTCATCTACTCATCTCAATATACAAGCTTTAAACTTACCTACATAATATGAAGATTTGATTAGTTTGTTTTTAAAGTAAATACTGGTCCAGTAAAAGAAAAACACAACTGGACATTTTATTATTACTAGTAATTTTTATTGAAAGACGAAAGCCAAAACTAGTAAAACTATTCGCAAATGAATAACATCGTAAAGTAAATACATTTTTCCGGTCCGAACATAATACAATAGTGTGCGGTCTCACTGGTTTAATTAAATAGTACTGCGGTAGGACATGGACTTAATATTTCAACTCTCAGTTGAGGTAGCTTGGCAAGCTTAGGACTTGAGAGAGTTTGACATGACCTTGTGAGTTGTGAATACAATTATTTGAACATTGAAGGAACAACAGAGATTATAGACATTGTTACAGGCTTCCTAACTAAACAGTAAGCGCATGAGTTTGGGTTAGGAAATCTCTTCCTGTGCTTGTTAACAATTTCGATGGAGATATGTAGTAGTAGCTATCGCGTAGTCGATAAAAAATATACCGGTGTCAGTTTTGCCATGGCGGATTATCATCTTCTGGAGTTCGGGGTGGAACAGGTTTCCAATCAGGTTTTTCATCCCAGTACATGTCATAGTATATGTGACTAAGCGTGTAGTTCATGTTTAAGCAACACCATACGCTTGCATACCTCGTCATACGAGCTCTGAGTAATTTTTCCCTTGTCTGATCACAACATAGTTATCAGCAGCATTAGAATGTTTTCATATGGGTAAATTATGAAATTTGACAGTTTACTTCGAAAACAAAGAACTAGAGAAAATTTAACTTGCCTTGTCAGAGAAACCAGTAAACGCATCACATTGGAGGTAGAACCTAAAATCACAAGTAAAGAAAGCACGAGATTAAATTAAAATTTTATTCTAGTTCCCCTAGAGTTGTCAGTCCTTGTTAAAAGTGTATTAATTTCTCGCTTATTAAAGATAGGTATTAGGTACATTTTTAAATGTTTAACTAAATAGAATGTTTAGTATTATATGTAAACTTTTAAATCACTAAAAGATACAAGTTCATGACCTCCCTCAGCATACTCAGGTGACTGAAAATAATTTAGAACACTGCCATGATAAGGAGTTTTTTTGTCTGCGCACAAAGTTTTCTTTACTTGATATGTTATATCTGACTTTGCCGATAATGCATAATCCCAGTCATCCCTTCCACAAACACCCAGTCATAGCGGAGAACATTTGCTTACCAGTGTACGGTTCAACAATAAAGCAACAGCAAGAGCCGTCCTTATCTGTTTCATCTGATAAGATTCATGGATGTGTTATCTGTCACATTTTCTTGCTGTAAAAATAGAGATAAAAAAAAACTAAAAGATGAAAGTAACATGGTAGTAATACAGTAGAATGAGGTAAGTAAACTCGTACTTGATAATTTACAAGGGAAAAGTGTGACTCAATATTATGCTCTCCATCCAGTAATATACTCTTTGGTATCGATGGCTTAAATGTTAAAAAGCCTTCTGCATAAGATTGATTGAGTAAGACCGCAGCAGTATCATTGATTCTGCCTAGTGTATTTTAGGATTCTGCAACTTAATCATGCAAAACAGTACTCATGTTATAATTACGATCATGCAAATATTAAACTTGAAGCATATTTTGGTTTTAATAATAACATGTTAGTTATTTACCAACTTACTTGGTTTCTTTCAATGTAACATCAATTTGGAATTTGAATGTGATGGAATTACATTTATATCTGTACAATCAAGATTCAAGGATAAACTACCAGGGGGATCATAGTACTCAGGTGGATCGTAGAAAGCCATTGCTTCACGCATTCGGTGACGTTTTCCTTCTGTTCCGGAGTACTGAAATGTAGTATGTATAGCATATGGTTCTAATCGGAGTTGTTGATACATGGCCTGTCAATGCATACTGCATTCTGAGACTGAGGGTTACAAGCTATGTACTTGATTGCACTATCAGTCAAAAAACGCAGCAGTAATAAAAAACTTACTAGAGCTCCGATATCCACATTCTGTTTTGAATAAAGAGTACTCAACTAAAACAGTTGCCTGTAATAATTACCTGAACAAAGTAAGTGTGCCCACTGCAGAAAATACTTGCTGGCAAAATGCCTAGCTTAAGCTTTCCATCATATGCATATGCAAGTCCACTTTCCTCATCAACAGATGGTCCCAATTGCCTGCGTACGATATCATTGAAAGCATTTTGATCCCATATCTTCTCATCAGCTAGGAGCATCTCTTTCCACTCTTTTGCTAATTTTTTGGAAGAATCTGTTGGCCGCCAATGGAAAATCCCTATATTGTAGGCAGCTCCAACTATCCAATGTAAAGCAATACTTATATTAGTAGGATATGTAGCTTAAATAATCCCTTAAAAAAACTTTGGTTCTTCTGAGGTCATAAAGTGATGCAACAAACTATAATAGCCTATTCTTGAGTATATACGGTCATACAGAAGTATGGATCCCAGAACTTCCCAAGATTTCCAAATTCATCGAGTATTTAATTTGTCCAGTGTTTCATACTAATGTTCTGTGACAACTTTGAGACTCAAAAAGCATTCAATTTGACCATTTACTTGAAGAAAGACAAAGCAAATCAAGTACCATGCAATGCCTCAGAATATTGACAGCAGTACAAAAGGGCCCATAACATATGTACGTCGTCGTTTTAAAACAAATGGCAAGGGGCAAGGAAGTAATCTCAACAGTGGGGGGTAAAGTGGTAATTGGAGCAGAGAGTAGTTGGGGGATAAAGGGGGAAAAGAAAGGGGATCGGGGTATGAAGATATTTGATTAAGAAAACCCTAGTTGTAATTGGGAGTCCCCAGCTACTCGAAAGTCTGGGATTGTAACTCAAACCGATTGTGTTTTTTTAATATTATCGTATCTTCATCGTTTGTTTTGATTATTGTGGTGTGTTGTCAAATTATAACTGCTTGAATCGCTATTAGAAGAAGGTGAATTCATTACAAATCTGGTATCAGAGCATCGACCATGGCACCACCAACGGAGACACGTCAAACAGCGAGAATTGATGTAGTGGAAGGAGCCATCGCGGATCTGAGGAAGACGATGATGGAGGAGGTGGCGACGGCCGTCAATAGCGCCGCCGCGGAGATGCAGCAAAACCTAATCTCTAACCTTGATCAAATTACTCAAAAACTCCAGATCCGGATGGATCGGGCCCGAGAAAACAACGAGACTATGATTAACGAGATGCAGAAGAAACAAGAGGAGTTTCAGGCCGAGATACGCTCTACGATGACATCTCTCAAGGCTTTGGGTTCCACCACCAGGAATGTGGGTGGAGAGATTCACAGACAACTTAGTGAAGGTGTGGGCTCGGGAGTAGGGGGTCGTGTTGGTGGAATAGGAGGGGTGAGTGGAGGAAATGGAGGAAATGGAGGAAATGATAGAGGGGTCAGGAACGAAGAGAATTGGCGCCTCGGAGAAGGAGAGAAACAGAGAAGCAATTGGAAGTATCGTAAGTTGGAGCTGCCACAGTTTGCCGGGGAAAACCCAGATGGGTGGTTGTTGAGAGCAGAAAGGTATTTTGGGTTCTATAATCTGAATGATGAAGAGAAACTGGAAGCCGCTGTGGTGGCGTTTGAGGGGGACGCGTTGCTATGGTATCAATGGGAACACCGTAGACGGCCTATTAGGAGCTGGGAAGATATGCGAAGTTTGATCTTACAAAGGTTCCGCCCATTGCATTCCGGAACGCTTTGCGAACAGTGGCTAGCGGTCAAACAGACGGGGACAGTGGCTGAGTTCAAGGGGGAGTTTATAGAAATGGCTGCGCCGTTGGAGACAATTCCAGAGAATATTCTAATGGGGCATTTCGTGAATGGATTAAAGGAAGAGGTGCGAGTGGAGGTTCGTATGTTGGGAGTTTATACTTTGGAACAAGCTATGGAGTTAGCGATGAAAGTCGAGGAGAAGAACCGAGTTCGTAAACTGAAAACTTATGAAGGTAAACTTGCACACTCCACTAGTTTTAAATCGAGTATTGCTAGCCCCCTGTCATATGTTTCTAAAGCTCCCAGTCAACCCTTGTCTGTAAGTTCATATTCGTCGGGTTGGAAACCTTCTCCTTGGGGAGTAAAGTCGGAATCAGGGTCGGTGTCACCAGGTGCAGGTTCACAACAGTTGTCGAGTTATAGCTCTTCATCCCAGAATAGTCTAAAACACAGTGCAGCCCATTTACCGGTTGCTAAGCCTATTGGGGAATTTAAGAAGTTGACAGCAAGTGAATTGCAGGCCAAGAGAGAACGTGGGTTGTGTTTTCGTTGCGACGAAAAATGGATGGCGGGCCATCGGTGTAAAAACAAGGAGCTCAGTGTATTAATCACCCAAGAAGAGGAAGAGGAGATATGCGAAATGGAGGGGCATGAGGGGGAGCAGCCTGAACATGAGATTCAAGGGAAACCGGAAGTGTCACTAAATTCGGTTATAGGGCTTTCTTCGCCAAAGACAATGAAATTGACGGGGTATATTGAAGGGAATGCAGTGGTGGTAATGATAGATCCTGGTGCGACGCATAATTTTATATCCACAGCAACTGTTAAGAAGTTAGGAATACCGGTGTTGGGGACTAAAGAGTTCGGAGTATCACTGGGAAATGGGGAAGCAGTGCAGGGAACAGGAGAATGTAAAAATGTGTTGCTGCAGATGGGGGAATTAGATATTGTGGAGGATTTTTTGTTGTTTGGACTGGGAAATTCAGATATCATTCTAGGGGTTCAATGGTTGGAAAAACTGGGGGCAGTCACCACGAACTGGAAGACACAGCAAATGAAATTCAGAGTTGGGCAAAGGAATGTAGTGCTACAAGGGGAACCATCGCTCGTACACTCAAAAATTTCATTAAAAGCTATGATCAAAGCAGTTAGGAAAGAAGGAACAGGGCTGTTAATAGAGGTGAAACAGTTGGAGGGACTGAAGGGGATTGAACAAGAACTGAGAGTACCAAAGGAGTTGCAACCAGTGCTCAAGCAATACGAGCAGGTTTTCTCAACACCGAAGGGGTTACCCCCGTATAGAGGTCACGAACATGCGATATTAATGAAGGAAGGGAGTAATCCTGTCAGTGTAAGGCCTTATAGATATCCCCAGTTTCAGAAAGATGAAATCGAGAAATTAGTGAGGGAGATGCTAGATGCGCAGCTCATTCAACCGTCCACCAGCCCCTATTCTAGCCCAGTGCTGTTAGTAAAGAAAAGAGACGGTTCGTGGAGGTTCTGCGTGGATTACCGAGCTCTAAACAAGGAGACTGTACCGGACAAGTTTCCAATTCCGGTAATAGATGAGCTGCTCGACGAGTTGCACGGAGCCAAAGTGTTTAGTAAATTGGATCTCAAGGCTGGTTATCATCAGATTCGGGTTAAAGACGAAGATGTGCACAAGACCGCGTTTAGGACCCACGAAGGACATTACGAATTCTTGGTAATGCCCTTCGGGCTATCCAATGCTCCATCGACCTTCCAGTCGTTAATGAACGCGGTGTTTAAGCCATACCTCCGAAAGTTCGTCTTAGTGTTTTTTGATGACATACTCATATACAGCAAAAGCCCAGAGGAGCACAGTGAACATGTGGCAGTGGTGTTACAGACTCTTCTAGACAATTCGTTGGTAGCAAACTTAAAGAAATGTGCCTTCGGGAAAGAAAGAATAGAATATTTGGGTCATGTAATATCAAAAGAAGGGGTAGCAGCAGATGGAAGTAAGGTGCAGGCCATGGTGGAGTGGGAAGTCCCTACTAATTTAAGGGAGTTAAGGGGGTTTTTGGGGTTGACGGGGTATTACAGAAAATTCGTCAACCACTATGCTCACATCGCCAGACCACTCACAGAACAGCTTAAGAAGGACAAATTCGGTTGGACAGACGAGGCAACTGCTGCTTTTGAACGCCTCAAGCAAGCCATGGTTACAGCTCCAGTTTTGGCCATGCCTAACTTCTCCACCCTGTTCACAGTCGAAGCAGACGCTTCTGGATATGGGATTGGTGCGGTGCTCTTACAACAAGACAGACCTGTAGCTTTCTTTAGCAAACTTCTGGGACCTAGGGCTCAACAGAAGTCTATATACGAGAAGGAGTTGATAGCAATTTGCTTGGCAATTTTGAAATGGAAGCATTATCTAATGGGACGACATTTTCGAGTGCATACTGATCAACAAAGCCTGAGGTATATTATGCAACAGAGGGAAGTGGGATCGAATTATCAGAAGTGGGTTAGTAAGTTAATGGCTTATAATTTCGATATAGTGTACAAAACAGGGGCCTCCAACAAGGTTGCAGACGCCTTGTCCCGAAAGGCACAGGGTGAAGTAGTGTTATCCTCCATGGTGACTTCGAGTGTGATCGACTGGTCAGCATTATTCAAAGAAATAGAGGGGGATGAGTTTCTCAGGTGCCTGAAAAGGGATGTGATGGAAGCCAAGGCAGGAGTTCAACATTTTGCAATAACAGAAGGAAAGCTGCTGTACAAGGGACGGGTAGTAATTCCTAAGAATTCAGCCTATGTGCAGCAACTCTTGCACGAGTATCACAACTCCCCTGTAGGAGGGCATTCAGGAGAGCTTAAGACCTATTTGAGGTTGGCCGGGGATTGGTACTGGCAAGGAATGAGGCAGGACGTAACTACCTATGTCAAAGGGTGTGACATTTGTCAACGGAACAAGGTCTCTAATCAAAGTCCAGCTGGGTTATTACAACCAATACCATTGCCTGACCTGGTTTGGGACCAAATCACCATGGATTTCATTGAAGGATTGCCTCGTTCTCAAGGATTTGATACCGTCCTGGTAGTTGTGGATAGACTAACGAAGTATGGCCACTTCATTAAACTCAAGCATCCCTTCACAGCACCCACGGTGGCAGCAGTGTTTGTGTCCGAGGTAGTTCGCTTACATGGATTTCCGGTTTCTATTATTTCGGACCGCGACAGAATCTTCATGAGCTTATTTTGGAAGGAATTATTCCGACTACAAGGCACCACCTTAAAGCGAAGCTCGGCCTATCATCCCCAATCGGATGGGCAGACGGAGGTAGTGAATAAGTGCTTAGAGACATACCTTCGTTGCTTTGCATCGGAGCAGCCAAGGGGGTGGGCTCGTTGGATACACTGGGCTGAGTTTTGGTACAACACGTCACCACACGTGTCGACAAAGATGTCCCCATTTCAAGCCCTCTATGGAAGGGAACCCCCACATTTGCTACGCCTAGGCCAGGGTCATACAGCAGTAGATAGGTTGGAAGAGGCACTTAAAGAGCGAGATGCTATATTAGATGAATTACGATTTCATCTACTTCGAGCACAACAAATCATGAAGACTACAGCAGACACTCGTCGAAGAGAAGTGCAATATGATGTTGGGCAGATGGTATATCTAAAATTACAGCCATATCGACAGAGATCTTTGGCTACACGACCTTTTGAAAAACTCGCACCTCGGTTCTATGGGCCATATCAGATTACAGAACGCATTGGATCTGTGGCGTACCGTTTAAACCTTCCACCTACCAGCAAAATACATTCAGTGTTTCATGTGTCACAACTTAAGAAGGTAGTGGGCAGTGTACCAGTTAGTGCTGTTGTACCACAGCAGCTTAATTCCGACTTGGAGTATGTAGTGGAACCAGAGGAAGTGCTCAGAATGCGAAATTCGATGGAGGGAGACCAGGTGAAGACAGAGGTGCTGATTAAGTGGGTTGACACCCCAGACTATGATGCTACATGGGAAAGTATGGATGTCATAATGGAGCAGTTCCCTCATTTCCACCTTGAGGACAAGGTGAAAGTTCTGGCGGGGGGTATTGCAATGCCTCAGAATATTGACAGCAGTACAAAAGGGCCCATAACATATGTACGTCGTCGTTTTAAAACAAATGGCAAGGGGCAAGGAAGTAATCTCAACAGTGGGGGGTAAAGTGGTAATTGGAGCAGAGAGTAGTTGGGGGATAAAGGGGGAAAAGAAAGGGGATCGGGGTATGAAGATATTTGATTAAGAAAACCCTAGTTGTAATTGGGAGTCCCCAGCTACTCGAAAGTCTGGGATTGTAACTCAAACCGATTGTGTTTTTTTAATATTATCGTATCTTCATCGTTTGTTTTGATTATTGTGGTGTGTTGTCAAATTATAACTGCTTGAATCGCTATTAGAAGAAGGTGAATTCATTACATACCATCAAGCAGGCATTCACCTGCTACTGACTCGTCATCTGAATGTATATTTAGACAATCTGATATGGAATTTTAGAGGTATGTACTAAAAAATCGTTTCATAAATCTTCACCTTGTTGCCATTTGTCCAATCTGTCATCAACAATCGTTGGTACAACTTGATCAGATGAAGTCAAGATGTCGGCTTCAGGGTAACGTGCAAAATAGGGTAGTGGATTCTGTACAACGCACATCCAGATGATCAAAGATACATGAAAAACAAAATATGAGTTAATTTGACAGAAAAAGATATAAGGAACGAGCAAGCATGCCTCATCTACAAATATCAGTTTATGGTCCACATGGGTGCAATAATAAAGATTTAAAGATTACATTAAGAATTTGAATTATGAGAATAGCTAAAGGATGATACGGTTTGGAATAGATAATGAAAAGAACCATAACAAAGGGCTTGAAGGGAACTAGTCTGGTTACAATCAAAATAATCCATAGCTAAAATTATATTCATTTTCCAGTTCCAAATGGTCTGAAACACAAACCAACAAACAAATCCACATTTCTGAGCAAAACAATTTGTTGCTAGCGTGTTTTCTGCAATTTGTTTAATTTCTTTGTAAGAAGGGTGTCTCACAAGCAGATACGGTGTAAAGAAAGCAAGAAAATCAATTAGTTCGATATTATTATGACACCGAAGAAAAATCACTCAAAAAGATCAAAACAATAAAATTAAGAATTGTCGTACTGATTATGTAATGGATTACCAGTTATGCTCTAGTGGATTACTTGCTAATGGTATGTGAATTTGAGCAGTTTATTTGTAAATCATTGATCGAATGCTTTATATGCAGAAGTGTACTCCTCGAGAGATAATCCAGTAAATAGCTTGGAGGTACCTTAAGCCAAACCATGTCGGTATCACACATCAATAGTTCATATCCATATGGTAACATGGCATCTATTAATATAACGTTCTCTCTCCCCATTTTATGAAATGCTTCTGCGCCCCATCCAACATCTACTGTGCTCATATGGCTACCCATGTCAAAAACCGGTACACCTTTCCAATACAAAGCCTGTAATAGTTCTGTGTCCATTGCTCCTACGAAACAATTCAATCCATATATTGTACAACAATGGTTAGGGAATTTGCAATCTTTCTGAAATGCGAGAATTTCTATATTTTTGATAGATGAAAAACTTACCAACAAGAAGATTATCGACTTGTAAATCTGTTAGGTGTTTAACCCAGTTCAGAATAAAATGTATGAAAGCATAGTTACCAAAGGTCACTATTATCACATTATCTTTCACCCTTTTCTGTACCAGTTCTTTTGTTAGTTGAAAGTCCTTTAGAGGTGGCATCTTGGAACCAGAGGGGGGTACATCCCGTAAAGGTCTTGACATGTTTTCTAAAGGTTGAGGATCAGGAGCCAATATGTCACCTACGGTAAGGTTGTTAGGTACGAAGTATTGAGTGTATGATTCAAGGGAGGAAAACCTGCAAAAAGCAAAGCAATAAAGATTATGAAGAGCGGGTGTGCTCGTGTACAAAAGCAAGAGCAAGAATGTGAGAAAGAATTACTTCTTGTTGTATTAAAACAGAACAAACTCATATTTCTCTTCATTCTTTAAGCATAGCATGTCAGCAGAATTTACTGCTCTTATATCTCCGAGATTCTGACTACGTAAGAAACAATTTTGGGATATAAAACCAAACAATGATGACAAGGATATAGTAAGAAATGATTTTCTTCAAGATGTCTAAAGACAAGAATATTGTAAGAAATGATTTTTTTAAAGATGTCTAAAGACTCATCAGGTGTTTAGTCTTTTAGCATCCACCAAATCATAAGTTGAATATAAATGATTGGTCACGTAACTAGTGCACTGAGTTTTCTCCAAACTTCTAGCTGGAAGCAGATGTCTCATGTCTACAATGGTGACAATCTCTTAGAGCCACGGTGGAGTCTGTTGTCCGATAAATGACCTTCGAATTATGGCCATACCTCATTTTAATGATTCAAAAACAAACTCATAAGTCAGAATATGGAAATGCTCACAAATAACGGAATTTTTCATCCAATATCTTCAAGTTCTACAAGGTAAAATGGCGCTAAGCAAATAGATGGTCTTCTTCAAAGATAGTAATAGAAGGTAATAACAAAATGTATTAATCCTCCCCCAAATCAATCACTTTATATAATAAAAGAAGTTTTAAAATAATAATTGTTGTAAAACAACATGAGTCAAATTCTAGAGTGTCAGCCGGGCATCTAACTTCAATATAAATCCGGGTTCTTGGCGTCAATTGACAATGTAACCACTTACTCGAAAGAGAACACTAAAATTCATGATTTGTCGGTACACTTAATAGTCGAGTTTTAATGAGAGCTACTATTATGACGAGGGTATAACAACACCACACATTTAGACATGCATGATTTGAGATCATACACATGATATCAAAGAAAAACGTACGGGAAGCAGAGAATTGCCAAGAAGAGGTGTTGTAGATAGCAGAGAATAAAAAGAAAGACGAAAACAGAATGCCGATCATAACAGTCATGTTGATCGTCAAAAACAGTGGCTTTGAATTTCTAACTTCTTGAAACCAAGCCATCACCTTTCTTTCACTACCACTTATTGGTAAAATTAAATCCTACAAAAATGGTTTCTAAAATATTAGTTTTTTGAGAGGATCATCATTGTACTGCAATTTGCATGCTTATTTGAAATGGGATTGTCGGGAGATCAAAGTGTGTAATTGTGTGATTTGTAAAATAAGAGATGGAGCTTATTTGGTTTTTTTATTGGTAAAGACTGAAGTTTGAGATATTCATAGGCATCCACAAGATCTTATTTCAGAGAAATAATATTGATTTTATTATATAAACTCATAAATAATTAAAAATTAATATTTCAAAACATAAAATTTGATTTGAATGTAGAATACTATATATAAATTTCATAAATTTAACACTTAAAATTTCAAAAAATAAATAAATTTGGAATTAAATAATATTTCTTTTTTTTTTTGCGCATTAACAAACTTCATCAAATAAATTGGTGAATCTGGAATTTTGGTAAATTAAAATTAATTTTTGATATTTATCAAAGTAAAAAGATTTTTGTTTATTTCTTTTTACAAAAGTATCAATGTTGAGATATTAGTTTGGACTTTATATTGGCCCTTTAAAAGCAAAGTGATGAATCAAAAGAAAAAGTCTTAAGAATAACACTAAAATTCCAAATTTTTTTTTTTTTTTTAAAAGAAACTCAAATTTGAGTTCTAAATTCTAATGACCTGTTTCAATCCTACTCCTAATCTGAGTAATTAAACAGAATATTATTCATCCGATTTCAGTATTGAGTAAGTGATTGAATATTTGTGTATAAATAAATAAAAAAATCTGTTTCGTTTACAAACTCAGCCTTTTGTCTCCTGTAAGCTATGAGTTTGTCAGAACCTTGTCCTCAGAGCAGTGATGAGTTATCTGATGATTTGATTTTCGAGATTTTGTTACGGCTTCAGGTAAAGTCATTAATTTGTTAATGCAGTCTCAAAGCCTTGGTGTTGCGTAATATCTAGCCCTGGTTTCGTAAAATCTCATTAGGCCAGATTAGGAATATCATACAGTGAAGCTAGTCTCGTTATCCACAACCAAGAAGAGGATGATTTGCCTCAGTTTCAACTCTTCCGTCTCGGTCCTAGTCACTCTGTAGCTGATCTCAAATGTCCCTACTCCGGAAATAATTCCAGAGAATCCATGCTTGTTCGTTGTGACAGAGGTATTGTTTGTTTTACTGTAAAAGACCATGATAGGCATCATCCTAATCAGGCAACTATGCAGTACGAAATCATTCCCCCACACAACATATTTTACGATTATAAGAAAACTGTGGAAGTGAATTTAGGCTTTGGTTTTGATTCCATAGAAAACGATTTAAAGTTTGTTAGGTTTGCAACTGAGGTCTATTCCGCAAACATGAATGCTTGGCAAAAAGTAGTTGAGCCTGAGCCAGCGAGTTTTGACTATCTGAGTGATCATAAGATTTGTATTAATGGACTTTTGTGTTGGACGGGATATGAAATTTTGTACTATCCATGTGGTTCATTTTTAATTAAGAAAACAGACTTCATTGATAAACAGGGGGATTTCGGAACTAAATTTTCAACAAATTATAAAGTAAAAAGTTGTTATTGGGAGTATAAGCCCAATATCTAAGCCCAGCCCAAAAAATGTTGAGATTTCACATCTGGAGTCTGGACTCTTAAATTGGCTAGTGGCAACCCCTTAAAATACTTCGGTGAACACTTGGAGTACTCGTTAATTTAAGAAAATATAAATTTAAGTGTGAATTTGCGATTAGGTTAATGTGACGTGTGTTTGTTGTGCTTTGATTAATAAGGTCAAGATTTTTAATTTATATACATTCAGTTGGAAGGATTATATATATACTTTTAATTTGCATAATTTACTCTTTTTCTGTTAATTTATAATTAATTTTCTTGAGTTTAATATTTATCTCAACAAAAATAAACTACACGTTAGTTAATTACCTACGCTGGACAAGTGTACTCAATTATTAAATTCAGAAAATAAAAGTCAGCTAATAAAAGAAAACCAAGTGAGATCTTGCATCAACCAACCAGAAATTTGTAATTTTAATTAATTAAGACACTTTATTTAAAGAATTAAAAATGAAAAGTCAGCTATTTCATTGTGCTATAGAAAACAATTTGCCATTAAAGTCAAATACAGAAATATTGAAGAAAATGTACAAGCATTGTGAAATTAATTAATCTATACGACCATGCATATGCTAGGATAAATGGCTAATATTATATACACATGTAACATGTTCGTGTATTGTTTGATTTGCTTGGTGATATAGTATTCAATAATTGAGGCTAGCTTCGAATTAATTGATAACTGTTACGGCCTACTTTCCAGATCTAACTTTGAATTTAGTCAAATTTGTATTAAATCTTGAAAAGGTATTGCTATGAACAAAAATGTCTCAGGATATAGGTAAAATGTTTTGTTTCAAAAAAAAAATGAAAATTTTCGAATTTTAAAAGACACTGCTAAAATATTGAAAGATGTCACTTTATAGCACTGCAAAGTTAAAAAATGAAGAGCGATCATGTCTCCTATATGCCAAAATAGAACTCCAAATAAATATTGAAGTTTCGGTTGCAAGCTTTATATGTTAAATTTTACATGTGTTATTAAATTTTCTTGATCGAATTACTAACAAAATCGTGAGAATTCACTGATCAAATTTTCTTGATAGTAATAATCAAGTAGAACAAATGAAATTTTCATCACATGCCTTGCGGACTTTATACAAAAAAAGCAATTACAAATACAATGAGATGCTAACCTAGCTGACCCTATAATACAAATTTTCAGATTCTACTACTTGTTAGATAAAGAGTTAACAATAGTAGTACTAGCTGTGTCACTCTGCGTCCCTTGTTTCCTGTTGCATTGGAGTTGGATTCTTGTATCTACAGTTTACCTTTCCCAACCTCTTTTGTGTAAATTATTTGTCAGAATCATAAAAAATGTCCAAATCTTCATGTGATTCCTGTTTTTTTGACAGCCTGATCCCTCTTCTTCAAGGGTTTTGATGGAGGTCTATCTTTTAATCCAACAGTTTCTCCTTGTTGGAACAAGTTTCCACATTTAGAAAGCTGCAAGCCTGCAACAGGGCCTGCATGTTCTTTTGGACCTGAAATTTCTGTTTTAAATGACTACTTGTGGGAGAGTCTGATGGGCAAACCATTCTGGGGAAGAGCAAATGGAGCATATTGAATTCCTGTTTGTGGACCCATCATACACCACCTGCAAACATGAGAGGTAGCCAACACATTAGTCATCAGCATCTTACATTAAACTTTCTCTTTGTGGTTTCAGCAACTGAAACTGATAAGAGTAGGTAAAAAGTATTGTTATGTTTCCTGTAGTTTCGTATTTCGTATTTTAAAACGCAAATTTAAATACTAAATTTTCGTGTTACGTGCAAAATTGTGGGGATTATGTATTCAAACCTACCTGTATTTTGTAGTCAAATGATGTACAAGGACCAAAATCTCCATTTTGGCTAATTCATTTCCTGGACAAGAGTGGGTCCCATTGCCAAATGGCATAAATGTGTTGGGCTTTGGGGAAACCTGTTAAATCAGAAGAAAAGAATGAATATCAGATCATGAAAGATTTGTTTAGAAGATGATTTATCAATCCTGAATTAGATAGTACTTGTCTGACTTTTTACCTCAAATCTTGAAGGATCAAATTTCTCAGGCTCTGAATAATTCTCAGGGCTGTGGTGAATATGTCTAAACAGTGGCAATACCTTCCAACCCTTTGGTATTGAATATCCTACATACAGATAAACATAAACATGTCAGCGCAAATGACTTTGGCACAAATTTCAAGAAAATTTAGTTTGGAATGACAATTATTTTAGCAACTGACCTTCGAACTCAACATCTTCAACAGCTTCTCTGAATGTAAAAGATAGGATTGATGAAACTCTAAGTGTCTCTTGAATGACCCTAGAAGTTAGGGGCATTTTCTTGGTGTCTGCCCAACAAAGATCAATTCCTTCACCAGATTCCTCTTTTGTCCTCATTATTGCTTCTTGTTCTTCCTGAAAAATGTCACGGGCCAAAGCACACACATTTAAGTCCTTGAAACATAATTTACTTAAGTTTATTACATACGAAGAGAGATATCGACTAGGCTAGAGATCATACGAACTTTTAAATGTGAAATATTTCGAAATTTGGATATCGTAAAACTTACTGTGACAGCTTGAAGAACACTTGGATTTTCTGCAAGGTACTTGACAATCCAAGTTAAGGCACTAGCAGTTGTGTCCCGGGCAGCAAAAATAACACCAATCATGTTATCTGCTATTTGTTCATCGGTAAGATCTTCTTTGTCACCCATGAAAGATCCTAATAAATCAGTGTAATTGTGCTTCATTTCTCTTCTAAAGGAGATTATTTTCGCGATGATTTTCGCTAGCTCTTGTCGTGCTTTCATTGCTTTGTGGAAGAGTGTTCCCGGAAGATTAATGGGCATGGAATTGTAACCTTTTTCAAGATTGTAGTAACACTTCTTGAGGTCCTCTCTGTACTGGATTCCATCCTTTCCGAAAATAGAAAGTAATGCCACATTAAATGTGTACTGCAATGAGAGAAAAATAAACAATATCTCATTAATACTCACTATTTCAAATGTTGTAATTTAATTAAATCATTGTATAATTAATGTGTTTGGGAATTTGTTTAGATTTCTGAAAAAGAAGAGAAAACAGAGGACTCTGTTTTTGCTCTGTTTAGGGCTGTGCAATAAGGAACTTACTGTTTTCATTTCTTGAAAAGTGTTGATTAGGCCACCTTCCCAAGACTTGAGAGATTCAATAGCTAGTGATTCGATATCGGGGACGACATTCTTGACTGATTCCGGCATGAAAGCGCGAAGAACAAGCTTTCTCAACTTGGCATGGTAAGGTCCATCATGAAAGAAAATGGCTTGTTTTCCTAACATCCTCTCTTTACTAGCTGGAAATGTTGGTTTAAATAGATGAGATTTTGTAACAAGTACAAGCTTTGCAGCTGCAGGACTTGAAATCATAACACAAGGACATCCCAATATGTGTGTCTTGAATATTGAACCAAACCTGTCAAAAACAAGTAGATTAAGTTCAAGTTAGTTCCTAGACACATGATCCAAGTAAATAGTACAACAGTGACTGGTGAACTCTAGTCTAAACTATTTAGATGTTCATAAACTATTGGATGTTCATAGTAATATTGCTAAAGAAAAATTGATTTTCGGTTATCTTGGAAAATGCTTCTTATGTTCTCGCGGTAAGAGTCGTTCTCATTTGAGCAAAAGCCTGTATCTATATGCATATAAACTTACTTCTTGACTTTGGAGGCAAAGAAAACATTTGGGTTTTGGGAGTAGAGTTGGAAGGTTTCGCCAATATAAGGCCATCCCATGGTACCGGGAGGAAGAGGCAACTTTCCGATACCGGAAGGGAAGAATTTAAATAGGGTTTTGAGAAGGATAATGGAGAGAATGATGGGGAAGAGAATGCAAAAGATGGTGGTGAAAGTGAACTCCATGTTTGTGACTTGGTGTTGTGTTGTTTGATAAATGAAGAGTGTTTGTTATTTTTGTAAACAAGTGAAGGAGGGGAAGGGTATATATAAGGAAGTTCAAGGAAACAAGGGCTCAAGTTAACAGCTCAGTTCCCACACACGGAATCCCCATCCAGCTAATGGTTCTAGTAAAAGTTTTAAATTATTGTCTTGAATGGAAAGGGGCTACGTGTAAATAATAAATAGTACTCCTCTAATCAATTATATATATAACGGCATTTGATTTTTTTGCACGTAATTTTAAGTATTTTGACCACATATTAAAAATTATTATTTTTAAAATTTTCTTTTTTCAAATAAAAATGGATGAAAAACCAAAATGCACGCCTTTTAATTCCAGCTGCCCAAAATACCCACGAATGAAAGTGTCCGCCCTTTTTACCCACGGACCACGTAATACACACATGCGTGGAGGGTATACGCATGTTAAAATTGCGTGGTCGGAGGCACGCATCCCTACAATGCGCACACTTTGTAATATTGACAAATTCATTCGTGAACAGTAACACCATATACGCATGTTTGGAATGCGTGTTTGAAGACACGCATGTACAACATGCGTATTCCTTCTTACTGTTCATCTCCTTCGATCTGCCGCCGGTGAGTTTTTTCGACCAATATCTCAATCGAGTCGTTCACTCTTTACAGAGAACGAGTACTCACGTTGTACATACCAAAACAATCGTAGTCCAAACCTCTACATGCTTGTACCAATTAATTTGTGTTTGTTTAGCCGGATCTGAAAATCCCAAAACCAAATATATTTTCCTATCTAGTGTTCCGGTAGGTCTGTACTTGCCCTTGCGGGGCCAAATTTCAATACACGAACGGGGGAAAGGGAAGAGCAAAGCCTGGGCTACGTTTTTTTGCCATTAGGAGGAGTGGAGGTCGCCTGAGTGTCGTGAACGAAGGAGGCGACTGAAAGAGGCGATTTAGAGCTCCGTTCAGTCGCTGGAGCTTGTTAGGTAAAAATGACGTCATCCTACGTCAGTACGCATTCTAGGAATGCGTATCTCACTCTGCGCGTTTCCAACATGCGCAGTCCGTGGGCAAAAAGGGCGGCCTCTCGCGCATACGGGTATTTTGGGCTGTTGGACTCCAAAAGTGATGTATTTTGGGCATTCTTTCAATAAAAATAGAGTATTAATATTTTTATTCAAAAAAAAGAAAATTTAAAAAATAATAATTTTATATGTAGTCAAAACACTTAAAATTACGTGCAAAAAAGTCTAGTACCTTATATAATGGACTGGAGGGAGTACTCCATAGTTGGTGTTTTTTTTACTGACAGTGAATCAATGACTTTTTTTTCACTCGTACATAAAATTGTACCGTAATACAATAATCATATAAATGGCATTTTTTCATTTAAAAAATTTTTATCATCTAATCCAAAAAGCACGCATGTTGTCTCCATTATTAAAAAAGCAAAATCCTGTGAAAAAAAGTTCAAGGAGAAAAAACAGTACCCTCCAAATACAAAAAATACATCATTTTATAAATTGTCACTAAACACAGAACTACATGTTGCACCCGGCGTACACAATAAAATTTTAATGTATGAAAAGAGAAGACCTTATACTTCACACCTAAAAAGACAAAATAAATTAAACTCAACAACATTAGTAGTTGCGACAACAATAATAATAATAATAATAATAATAATAATAATAATAATATTAAAATAAAAAATTAAAATAAATTTTATTACAAAAAATATATAGTATTTAAACTAAAAATAATTATCTTACCAAAAGGGACCTCTTTGATTAGATAAAATTTAAATAACCCAAAATAAATCAAATAAAAATATTAAAATTAATTTTTAATAAAATTTACATTTAAAACTAGTAGTTATAAGATGCACACTTATTGTATTTGGGTAAATCATTCAATTTTAGTAATTTATCGTTTTTTATAATCAGCATTAAAATGTTCAAAAAGTATGTTAAAAAATAAAATTTTCTAAAATACGACAGTTGGAGTCTGCACATACGAGCTTCACGAATCACGAACAAGAATACACAGACTCTATCAAGGAAGACATTACAACTTAACACCAGCCAGGAGCCAGGAGCCAGGAGCCACCACCTCCGGATGATTATAGTTACTACTTAACACTCATTTTTTACTGTATAATATTATGTTAGTGTACAACACCATGATGAACAATTTATATACAGCAAAATGGTTAATTAAGAATTAAGTGCGCGTAAATATTGAACACATTTCTATAATTGTGGTACTTAAGACACTTTCTACAGTGTAGAATTATGATATACTCCATTATAGTATTTATAATAATAAAACATAATACATTATGCACAACACTTTAAACATGTAAGATTATACAACTTAATTAAAAGAGGGGAAAATATAAACACATTTTAGTAATTGTAATCAAGTAAAAAAAATATTTTAATCAACACTCTTATGGTCTAATACTAACAAGCAGATTCATTAAAAGTACATAACTCAAATTATCAACACCTTTACCAAACAGTTTCATTAAAAATATATTCAATAAAAATGTGTAATTATTTATCTGTTCGAAAGTGTAAGGAGATTAAAATGTAAGCAACAAGAGTATTTCCTAATTTTCAACGTGTCGAATATGAGAGTCGAAGGGGTAACTGTAGACTTATTTGGACTAAAATTTGAGGATGGATCTTTAAACTTTTGTTTTGGATGTTTAAATAGATGAGAAAATAGAAATGAGTTAGTTCTTTAGATGAGAAAATAGAAATGAGTTAGTTCTTTAATAATATGTACTCTCATGACTCATGAGGTAGCTAGCTTAGTGAAGGAGTGAAGAGAAGACCGGCATTGACTGACGTTATTGATGATAAAAGGAGGTGGTATAGTTGATGATGAAAGGAGGTGGTATAGTTGGTATTCAGCAACTCCTGAAACCAGACAAGGAGCTGAATCATTTACACATACACTACTCTTAATTTATGCTACGTCTATTATACATACACGATATTTACAAATTACAACAAACATGCATCATATTAAAAGTACTTGCCGCATTATTTTTAGTCATTTATAGAGAGTGAGGATGTTCTGTCCCCTTCTTCATGCCCCCTTCTGTGTTTCCTGTATAAAAAGGGTGTCTCTGGCAGGGTCCAATTTAAGAAAAAAGGAAATAAAATATTTTTTCTTAAAATGAGCCCCACTAAGAGCACTTTTTAATACAGGAGACACAAAAGGAGGCATGTAAAAGAAGACAGAAGATTCGGGCTCATTTATAGAGGGGACGAACTTTCCTATCCGTACCATTCTATCTACTTTCCGTCACCCCCCTCCTTTTCTATTAAAATCTCCTTTTCAATATTCCATATAATAAAAGTGTACTCCCTTTATATATCCCTTTTCTAAAAAATAAAAATACACATATTAAGGTAAATGATATTTCCTCTCTCCCTAATTAGTTATTCAGTTTGACTTTTCAATGATCAAATTGATCAAATTTTGACCGAAATTTATATATATTGTATATTTGAAAAAAATAAAAAAAGTTATATCATTATAAAGTATATCTAATCTATTTTAATATATACTTTTTCGTTTTTTAAAATAATAGAAGGATAGCTTTTAATCTTCGGTCAAAAATCGATCAATTTGACTACTTAAAAGTCAAACTGGACAACTAATTGGGGACGGAAGGAGTAGTTGGATAATATTTTCCAACTAATACTCTTAATTAATACATTGGAAAGTGAGAATAGTATTAAGTTTGAAAAAAGTCAAATTTTAGATACAATAAATGTAAGGATAGTTTTGGAAAATCACCTTAAATTTGTATTGAAAAAAGAAAAGGAATATGTAAAATGGGACAAATTCATTTTTCAAAAGGGACATGTATTTTGGGACGGAGAGAGTATTATGTATCTATCTATATAATTGGGAGAAGATAAATTAAATGTTCTTCTTATTTTTAGAAATCAAATTATTGCCTCTTCTTTAGGTCTTACATGGTACCAACTCGATTTAGAAAGATAAATTACAATGTTCATACATACTTGCATGAGCGAATGAGTAGACATATAAATATAGTACTCGAGATTTGAGACAATATTTATACCAACGAAGTTTTGTAAGATAAGCATGGTTACGGAATCAATTACTGCATAAGCTGAAACTTTTCACGAAGGTCCATACCGAACTCCTTCAAAATATGCACCAACGTCTCAAACTCATGCACCTGCCCAGTCATGGATTTAGAATCCACCAGTTTAAAGTCAAGGAACTTAGCCACATAATACTTTTCCAACCCTTGCGAGTCAGTATTATGTGTCTGGTCAAGCTTCTCCCATAAGAGCTTAGTAGTGTAGGAGTCAGATGAATAAACATCAAATAGAGTGTTCGTTAAAGCTGCCAGAATTGCAGCCCTAGCCACCCCATCCTTCTCCTCCCACATGGCATAAGCCTTAACAGTTTCAGCCTTTTCCTTAATCACAACTGGTTTCTCATACTGCACCACTGGCCATAGACCCTTTACCGTTAACCGTAGTTTCATCTTTTTCTGCCAACGAGAAAAACCAACACCCCCACTAAATTTATCAGGCATTCCTGATAAATCAATAGGCTGTGGGAAACGGTACGTGGTCCAGTCAATGGTAGATGCAATAACAACAGACTCAGAGCTAGTCACAACAACAGGAGTTTCAGTTTCGTTAACCATCTTGTTAATTAACAATATATAACACAAATAATCTCTTCAAGATTGTTGGGTATAAATTAACTATAACAACAATGGGGCGGTGATATATATTAAAACAAGAACAAGCATATAACCAATTAACAAAACAAATCACGAAGGCATAAACAAGAATATAATTAGTAACTGTAATTAACAAGAAAAATAAGAAATACTTATCTCTCCCAGTGGTTTTAACAAAGACAACAAGAGAGAAGAACAACTGAGTCACCAAGCCCTTCGAGAAGACTTACCACTGGCCATAGACCCTTTACCGTTAACTGTAGTTTCATCTTTTTCTGCCAACGAGAAAAACCAACACCCCCACTAAATTTATCAAGCGTTCCTGATAAATCAATAGGCTGTGGGAAACGGTACGTGGTCCAGTCAATAGTAGATGCAATAACACCAGACGCAAAGCTAGTCACAACAACAGGAGTTTCAGTTTCGTTAACCATCTTGTTAATTAACAATATATAACATAAATAATCTCTTCAAGATTGTTGTGTACATATTAACTATAACAACAATGAGGCAGTGATATATATTAAAACAAGAACAGGCATATAACCAATTAACAAAACAAATCACGAATGCATAAACAAGAATATAATTAGTAACTGTAATTAACAAGAAAAATAAGAAATACTTATCTCTCCCAGTGGTTTTAACAAAGACAACAAGAGAGAAGAACAGCTAAGTCACCAAGCCCTTCGAGAAGACTTGGTTGTTCTTGAAGAGATTATTGCCCCACTTACGTTGTGATTGGATTGCAGCAATATCACTCCCAGGATGAAACAGCACAGATCAATGGGTTCACAAATACTCCAATGATCAACAGCGACCAGCACCTCAATTCGCCTGAGAATTATGTATATAATCTGTATGTGTTGAGAGAGAACAGAGAAAGAAGAAGAAAGATAGAGTTTCTATCCTTAGGACGTATTGTCCTACGTTAACGTTCTATTCTGTATGTATATAATACCAAAAAATAAAACGTAACTGATACTCCATAAAAGGAAAGTAAATATTCTGATTTAATTTCATTAACTGCAGCATCAGGATTTATTTTTCAGTTACAGAAGCATCAGGATTGACCTTCGTCAGGATCTGATGTTCATCAGGATTGGTCAACATCAGTATCTGATCTATCAGGATTTCTGTCCGTCAGGATCTGATGTTCATCAGTATTTGATCATTGTCAGGATCTGTCCATCAGGATTTGATGTTTGACCAGGTCCAATAATCAAAGTACTGATCCAATCTGAATTACTGGTGTAACAAATAAAGTCTGATTTCCTGTTAAAATAAATCAATAATCCAGGTAATAAAATTCCTCGCCCAGGTCGCCTCGCGTACGCGAGATGCCGAGACATTCGCCAAATCGCCATTCGACCCAAGTCGAGTCGAGTCGAGGCGAGGCAAGGCGGGCGGCGGCGCGCGCGCGTGTGTGTGCGCCAGGCCCACCCTACAACCATGCACACCCACATGCCTTAGTAGTTGTGCACTACACTTGCACATGGAGATATATAAAGCCACCAACCTCTCATTACCAATTCTATGTGGGACTCAAGTTATTTTAACTAAATAACCCACATAACCCATTTCAAACATCCTTCTTTCAACTCAATTTATTTTTGGATTACACCAAGAAAATGTCTTAGATCCAAACATGGAAGTTTAAGTCCTCATTACAAGGAACAACCTCCACTTGTTAGTTTCCGGAAATTACATCTAGAACATATTATAAATATGCCTCAAACTTTCCATTTTCTAACAATCCCCCACAAATCCATACAGAAATGCATATTTATCCTCATCATGACCTATTTTTCAGAGTAGGTACCCTTCCGGGTTTGAACCCTCCTAAGTCCTCTACTTCGATGGCTACCGGATTTAGATGGAATGTTTCACCTTGAATCTTTATCCGTTTGGTGTAACCACACTCCATAGACGACGACAAATCAAAGGCTATTGTGCTTATCTACGGCTTTGAGACGTTAATGGTCATGTCTCGATCCTGTTCGTCGAATGCTTCAAGGAATAACCCTTTCCTCTAATTGCGACCACACAATTACATTCGCTTAGCTGGGCATCTCCAGAGATGTACTGCTAGCATCTCGTCATATGACTTGACCCCATTCAGAGTTCAAATAACTCTTGCTATTCTGGAAGTTACAGTACCTTATAGGTTTACATGGGATAGACTCCAGATACGTGAGTATCAATCTATGTAATTAAAGGTACAACCAATTCACCCTTACAACTTGTTAATACCACATTGAATACACTTTCGAGGGATCTCCTCTCATGTGTATTGGGTTCCCGCTGTAGATGAATCATTATGGGCTATCAGTCCCATCCCCAACCTAGACTTAATGACAACAGCATGCTCAAGTCCCTTAGTCAAAGGATCAGCTAGGTTATTTTGAGTTCCAATAAACTCAACAGCAATAATCCTTTCAGACATTAGACCCCTTATAGACTTCAGTCTAACTTGGATATGTCTCTTTGTTTTCACATTATACTTCTTGCTGTTAATCTTGTCGATAGTTGTACGGCTATCACAATGAATAGCAAAAGCAGGAAGTGGTCGACTTACTACAGGTAACATTGACATCAATCCATGTAACCATTCAGCCTCAGTTCTCGTGGCATCTAATGCACACAACTCAGCCTCAAAATTAGATCGAGTTATTATATTTTGTCTAGAAGACTTCCAAGACACTGCTCCACCCGCTAGGGTAAACATGTATCCAGTCACTCCATTGAAACCAGACTTCTTAGCTATCAAACTTGCATCACTATATCCCTCTAGCACTCCAGGAAACCTCCTGTAATGCAAACCAAGATAGATGGTGCCTTTCAGCTATCTAAGTACTCTATCAAGAGCATCCCAATGAGTCTTGTTTGGACAGCTTGTATATCTTGCTAACTTAGACACTGAATATGAAATATCCGGCCTAGTACCATTAGCAAGATACTGCAAACTCCCAATAATCTGATAATACCTTAACTGAGACACAGGAACTCCTGAAATATTCTTGACAAGTGCAATTTTAGGATCACAGGGAGTGCCCACGATTCTACAATTTGAATAACCATACTTCTCAAGTATAGATTTCTCTATAAAATGAGATTGTGACAGGGTTATTGAAGGTTGTGTTTCTCGTAGTTCGTTCACAGGGAAGGACTGTCAATATTTATTTCAAGTAGATTATCTCTTACAATCTAGAAGTGTGGAAAATGGGGGGGATTGAATTGGTTGTGGTATTTTATCAAACACCTTGCCGACAAGAAATAAATTGCTAGAGAAACAAAACTAAATGAATGTTAATCACCCAATTCTACCAACACAACAAACACAATAAGTGAATTATCAAGATAAAGAAATATTTGACCCAAGGATAATGGAAACTCAAGCACTTCAACCCAACAACAAGCAAAATATACCCAACTCTACCTAACCAAGATAATTGGTTAAGCACGCAATCACTTATTTCTCTTCTAAAAACACTAATTTAGTGAAGCACATAAATTAGCTCTCTTGACAATAGCAACCAATAATGAAGCACAATCAATTTAACCAAGTCAAGGAATTAAACAAAGAGAGGCTAGGACAAACCCAAGGATGAGAAGCTCAACCTAGGTATTTGCACTTGAATCTTGTGGATTTAGGTACACTAAATCTTGTGCTACTATAATGAATGAACTAACAATTACAGATTAGCACAAACAATTAGCAATTGAAATTACAAGAAGAGCAAGATGAAGCAACTTACAAATCTCCAAGCAAAATCATAAACAATACATCACAAGTATTCAAGATAGAGTGAAAAATCTTACTTAAATTGAAATGGGTTTAGTACAAGATTTCCTCCTTGAGCCAAATTATGGAGTTAGTTACTCATAATTTACTCCTACTAACCCTAATTTTATGTTCTTGAAGAGCTAAAATAAAGAAGAAGAAGTTAGATGTGAAGATGTTAGATGTGTTAGATTATGAGAGATGTTATGTTTACTTCTCATTTAATACACAGCAGGACTTGTACGGCCTGTTGAACGGTCGTACAGCAACCCGTACAGAAAAACTGCTCCTTTGAACGGCCTCTCGAACGGCCGTACAGCAGCCCGTTCGAGACAAAATCTTCAAGATAATACATTAAACACCTCCCGACATCGCGAGCTTTCATCTTCTAACTTCCCTCTTTAATAATCTATGCTTTCCAAGCCCAAAATGAGTCATCTTTTCAACAATTAGCACATGGCACTGAAAGATGAAAAACATAGTTAATATCGATAAAAATAAATTCGAAACTAACAAAAAAAGCAAAAGAATAAAAGACAAAACGTGTATAAAATACACGTTATCAAATCTTCCCCCACTTGAACTTTGCTAGTCCCGAGCAAAATAATATTAACAACACCATATACTCCTAACTAGTACCACTTCCGTAGGTGATCACGGTTGCATTTGGCATATGCAACAAGCCCTTGGAACCCCTAGGTAGCCCTAGTGGACGAGTCAATTTTTATCTTATCTACCAATTCATTAAGCACAAAAGTATTTTCTAAATTTGGTAGATCCTCAACTGCATCCAATTTATCATCATTAAGCCTAGGGCAATCGTCAACTAAACAAGCAAATTCATCATGCATAACATTTTCATTAATTACAAAACAAGAATCGTGATTAGTATGAGAATTGACCTCCTCTAATCGACTCACGGTTTCGGCTAGTTGGCTCATTTGCTTTTCTAAGTTGGATATGATTTGAGAAGTGTTCTTTTCCAAGTTGGATATACTTTGATAAGTGGTGTTTTGGAATTGGAGGTTGTTTGCCGCCATTTGTTTAATCATCTCCTCTAATGATGATAAGGAAGATGAAGACCCTTGATGGTCTTGGGAATTATATTGCGTATCATAGCATCGATTTTCAAGAGCAAATTAGAGGTTGTTTGCCGCCATTTGTTTCATCATCTCCTCTAATGATGATAAGGATGATGAAGAAGACCCTTGATGGTCTTGGGAATTATAATGCGGATCATAACATTGATTTTCAAAAGCATATGAATAATCGATGCTAGGAGGGTAAGGAGCATAGCATGAGTTTGTATAATATAAAGAATTCACCTGATACGCATTAAAATTCTGAAAAGAATTATCTTGATATCGTTCTTGATCATAGGTGAAATCTTGAGCGTTATTCCAACCAAAATAGTTATCCATCGTCTCCTGAAAGAGTTAGTTCATGTCTATATACAATAAACATGAAGACACACCAATAAAAAAAACAAAGAAAGAAGGAAAGAAGAAATTATATACAAAGATAAAATCTAAAATATAAGAAACAATTAACTCAAAATTAATATTGTTGCCTTCCCCGGCAGCGGCGCCAATTTGAAGGTTGTGTTTTTCGTAGTTCGTTCACAGGGAAGGACTGTCAATATTGATTTCAAGTAGATTATCTCTTACAATCTAGAAGTGTGGAAAATGGGGGGGTTTGAATTGGTTGTGGTATTTTATCAAACACCTTGCCTACAAGAAATAAATTGCTAGAGAAACAAAACTAAATGAATGTTAATCACCCAATTCTACCAACACAACAAACACAATAAGTGAATTATCAAGATAAAGAAATATTTGACCCAAGGATAATGGAAACTCAAGCACTTCAACCCAACAACAAGCAAAATATACCCAACTCTACCTAACCAAGATAATTGGTGAAGCACACAATCACTTATTTCTTTTCTAAAAACACTAATTTAGCGAAGCACATAAATTAGCTCTGTTGACAATAGCAACCAATAATGAAGCACTATCAATTTAACCAAGTCAAGGAATTAAACAAAGAGAGGCTAGGACAAACCCAAGGATGAGAAGCTCAACCTAGGTATTTGCACTTGAATCTTGTGGATTTAGGTACACTAAATCTTGTGCTACTATAATGAATGAACTAACAATTACGGATTAGCACAAACAATTAGCAATTGAAATTACAAGAAGAGCGAGATGAAGCAACTTACAAATCTCCAAGAAAAATCATAAACAATACATCACAAGTATTCAAGATAGAGTGAAAAATCTTACTTAAATTGAAATGGGTTTAGTACAAGAATTCCTCCTTGAGCCAAATTATGGAGTTAGTTACTCATAATCTACTCCTACTAACCCTAATTTTATGTTCTTGAAGAGCTAAAATGAAGAAGAAGAAGTTAGATATGAAGATGTTAGATGTGTTAGATTTTGAGAGATGTTATGTTTACTTCTCATTTAATACACAGCAGGACTTGTACGGCCTGTTGAACGGCCGTACAGCAACCCGTACAGAAAAACTGCTCCTTTGAACGGCCTCTCGAACGGCCGTACAACAGCCCGTTCGAGACAAAATCTTCAAGATAATACATTAAACACCTCCCGACATCGCGAGCTTTCATCTTCTAACTTCCCTCTTTAATAATCTATGCTTTCCAAGCCCAAAATGAGTCATCTTTTCAACAATTAACATGTGGCACTGAAAGATGAAAAACATAGTTAATATCGATAAAACTAAATTTGAAACTAACAAAAAAGCAAGAGAATAAAAGACAAAATGTGTATAAAATACACGTTATCAGTTATTCCATCAGTTGATTGAGTCAACTTGATTCCAAGAATCACACTAGCCTCACCCATATCCTTCATTTCAAAGTGCCTTTTCAAGAACCTTTTAGTCTCATTAATAATCTCAATATTGGTTCCAAACAATAAAATGTCATCCACATATAGGCACACAATAATACATTCACTTCCTTTAACCATGTAATAGACACACTTGTCACTTTCATTAACTACAAATTCTGATTCTAAAACAGTTTCATCAAACTTTTTATGCCAGTCTCTTGGAGCTTGTTTTAAGCCATATATAGACTTGATTAACTTACATACTTTCCTTTCATTACCAGAAGCAACAAATCCCCCAGGCTGATCCATATAAATCTCTTCTTCAAGTTCACCATGAAGAAAAGCTGTCTTTACATCCATTTGATGGATGATAAGACCATGTACAGAAGCCAATGCTACAAGCATTCGGATTGTTGTTATTCTAGAAACTGGAGAGTATGTATCAAAGTAATCAATGCCTTCCTTTTGCTTAAAGCCCTTAGCTACCAGCCTAGCCTTATACTTATCTATTGAGCCATCCGGGTTAATCTTCCTTTTGAATACCCATTTACATCCTATAGTAGAACACCAGGAGGTAGATCAACCAACTCCCATGTTCCGTTAGAAACAATAGAGTCAATTTCACATTTTACAGCACCTTTCCAGTACCTTGATTCAGAAGAATCCATGGCCTGTCGAAAAGTTAAAGGTTCATCCTCGATATTGTAAGTGATAAAATCACTTCCAAAATCCTTGACTACCTTTGCACGATTACTCCTTCTAGGTTCCTCTACTTCTTCAGGAGTAGAGCTACTACTAGGATCCGCCCCCACATTTGTCATCCTTTCCACATGATCAGGAATGGAACTCGATGTGTGAGTGGGATCACCATCAGAAATACCCTGAGGTATACCAGTCTTCATAGGGAACACATCCTCAAAGAATGTTGCATCACGAAATTCAACTATAGTGTTAGCCACTATACCGTCTATGTCAGATTTTAACACTAAAAATCTCATAGCCGTAGTGGTTTCAATATAGCCCAGAAAGATGCAATCAACAGTTTTCGGCCCCAGTTTCTTTCTCTTGTGTTCAGGGACAAGTACCTTTGCAAGGCACCCCCACACACGAAGATACTTTAGACTAGTCCTTTTCTCTGTCCATAATTCATAAGGTGTCTTGTCCATATGTTTCAGAGGAACTCTGTTCAGAATATGGCAAGCCGTATTCAGAGCCTCCCCCCACATGTACTTAGGCAACCCCGAATTAATCAACATACTATTGATCATATCTTTAAAAGTTCTGTTCTTTCGTTCTGCCACCCCATTAGACTCAGGCGTGTATGGTGGAGTTACCTCATGACCTATACCATTGCTCTTGTAAAATTCATTAAACGAGGTACTCGTATACTCACCACCTCTATTAGATCTCAAACGTTTAAGTACTTTACCAGTTTGTGTTTCAGCTTCAGTTTTGGACATAATGAATTTTTCTAGTGCTTCATCTTTATGTTTAAGTAAATAAACATAACAATATCAACTACAATCATCTATAAAGGTAATAAAATATCTATTATGTTCCTTGGTCAAAACACCACCAAATTCACATATGTCCGTGTGCACTAAATCTAACACATTCGAATCCCTAACCACATTATGAAAGGGTTTCCTAGTTTGTTTAGCTGCCACACATACTTGACATTTAGATTTATTATCAATGGCATATTTTGGAATCAACTCTAAATTCATCATATTCTTTAGAGCACCAAAATTCAAGTGACCAAGACGTGCGTGCCACAAATTAGATGATTCAACACAATTAACAGAAGGAGCAACATTATCATTAATAAAACTGCCCAAAACAGGCTCAACATTTATTAAAAACAATCCATCAGACAAGTAACCTTTGCCAAAAATACATCAGTATGTGTAATAACTACTTTATTACATTTCAAAAAAAGTTCAAAACCGTTCTTTACTAAACAACTTCCACTTATTATATTTCTACGAATATCAGGAACATGATGCACTCTAGTGAGGGATAGAACACGCCCAGAAGCGAACTTCAGGTCCACGTTTTCTATTCCAAGAACTTGAGCCGCGCTCGCATTCCCCATCGTCACAGTCATTCCATGAGTCTGTTGATAAGATACAAATAGAGTAATATCAGTACAAATATGTACATTAACTCCAGTATCAATCAACCATTCATGAGACGAATAAGTAGAAAGAAGTACAGGTTTGTAGGTCACATACCCGTTGTCAGTTTCAGAAGCAACAGCCTCACTGACAACCATGTTAACCACAGGCCCACCAGTGGTTCCAAGCACAGTGCTAGCTTGTGCTCCCACAGCAGATTTCTTAGCTTTCTTTACAGGACAGTCCTTGCTCCAATGACCAACCTGTCCACAAGACCAACAAGGTTTGTTTGCCTTTGGTTTCTTAGCCTTGTTCTTGTCCTTATTAGACTTAGCGTTTTCCTTCTTAGTGAAATTCTTTCTTTTCTGTCCTACAGTCACTACGTTCACCTTCGAACTCCCAGTATGTTCAACAGGCATCACATGTCCCTCTTTGGACTTGTGTTGTTCCTGCACAGAGATGTCCAGCATAAGGTTTGTCCAAGTAATCTCTCCTTTCTGCCTTTTCAGGGAGAGTGCAAACTCTTCCCAAGACTTTGGGAGCTTTTCAATTACTGACATAACCTGAAACTTCTCAGGAAGGTCCATACCGGACTCCTTCAAAGCATGCACCAACGTCTCAAACTCATGCACCTGCTCAGTCATGGATTTAGAATCCACCAGTTTAAAGTCAAGGAACCTATCCACAGAATACTTTTCCAACCCTTGCGAGTCAGTATTATCTGTCTGGTCAAGCTTCTCCCATAAGTGCTTAGCAGTGTAGGAGTCAGATGAATAAACATCAAATAGAGTGTTCGCTAAAGCTGACAGAATTGCAGCCCTAGCCACCCCATCCTTCTCCTCCCACATGGCATAAGCCTTAACAGTTTCAGTCTTTTCCTTAACCACAACTGGTTTCTCATACTGCACCACTGGCCATAGACCCTTTACCGTTAACCGTAGTTTCATCTTTTTCTGCCAACGAGAAAAACCAACACCCCCACTAAATTTATCAGGCATTCCTGATAAATCAATAGGCTGTGGGAAACGGTACGTGGTCCAGTCAATGGTAGATGCAATAACACCAGACTCAGAGCTAGTCACAACAACATGAGTTTCAGTTTCGTTAACGATCTTGTTAATTAACAATATATAACACAAATAATCTCCTCAAGATTGTTGGGTATAAATTAACTATAACAACAATGAGGCAGTGATATATATTAAAACAAGAACAGGCATATAACCAATTAACAAAACAAATCACGAAAGCATAAACAAGAATATAATTAGTAACTGTAATTAACAAGAAAAATAAGAAATACTTATCTCTCCCCGTGGTTTTAACAAAGACAACAAAAGAGAAGAACAGCTGAGTCACCAAGCCCTTCGAGAATACTTGGTTGTTTTTGAAGAGATTATTGCCCCACTTACGTTGTGATTGGGTTGCAGCAATATCACTCCTAGGATAAAACAGCACAGATCAATGGGTTCACAAATACTCCAATGATCAACAGCGACCAACACCTCAATTCGCCTGAGAATTATGTATATAATCTGTATGTGTTGAGAGAGAACAGAGAAAGAAGAAGAAAGACAGGGTTTCTATCCTTAGGACGTATCGTCCTACGTTAACGTTCTATTCTGTATGTATATAATACCAAAAAATAAAACGTAACTAATACTCCATAAAAGGAAAGTAAATATTCTGATTTAATTTCATTAACTGCAGCATCAGGATTTATTTTTCAGTTACAGAAGCATCAGGATTGACCTTCGTCAGGATTGGTCAACATCAGTATCTGATCCATCAGGATTTCTGTCCGTCAGGATCTGATGTTCATCAGTATTTGATCATCAGTATTTGATCACTGTCAGGATCTGTCCATCAGGATTTGATGTCTGACCAGGTCCAATAATCCAAGTACTGAGCCAATCTGAATTACTGCTGTAACAAATAAAGTCTGATTTCTTGTTAAAATAAATCAATAATCCAAGTAATAAAATTCCTCGCCTAGGTCGCCTCGCGTACGCGAGACGCCGAGACATTCGCCAAAATCGCCCTTCGACCCGAGTCGAGTCGTGGCGAGGCGAGGCGAGGCGGGCGGCGGCGGTGCGCGTGTGTGTGTGCGAGGCCCACCCTACAACCATGCACACCCACATGCCTTAGTAGTTGTGCACTACACTTGCACATGGAGCTATATAAAGCCACCAACCTCTCATCACCAATTCTATGTGGGACTCAAGTTATTTCAACTAAATAACCCACATAACCCATTTCAAACATCCTTCTTTCAACTCAATTTATTTATGGATTACACCAAGAAAATATCTTAGATCCACACATGAAAGTTTAAGTCCTCATTACAAGGAACAACCTCCACTTGTTAGTTTCCGGAAATTACATCAAGAATATATTATAAATATGCCTCAAACTTTCCATTTTCTAACAATTATGTATGCCGATCGACAACGAACGACGACCGGATGCTAGGGCCTTAGAGTGAGGGGGAATGTTAAGATAAATATATGATCCTGTTAAGTCCAATTCCTGATACCTTAAAATTTTAGAAGAATTGGTAACTTAACATAAATATATTGGGATAGATATTGGTTATGTAAAGATTTAATTAAAGTATTTGACAAAAAAAAAAAAGAAGATTTAATTAAAGTAGGTGAGTCGATTGGAGATTGTTATTTATTGACATTTATATAATCAGCAGAAGAAAATGGAGACAAATTACTTGACCGCAAAAGGGGATGAAACTATTTTGAAGACAAATTATTTGACTTGAAAAGGTGATAAATAGACTTATAGAGAACTGTATGTAGGTTGAAAACCAAACACAAAATCAATGAAGAACGGTACCTACTACTTCTGGACAAATGGACCCTAAAAGAACCAAAGAATTTGTAAAAGAAATGGTACATATATAAATAGAGAAAGTCAAAGTAAGACCGTTCATGAGTTTGCATCGGAATTGACTTGAATATGCGAAATAATCATTAAAGCTAGAGTTTCTCAACTGCATTATAAATTATAGTTCGGTAGCTGCCACATTTATTTTTTATTCGTTCCGTCACGCCAATTTTATCACTAAAAAATTAAAATAAACATGTAAAATGAAATAATGGAAATATAATTTTTTTGATAGGCATCTATTTTTATCAAACACGGGATCAGTTTGCTCACATCTCGACTAATCATAGATATCTCGCTTATTTCTATGAGCTCAACTGGAATTGAACCTGGGATCTCGGAATCATAAACCCCTGAGGTCCTTAACTCAATCAGCTGAGACACAGTGCATAGGGGTGTTCGTGGTCCGATTTGAGCCGAGTTTACCATTTTCTTAAACCAAATTTATAATAACAATTTTTCAAAAATCAAAACCAAACCAAATTGATAATATATATAAACCAAGCTAAACTA
Source organism: Saposhnikovia divaricata (assembly GCA_036435485.1). NCBI lineage: Eukaryota > Viridiplantae > Streptophyta > Magnoliopsida > Apiales > Apiaceae > Saposhnikovia > Saposhnikovia divaricata. Next base: position 467,003 of record JAZHRN010000155.1, on the reverse strand, counting down.
ATTCACCTAAAATGGATTGGTTTGGTTCTGAAACACGATTTGAAATGATTTTAATAATTAATTTATTTTTATAATTGAACTACATTAACTAAAATTTATTTTATTATTTAGATTCTTAAATCAATTATATTAATAATACATTACTTGTTTCTTTTAGAATGTTGAATGCCATATGCTAGTATCATTTGCAGTGAAAGAAGGCCAACAAGTGCAGTGGGTTGAACCATTGTCTCCTTTATAGGAGGTCAAGGGTTCGATCCCTGAGTGTGTGTGAGTTTAGTTTGTATTAATTTCCTTTCTTTGTATTTGTATTTGTATTTGTATTTGGCCGGGGGTCCTTCGGAAACAGCCTCCCTATTGTATAGGGGCATGGTCTGCGTACATCTACCCTCCTCAGACACCACTTTGAGAGTGGTATTATAACTGAGTAAAGTTTCGTTTATTTGCGGTGAAAGAATGAATTAAGTCCCAACTTGAGAACTTTAGCTCCTGACCAAAAGTCCAGTGGTTCAACCTTTATCTCCCAAGCAATAGTTTGTATATGAGACGATGCAGCTTGATCACTTATTTAATCTTCATCACATATTAATTATACTAGCTTATAACCCGTGCTTTTATTTTAATATCTAATAAATTTTAATTAACATTATAAATATGTTTTTATATAATCATTATTTTCAATAATGTTTTATAAATTTTAATTTAATATAAATTTAAATAATTATATGCATGGTTTAAAATTTATATTGTAAAATTCTAAATTAAATATCTCGTTGACCGGTTCGAACCTTTTTAGTAAGTAATTTAATCCTATAATATATCTTATTATTAAATATGACGATTCTTATTTATTATTAATGATTGCAAGATTAGTTTTAAATTAAAAAGTAACGTGTTTTATTCAGAATAAAATATTACTAAAATAATGACGGAAAAATATGGTGTGATATTTTGGGTATATATTAATTTTGTAATATTAATTTTAAATTAAAAGATAACGTGTTTTAATTAGAAGTGAAATCTTTGGAGAGGATTGGTAATTGAGTTGTCATAGTAAAGGAAAGAGTCCAAGCGGGTGGAGAAATTTTAATTGTAATATAATTACCTTAACATTAGTAATTAACTTTTTGAGATATTATTTTTATTATATAATAATATTATTATTTATTTAATAATTAGGATAACCAAACCGAAAACCAAAATAAATGGGATAACCAAACCGAAAACCAAAATTTTCAACCCGTGCGAAGCACGGGTTTCTTTTGATAGGTTATAAAATTTATTTAACATTATAATTATGTTTTTATATAATCCTTATTTTTAATATTTTTTAATTTTAATTTAATATAAATTTATATAATGATATGCATGGTTTGAAATTTATTTTGTAAAATTCTAAATTAAAAATGTCGTTGACGGGTTTTAACTTTGATTTTTTAGTAAATTAATCATATAATATATCTTATTATTAGATCTAACGATTTTTATTTATTACTAAAAATAATAATTTGAATATATGGTGAGATATTTATGGGTGTATATTAGTTATCGCAAGATTAATTCTAAATTAAAAAGTAACTTGTTTTAATTACAAAAATTACTACTAAAATAATTACGGAAAGATATGGTGTGATATTTTGGATATATATTAATTATTGTAATATTAGTTTTAAATTAAATGGTAAAGTGTTTCAATTAGAAGTAAAATCTTTATAAAAAATGGGTAATTGAGTTGTTGGAGCTGAAAAAAGAGTCCAAGTAGAAGCTTAATATGGATAACGGAATTTTAATCTGAATATAATTACGTTAACATTAGTAATTAGCTTTTTAAGTTATTTTTATAATTTAATTATCTGTAAAAACCAAAATAAATGGGATAACCAAACCGAAAACCAAAACTTTCAATGTTTCGACTTTAATATAATAGTATAGATTAAAAATAATTAATTGATCCGAATCAATCATAAAACGATAACCAAATTATTTAAATTTATACAATCAAGATAATCGAACCGTTAATAACGATTTTTCCGATTACAGTTTAAATTGCTTTGGATTGTATTGGTCCAATCCAAAATCGTGGTTTATCCATTTTGATGAACACCCAATCAATGCGGGACAGCTGTCATATTTATTCGATGCTCGTATAATAGTAGTTGATTTGAAAAATCTAAATTGAAATTAAACTTATACATTTTATGTGATGCATCATTTTAATCTTGATTATTTGGAAATTCCAGTTTCGTCATTGATATCAACCAGGATAACACATACATATACAGGCCATTGTTTTATGAAGAATCATCTTACGTGGAGAACCACTTATTCTATATTAATTTCTGATTCTATTACGGAACAAAATTTTTAATTTTTTGGTTCTATAAAAAAAAATTTGGTTCTACAAAAAAAAAAAGATCTAGACAAAGCTGACGTAGCAGTTCTGCTGACGTGGCAGTGCCACGTCACCTGCCACGGCATCACTGTTGGCGTGGCAATGCCACATCATCAATGGTGACGTTATCGATGGCATGGTACTGCCACGTCAGCAGTGCTGACGTTGAAGGAGACGTGGCAGTGTAACGTCAGCAGTACAGTGCCACATCATTAATGGTGACGTTATCGATGGCATGGCACTGCCACGTCAGCAGTGCTGACGTGGAAGGAGACGTGGCAGGCTGACGCGGCAGTGCCACGTCAGGCAGTGCCACGTCAGCACTGCTGACGTGGCAGTGATGACGTGGCGGTTTCAACTATTTTTTTTAAAAAAGAAAAAATTTAGTTCTGTTACAAAATCAGAAAAAAATTAAAAAAATATTGGTTCTACTACAGAATCATAGGGTTCTCCACGTTCTCCATGGAGTACTACTCAACATATACATATTTATTTATATTCAATTATGGTGGAGGAGCAATTTTAAAATAGTTGCAAAAAACTTTTGACATTTAAAGTCGAAAATACAGCTGTAGCTATTGCCTAAAAGACAAAATTGTAATAATAATTAGAAAAACAAAAAGGAAATACCACATTTTTTATACTTTTGGCGGTGCAAGCTCTAGGAAAAAAGCTAGTTGCATAATTGCATTCCATTATTTGCATTATTGCATGCATGTATTGATAAGTTGCTATGTAAAATCCGTGTTTTTGCCGCGGCAAAACAGATAAGAGCAAGTTAATGTACGTACTTTGTATAGGATGGGCCTCTTATTATCTGCATGTCTAATTTTTGTTTTTTGTGCTTAAATGTGAAAAGCTACGATAACAACTCATGCATCGAACTTGCATTTCCTTCACCTTTTTTGCTGTTTTGTAAGAGTAAATTTAATGGTGTTATATCATATATATATATATATATATATATATAATAGAATAAAATTTAATTTCATCATTTTAATGTGTTAAATATTAAGTTAAAATTGTACAATATATAATTTATTTTAAATATAGAATAAAAAATAGATGAAACTATAATTGACATCTCATCAAAATGTTGAAAATGTGACATCATTTTTTCTATTTAATCAAAAATTATGGCTACGCATTTATTTTAGAACAAAATTGAGAATAATACATTGAAAATATAGTGCTATATTAACATTAAGTGGTATTATTTTAACATCAAAAATAACTTTTTTAATATTAAATTAGAGCAATAATTTCACCTATTCTTGCCCAACCACTATACATGCTCTAATAATTCTTATACAGCTAGCAAGAAAAATGTTAGTTTGACTTGAATACGTGGTGGGCGACGGTCGCCGGCGGCGTCACTGTAGGCGCCGGATTTGACCACACCTAACCCACCTACCACACCTACTCCTTTATTTATGTTTATAAATAGAGATGCTTGTAAATATTGTAAATCATCTGAAAAATCTTGTAATCTGTTTATCCTCTCAGATCTATAAACTTATTTCTCTTCTGCATATAATCTTTCTTGCTTCCGTTATAACAAATTGGTATCAGAGCTTTGGTCGAAACTGCTGCAAAATTTTTCGCCGGTTTTTTTTAAGCTCACCGGAGTTACTGTTCATCGCAGGAGAAGACGACACTGTTCAGGCGGAGTTACTGTTCATCGCCGGAGAAGGCGATACTGTTCATCATCGGAGAAAACGACACTGTTCATACGGTACTGTTCATACGGCACTGTTCATACGGTACTATTCATACGGTACTGTTCATACGGTGCTGTTCACGGTACTGTTCACGGGTACTGTTCACGGGTACTGTTCATGGGCACTGTTCACGGGTACTGTTCACGGGCACTGTTCGCATATACGGTTCTGGGAGAAGATGTCTGGTGGTATTAACGTTAAGGTCGACAAATTTACTGGGAGAAATAGTTTCAGTCTGTGGCAAATCAAGATGCGTGCCTTGTTAAAGCAACAGGGGCTCTGGGCGCCGTTGAACACAAAAATGGCTGCTTCTGGAAGCGCTGAGATGGCCAGTCTAGAAGAAAAGGCACACTCAACAATTTTGTTGTGCCTTGCAGATGATATTATTACTGAAATCGCGGAGGAGGATACCGCGTCTGGTCTGTGGTTGAAGCTTGAAAGTCTCTACATGACGAAGTCTTTAACAAACAAGTTGTTGCTAAAGCAACGTCTGTTTAGTCTGCGAATGCAGGAAGGTATGCCTCTTCGAGATCAATTAGATCAATTAAACACAATTTTATTAGAATTGCGTAATCTTGATGTTAAAGTTGAAGATGAGGATGCTGCTTTGATTCTGTTAGTTTCTTTACCATTATCGTACGAGAACTTTGTGCAATCGTTTATTGTTGGTAAAGATACTATTTCTCTAGAGGAGGTTAGATCTTCTCTTCATTCTAGAGAACTGCGCCATAAGGCGGCTGGTACAGGTGTAGATAATCATGCTGCTGGGTTGGTAGCTGGCGGGAGTACCGGACATGGAAAGTCGGGGAAGTATAAATCCAAGAAACCAGCTTTTAAGGGTTCGAGAGCTAATGATGTCTGCAATTACTGTAAAGAGAAGGGACACTGGAAATCCGACTGTCCCAAGAAAAAGAAGCAACATGATGCTGCTGCAGATACTGCTGTTGTAGCTGATGCTACTTCTGAAGAAGATATTGCTCTAGTTGCTGTCAAGGACACGCATCACTCTGATGTGTGGATTCTTGATTCTGGAACGTCTTATCATATATGTCCGCGCAGGGAGTGGTTTACAACCTACGAGCGAGTAGACGGTGGCAAGATTTCTATGGCTAACAGTTTTACTTGTGAGACGGTTGGAATAGGCTCGATTAAAATTCGGACACATGATGGTAAATTCTGCACATTGAATGATGTTAGGCATGTTCCACTTATGACAAAGAATCTGATATCTTTGAGTATGTTAGACAGCAAGGGTTTCAGTTTTCAAGGTGAAGGTGGAGTTTTACATGTCTGCAAAGGTTCTGATGTGATTCTGAAAGGTGTTAAACGTGGTACCTTGTACCTTCTTCAAGGTTCTACGTTAATAGGTTCTGTTGCTGTTGTGTCTTCGGAAATTGAAAAAGAAAACATGACCAGGTTGTGGCACATGAGGCTCGGTCATATGAGTGAAAGGGGGATGCAAATTCTGTCAAAAGCTGATCTTCTTTGTGGTCATAAGGTCACAGGTCTTGAGTTCTGTGAACATTGTGTTTTTGGAAAGTTACATCGCAGCAAGTTTCCTAAAGCAACACACAGAACAAAAGGCACACTTGATTACATCCATTCTGATTGTTGGGGACCTTCCCGGGTGGAGTCTTTAGGGGGTCACAGATATTTTGTGTCAATGATCGATGATTTCTCAAGAATGACTTGGCTGTTCATCATAAAGCACAAAAGTGAAGCCTTCAAGGTTTTCAAGCAGTGGAAGGTGCTAGTGGAGAATCAAACAGGGAAGAAGATTAAGAGGCTGCGAACAGATAATGGCCTGGAATTTTGCTCGTCCGAGTTTGCAGATTTCTGCAAGAATGAGGGGATTGCTAGGCATCATACAGTCAGGGATACACCACAGCAGAATGGTGTAGCAGAGCGTATGAATCAGACACTTCTGGAGAGAGCTAGGTGTATGCTTTCTAACGCTGGACTAACTAGAAGATTCTGGGAAGAGGCGGTTAGTACAGCGTGTTATTTGATTAATCGTGGACCTCACACAGGTATCCATCTCAAAACTCCTGTTGAGAAATGGTCTGGTAAGCCTGCTGATTACTCCAATTTAAGAGTTTTTGGTTGTACTGTTTATTATCATGTAAATGAGGGTAAATTGGAGCCACGGGCTAAAAAGGGAGTATTTGTTGGCTATGGGGATGGGGTTAAAGGTTATAGAATCTGGTCTCTGTCTGAAAATAGGGTTATACTGAGTAGAAATGTAGTCTTTGATGAAAATTCTATGTTTAACCCTACTGTGAAGTCTACGATTGGTTCAGAAAGTGGTGGTGTTGAGAAACAGGTGGAGCAGGAAGTCACTCAAGATGAGAGTGAACCACAACAAGAAGTTCAACAACCACAGTCAGAATCAGAATCATCAGTACCAGTAGTAAATCATCACAGTTTAGCTCTTGATCGATCGAGGAGAGCTAAGTATGGAGTGCCTCCAAAGAAATATGGTTTTGAAGATATGGTGGCATATGCACTACAGGTAGCTGAAGAAGTGGACCCTAGCTCTGAAGAGCCATCCACTTACAAAGAAGCAGTGACATGTACTGAATCTACAAAATGGTTTGCTGCTATGGGAGATGAAATGGAGTCACTTCAGAAGAATAAGACTTGGGAATTAGTCAAGCAGCCTCGAGACAGAAAGATTGTTACTTGTAAATGGGTATACAAGAAGAAGGAAGGAGAAACATCGGTTGAGGGTATCAAGTATAAAGCTCGGTTAGTAGCTCGAGGGTTCACTCAGAAAGAGGGAGTAGATTACAATGAGATTTTTTCACCAGTGGTCAGACACACTTCCATCAGGGTGCTACTAGCAATAGTTGCACATCAGAATCTGGAGCTTGAACAACTCGACGTGAAGACAGCTTTTCTGCATGGAGAGCTGGAGGACGAGATATACATGACTCAGCCAGACGGTTTTCAGGTTCCTGGAAAAGAAGATTATGTTTGCAAGTTATTGAAGTCCTTGTATGGGCTAAAGCAGTCTCTGAGGCAGTGGTACAAGAAATTTGATAGCTATATGATAGGTATTAGCTACACCAGGAGTCCGTATGATTGCTGTGTTTATCACAGTAAGACAGCAAATGGTTCTTTCATTTATCTGGTCCTGTATGTAGATGATATGTTGATAGCTGCAGAGAACAAGTCTGATATTCAGAAGTTGAAAGGTCTCCTCAGTGCTGAGTTTGAAATGAAAGATTTGGGTGCGGCTCGGAAAATTCTGGGAATGGAGATTTATAGGGATAGAAACAAAAGAAAGCTCTTCTTGTCACAGAAGGGATACATTCAGAAGATTTTGTCAAGGTTTGGCATGTCTACAGCAAAGCCCATAGATACTCCTAGTGCTGCAAATGCACATCTGTCTGTTGCTTTTACACCTAAGTCTGCTGAGGAAAAAGAGTACATGTCTCGAGTTCCCTATGCTAGTGCAGTAGGAAGCTTGATGTATGCAATGGTCTGCACTAGACCCGATCTTGCACAGTCTGTCAGTGTTGTTAGTAGGTTCATGGGTGATCCAGGCAAGGAGCACTGGCAAGCTGTGAAGAGGGTATTTCGGTACTTAAAAGGTACGTCTGATGTTGGTCTCATTTATGGAGGTGATACTGAGTGTTTGGTGACAGGGTTTTCAGACTCTGATTATGCTGGAGATGTTGACAGTAGAAGGTCTATGACTGGTTATACTTTCACTCTAGGTGGTTCGATTGTCAGTTGGAAAGCTACTCTGCAACCTACAGTGACTTTGTCTACTACAGAAGCAGAGTACATGGCATTGACAGAAGCCGCAAAAGAAGGAATCTGATTGAAAGGATTGATCAGTGATCTAGGTCTACATCATGATCAGGCTATAGTATTTTGTGACAGTCTCAGTGCAATCTGTTTAGCCAAGGATCAAGTCCATCATGAGCGGACTAAGCACATAGATGTGAGATATCATTTTCTAAGAAGTGAGACGAGAATTAAGGTGAGAAAAGTGGGTACTGCTGATAACCCAGCTGATATGCTCACCAAGCCGGTTCCACATAGCAAGTTTCAACATTGTTTGAACTTGCTAAATGTTCGGAGTTGTTGACTATCCTTTTGAGGGAAAAATCTGAGGCAGAAGAGTTTTATCTGGTACATCTGGCATTATTATGATGCGTTTGGTACATCTGTTATCTGTTTGTGAGAGGATTCAAGTAAAGGTGGAATCTGTTATCTGGTACATCTGGCATTATTATGATGCATCTGGTACATCTGTTATCTGTTTTTGTGAGAGGATTCAAGTTAAGGTGGAGATTTGTTAGTTTGACTTGAATATGTGGTAGGCGGTGGCCGCCGGCGGCGGCCGCCGGCGTTACTGTAGCCGCCGGATTTGACCACACCTAACCCACCTACCACACCTACTCCTTTATTTATGTCTATAAATAGAGATGCTTGTAAATATTGTAAATCATCTGAAAAACCTTGTAATCTGTTTATCATCTCAGATCTATAAACTTATTTCTCTTCTGCATATAATCTTTCTTGCTTCCGTTATAACAAAAAAGTTCTGGAATCACCGGGCCAACCTGAAAGTACCAACCAAATACTTCCTTGTTTGAAATAAAATCGGAGGGATGTTCATGTTATCACTATTGATTTTGCACTACTAATAGTACAAATCATCCTCATTTTTCTCGTAGCGTACTAAAAAAATTTCATCCTAACAAACGATTGATGAAATTATTGTTTTTATTATAATACAAAATTAGATATTAAAAATTGTTACAAAATAATATGACATTATAAAATATATTTATTGATCGATATGAATAAAAATACACCAAATATAAATTATTTAATTCAATCATAACCTATCAAAATAAAAATAAAAATGATGGATTACATTTAATTCAATCATAACCTATCAAAATATAAATTATGACATTTTGTACATATTTTTATACCAAATTTCATATATCTAACATTTTCCATTTCAAATATTCATTGGTTAACCAGTTCAGATGTATTCAAAATTATAATATAAATAAAAGAAGTTGAAAATGTTGAATAGGGATAGCCTACTGTGATTATTTTTTAAGTACAAAATTATGTTTACAAGTTAATTGTGTTAATGACATGTAGGCCAAAAGAATCACATTTACAACTTTTTATGTGAATAGACTTTTAACATTTGCTATAATCGACCTCAAAGATGAAATATGTATATATAATTACAAAAGGAAATGTTTTAAATGATTAAAAAATATTGAATGGCCCGTTCAAGATGACTCGTAACTAAAAAATTAAAGAGCTTTATTGTAAGCAAGTAAGCTTCCAACATCAAACCCATCTAAATATCCAAGTGTTAATATACACTTTGTTTATCACATTCTCAAGATTAAAGAATCTAGATCATGCTAATTAAAAAGTTAATTTCCACTAATGTTTAATTATTTAATAATTAGGCGTTTGTGGTATATACGGAGTAACCATTTATAGATTAAGTGGGGTTTAAGTTTATATTGTGCACTGGCGGCATCATAACTTTTTTGCTTTTTTAAAAGGTATAATAAAATAGTGAACGGATATTATAATCTACAGGGAGCTATTTTTGTGTTGAAAGTGGATTTTAAGTGTCAAATTATGAACAGTGCACCTATAATTAACTGTAATTAATCCAGGTATCACTTGTTTTTGGAAATGTTATAGCCACCTGGTGGCTTTTCGCACACGGTGGTATTCTGAAAAAGTTACATAAAGTTGGGACTATAATTTTAATAACATGTTGAATATCTAATATGATTTGATAAAATCTATTTTACAAAATTTTAAAATTTGAATTTAACATGATATGAATTTTGGATGTTAGAGATTTTAGATTAGAATTTTTTATATTTTCACTATATATTCTTATTTATTGAAATTTTAAAATTATATATTATTATGGATTTAAAAAGAACATTAACATTAGAACCAAGTGACCTTAACAACCTGTCGACCCAAATAATGGCTATTTGAGTGGATTGACTTATTATATACTTTCTCTCATTTCTTTACATGTTTGTACGTGTCATCAATTCTTTACATTACTAAAAATAATAACTTTTAATAATAAAATACATTATTACACCCACTATTTTACTACACCTCAAACCAAATGTAAAGATTTGGCTGAAACGGAGGGAATAGGTAATATTATCATGACAATTCAACTTTTCTAATGCATTAAAATTTTAGAACAATTGATAATTTAGCATAACAATGTATCAAAATTAATTTTTTTTTTTTGCGACCAAATACATAAGTACGTTTTAATTAAACTTGTATTTCGTGATCTTATACAAACAACCTACGATATGATAAACAATACAAAATTTTAAATTTAATGCTTTATAAGTAAATAAACATAATTAAAAACATAGGTCGGTCATTCAGCCAAGCCAAATGTACTTAAAGTACGTTTTTGATATGTATGTTGAAATGTACGATTTACACTTGCAACGTTGAAGACCTTGTAAAAAATGACGTGCCCATTTTACTTTACCGAAAGTCTTAAAACTATAATCACAAATAAGAAGTCTGATTCACCTTAAGTGGATGGTGATTCGTCTTCTAGTAGGTTTACTTAAAAAATTCCTTTCCGTTAAAATCTTATAGCCACCAGTAAAATTCCGCAAACGTGACAAATGACAAATTTATCAGTATCTAGCCGGCTCCAAGTGTCATTACATACAAAGTACAAGATCGTGATTAAAAAACAAGATTTTATCTCTTTATTTATCCAAAATTATAACAAAATTGGATCTTGATCTGTAGCTACATGTGTAACTAATCACATTCAACATATATGCATGCATGAGACTAAGTTACACTACTACAAGCATTAGTATGCACATCATATTATAAAAGATTGGGATTTCACATGTTCGATATTATATATAATTTGTATCGTTCTTGTGATTTTACGGATAAAAAACAGATGTATGCATGCATGTGTACGTATATGAAGGAGTTGGAAATGGATTCCAATGTGCCAAAGAATACCAGGGGTAGTCTAGAGTAGTTTGTCAATTTAAAACCAATGCAAGTTGATATCCATTGTTGATCTATTGTGATGCAAGCAAAGCAAAAGCTTGTTGGTGTTTTGTCTCATGAAATATACAAATACAAAATACATTGTGTGCAATATAAATGGCTCCCATATTGTATCCCCCACATTAAACAAAATAAAATCAGCTACTAGCTTGCTACATTATGGGCAGACTACCAGATTTTAAGCAACACCGTCTTTTCAATGAATATACATCAGTAGTTTGGTAATACCTTTTCTGGTTTTTGGAATTGAACTAGACTTTTATTATATAATGCGACAATATGGCCGGGATGGGATGCGATGGAATCATGGAATGGGATTTGAAAACTCCATGCAGTATACATATGCACAAAACACAGAGATAGACAGAAGAGCAAATTGCTGCCCTACACTTGATTATTGTGTGGCTGATTCAAAATCGTTGGTGGAATACAACTGCAAAGCTACTTTTTCTAGTGATGTATGCCCCATCACCAGTACAAAAATATCTTTCTTATGCTTTCTCGAAAAGAAAATTTGCGCTTGTTTCTAACTTATAAGAGTTCCTAACAGACTCGACTTGTACACTTAACGCTCGTCTCATAAATAAATGTTTAAAATTTGCAAAAAATATCGAGACAAACGTTGTATGATCAAACAGACGTACATATTAGACAATTAAGTACGTATACAAACGTTTAAAATTTGCGTAAAGTATCCAGATATATATAGGTACAAATCGCTCGATATAATATTTATATAAGATTGCCTAATTAGCTCAATTTTCAAGTGATTTTCTCGATTTTTCTAAAAATTTGGCAAAAAAGAAAAACTAAAATCACTAAGTACCTAATTGAAATGTGGATAGTTGATGACTGATTTAAACAAGTGACCTGTTCTTAAAAACTTGGAAGAGCTTGCTTAACTAATCACTTAAGTTAAGAGCCAGCTTTGACTCCTACACTAGAGTACTACATGCAATCAAATAAAGGCCATAAAAAGAGAGGTCAATATGCCACCATTTGTACATATTTATGATTATATTGCAATCACTTTCCCCTCGCAAATCATTCTCCGACTTTACAGTTAAGCTCATGCTAGCTGGTTCTCTATACATAAATCATAGACCTCCTAGTGGCTAAACATTTATTAAGAACTTACTGACTTATTTTCGGGAAAAATTTATATTTTGATAAAAAAATTTTACACAAGTATTTAATGTATATTTAAGATTTAATAAGTTACAAAAATAATTTGGAAAATAAGTTAAAAATTAGGAATCTTAACTTTCAACTTAAAATAAATTGACTTATTTTGAAAAATAACTTCTCCGAAACACCCCCTATAATTTAAAACAATACGGATACTGCATGGACAGTCAGCACACGTGAGTCGTCTAACTAATACAGCACATGCATTTACGTACATACAAGGTACCTTCCTAAGCAAATATTTAAATATTTCAAAAATTAAACCAAAAAAAATACTATCATGCCAGCTTGTTTTGGACTTGGGAGTTAACTTAATAGTAATTAATTATAATTGTTTGGTTTAACGTAAGTCAGATTAAGTTAATCTATTAATACTTATCTTATTGTCTTGACAATTTCGATACCAAGTGCATGTACCCAACAAGAGACGATACCTTTGGATTTATATAATTATTATTATTACTTACTAATCTTAGTAGTAGTAAATTAGACACCAATTTCAGTACGGAACGTGAATGACTTGGGATTGTATATATGAAACTTAGTTTGTTAACAATATCGTAAGTATGTCTATAATTAGTATTACTAAACTTGCTTGTGATTTACATTTATGTTTGATCACTTAACTGGTGGAATGTGATCACGTTGTCCTAATTATAACATTAATTTTGTTGAATTGAACTTGGAGATTAAGAAATCAAGTACTAGCCTGCATGTACTATTAATTAAGTTTTGTTAATATGTAGGAAGAGTAACAAGATTTCTTTTTAATTTCCCATGATTTTACAAATAGTGGACCCTCCTTATATGTTCTGCACCCCATATGGTCATCGAAATAATTGATGGGCCTGGTACTACAACAAAATAAGTGATGGGCCTGATGGCTAAGACATGATGATATATATGATGATAGTTGTAGATACTTAACTTTAAAAGTGAAAGAATGTAGAGCCAGCCAAATGCTGTGCAGTCTGCTTCTGGTGTATTCTAAATATTCTTTGCTTCAATGTAAATCACACCACATTTAGCTCAAGTTCTATAGGATCATGTCAGTAAAAGTAACTAAAATTTTAACAACAAATTATAAATTAAAAACATGGTCTTATTTACCTCTTCGTCTTCCTCTTCTATTCATGTGAAGGGTTAGATGTCGATTAACATTTCTACACGAACAATGATGGATGACCCTTACGAAGATTTGGAGCTACAGTGTGAATCAGTGCTCAAACTCCCGTTCGGAACAACGAAATGAAGGTCACAATCCATATGCAACGTTATTTTAACCGAATCAAGAACCCACACTTTCCACCTCGTCTTCGATGTCCCCTTCAACTCCAATAACACTGTATGTTTCATCAAAGACGACTGCACATAATCTCGATACACACTCCTTAGCGGAATTTGTTCAGATTTAACTAGATAAAAAAACTCAAGGGAATCGTTTTTCTTCACATCGAATGGTTTATTCACAAGCTTTGCTATTTGTAACCCGTGCAAGGCAAGTATCAACTCCAATCCGGAAAAACGGACATGATTCTTGATATTTCCATTCTTGGCCTTGATAACTATACTGACCTGCACATCAAGAATTCCAAGCTGATTGTAATCAAATTTGTCCAAATTAGCATTCGAAACGCTAATGGAGGGAGTCTCAGGATGGATTACAAGGTAACTTATGATCACGAAGATGCCTATTGTGATCACTGCTATAGCGACAATGGCACAGATTATGGCAGCAAACCAGACTACGGGGTTGGTGCGACGTTGAGGACCTAATGCAGGTTTAGGCATTGGGAAAGCAGAGGTGTTTGTTTGTGCTAGAAGAAGAGATTAAAAAAACATTACAAGGCTAAAGGTTATGAACCTTTACTTTAGGTCTCTTCATATAATTCCTCTGCCCCATGGCAAAGAATATACCCTCTGCTCCCACATTTTTTACATTTGCACCTTATTTGGATTAAGATTTTTAAGTATCAGCTTAAATAAATGATGCTTAAAAGTACAAACCACAAAAAAAAATATGCAAACTGTTATTAGTTATAATATGAAAGACACTGAACCTCATGATTAGTGATAATTTCGAGTTTAACACTTGTATTATGTAGCTTATGACAAACCAAAACGCACACGTTAAGAGATTTATACAGATGTGGAGCATAAATATTACACTTGAAAGTTTATATGCATAATGTAAATTTTATCTGGTTCAGTTCAATGGTAGTTGTCAAGAAACGATTTGGTATATTACTTTCCTAAAGTCGAAGGAAAACTATAAAAATCTTGTATTCTTCATCTCGCTCTGTCCCTTAATTTATCTTCCTACTTTACACGGTGAAAAACGAATATGAGCTAAGTATCATATTTTCGAATTGGATATAAGCCAAGATATTGAATATGAACTAAGTGCATTTGTTTTCCTAAATTGAAAGCTAACATCTTTATACTTCTAATAGATGGGACTTGAATGTCAAACTTCAGTGGATATTCAAGGTTCCAAAAGGTCTTGCAAGGTCAGGAAATTTTGGGTTTTCTATGCCACATATCAAGTGATCAAGATGAGAATGGTACTCCGACGATCCAAGGCGACACCGAAGTTTAGCGATATCATCATGCGATTGTGCCGAATATCTAGACTTGGTCATTTTGTAATTTTAAAGTTTAGACTTGATCACATTTGCTCTACACTTTAGTACATTTGAAAAATTTGCCAATGGATTTGCTAGGTATTTAGTATGATGTTGGTTTAGTTGGTTGTTTTGGATGGGTTGTTGGATGATTAAGGTAGGATGCTGAATGTTTTGAATGGCTTTTTTTTAGAGCTATTAACCAAAAAAACCCAATGAACTTATTCTTTTTTTGTTTTTTAACCAATCATCTTTTTTTTTTCACCTTCTACCCCAACAAACTATATAAAATAGTGAGAATTTTTTTCAAATTTAACCACAGTTAAATACAAAATTCTGATGTGGTAACTATATTAATATATTTTAAATAATTATACACGTATGTGCCGTCTAGTCATCACAATGGCTGTCAAACGGATATTTCAGATCCGGATAGGACTATATCCGTATCCGTATTCGAAATTATCGGATTCGGATACGGATAATATCCTATTTATTTCGAATACGGATAATATCCTATTTTTTTCGGATACGAATACAGATATTTCGGACGGATATCGAATTTTTCGAATTTTTTTGATATCCAAATTGATAACATTTCAAAAAAAAAAGATTTATATTATGATATATTTTTAAAATAATATATTAATATATTATATTTATATCATATATATGTTTAAAAAATGTTTACACTTAAATATATCTTTGAAAAATATATTAAATAATGAACAAAGACATATATTATTAATTATAAATATATTATAAATTATAAATATTATATATAAATATATATTAATTTTTCCATTTTCGAGTTCAGATATGCCGGATTCGGATACGGATAATCCTATTTATTTCAAATGCGGATAATATTCTATTTTGTCGAATACGAATACAGATATTTCGGACGAATGTCGGATTTTTCCAATTTTTTTGACAGCCCTAATTATTCACATGAATGTATAAGGTCATCCAGCATTATATCGGGCTACTTGGAAAGGGGAAGAACAGTTTTAGGGTTTCTCCATCTTAAAATTGAATGATACAATAGTAAGTATGTATAATAGTAGGCTATAATTTTGTTTTCATGAGAATTGACACATCTATATGTATACTTAATATAAGATATACAAGACTTCTTACATGTTCTTTTGGTTCTTCTTAAGATAATAGTTAAGCAGTTAGTAGTTGAGTAGTTGCTCTTCTCTTCGACGAAGAAGGTAAATTTCATAATTTTCTTATTATAAAAATTGACGTAATCTTGTTGTTTTATCCTTCAAGATTTATAGAATCACTCAAAATATATCTTTTTCAGTTGCTCTCGTTATCAAGGTTATAGAATCCTGAAATTGTTTTTGGAGTTGTTGTAGTTACATATAACACAAGATATTTGTACTCAAGTATCAGTGTTCTATGTTTGGTATATGCTCAAGGCATGCTTTGTTTCTCTAAACATTAATATCACTCATGTTGGGCAAGGACTATGTTGTTGGTTATTTTCTTATCAGTGGCATAGCACTTGCATTGTTAACTTCGCACTACATTTCTTATAAATGGATATAGTCCTGGACAACAACTCTTATCTTCCGAAAAAATTGAACTTGACTTTAGACTGCTCGTTCTTAGGTCAATAAATAATAGTATAACTATTCTATTTTACAGAGTACACACTTTAATACTTCAAATTTTTTTGTAGGTAGTGTATGATCAGATCAGCAGAAGGTTTGTTTTTATATATTTCTGTTCAATATGTGCGTGTGTGTGGGCGGCATAAGTGTTTTGTTTTATTTATATGTTTCAACTTGTACTGGGGTTGTTAAAATCGGTGGCTGGACTTCTCCCTTATGCTGAACATAAAAATTGTGCTAGGCATATTGAAGTCAACTTTAGAAAGCAATGGAAGGGATCTAGTATAAGAAGTTTTTTTGGGAAACGTTAAAGAGTGGTACAAAAGAAGAATTTGGTAAGATAATAGATGAAGTTAAAAAGCTTTCAAAACAAGCTTATGAATGGCTTATGGATCATGATCCTAGTGTCTGGAGCAGAGAATTTTTTAGTTATGTAACTAAATGTGCTAGTGTGGAAAATAACATGTGCGAGGTGTTTAATGGAAGCATATCGAGTGCCAGAGATAAGCTTATCATCTATATGCTAGAAGATATTAGAAGAGCAGTCTTGGATAGGGTGGAAAAAAAATCTTCCTATGACTTAAAGAATGAATCAAATCAGCTATGTCCAAGAATAAGAAAGAAACTGGAAGATTTGAAAGCTCAATACAGATTTTGGACTCTAAAGCATAATTGTGAGGGTGTTTTTGAAATATTTCTTGGGAGGACTTGTGGATATGTTGTAAATATGAGAGAAGAAACATGCAATTGTAATATGTGGCAGCTAAGTGGCATTCCGTGTGTGCACGCCATTAGTGCCATTCATTAAGGAAATGGAAATCCTGATGATTACGTTCACGTTGCATACAAATAAAAGATTTACAGAAAAACTTACACAAATTAATTATATGCAACCATTAGAAGGAAGTGATATGTGGCCTAAGAGTAAGTTGGTACCTGTGCTTCCACACATGCAAAGAAGAATGCCAGGAAGACCTAAGAAAGCAAGAAGAAAGGAATGGCAAGAGGATAACAATAAAAGAAAATCTTTAAAAGCTAACGGAGCAGTGCAAGTTAGCAAAAAGGGAGTGCAAGATGACATGTAGCAGTTGCAATGAAATTGGTCATATCAAAAGGACTTGCACAAATCCGCCAAAAGAAAAGACTCAAGTCCAGAAAATAAACGTGGACGACTAAAAGTTCATAAGCCAGCACCAACTTCCATTCCAAGGCCGAAGAAGAATAAGCAAATTGTAAATATGGGAACCGGATTATTCACTGATCCTAAAACAGGAAAAATGTATTTAAATGTAAGTAAATTTCTATTTTAGTTCATTGTTAAATTAAATTAATTTAGGTACGTACTAATCTATATAGTGATCAGGGTTATCTACTATCAAGTGGTGGTGAATTAAATATGAAGGCAAGTGGACCAAGTTCAAGTGCACCGACTACTGCAGATGTTATGAATGATGCACCTATAGCGTCTCAGTCAACGGAAACAATGCAGCATTCACTGTCATTTCAAGCCATGCCTGATACATCTTTAACATCGCAGGTGATTTATTATATATATTTTATATTTTGCGGGTATCTGAAATAGCTTAGAAATGTAGTGCTGATATGTTATTTTTTTTCTTTTACCTGTAACAGCTTGTGCATCTTTACAAGACAGTGGACACTCTTGTTAGGAGGCTGGTAAAAGTTCTATTTCTGCCAGAAGAATTTAAGGCTCAAGTTTAACTTACTGATCTACTTGCCAATTCATTTTCCCGACAATGACATCCTGTAGGCTACTTTAAGTTATTTTTTTCTCAGTTTGCATTGGACTTCAATCATCTGCATATGACATTAAGTTTGTCGTGCCTTCTTTTGATTCTGTTTTCATGGTTCCTATCAAATAATTATCAATCTATTTGAAAGATATTATTAAGATTTCGTTCAAGATTGTTAATTTGACATTGTTATTTTTTGAATTAAGAGTGATGTACTGTAATTCCTTCATTATGAAAAAGTTACTGAGGTCTGTCTTGATTTTAAAGGTTTCATTGGCATGTCATCAAATTTTATAAATTAAATCTAACATCTCTTTTATAGCAAGTCTTTATATTTGATTGTTTAAGAAAAATCAACACCCTTTCCTAAACATTTACTTTCTTTTTCTTTGTTGTTTTGTTTATTTTCCTTCGATTTAGTTTAAAGAATGATTGTAGAATTTCAAAACAAGTTTTGAAATAATTTGATAAAATAAATTTATTTTAAAGTCAACAAATTAAATTTATAAAACTTAACTAAAGTATAAGAACTGATAAGTTGTTGAATTATTTATTAATAATTTGTATTCGTTTTTTTTATTGCCACCTTGGAAATTAATAATTTTCACTTCCTTTTTTATGGCAACCTTGGAAATGAGTTGGATACACTTAGTTCATGTTAACAAAAAAGTAACTCTAGTTAAAATATTCTCACTATTTTATATAGTTTGTTGGGATAGAAGGTGAAAAGAAAACGATGATTGGTTAAAAAGCAAAAAAAGAATAAGTTCATTGATCTTTTTGGCTAATAGCTCATTTCTTTTATGTACAAAACTAATATTGCAGAATTTTTTATTAAAGCGTTGCATTTTCCTTTTTTAGTGTTACATTAACAAATACAATTTTGCCTTAAATAAGATATTAGTGTTACATTATGGCATGTGGGTCCCACTGCTGACATGACACGTGGGCTCCACTGACATGTCACGTGGGTCTCATACTGACGTTGCATGTCAGTGGCCCCATTTTTGTCACCTCGATTTGGGACTCCAATTAATGTGAACGGCAACACTATTTGGTGTTGCATTTACTTGCTATGTTGTTGCAATACATGTATTATGCAGTGTTTTTCTTCTGTTGCTGTAGATGGCAAAAAGTGTTGTCTTAGGGGTCATTTGTTAAATCTGGACAGTATTTTCTGAACGATTTAAATTCTGAACTAATGATTAATCTAAATGTTGGACGAATAATGGTATTTATTAAATTAATTTTCAATTTTTCCGAATGAAAATTTTTTGCACATTTTTTTTTGATATTGTACTATTTTATAATTTTAATATATTATATTATATAGCATTCGTTTAAGTTAGTAACCGGATTATAGCAAGGTAAAATTACATAGATGGTTCAGTTAAAAATTTTAACCGAACTCATCCAGAAGAATAAAAACTCGTTCAGAAAAGTAAATATTCAAACAAACAACCTGAATGACATAATATTGAATCGTCGAGTTCCATCCGCTTGGTTCACCTATAAAAAATGGGCTCTTACTATATCAAATGCAATGCAATGACCGTGGAAGTAACGCCCGTTTGGAGGCTTAATGAAATATTTGTTTGGCATACAACAACAGTAAAAAAAACATTGCATATAAACACTTATGGCGTAGTGAGTATATCAATCAAGTTTAATTAGAATGAATTATTAAATTTAAAACATGAAAATACAATTTACAAGAAAGTGGCATTTTTATTTTTATTTATAAAAAGATTCAACTGACTAATTTATATATTCTTGAAATTAATTTTTTTTAGATTTTTTCTACATTATAAAGATGATTCATATATTTTATGAAAATTTAGAAAAATAATAGTATCGCTGCGAAGCGCGGCTTAGCAAACTAGTTAATAAAATTTAATAATCCTGCAATTTATTGAATTTGAAGATAAAAACCAGAAATGTGAATGATTCAAAAAATACAACATAAATTGAAATGAATATAAATATATAGTTTTTTTTAATTTTTTTTCATATATATAAATATATAGTTTTATATTTATTTTGTTCGCACAAGTCTACTATCCCTACCAACTTATGATGCTTGTATACTAAAAGGTAGCCATTAAAAAATCAAAGATATGGTCGAAGGTGACACATAATTTTTTGTTTATTTTGGTATGTTATAAAAATTTGCTTAATAAACCCATCCCTAATAAAGGTACTTTTTCAACCTACATATACAACATTCGAATTCTTTGTTTTCATTTCATGTGTCAACAAATAACTCTAATAATGTGTTCGTATCAACAAATAACTCTAACAATGTGTTTACCACATATGTAAAAAAAACACACACACGCTACGTAAAATAGTTCTTCCCTCAAAACACACGCACATATGTAAAATAGTTCTTCCCTCAAAACACACGCACAAACACATTGTATTACGTATGTAAAATACTACAATAAGGACAAATACAGTAGAAAATACATTGCACACACTACCTACAACACATACACACATACTATAATACATGCATAACATACACGACAATACACACACATTTATATATTTATTTTATTAAAATCCTACTTGCGTGTGTTAACAAGGTTAATTAGTTTGATGTTTTAATTTCGAAGAAGCAACATGGATTATCGATGTTATCATTGCGATGAATTTTTTTTTTATTAAGAATACTAATAAAAACTCACACAATAGCGGAGTGCATTCAGACATACTCGATAAGAAAAACTTTGGTAATTGTTCAATTTGCCTTATGACGTGTCTAACACAAGCTTATGTTCTTGCAAGAAGGCTCATCCTGGCGTGAACTTATCAGAATTGACTGCTTATTCTACCTTATGCTTTAATGGCTGCTTCAAGTTCTTGTTCATTTTAATTAATTATATATCCATGTACTTGAATATCGTAATACCACGGTAATCATACAATAGAGTGGAACATGTTTAGTAGCATGTACCTTAGTTTCTGATATAAATAGTTTGATATGTTTGTAGACTTCCCTCATTCTTCAATGTTTTCTTTCTTCCTCCGTATGTCTTTATCATTTTTCACACACTCACACATACATAATACATACACAATAAAACACTACAATACATACATATATATAGTAGAGTATGGAACATGTTTAGCAGCATGTACCTTAGTTTCTAATATAAATAGCTCGATAAGTTGATATTTTAGTAGACTTCCACATGATCATGTTTTAAGCAATGGTTTATAGCTAGTTCATTATAAGTATGATCTATGTTTACAAGTATATAAGTATGTTTTACTCATGATGTATGCAAGTGTATTTATTGTTATCAACCGAGATGAAACTTTCTTTAGTATTTTTCGTATAGTTAACTTCACAAAAAACAATATTTAAGTCTAACAAGCCATATGTGAGAAGTACATACAATAAAATATTAGTCTTTCATTATTATCCGCTTGTAGGAGTGCAAGGACAACCCATGAAATTTTAATGCTAGCAATATATCAAACGGGTCATCGAAAAATTTTTGGTCTCCCAAATGCACGATAGAATATCATGATTATTAGAATAATGTACTTCAAACTTCAATACCATGAAATTTCTTGTACGATACTTAAAGTTTCCAAGAACGATTGGCAAAACTTCATGACTATAACATACTCTTTCTATGATGCGAAAAACTGCCCAAATATGTGATCTGCATAATGATTCAACCATATAACATTGATCCAAATGTTAACATATTATTATTAATTTAAAACGGAAAGTTGTCGTAAATATTATTATTAGGAAAAAGGGGAAAATTTCCATTATTACGATTAGGTATTAACTTTATAAACGATCATTCTATTGTAAACAAATTAAGGTTTATGCCATCACGATTGAATGCAACAATAATTTATGAATATTTTATCATGTTATCAAGAGCCTAGATTATTAACAAAGTTGATGATGAGACGAAACTACAATAACGATGATGATGAGTTTGTGGAAGAGACTGCGATGACTTATAACAAGATTAGACGATCATTTTTCAATTGAAAACGGTGACGATTTACAACAAGAACGACGATAACCCGATGGAAAAAAATGACGACGATCGGATGATCGTTTTTCGATGGAAACAGACACACAAACACATTGTAGTAATACATTTGTAAAACACTAGATTAAACACACACACACACACCGTTGTAACATGTTATTCCCAGATTACACACTTGTATAATTGTAGAAGGGGGGGGGTTGAATACAATTCTTGATATTTATAAATTTCTGATAAGAACTCCAGAAATCTATACTTAGATAATTGCTGTAGAAAGATTAATGCACAAACACATAAAAATCAGGTGGTTAAATGCACCACCTGAAGCTTTTATTCGAAGAAAACTCTGTGATACAAAAGTACACAGCTTCTGTTTTACAACTCTTTGCTTTCTAAGAATATTCAATAGAAACCCTAAGCAAAATGTATCTGTTTTCTTAGTCTACAAAGAGTGGCTACACTTGGTTATAAATCCCAAGTTTTACAAGTACTACTGGAATAAGATAATATTAATCTAATTCTAGTTGACTTGCTACTACACTCCAAATACACATGTAGCCGAAAGGTTGTCCTTGTGTTCAGACATGTCTCCTGCACCTTTCTTGTATTCATAGTGTAAACGGAATGCTTCTTTCTTCTGTGTTTCCAAAGTATGGCTGCCATACTGCTTTTTGTATCTACTATCAACCCATGTGATTTGTCAGTCAAACATGTCCTTATCAACTGCTAATCCCCAGCTTATCATAGAAGACTGTGTCAATGATTATCCGTTGATATTGTACACTGACATCCGTTGATGATATAATGAGCTGTATCCGTTGATATTGAGACTTGAGCTGTATCCGTTGATAGAGTGGATTTGAGTTGTATCCGTTGATAGAGTTTTGTCTTCATCTGTTGATACACTTTCACTTAGACAGAATTACATAGCATAGCTTATTTACAATTGGCTACCCTATTCTGCCTATCCGTTGATGGTCAACATGACTGTGGATAAAAACACTATCAACTGATAACATAGAGATACTGCAGTATGCTACAAAACCTCATCCGTTGATGAGCTACCTGTCAACGGATAGAGTTATAAATCCTCATCCGTTGACAGCTACAAAACCTTATACAATTTGATTGATTGTGAAGTTATCATCAAGTACAACATATTCCTAACAATCTCCCCCAATTTATACTTGATGGCAATAAAGCATAAATTCAGGACCTTGATGATAACAAAACATTCCTAAAGATATATATATATATATATATATATATATATATATATATATATTATATATAACAATGCAAAAATTGTATTAAGCTACAAAAATTAAAAACTGAAAGTTTAAGAAATTTACAGAGAAGTGCTCCTCTAGACTGAGCAGATTAAGACTTTTTCTTTTCTCTTGTTGGCATCACCCTTGATTTTCCTTCTTTGGCAGAGTTGGACTCAATCTGCATTTGGAGTTGCCTATAGAAGGCATCTTCTTCATCAACCTTTGGATTTAGCTTTTGTTGTAACCATCTCAGGTATTGAGAACTAGCCTTTGATAGTTGGTCTTCTAACCTGAAGAATCTCCTGTTACCATCTTCATCCCTGAACTCCATCATCCAGAAGGGTTGAAGGTGGATTTTCTGTCCATTGTATGAGATCTTCATCTTCCTTGGTAGACTTGATGGTGAGTTCCATTCCCTCCTTATCTGTTCTATTCTGTCCAGTATCTCCCCTTTTGCTATCTTGGAGAACCCTGTGTATCTCTTGATTGCAGAGAACACTTTGGTTAAGGTCATATAATTTTCTCCAAGAACCCTCTGTAGTGGCCATGTCCTTTGCTTTCCTCCCTTGTATACAAAGACCAGTCTCTCAGGCAAATGTTTATATTTGTCAATTCCTCTTACTTCTGACAATTCATCCAGATAAAGATTCATGCCAGAGTATTCTTCAATATCTGCCTGATAGATAAAATCATCCTTGTTTTCCAAGATTGGCTGCCTGACAATAGCAGGTACCCTAGCAACTTGAATTGGTTCCTTTGAAGGTTGCTTCCTTGGTATCCTTTTCTTCTGTATAGGCTTCTATTGAGGCTTCAGCAAGAATGAAGGAACCTCAATGAAGTCAAGATTCATTGGTTCCTCTTTAGGTACTATAGGATCAACATGGAAATTCACAGCTGGGTTGAATACTTTTACAAAAATAGGTTGTGATGAGCCAACTGTCTCCTTGCTTTCAATTTCTGGAGAGACAGGCCTCCTTGCCTTTGATTTCATTCTCTTAGATTTGGATTTGGGGACTTCCTCAGGTTCCCTCATTTCATCCTCTACCTCATCCATTAACTCATGAGCCAGCCTGGCTTGCTTCTCATCTGAGTTTTCATATTGATTTTCTTCACTTGGATGAGCTTCCCTGAGAAGTCTGGAGGTCTCCTCTCTTTTTGCTTCAACAAATCTAGGATGACTATTGGATATGTTTAAGACTTTTCCATTCCTTATTATTACAGCCATCCATTCTCTTACACTTCTATTGGCATTTTCCTTGAACTCCTTAATTTGCTTTCCCATTAGCTTTCCTTCATCATCCTTGGGAAATGGAAAGTCCAATTGTAACTTGTTCTTCCCATTTGCCTTTGGTGGCGAGTAGGCTCTGGTTTTGATGTATGGTTCAAATTCTTTGACATAAGATGGTTCAGCATCATAGAAAGTAGGAGCTACAATCTCTGGAGTGAGCACCTTCAGAATTGTAGTTGATATTGTTGGAGCTGTGGACTGAGTAGAGAACAGATTTGATACAATTGATTCATTGATCATCCTTTCTGTTCTCATCATTCTTTCATTTGCCTCCTTGTTGATCTTCTCTAAGGCCTCTATTCTGGCTTGCCTTTCACCAGCTGAGATTTCTGATAGGTCAGGAATCACAGGCAAAGCATTTTGTTTCTTCATAGGGGAAGCCTCTATAGAAAATTCTTTTGGATTGACCACTATCATTGGCTGTTGCTCCCCCTCACTTTGTGCTGTCTTGCTACTGGAAGCTAGAATGTGACTAGAAGTAGCTGCAACCTCTTCTACCTTTTTCTCCCCCTTTTTGTTAGCATCAAGGGCTGGAGAGGAGGCTGCAAGCAACCTTTCCAGTAGCTCAGTCTGTTTGGCTTGATTTGCAATGAGTGTCTGCATTTAAGATTCCATACCATCCACTCTGGAGGAGAGATGCTGAACAGATTTGGCCAGGCTATCTTCCTTCAATAATTTGCTAGTCAGCACCTTCTGAGTGCCTCAATCCTGGCATCTAGTTCTACTTTCATTTCTCGAATTGCAGTTTGGACCTCCTCCTGTTGAGTTCTTTGAATGACCATGTGCATTTTCTGAAGTTTCAGGGAGTCCATTATTTGTTGAAGGACAGCCTTTCTCTGTGGATCTGCATTTTGATGCTCAGCCCTAGCAGATTGATATTGCTTCACAATCTCCACATTGAAATCACCAGCCACAGTGGCAGTAGAAAATAGCCAGTCTGGAGTATCACCCACATTGACTTCTTTATCATATGTTGTGCTGTCACTGTCATCATTGCCAAACTCTTCACTGTTAGCATTGGAAGACAGAGTTGTCAAAGCATCCTTTGCTCTTTGTAGAGATTGTGAGGTGTGTACTAGGTGCATTGCCTCCTCTGCCTCCACATTGCCCTGTTGTGCCATGATTTGATAAGCAGAAACAGGATGAGTAAAGGTTTCAGGATCCAAAGAGATGGAGTCAATGATTGACTGATATTCTTGTCGAAATTCCATCTCTTTAGAAGCTTCATTAACCTCCATTAACTCATTTGCAATGGCTGAATCTTCTTGCCTTATTTCTCCTGTAGTCCCTTCTCTCCTCTCATCTCTCTGTTCTTGCATCAGGGGCTCCCCTGGCTCACACCTCTCACACCCTCACTTTCACCTACTAAGGTGGAACTCTCTTGCTCTCCTTTTGCCTGACCTGAAGAAATGGTCAGCCTCCCATTATTTGCCTCTCCTTTTGCCTGCTCACAAGGCAGCCTCTCCCTCCCTTCCCTCAATCCTAAAAGTGTTTCAACTACTGAGAACTCCTCCACACTTGACACAGGAATGTCAGATATAGCAGTGGTAGAGTGAGTTATCAACGGATAAATAATATCCGTTGATGGAGTAGTTATAGCTGTCAACGGATGGCTAGACAGAGGCGCATCCGTTGATGGAGAAACACTTGTCAACGGATGAAGGATATCCGTTGATGAAGGAATGATAATATCCGTTGAAGTGAAAACCAACACTGAATCTGTGGAGATTGATTTTAAAGATGAGGCCACAGATGTTGTTGTGAATTCAGGAATGGAAGGTTGATGGCCCAACAAATCATCTAAAAGATGATGACCACCAATTGCAGAGTGGGGCTTCTCCAAGAATCTTAAAGATGGAGAATCAGGAATTGATGTGAATATCATATCCATATCCAGAGATGGAGTTGGTGATGGTGGATTGTAATGTGTATCGATTTGAAGGTTAAGATTATGGGGTTGTGACTCCACATTTATTGAAGTCACATCAAACTGAATTTGAGAAGGTACAGTTTGCTGTACTGTGTGTGCACCCTGTGCTTCCCCTATGGTTTTAGATTTTACTCTTCTTTCATAGGTTTTTGAGAGAGGGCTAGTGTCCCTTACCCTTTTGTGCAGAGTTGCTGTAGAACTAGTAGTCACACCCTGTTGAGAGGATGTAACTTGGGCTTGGCTATTTGGTGCACTTTCCTCACCCACCTTATTCTTAGGGCTTGCACCCTGTCCCTCACCACTCACTACCTCCTTCACACTCCCCTCAAGAGTTGTGATAGTTTTTGCAACAGGTGCTTTTTGAGAAATACCTGAGGTTTGTCTCTTAGATTTTGGTTTGGAAACTTTTGTTTTAGTCACTTGGGTAGGAGCCTGTTTGGTCACTACTACAGACTCCATTGTGACTGAGGAAGGCAAAGAAATTTGGGGGTTAGAGATAGGAGTTTCAAGGTTAGAAAGAGTTACCTGAACAACCTCTGCATTGGAGTTCATTCGAATTAAATCATTTAAGACTCTCTTCTCCTGAACAAAACATGTGAACTTGCTATCCGGGTTAGCAATGGATAGCTTATTCTCAGATACATGCAGTGCTAAGAGCATCAAAAATCTAGAAAAATAGATATTCTTGCCCCTAGTTTCCTTTTTACCTAATTTTGCTGCTATCACATACATGACTAGTGTGCCAAAGTTATAGAATTTATCAGTCAGAAGCATACACAGCATAACTAGCATGGAATGGGTAACAACATCAAAGTTACTAATTTTGCCTGAAAAAGTTTTAATGAAGGCATCACAAAAATAACTCCATTCTTTAACCATCCCTTTCCTAGCAATTTTTCCTAAATTATCATTACTAAAGGCATAATTTATGGAATTAAGCATGGCAACTATTTCAGCATCAGTGGGTACTTTCAGACAGTTATTCTCAGGCAATTTTAAACAGGCAGTTATCACATCAGAGTTAACTACATAGTTTTTACCCTTTAGAGAAAAAGCAATTGTACCATCTGTGCCATTGTACTCAGCAGATGCCCACACCTCTTCGATTACTTCGTGGATTAGAGGAGTGGTGGCAGTCATAGCATACGAAAGTTTACAATTCTTCACAAAATTCATCATGGTGTGATAAACTTCTGGGGCATTCACTGTATCGACATAGGCAGCGAAATTGTTCTTTTCATAGGTGAACCCAGTGGAAGACATCATCTTAACAATAGGCGCCATTGAAGAGTTTGAACTTTTGTTGCAGAGAGTTTTTGTGAAGAAGAAGATGCAGTTTACTTAAGAGAATCTTGAAAGTCGATAAAAGTGAGATGTGAGAGCACAAGACAGCCTTTTATACTTTTCAAGAATTGAAAATGAAATAATTAAAAGTAATTACTCATTGGTCAAAAGTAACTGTCAAATAATAAAAGAAAATAAATATAACCAGTCATATATAGATACACGTTTACCAACGGTTATATTTAAAAGAAAATATGTATATCAACGGATATGGATTGAACGGTTGAGAAACAGTTTATCCGTTGATGACGTGGATAAGCTGTTATCCGTTGATATACAAAAAATCTAGGAATGTGTTTATGCTATCAACGGGTAAAAGGATATCCGTTGATAAGATAATTTTGCCTTGGACAAAATTAAAAAAAAAATAAAATTCTGAGAGTTTTTAATTCTCAAGTAAATCAAAACACATTCCTAGCTGCAATGCAGTGAAATCAAATATCACTAGGAATTATAACAAGTTAAGCATACCTAGCTCACTTACCAATCTTGTGAATGTGGATTCATCAAGAGGCTTGGTGAAGATATCTGCAAGCTGCATTTCACTTGGCACAAAGTGCATTTCTACTGTACCATTCATCACATGTTCTCTAATGAAGTGGTATTTGATGTCAATGTGCTTGGTTCTCGAATGTTGCACTGGATTCCCTGTGATGGCAATAGCACTTGTGTTGTCACAGAAAATTGGAATCTTCTCAACTTTTAGACCATAGTCAATGTGTTGATTTCTCATCCATAGAATCTGTGCACAACAGCTTCCAGCAACAATGTACTCAGCTTCAGCTGTAGAAGTGGAGACTGAGTTTTGTTTCTTACTGAACCATGAAACAAGCCTGTTTCCTAGAAATTGACAGGAACCTGTAGTACTTTTCCTATCAACTCTGCAACCTGCATAATCTGCATCTGAATAGCCAGTTAGATCAAAACCAGATTCTCTTGGGTACCAAATGCCAAGGTTTGGTGTTCCCTTGAGATACTTGAAGATTCTTTTAATAGCTATTAAGTGAGACTCTCTAGGGTCAGCTTGAAATCTAGCACAAAGACAAGTAGAAAACATTATATCAGGTCTACTAGCTGTTAGGTATAGAAGTGAACCTACCATGCCTCTATAGCTTGAGATGTCCACAGACTTTTCCTTAGTATTCAACTCAAGCTTAGTTGCAGTGGCCATAGGTGTTTTTGCAGATGTACAATCCATTAAGTCAAATTTCTTTAAGAGATCATAAATATATTTTGTTTGACTTATGAAAATGCCCTCATTAACTTGCTTTACTTGTAGGCCAAGAAAGTAAGTTAATTCTCCCATCATGCTCATTTCATACCTACTTTGCATAAGTTTGGCAAACCTTTTGCAAAGCTTCTCATCTGTAGACCCAAAAATAATATCATCTACATAGATTTGAACAAGTATTGAAGAGCCATTAATATTCCTATGAAATAAGGTTTTATATACTGTACCTCTAGTGAAGTGGTTCTCCAAAAGAAATTGAGATAAAGTGTCATACCAGGCTCTTGGTGCATGCTTCAGACCATAAAGTGCTTTCATAAGAAGATATACATATCCTGGAAATTCTGGATCCTCAAATCCAGGAGGTTGATGGACATAGACCTCTTCTTCCAGTTCCCCATTTAGAAAGGCACTTTTGACATCCATCTGATAGACTTTGAAATTGGCATGTGCTGCATAGGCTAGAAAGATTCTTATTGCCTCAAGTCTTGCCACTGGAGCAAAAGTTTCATCAAAATCTATTCCTTCTTCTTGAGAGTAGCCTTTTGCCACTAATCTAGCTTTATTCCTCACAATTATGCCATTTTCATCTGTCTTATTCTTGAGAACCCATTTAGTACCTATGACACTTCTATCATCAGGTTTGGGCACAAGTTTCCATACTTTATTTCTTTCAAATTGGTTTAGCTCTTCTTGCATTGCTAACACCCAATCTGGATCTAGAAGGACATCTTCCACTTTCTTAGGTTCCTCTTGAGACAGGAAGCTACTGTATAGACATTCTGCTTGAGTGGCCCTTCTAGTTTGGACTCTTGAATTCGATTCACCAATAATTAACTCAAATGGATGATGTCTAGTCCATTTCCTTGCAGGTGGAAGGTTTGATCTTGATGAGGTTGCTTCATTTCCATGAGCATGATCATGTTGATTTAGCATTGAATTTTGACCTTGAGAAACTCCCCCTGAGTTTGTTGTCCTTGCTGAATTATGAAGTTGACTGTCAATGGATGCATCATTTTGCCTGTCGACGGATGCTTGAGAATCTCTGTCAACGGATGCATCTCTAATAATGTCAACGGATGTTGCAGAATGACTGTCAACGGATGCTTCATTTTCAGTGTAAGCATCACTTCTAGTTGGTATAACAGCTCTAGGTGGATCTCTGTGGTCATGATCTTCATTGTTCTCATCATCATCATAGTACATTCTTCCTTTACCTTCATTCTCAAATTCCAACTTTTCATGGGAACCTTCATCATTTAGGCCTAGAATCTTTTGATCATCAAACACAACATGTACAGATTCCATAACAATGTTGGTTCTTAGATTGTAGACCTTGTAGGCTTTCCCTGCTGCATATCCAACGAAAATAGCTTCATCTGCCTTTGCTTCAAATTTGCCCAAGTTATCTCCATGATTCCTTAGCACAAAACACTTACATCCAAAGACATGTAGGAAAGCTAAAGTTGGTTTCTTGTTGGTTAATAACTGATAAGGAGTCATTCCTATAGCTTGATTGACCAAGGAAATATTCTGAGTAAAGCATGCAGTGTTGACAGCTTCAGCCCAGAAATATGTTGGTAACCTTGATTCACTTAACATTGTTCTAGCTGCTTCAATGAGAGTTCTGTTTTTCCTTTCAACAACCCCATTTTGTTGAGGTGTTCTGGCAGTAGAAAACTCATGGACAATTCCATTCTCTTCACAGAAAATCTTCATTGTGGAATTCTTGAATTCAGTACCATTGTCACTCCTGATTCTTTGTACTCTGTCTTCAGAACCATTGTTTAGTATTCTGAGGTGATTGATGATGATTTCACTTGCACAATCCTTGGAGTGCAGGAAGAAGGTCCATGTGAACTTAGAAAAATCATCTACAATCACCAGACAGTATTTCTTCTTTGAAATAGACATGACATTTACTGGACCAAATAAGTCCATATGCAGTAATTGAAGAGGCTTAACAATGGATGACTCTGTCTTGCTTTTGAAGGATGATTTCTTTTGTTTCCCTAATTGGCAGGCATCACACAGTCCATCTCTGACAAACTCCAATTGAGGGATTCCTCTAGCAAGATCCTTTCTTACCAAATCATTCATAACTTTAAAATTCAAATGTGACAGCTTCTAATGCCATAGCCAACTCTCATCCTTACTTGCTTTGCTGAAGAGACAAGTAATGGATTCTGAGCATGCTGAATTGAAGTCAGCTATGTAAACATTTCCTTTTCTAAAGCCTGTCAATACCACATTGTTGTCTTCCTTGGCAGAAACAACACAGGCTTCTTTTGTGAACGTTACTTCATAGTCTTTGTCACAAATCTGACTGACACTCAGCAAATTGTGCTTCAAACCTTCAACTAAAGCCACTTCTTCAATGATGACATTGTCTTTTGAAATCAGGCCATATCCCTTAGTATATCCTTTGCTGTCATCTCCAAAGGTAATTCTAGGGCCAGCTCCTTCCTTGAACTCTGTGAGCAGGGTTGAATCTCCTGTCATGTGCCTAGAGCATCCACTGTCTAGGTACCATAGATTCCTTCTGTTTCCCTACACACATTTCAAAAACAAATCAAGTTGATTTTGGTACCCAAGCTTCCTTGGATCCTTTCTTGTTAGCCTTTGACTTTGCACTCTTAGCATTCTTCAACTTAGGTGTAGATGCTTGAGTGATGGGGTTTGACAAATGCTCATTTGCATGAATATTTGATGCATGCATGTGTGAAAAATTGGCATACATATTATTCATGTTAGGTATGTTCCATGACATTTGTGGCACATTCATAGATTGAAAGTAAGGATTAGACACATATGGCATGTTCACATATGGATTTGAAAAACTAGCATTTTGATACAGACCAGGCATAACAGGCATTGCAGGCATACATGGCATTGGTTGAGGTACAAGAACAGGAGCCTTGTTGACAATCTTGCAATTAGAAGATAGATGATTGACACTATTACAATTACTACAAGTTTTCCTAGGAGCAAACTTGTCAGGAGAGTAATTGTTTTTCTTGTTGATGCCTATCTTAACATTTCTGTTCTTTTTCTTTTTATCCTTAATTTCTACCTTTTCATTATCTGATTTACCAACAGCCTTTTTGTTGTGTAAATCACCTGCCTTAGCCTTCCCACTGGATTTGGTTTTGCTGCACTCACCACTAACAAAATTCTTGTTGACTGGACCATACTTGATATCCAGTTTCCTGAGTTCCTTCTTACTAACAAACTTTTTGTTAGTCGACGGATACCTCTCATCCGTTGACGGTTCATCTGTCAACGGATGATCACTATCCGTTGATTCACAAATAGTCTCTAGATCCTCAAGGCCAGGTTCTAGCTCCTTTTTCTTTTGAGTCCAGGTATCCTTCACAAACGATTCTATTCCCTGAACTTCTATTATGTTTTGAGAAATATTCCTACAACTTTGAAATTTAGCAATTATCCCTTGTTCTTTTTCAAGCTGGTCTTTTAAAATCAGTTCTCTTTTTAACACATCTTCAAGTTCACTTTTAGAATTATTGCAATCAACTCTCATTTTCTCAAATTCTAGAAATTGAGTTTTTAGAGCAGCATTTCTATCACTTAAAAACAGATTAGACTCTTTAATCCTATTGTTCTCTTTAATAAGTGATTTAAGAGTAACACATAAGTGATATAGTTCAGTAGACATTTCATCTATAACACTATTGCATTCCTCTTTGGTGGGCTCAGAGAGATTAGTAGAAAATACCTGATTGCTAGCTGAACTTGCTGCCTGCTCTCCAGATTCAGCCATTAAAGCAAGGTTGACTAACTCAACATCATCATCAGAATGATTGTCATCAACAGCCCAGTCATACTCTTGGGTCAAGAATGCCTTTCCTTTCTGCCTGAGAAGATCAAAATATTTCTTCTTATAGTCAACAGCCTCAGTTGACTTTCCCTTGTTCTCAGATCTAGGTTTCCTGCATTCACTTATCATGTGACCAGCAATTCCACAATTGTAGCATTTAATTTTGGATTTATCCACATAGTTGCTTGTGGAAAAATCCTTGTTAAATGGCTTGGCCACCCCAGAGTTTCTCTTGAATTTCAGCTTAGAGAATCTCCTAGATAGAAAAGCTAAGTGCTCATCTATCTCATCCAGTTCATCCTGCTGAAGAACATTCAATTCCTCAGACACCTTTTCCTTGCTCCTGCTTGATTCTGCTCTACCTTTACAAACCTCTCTGGTTGGTGTAGAACTAGCAGTTTCTGTCCTTTCCTCCTTTTGCTCCAAGTTGGCAACAAGTGCAACTGACCCACTTTTCTTTTGAGACTTCTCAATCTCTTCATCCTGCTCCATTTCCAGCTCATAGGTCTTTAAAGTTCCATAGAACCTTTCAAGAGTAAATGTCTTGTACTCTTGAGTGTTTCTTAGAGAAACAGTCATTGGCTTCCATTCCTTGGGAATGATCTCAGAAATTTGAGATTAGAATCTTTAACTTGATAGATTCTTCCATACAGTTTCAAACCATTTAGTAGCTTTTGAAATCTACTAAATGTATCATTCAATGTTTCTCCACTCTTAAAGTGAAAATGTTAATACTGTTGGATTAGTAGTTGCATCTTGTTTTCCCTTACCTGTTCTATTCCTTCACAAAGGGTTTGAACAGTGTCTCATACTTCCTTGGCGGTAGTACAGTTAATAACATTGTCAACAATGTCTGTTTCTAGACCATTGAACAGAATATTCATGGTCTTTTTGTCTTTGTGGACTTCTGTAATATCTTCAAGACTCCACTCAGAAACAGGTTTGGGAATGAGAGTGTCAGGCACACCTTCAGCCAGGCCAACTCTTGTTGCAGTCTTCATTGGAACGTGAGGACCCTTGTCAAAGCAATCCACAAAACCCTCATCAATAGACGAGAGATGTAGACGCATTTTTACTTTCCAGTGAAAGTAATTTTCTCTATCAAGAACTGGAATCTTTACTCCATAATCCTTCTTAGACATGTTGGAAGTGTGTTGATCTTTAAACTTCAAATATGTTAGAAGCTTGCTCTGATACCAATTGTTATTCCCAGATTACACACTTGTATAATTGTAGAAGGGGGGAGGGGTTGAATACAATTCTTGATATTTATAAATTTTTGATAAGAACTCCAGAAATCTATACTTAGATAATTGCTGTAAAAAGATTAATGCACAAACACATAAAAATCAGGTGGTTAAATGCACCACCTGAAGCTTTTATTCGAAGAAAACTCTGTGATACAAAAGTACACAGCTTCTGTTTTACAATTCTTTGCTTTCTAAGAATATTCAATAGAAACCCTAAGCAAAATGTATCTGTTTTCTTAGTCTACAAAGAGTGGCTACACTTGGTTATAAATCCCAAGTTTTACAAGTACTACTGGAATAAGATAATATTAATCTAATTCTAGTTGACTTGCTACTACACTCCAAATACACATGTAGCCGAAAGGTTGTCCTTGTGTTCAGACATGTCTCCTGCACCTTTCTTGTATTCATAGTGTAAACGGAATGCTTCTTTCTTCTGTGTTTCCAAAGTATGGCTGCCATACTGCTTTTTGTATCTACTATCAACCCATGTGATCTGTCAGTCAAACATGTCCTTATCAACTGCTAATCCCCAGCTTATCATAGAAGACAGTGTCAATGATTATCCGTTGATATTGTACACTAACATCCGTTGATGATATAATGAGCTGTATCCGTTGATATTGAGACTTGAGCTGTATCCGTTGATAGAGTGGATTTGAGTTGTATCCGTTGATAGAGTTTTGTCTTCATCTGTTGATACACTTTCACTTAGATAGAATTACATAGCATAGCTTATTTACAATTGGCTACCCTATTCTGCCTATCCGTTGATGCTCAACATGACTGTGGATAAAAACACTATCAACTGATAACATAGAGATACTGCAGTATGCTACAAAACCTCATCCGTTGATGAGCTACCTGTCAACGGATAGAGTTATAAATCCTCATCCGTTGACAGCTACAAAACCTTATACAATTTGATTGATTGTGAAGTTATCATCAAGTACAACATATTCCTAACATAACACATACATTCCACACACTATAAGTCTATAACACAGTCACACACACACATACTATAGTATATGTATAACATATTACACACACACATGTTTATTTTGGTAAATCCTACTTGCATGTGTAATTAACATGGTTAATAAGTTTGGTATATATTTTAATTTCAGGGGGAAGCAACATGCCGGATTACCGATGTTATTAGTGCGATGAGGAGCTTCTAGTAAGGACACACGGCTAAGAACTTACACAATAGACGTGTACATTCAGACATAATGGATAAGAAGAACTATGTTACTTGTTCAATCTGCCTCACCGTGTATCCGACCCACTTAAGAAATAAAATTTAAACTTTCTAAATTTTTCATGCACAGTGAGGTAAAACAAGTTTTTGTTATATTCAGGTAAATTAATGTAATTAAAAATATGGTAATTTTACGTTCTTTATGGTCAAGAAAATGTACCTATTTCTAGAATTCTAGTGTTATAAACTCATAAAAATTAAAGTTGAAATGAGAGGCCACAAAATTTCAAAATGAAGGAAAGATTAAAGTTTACAATAATTAAACTACTAAGTACAAATTCATGGCTCAACATACAATTTTAAGTAGGTGTACCATATTAAAACCTCAATCGTAGACATTCTAATCTAACCGAATTTAACAAATTTTAATTTTATTTCAGTTCCAAATTTAGAAACTGCACCTATTAATTTCAGTGTAATTTAAGCTATGTGATGTTGAAGCGACATCCTATTACGTGATGTTGAAGCGACATCCTTTGCCTTGTTATTTTTTGTTAAATTTTAACCAAACAAATATCTAAGTTGTATTATCCCATGTTTAGATTTATAATAGTAATTTTATTTAAGATATTTGTGGAGACTAAAGTTTCTTAAATATTTAATTTTGGATAGAAATTGGACACATATAATTGCATTTAAAATATTAAAATTTTAAAGAAATTGATTACTTTAGTTTTGATGGCTAGTTAGACATGCATAAGAAAAGAAAAAAGATTAAATTTTAATTGAGATTAAAACGAAAAAGGAAAGGAATTAGAAAAGAAAAAAAGAACCACACGAGCTGACTATACTTTGAGCATTATGACTTGAATATTTTATAAACCAAAGTCATATAACGTAGATCGCGTTTGGTATTGGTATTGTTGATAGCAAACAGCTTATTTCTGAAAAGCATATAAAATGATGTTTAGTAAATTTTAAAAGCAGCTTGGCTGAAAAATTGCTTTTAAAAAAAACCATATAGACCTCTTTCTACCAATTATTATTATATATAATGTTAATTTATTGATTTGGGTTGATTTTGTTAGTATAAATTTTAAAAAGATGTTTATTAAAAAATCTAAAATGATAATTTTTTATTATTTTTTTTAATATTAGGTTTTCTTGAAACACTATTTTGTGGTAAGGTATTTTTCATTATATTTTAAATGTTATTCTAAAATATCTTTGTATTAATTTTAGTTAACAATAATTTTCTCAACTTTAATTGTTTTTTCCATTTTATAATATGTTATTTTAGTGCATTCTTTTTTGATATACTCATTTGTTAAATTAAAAATACTATTAATTAGTTAGTTGGTAGCATAGTTTTACTTTTTTGTTTTGTAAGTAAATGTACTTTTATTGGTAATCGATTTTTTTCTAAATTATATTTTAAAATTTAGCCTAAAATATATTTTGTTGTTTCATATATTTTTGCTTGTTTTTTTCTATTTATTAGAATATATATATATAATATACTTTATACATGTGGGAACTTATAGTAATTTAACAAACATTACATTTGTACTTTTTTTAAAAGAAAGTTTGTAGTATTTTTTTTATATTTTTGTGAGGATTTTTATTTATTTTAAGTGCATTATATTAAAGTTTATTTTTTATTTTAGTTTTATAAATTTAGTTTTTTTTTGAGTTAGCATTTGTTTTGTAAATTATATTTTGTTGAATTTAATTAAGTGTCATTTCCAATTATGAAATGTTTTTTTATTACTTTTTTAATATCTAGTTTTACCATATATTTTCTTAAAAAAATTGTTTTGTAATTATATGTAAATTCTAGTTTTTTAAAAAAATATTTTTTGAATTGAAATTATTATGGTATTTTATTATATATGAAGAATGAATTTGTGATTTATAAATTTTGAGCTACTGTAACTCTTTTTCCTATAACTTGAATTTACTATACGACCAAACCATATAAACCTCTTTATACCAATTATTATTTTATAATGTTAATTTATTAATTTGTGTTGACTTTGTTAGTATAAATTTTAAAAAGATGTTTGTTATAAAATCTAAAATGATAATTTTTTTATGACTTTTTTTTTAATATTAAGTTTTCTTGAAACACTATTTTGTGGTAATGTATTTTTCATTATATTTTAAATGTTATTCTAAAATATCTTTGTATTAATTTTAGTTAACAATAATTTTCTCAATTTTAATTGTTTTTTCCATTTTATAATATGTTATTTTAGTGCATTCTTTTTTTATCTACTTATTTGTTAAATTAAAAATACTATTAATTAGTTAGTTGGTAGTATAGTTTTAGCTGCTTTTTAAAACCAATACTATGGCCCATTTCTAATTTTAATAGCCAATCTATATCTATATCTATATATATTATAATGCCAGGAGATCGGAAATGCACCAGAATCGTTAAAATATTTTTCTTAAATTTTCACTTTTTTGCTTTTTTTTATTTAATTTTTTCTTGCATTAAGTAGCATCTTAATGACATCTTAATGGCATCTTAATAATCATTAATTACACTTATGAATATATATATATATATATATATATATATATATATATATATTAAATTTACGTTATGTTATTTATATAAAAGATTAACAAATTTTATTTGAGCATTATAATTATTATTCAAATTTAAAATATTAGTTATATGTATAAAACTAAGATTATTTTCATGTAAATTAACGACTTAAAATTGTTCACATTGCGTCATTTTTTATTACATGCTGAAGATTTTTACAAACTTTTTTCGAACGATTTAGGACAAATGATCTTAACTTCTCGAACAATATTTTATCAATAATTGTGGAAATCGTTATAAGTTATAGAAGTATAATCTTTTGGTTAAAATCTAGAATTTGTACAAAATAATATTGACAGATTTTTTATTTTTTACATAATAAACTCAATCATTTTATTGCGTAATTAAGTCGATAAAAATGTTATACACATGTTTACTTATATTGTGTCAAAATAAATTAATATTCTAATTGTATAAATTCTTATGCTATTATTGAGCATATATGTTATGAGAGGGGTGTCGGCTTTCAAAACGTTATTTAGTTCTATTTAATATTGTATTTGCTACTTTTCATATTATGATATTTCTAATATTATTAAACTTTTTGATATATAATTAGAGTATTATTCCAACTAATAATTCATACAAACTGTTTTAAATCACTTTTTTACGAAAATTTTAAAATATCAATCTACATAAATTATAATAGCCGGAGATTGAAGAGGCTTTCACTCTGAAGTTTCAAAAAAAAATTCTTGATTTTTCACATTTTTGATTTTTTTATTAAATAATTTTCTTGCATTTAATAGGATTATAATTAGTCATTAATTGTACCTATTAAACTTATATTAAATACACTTTATTTTATACTTAAAACAAAATTTTAGCCAATAACTATTATAATTATCTATATATAATATTTTAGTTATTATTTCTTTATCAGAACATTTTAATTATTATATTAATATAAAATATTATTTATCCATATAAAAGTACAATTATTTCAAGTTAAAATGATAAACTAAAATTATTTATATAGTTCATTTCTAATCCTTATTCAAAATCATTGCAATTTTTTTGGCAATAATAAATAAACGATTTTAACTTTTCGATAAATTCGTAATCAGTGACCGTGAGAATCCTGATAAGTTACGGAAGTATATAAATTTTTAAATTAACATCTACAATTTAAAATACAAGTAATATTATATAATTTATTTTTACACATGAAACATGGGGTATGATCAACTCGATTAAATTGAACCAATCCAACCTTTTTCTTTAATGATTAATTCAATGAAAAAGTTATACATTTGTTGTTTCATTATATTGTGTTGGAATAAATTAATATTCTAACTAAACATATTCTTATACTAATACTAATCAATTAATCGCGCATGTTATGAGATGGGTGTCGGCTTTGAATAACATTTTATTTAATTTTTATAAATTTTTATTATAAAAATTATATTGACAGTGTAATTTGGTAGGAAAAAAAAAATAAGAGGCCTTTATGGAGTTGATGAAGTTGATAATATGTTAGAGAATCTTCATTTTGCTTAAATAATTAATTTTAAACGACTTAGTGTTTATTCAGAATCCAATAATTTTTAGATTCATTTTTATTGGAGATAGAATATAATTACATGTACATATTTATTATAAGATTTGATATAAAAGTATTAAAATATGTGAGTACCATTTTGAACATGTGTCCATGAATTTAAATTAAATATTACATACAAATAAAGTTCTTACAAATAAAGCTCAAAAAAATTAATCAAATGAATATATACAAGTGTCGGATCACTCCAAAAAATATGAAGCATGACTTACAAAATGCATTTAAATTCTCTTTTGTTTGTCATACAACCAAATTTATCGACAAGGTAAGTCAATCACACTTCTTATCACATTTACATTCTACTTCTTTTCTTCGTCATACAAACAAATTTATCAACAAACTAAGCAATCACGCCTTTCATAATGGCATCGACAACAAAAATATTTCAAAATGTTACTTTTACTTATCCATTGTCAAACTTTACAAATGTTTATCAATATTGAATTTCAAAAGCATTTTTTATGCAGCAAAATAGATGTCATCAATATTTTCGAAAATATTATTATTAATACTTAAGAGTTTAACTAAAACATGTTTTCGTTTCTTTTCTCTATAATTCTTAAACATTTAAATTTAATTA
Source organism: Saposhnikovia divaricata (assembly GCA_036435485.1). Lineage (NCBI taxonomy): Eukaryota > Viridiplantae > Streptophyta > Magnoliopsida > Apiales > Apiaceae > Saposhnikovia > Saposhnikovia divaricata. The sequence continues at coordinate 426,474 of JAZHRN010000155.1, read as the reverse complement.
CATTTTACACAAGTTTCAAATTATCATATCAACTTTCAAATAATAAAACTCAACAAACAATGATGTTATATACAAAATTTTTAAAAATATTTTCGTGCCGCGCGTAGCGCGGCTTTGTTACCTAGTATATTATAATGCCGGGACCAGAACAGTTTAAGGTATTTTTCTTGAATTTTCGTTTTTTTATTTTTCTTATTAAAATTATTTTCTTGCATTAAATAACTATTAATGACAATTTAATTAGTCATTAATTACACCTATTAAACATCTATTCAATTTATTCTATTTAATTTGTTTAAAAATTATTAAACTTTATTTGAACATTATAGTTATTATTTCAATATTAAATATTAATTATATACAATTAAGTTTATTTTTAGGTAAAATGACGACTAACAATTGTTTATATTGCGTTATATTTTATTCCCTATTCAAGATCACTATATTTTCTTTTAGGATGATTATAGGATAGACGGCCTTAACTTCTCAAGCAATTTTTATTATCAATGATTGTGAAAGTCGTAATAAATTAAGGAAGTACAAGATATTTACTTAATTTCTGGAATTGTATAAAAACAATACAGTCAAATTTTTAATTTTACACATGAATAAATTATACATGAGTTATGATCAAATCGATTAAATTTAACAAACCCAACAATTTATCGGAAGAAAATTTTTATGTTTCATCTTAAAATTATTTTCTTGCATTAAATAACTATTAATGACAATTTAATTAGTCATTAACTACACCTATTAAACTTCTATTCAATTTATTCTATTTAATTTGTTTAAAAATTAGTAAACTTTATTTGAACATTATAGTTATTATTTCAATATTAAATATTAATTATATACAGTTAAGTTTATTTTTAGGCAAAATGACGACTAACAATTTTTTATATTGCGTTATTTTTTATTCCATATTCAATATCATTATATTTTCTTTTCGGATGATTATAGGGTAGACGGCCTTAACTTCTCAAGCAATTATTATCAATGATTGTGAAAGTCGTAATAAATTATGGAAGTACAAGATATTTACTTAATTTCTGGAATTGTATAATGTACCAGAACAGTTTAAGGCATTTTTCTTGAATTTTTATTTTTTTATTTTTCTTATTAAAATTATTTTCTTGCATTAAATAACTATTAATGATAATTTAATTAGTCATTAATTACACCTATTTAACATCTATTCAATTTATTCTATTTAATATGTTAAAAATTAGCAAACTTTATTTGAAGATTATAATTATTATTTCAATATTAAATATTAATTATATACAGTTAAGTTTATTTTTAGGAAAAATGACGACTAACAATTGTTTATATTGCGTTATTTTTTATTCCCTATTCAAGATTATTATATTTTCTTTTCAGATGATTATAGGGTAGATGACCTTAACTTCTCAAGCAATTTTTATTATCAATGATTATGAAAGTCGTAATAAATTATGGAAGTACAAGATATTTACTTAATTTTTTGAATTGTATAAAAACAATACAGACAAATTTTTAATTTTGCACATGAATAAATTATACATGAGTTATGATCAAATCGATTAAATTTAACAAACCCAGCAATTTATCGAAAGAAATTTTTTATTTTTCTTATTAAAATTATTTTCTTGCATTAAATAACTATTAATGACAATTTAATTAGTCATTAATTACACCTATTAAACATCTATTCAATTTATTCTATATAATTTGTTTAAAAATTAGCAAACTTTATTTGAACATTATAGTTATTATTTCAATATTAAATATTAATTATATATAGTTAAGTTTATTTTTAGGTAAAATGACGACTAACAACTGTTTATATTGCGTTATTTTTTATTTCATATTCAAGATCATTATATTTTCTTTTCGGATGATTATAGGGTAGACTACCTTAACTTCTCAAGCAATTTTTATTATTAATGATTGTGAAAGTCGTAGTAATTATGGAAGTACAATATATTTATTTAATTTCTGGAATTGTATAAAAATAATACAGACAAATTTTTAATTTTGCACATGAATAAATTATACATGAGTTATGATCAAATCGATTAAATTTAACAAACCCAGTCGTTTATCAGAAGAAAAATCGATAAAAAAACTATACACCAATTGTTTCATTACATTGTGTCGAAATAAAATTTTATTCTAATTAAACAAATTTTTTTACACTATTATTGAATATGTATATTATGAGAGGGGTGTCGGCTTTAAAAAATGTTATTAACCTGAGCTTCTCAAGCATTATTTATTATCAATGATTGTGGAGTCATAATAAACCAGGAGATCGGAGAGGCTTTCACTCAAGTTTCAAAATATTTTTCTTGATTTTCACAATTTTGATTTTTTTTATTAAAATAATTTTCTTGCATTTAATAACATTTTAATTAGTCAGTAATTGTACCTATTAAACTTATATTAAATACACTTTAGTTTATACTTAATATAAAATTTTAGCAATCTTTATTAGAATATTATAATTATTATATTAATATAAAATATTAATTATCTATCTAAAAGTACAATTATTTCAAGGTAAAACGATAAAATAAACTTATGTATATCGTCTATTTCTAATCCTTATTCAAAATTGATGCAATTTTTTCGGCAATAATAAATAGACGATTTTAACTTTTCGATTAATTTGTAATCAGTGACCGTGAGAATCATGATAAGATACGAAAGCATATAAATTTTCCAATTAACATCCACAATTTAAATACAAGAAATATTGTATAGTTTACTTTTACACATGAACAATTTACACATGGAGTGTGATCAACTCGATTAAATTGAGCCAATCCAACCTTTTTCTTTACTGATTAAATCAATGAAAAAGTTATACATTCGTTATTTCAATATATTGTGTTGGATTAAATTAATATTCTAACTACACAAATTCTTATACCATTACTAATCAATTAATCATGCATGTATGTTATGAGACGAGAATTCATTATGCATGTTATGAGATGGGCGTAAGTCAATCACATCTTTTATCACATTTACATTTTGCTTCTTTTTTTCATCATACAAAAAATTTTATCAACAAACTAAGCAATCACGTCTCTTATAATGCCACTGACAGCAAAAATGATACAAAATGTTACTTTTAGTTATCAATTGTTGAACTTTACAAATGTTTATCACTATTTGATTTCAAAAGCATTTTTTTATGTAACAAAATAGGTGTCGTCAATATCTTCGAAAATATTATTATTAATACTTAAGAGTTTAACTGAACCATGTTTTCTTTCAACTAATTCTTTTCTCTATAATTCTTTAACATTCAAATTTAATTACGTTTTACACAAGTTTCAATTCATCATATCAAATTTCAAATAATAAAATTCAACAAACAATGATATTATATATACGATTTTAAAAAATATTTTCGTGCCGCGCGTAGCGCGACTTTGTTACCTAGTATATTATAATGCCAGAAGATCGGAAATGCACCAGAATCATTTAAAATAATTTTCTTAAAATTTAACTTTTTTGCTTTTTTTTATTTAATTTTTTCTTGCATTAAGTAGCATCTTAATAACATTTTAATGGCATCTTAATAATCATTAATTACACTTATGAATATATATATATATATATATATATATATATATATATATATATATATATAAAATTTATGTCATGTTATTTATGTAAAAGATTAACTAATTTTATTTGAGCATTATAATTATTATTCAAATTTAAAATATTAGTTATATGTAAAAAATTAAGATTATTTTCATGTAAATTAACGACTTAAAATTGTTCACATTGCGTCATTTTTATTACATGCTGAATATTTTTGTAAACTTTTTTCGAACGATTGTAGGACAAACGATCTTAACTTCTCGAACAATATTTTATCAATAATTGTGGAAATCGTTATAAGTTATAGAAGTATAATCTTTTGGTTAAAATCTAGAATTTATAGAAAATAATATTGACAAATTTTTTAGTTTTTACATAATAAACTCAATCATTTTATTGCGCAATTAAGTCGATAAAAATGTTATACACATGTTGTATCATTATATTGTGTCAAAATAAATTAATATTCTATTTATATAAATTCTTATGCTATTATTGAGCATATATGTTTGTGAGAGGGGTGTCGGCTTTCAAAACGTTATTTAGTTCTATTTAATATTGTATTTGCTACTTTTCATATTATGATATTTCTAAGATTATTAAATTTTTTGATATAAAATTAGAGTATTATTCCAACTAATAATTCATACAAACTGTTTTAAATCACTTTTTTATGAAAATTTTAAAATACCAATCTACATATGTTATAATAGCCGGAGATTGAAGAGGATTTCACTCTGAAGCTTCAAATTTTTTTTTCTTGATTTTTCACATTTTTGATTTTTTTATTAAATAATTTACTTGCATTTAATAGGATTATAATTAGTCATTAAGTGTACCTATTAAACTTATATTAAATACACTTTATTTTATACTTAAAACAAAATTTTAGCCAATAAATATTATAATTATCTATATAAAATATTTTAGTTATTATTATTTCTTTATTAGAACATTTTAATTATTATATTAATATAAAATATTAATTATCCATATAAAAGTACAATTATTTCAAGTTAAAATGATAAACTAAAATTATTTATATAGATCTGAAAGGCATATGACACAGCCTATTTGTAGTTCGAGGACTCAACTCAACTTAACTTAGTTTGTAATAAGTAAATAACTTTAACTGTCACAGGAATCTCAGGAGGTACTATCTGTCAGAAGAAAAACCCTAAAGTCAATCTATAGTTTTGGTGTTTTACACTGGAAGAAGTTCAGATTGCTGATCAAGCCTCAGTATAGCATCAAAGAAGTGGATTTATTTCTAAGACAGAGATTTCTAGAGTGACAGGTTCAGACAGTTTACAGTGAAGTACAAGAAGGAGATAGAAATGAGAGGAAAAGTGAATCACATTATTAATGTGAAAATTAAAGGACAATCATTGAAGTTAGTCGTTCATGAACCAGACCGTGCATGGAACGTCAACAAAATATTCAGTGGTATTCCTTTATTACTTTCAGTGATTCAGAAAAGAATTAAGACAATTCAAGCATATATAATTATCCTTATTTAATTAATTTAAATCAAGTAGTAAATTTAATTAATTAATTAATTCATCTTGAATTAATTCTTTAATTAAATTAATTATTAGATTAATTAAATCTGATTAATTATTTAAGTAAGAATAAATTAAAATGATTATTTATTAATCAATTTTAATTTAATTCTGAAAAATGAACTAGCAAGACAATCCCTGATTGTCTTGCCGATTGTCTTGAAGGTTTAAATCAGAATAGCAAGACAATAGGAGATTGTCTTGCCGATTGTATTGAAGAAGAAATCAATAAAGCAAGACAATTTCTGATTGTCTTGCCGATTGTCTTGATAATGATAATGTCTGAAAAGCTTTTGAAAAGTAGAATAAAAATCTGATTTGATTGACTTGACGATTGTCTTGGCAGTTCAAATTAGATTGTCTTGATAATGATCAAAAAGAAAAAGCTTCAGACAGAATGATAATCTTTGATAAAGCAAGACAAAGATCTCTGAATTTGATTGTCTTGCCGATTGTCTTGGAAGAACCTGATTGTCTTGACGATTGTATTGCCTATTGTCTTGGCAGTACAAAATTGGTTGTCTTGGAAGAATAAATTGTATTGCCGATTGTCTTGACAGTTATAATTGAAGATAAAGAGGCAGGGATTATTATATATCAAGACAGACGACAGAAGCAAACACACAGATCAAAATATTACATTCAAGGACAGATTGCTCTCTTCTCTCTCATCAAGAACACAGCACAAGAAGCAGAAAAATATATAGAAAATCAAGTTCATCTTATTTTTAATATCTGATCCGATAGAACCGATTTACTTGATACTCTTGTACTATTAGCGAGTTTTTACTCCTAATTTATATTTTGATTTTTATTACCAAATCTAGAAAAATTCATGTCGAATTTTCTAATTTGTTTTTATTAACTAGATATAAATTCTGTAATGTATTTGTAACAAACCCCTCAAGTTAATATAATTTTATATTCAACTTGAATTTTGTTTCATTTAATTTCGCTCAAATTTGTCAAAATATAAATTAAATTATCCGGACAAATTTCGATGAAACAGTACTGTTTGTATTCAACCCCCCCTTCTACAAACATATTGGACCTAACAATTGGTATCAGAGCCGATTGATTGATACACAAATCAAAGATCCCATTTTACTCGATTAAAAATCATCCCCGAATTTTTTAACTCTCTTAAAAAATTCATCATGTCTTCTAAAGTTGGAACTGTGAAAATTCCCATATATGACAAAAACAGTTATGATATGTGGAAGAACAAAATGTTAATGTTCCTCGAGGTTGCAAATCCTAAATACATGAAAGTCTTATCAGAAGGACCAATAATACCTTTTGGATTAATTCCTGAAGTTGTCACTGATGGAAAAGTTGTTGCCCCTGCAAGGTTTGTACACAAAGATTCTTCTGAATACACTCTTGTTGAAAGAGAGGAAGCTGGACTTGACATTAATTTAAGATTGATCTTAATAGATTCTCTAGACTCTGTAATGTACAGTCATGTGATTAACTGCAAGACTGCAAAGCAAATGTGGGAAACCATTGAAACTGTGAATGAAGGAACAGAGGAAGTTAGGGAGAATCGACTAGAAATTCTGACATCTGAGTATGAACACTTTCGATCAGCATCCAATGAAAGTATTCAAGATGTGTTTGAAAGATATAACAAACTTGTCAACAATTTACAGATGCATGGCAAGTACTACACTCAGAAAGAGATCAACAGAAAATTTCTACTGTCAATGCCTGTTCATCTAGAACATAGGATTACAGCTATCAGAGAGTCGAGGAATCTAAGTGAAATTACTGTAGAAAGACTCTTGGTGTTTTAAAAACCTATGAACTGGAACAATCTCAACAAAAGGAGATTTATGGAAAAGGAAGAGTTGCTAATACTTCTACAGCTCTTATTGTTGAGAACAAACAGGAAGTGGAAGATAAGGTTTTTCAATCTTGTAGTGTTGACAGTGGCAAGCTTGAAGTTGAAATTGGTCAAACGAATGCTAGTCTAGATTAAGGAGACTTCTATTCGTTAGAAGAGCTAGATCAGTTGGAAGATGAGTCCATGGCTTTGTTGGTGAGGAAATTCAGTAATTTCAGATTCAGGAAGAATCCCAAGTTCAGGTACAAATCTAACTATAACAGGTTCCAAAGAGGAGGTTCTTCATCCTCAAGTAACATAGGAGGTTACAAAACTGGAACAGTTGAAAGAAGTAAAATTAGATGCTACAACTGTAATGAACTTGGACATTTCGCTACTGAATGTCAGAAGCCAAAACAAAACCAAAGAAAAGACTTTGGATCTGAGAAGAAGAAGACGGGTAAAGCCTATGTGGCTGCTGGAAAGAGTTGGGATGATACAGACTCTGAAGATGAAGAGTATGGCAATCTTGCCCTGATGGCAAAATATGATAACTCCAGTGGTACTTCATCTGAGGTATCATGTACTGAAAGTCAATATATCTATCAACTTAGTGATTCACTAGGTTGTGCTAATAGAGAGATTGAAAGGATCAATTTGTTAAATACAGATCTTAGTAATCAATTATCAGAATTACACGATGTACAAAATTGCCATGATAAACAAAAATCAGAAATAAGAATTCTAAAAGAACTTGAGAGGTCTTTAGCGTTGATAGTGGTTCAACAACGTGAAACAATAGCTGAGCTAGAAATAAGGGTTAGTGCTACTTCTAATTCATGTAAAGTGGCTAAAGAGTTGTTTAACCAACAAGCTATTAATCAAACCGTAGGAATTGGGTTTGACTATAATGAAGCTATTGGACTAAAAAGCATTATTACCCCTAATCGTGTCAGTGCTGTAGAAAGGGGTATACCAATAGTGCTTAAGGGTGTTAGTAATCCACTCTTTAAGACATCCATAGCAGAACCTCTGGATACAACATCTTTAATCATTAAGGAAGAGATGCGCATTGAGGACTTAGCTAATGGCGTAGTCTTAGAAAGTAATCAAGTTGTTAAAAATGATGAAGATAGAAAGTCCGTGTTTAAGAAAACAGAAAGAGTTGGTGAGTCTACTAGTTCCTTGAAAACTAGTAGTAGAAGTAACAACATGAATAAATGCAACAACATATCTACCATGAATGCTATTCCTGTTATTGATACTGCTCATAAGAAATGCAATGTTGTTAATTGCATGTCTTGTGCTTTTAATATAATGTCTGCTTACTTTAACGGTAATCATGCATGTGTTGATAAGAATGTTCCTAGACAGCATATGAGCAGAAATAAACATGTTAGATCCAGGACTGTAACACCACCTAATTCTAAGATTAGGACTCCAAGTCATTCTCAGGATATGGTGAAGACATGGTTACCCAAGCTGAAACCAAAACAAGTTAAAGCTGTTTACAGGGTTAAATGTCCAGTACCTGAAGAAAATGTTGTTAAAATAAAAAGTGCTGCTTTGCCTGATAAAGGCCAATTCTTTAAGTACTCCGGACCCAATCAAATTTGGGTTCCGAAGAAAGTCTAACCAATTTGTCATTGCAGGGTTTAAAACAGGTTGATCGAGTCATGTGGATTCTGGACAGTGGATGTTCAAGGCATATGACCGGAGATAGAGCCCTGCTGACAAATGTGGTGGAGAAGGCCGGCCCAGTCGTTACCTTTGGAGATAACAGCAAAGGTAAAACTGATGGATATGGCAGATTAGAAGTTGGAAATGTTATCGTTGAAGATGTCTCTTTTGTGAACGGACTTGAGCACAATTTGCTCAGTATTAGTCAATTCTGTGACAAAGGTTATGAAGTTCATTTCAACAAGAAGAATTGTCTAATATCACACAAGAGAAATGAAAGGCCGCAGTTGACTGGAGTAAGAAAAGGAAACTTGTACATAGCCAATATGAACTCTGGAAGCACAGAAGAAATTAGATGTTTTTATTCAAAGGCATCCACTGATGAAAGTTGGTTATGACACAAGAAACTTTCTCACCTTAACTTCAAAACAATGAATTCTCTAGTTAAAAGAGAATTGGTGAGAGGTTTACCTTCTATTGAATTTACTCAGGAAGGTCTATGTGATGCTTGTCAAAAAGGAAAGTTAAAAAGGGCAACTCACAGGAGCATTAACACATCATGAATAACTGAACCATTACAACTTCTCCATATGGATTTGTTTGGTTCAGTTAGTGTGATGTCCATGTCAAGAAAAAGATATGCTCTAGTGATTGTTGATGATTTCTCAAAATTCACATGGGTACTATTTCTGAACTTAAAAGATGAAACTCCACAACTGGTAGTTGATCACATTAAGTTAATTGAGCTGGACTTTAATCGTCCAGTAAGAGCTATAAGGTCAGACAACGGAACTGAACTCAAGAATGCAGTTCTGAATGACTTTTACACTGAAAAGGGTATAACTAGACAGTACTCGGCTCCCAGAACTCCTCAACAAAATGGGGTAGTTGAAAGAAAGAATAAAACCTTGATTGAAACTGCACGTACTATGCTAAGTGAATCAAGGCTTCCATTGAGCTTTTGGGCTGAAGCTGTTAACACTGCATGCTATACCCAGAATCGAACACTTATCAATAAAGACTTAATGAAGACACCATATGAAGCTCTACATGACAAGAAACCAACTCTCAAGTACTTCCATGTATTTGGGACAAAATGCTTTGTGCTGAAAGAAGGAGATGATCAAGGTGGTAAATTTGAAGAAAAAGCACATGAAGCAATATTTATTGGTTATACTAGAAGAGCCTACAAGGTGTATCTTATTGATCAACAGAAAACTATGGAAAGTGTCAATGTTACATTTGATGACACAAAACTCCCAAGTATCCAAAATGAAGATCCATCTGAAAAGCTTAAGTTTGATGACATGTCAGACTCAGATTCAGATGGTGACAATCAACCTGACGTTGTTGCTAATAATAGTAATCCAAATGTTGGTGGTAATGATCAAGGTGATGCTGGTGAAAACAATGACAGTTTTCAAGACACCACTGATACTCTTGAACCATCAATAAGTCAAACTGGCAACAACTCAGGGGGAGATAATGAAGGGTCAACAAGTCATACTCAACATTATACTGAAGATCAAGGCGAATCATCAAGATCAATTCTTCCCAGACAAACTGTTTGGAATAGAGCTCATCATTTTGAGCTGATTCTTGGTGATCCAGATGTTGGTGTGAAAACAAGAAGAGCTTATCAGAATCAATGTAACTATTCTGGGTTCCTGTCTGTCATGGAACCTAAGAAAGTAGAAGAAGCTCTATCTAATCCTGATTGGGTGATTGCTATGCAAGATGAACTCAATCAATTTAAGCAACTAGAAGTATGGAAGCTGGTACCCAGACCTAAAGATAGAAAAGTGGTGGACACAAGATGGGTATTCAGAAACAAACTAGATGAAGATGGCACTGTGATAAGAAACAAAGCAAGACTGGTAGCTAAAGGTTATTCTCAAGCTGAAGGCATTGATTATGACGAGACCTATGCTCCAGTGGCAAGACTTGAGGCCATCAGAATATTCTTGGCTTTTGCATCCTATTCAGGATTCAAAGTTTATCAAATGGATGTCAAGAGTGCCTTTCTGAATGGTAAGCTAGATGAAGAAGTGTATGTAGAACAGCCCCCTGGTTTTGAAGATCAAGATCATCTGGACTATGTCTACTTTCTTTACAAAGTTATCTATGGTCTTAAGCAAGCCCCAAGAAAATGGTATGACACTCTTTCTGAATTTCTATTAGAAAATGGTTTTATAAGAGGTGTCATAGACAAAACGCTCTTCACTAAAAGACATAAGAATGATATAATACTAGTCCAAGTCTATGTGGACGATATTATATTTGGGTCTACTAATGAGCTTCTATGCAAGAAGTTTTCTAAGTTAATGCAGGGTAGGTTTGAAATGAGCATGATGGGAGAACTGAAATTCTTTCTTGGATTACAAATAAGTCAGAGACAAGATGGAATATTTATTTGTCAATCCAAGTACATTAAGGAGCTCCTCAAGAAATATCACATGGAGGAGTGCTCATCAGCAAAGACACCATCAACTATAGCTGTCAAAATTGGTTTATGTGAAAGTTCTGCCAAGGTAGATATCACAGGCTATAGAGGTATGATTGGCTCATTGCTTTACCTAACTGCTAGTAGACCAGATATAATGTTTGCCACATGCTTGTATGCAAGGTTCCAAGCGAACCCTAAAGAAATCCATCTCACTGCTGTCAAAAGAATCTTAAGATATCTAAAGGGTACGCCTAATTTAGGCATCTTGTACCCTAATGAATCTGGTTTTACTTTAATTGGATATACAGATTCTGACTATGCAGGAAGTGTTGTAGACAGGAAAAGTACATCTGGGAGTTGTCAATACCTAGGTGGAAGATTGGTATCCTGGTTCAGTAAGAAACAGCAAACAGTTTCCAACTCTACAGCCGAAGCTGAATATATAGCTGCTGGAAGCTGTTGTGCTCAGATCTTATGGATTAGAAATCACTTAATGGACTATGGCATTGTATTGGAAAATATCCCTATTTTATGTGATAATACAAGTGCCATAGCAATCGCCAGCAATCCTGTGCAGCACTCAAGGACAAAGCACATTGACATAAGGTATCATTTTATAAGAGAGCATGTAATGAATGGTACAGTGGAACTACTATTTGTAGGCTCTGGAGATCAAACTGCAGATATTTTTACTAAGTCGCTTAATAAATCTTCATTCACTAGAATTTTTAGTGAATTGGGTATGTTAAACCGTCCTAGTAATTAATACTGTTAATATCTGAAATTTGATCTTTTAATAATTTTGCAAGTGATTATTATGTGAATATTTGTTGTTTGAAATCACTTGTATAATTATTTTACCAACTGATTTTCTTGCTTGTTTAGTTATTTTTCACTATGTTTATTCATATTTATGTATTTTTAGAATATTTGTAGATATTTATTTCTATTTTAATAATTATTTTATTAAATGTTTTGTAGTGTTTGTCCTTTTGTTATGTATATTTGTTCTCGTAAAAAGATTAATCCATGTTTTTGTAAAATATTTCTCTATAGTATTTTTAATAATATATTAGAGTGTATTTTAATTGGATTAATTATGAACATTTATTTGCATTTTATTAGCATAATATTAGCAGGTTAATAGATTGTCTTGTCTGTATTTATAGTATCAAGACAATCGCCAATACAATCCACAGATTGTCTTGGTAGGTTATTTTGCTAAGTAATAAAATATTTTTCAGATTTTAGTTCTATTTTTTATTTTGTTTTACTCAAAACAAACGATTGTCTTGATAGTTTTGAACTACCAAGACAATCGGCAAGACAATCACTTGATTGTCTTCGAGTGTCTTTTCAGTATTTTAAAAATAAAAATAAAAAAAATAAAAAAAATGTGTGTTAATTTGTTTTTAATCAGTTAAATATTTGATTGTCTTGATAAGACAATCGGCAAGACAATCAACTGATTGTCTTGTAATGTTAGTTTGTATTTTTATAAAATTAAAAAAAAAATTGTTTTCGTTTTCTTTTATTTATTAGAATTGTAATCGATTGTCTTGATAGTGTTTATACTACCAAGACAATCGGCAAAACAATCAAACCGATTGTCTTGTAGTGTAGTTTTGTACTTAAAAAAAAACAGAAAAACAGAAATCACAAACAACAGCCAATACAATTCTCTCTCGTGTCTTTACACAGATCTCTCTATATTATATACACGATACACACAATTACAGTCGAAATTCTGCAGAATTTTTCTCTCAACCAAACTGAAATCGAAGAACATAGTTGATTAGATCGCTCAATTCTCGTTCTTTTGAACCGATTATTTGCAGATTTCATCAAAGTTTTGAAATTTCAATTTTTTGAAATTTCAATCGGTTTCTTCTTGTTTTAAAAGTTTTAAAATTTTTCCTGAGAAATCTAAAAATAGACTGAGACTTACAGTGATCAGGAGAACATCATATAAATTTTTGGGATTTTTCTGACAACTTTTAATAATTCGAATTTTTAATTAATTTTAATTAATTATTAATTCTAAAAAAATTTCGAAGTGTTTTAATTTCCTTAAATTAAAGTGTGTTTTTGTGTTAAAAAAAAATGGCTGATAATTTTGAGATAATTAAACATAATTTGGTTGGCTATTTTAATCCGAACGATTGTCCCTACGATCGATTTAGGCCTTGGATACGATTTTTGAATGACGATTCAATTATCCGAACTGCCATTTCGATTGAAGCCCCAATTAAGATAGTACCACTGAGATTGATTTGCACAGAAGCTGTGGTGTCTGAAGACTTGACCTCATTTTCTTTTGATTTTGAAGGTACACGCCACGTCGTGATAGAATCAACCCTTACTACTGTATTGGGCCTTCCTGCGGATAATTTTGATCCATTTCCAACCAGTGAACAACTCTATCAATTCTTCATTAATATTAATTATCATGGAGTAATTGATATGAACAACCTGAGCAAAAGGAATCTGGTTCAACAATGGGATGCATTCTTCGACACGATCTCCAAGGTATTTGCTAATTCAGCCAGAGGTAACTTTCACTTACTCACCTCTATGTTACAAACTATTGGTTATGCTGTTGCTAACAACCGTAGAATCAATATTGGTAACCTACTTTGGAATACTATTATTAACAGGATTGTTAAGGCCAGAAGGGATTTTGATGAGGGTAAGAAAGTTCTATGTTATTATCCTAGATTTTTAACTTTGTTATTTAATCATCTTGTTCCTGTTGGTCAACAAACAGTTTTTAGGAATGACAACCCTATGGTATCAGGCAGGCAAACCAAGAAAATATTCATTAGACTTGATACACATAGAAAGTTGATAAATGTGCCAGTGTATATTACACCATATTTGTCTAACTTCATAAATCTACCTGTCATTCCTCGACTTTTGAATGCACCTGAACCTGAACCTCAAAATGTACCTGTCCCTGAACATCAACATCAAATGGAACAATCTATTCCTTCAGGTACAGCTTCTGCATCAATGGAGCAGGTATTGCCTTCTATCTTTCAAACTGTTTCTGGAGCCCAAGTGGCTGATAGGTCAGACCAAGAGGTTGTAGAACCACAGCCTCTATCCCAGGTCTTAGAGCCAAACACTGTGTCTAACCAAATCTCTAAACCTAAAGCCAGAAGCAAGTTGTTGACAAAAAGAGCTGATAGAAGAAGTGATAATGTGAGTGATCCCACAGCTCTGCCTCCACCAAAGAAGAGAAGAAACCTACTACTTGAGGCATCTGTTAGCCCATCCATTTCCTCCCAACAGGACTTGGACATTGAAATGGCCGATGAACTGTTACTAATTTCATCCTCTCAACAGGATGCAATTATTGAAATTCGCCAAAGGGCCGTGGCACCTTGTACAGAGTCAAGCACACCTCTATTACTCACAATGGGGGAAAACATTACCGTAGAATCTGATGTTGCTAAGGACACTGAGCAAGGAGTGCACGATAGGATTGTTACAGTGCCTACCATTGTTACGGTAGAAGAGCCTTCACAGGCTTCTGAGGGAAATCTTGACTCTCTGCCAGTTATAATAGAGTCATTCCTAGGAGGAACATTCCTGGCTCCCTCAAGGGATTCTTCACTCGCAGATTTATCTGGAGAAAGTGAAAGGCAACTTGGTCATCCTATCACTGAAGAAATTCAGTTATCAAATCCAAATGAATTGATAGAGATGACTGAGGATTGGGAATTGTGAACTCCCATTGCACCACCACTGATCTCTCCAGAAGAGGCTAGGGTGATTTCTTATGCAGGTACAGCTCAAGGAAAGGAGCTAGTGTTGAGTGATGTGAGGACCACCATAAATATGAGTGAAACACATGCATGAAAGGAGAGTGACATATCCTTGAGTGAACATCAGGTGAGTGCACACACTGACACAAACACTTTGTCTCTCATGGCTCAAATCAAAGATCTGCAAAAGAAATTGATGGAAACTGAGGCTGAAAAACAAGTTTTAAAAGCACAAGTGGATGAACGGTATTCTTCTTCCACCTCTGTCAACAATCAGCTCATGATCATTCGTGACGATGTCCACAACATAAAGACTACACTCACTCCAGCGATCAATACATTGATACAATCCAACTCTCAGGCATCTACAGAAAGAACAGATATTCTAAATGCTATTGACAGACTCTCTAATAGGGTGGATGAACTTCAAGTGGAAATGCATGAATCTGCTCAATCATATTCAACAACCTTTGCGAAGCTTGAAGAAAAGTATGATTACATGTTTGAAGGACTTGATCATCTATACAACATTGTTAAACCTACTCATAATATCACACCAGAATAAAGAGCATATTTTGAAGACTATGATGATGATAATGAAGGGGATAATGATGCAAATAGGGAGCTTGACAGTCAACGGAAGTCTGTAGAGGATTCCTCAACTAAGGGGGAGAAGTCTGGAGATGGAGGAGCAGGTAAGTCTGGAGAAGCAGGAGGAAGTAAGTCAGGAGGTCAAGGGAGGCATAAGGAGAAGTCTGAGAAGTCTACCAAGGGAAAAGAAAAAGCTGCTCATGATCAGGATGTATTCGAGTTTGATTTCGATCTCAAGAATAGTAACTTTGAGGTACAACAGTTAAATGATATCGAAGAAGATCTTTCAAACTGGCAAGATGATCCTGAGTTTGAGAAGGAACTTCAAGAGGAGAAAGCTGACCGTCAGATGAGACAAGCTAAGCTTGAGAAGACCAGACAGGTAGTGAATGAAAGATTGAAGCTGAAGCAAGCTGAAGATGCAGAGAAACAAAAGCTACATGCAATCAGTGTACAGGAAAGGAAAAGAGATATTCAGTTGAAGATTGGTCCAAAGTGGGATAGAGCAAGAGAAATTTTTGATTCTATTCAGAACACTGCTAATGATGATGAACGTTTACTCCAACTACTTCAACAGTTTCAAGAGACCAATCCAGATTACTTGCAATATATGGATGCATTGATGCTGGAAATCTCAAGGATAGTAGCTGGATTTGACAGATGTGCAGATCAACTGATAATTCAGATTAACTCTCGTACAATGGGTTCTCTCTATGTGTCACTTCAAATCTTTCAACAGAGAAGCTTGATTGAACTTTGGATTATGTCCCTAAAGGTAAAAAGGTTTTCTGAACTGAATATTTTACTTCATGAAAGACTTTTGGAGTTTGCACAAAGAAATAGTCCACAAGTTATTCAAACTCCACATCATGTTAAGTTTCTCAAGGGTAATACACTACACTCTTGTTTCCTTGATTCTAAGTCGATGAAATTATACACTGCATCTCATCTGGTCTGGTTAGAACATATGCTGAGGACTACAGGATTCGAAGATAAAGAAAGTATCTTTGTTGCTGACATTATTCGATCATATGCTTTAACTGGCTTTGAAAAGAAATATTACATTCTTCGGAATCGGCTATGGGGTAACCTTGGAATCTTGCCTAAGAAACTTAAAGGTCTTGTGTCAGATTATGAACGTGTACTTGACAAGGATTTGATCAAAACCTTGGATGATCAAGAACGATTTGACACAGAGAATATCAGAAGATTCCTAGAGCAAGAAGATGAAGTTGAACCTGGAGAGATAAGGGATGAAGAAACTTCAAAGTGAAGATCAGCTCTACATGTGATATCTTTAGAGCTTAGATAGGTTAAGATAGAAAATTGTATTATATGATCAGTCTAGAGGATCATCTATCTTGTATTTATCTTTTATGTTTGAATCTGGACAATGTTAAATATAAACCAGAACTTTTCTTTTATTTACTTTGTGTTTAAAGTTTTATCTTTTACTAAGTTAAGTTGAGTTAGTTGAGTAATCCTCTAGGTATTTGCTTGTTATCTTTTAACAAACAAATAGGGGGAGATTGAAAGGCATATGACACAGCCTATCTATAGTTCGAGGACTCAACTCAACTTAAGCTTAGTTTGTAATAAGTAAATAACTTTAACTATCACAGGAATCTCAGGAGGTACTATTTGTCAGAAGAAAAACCCTAAAGTCAATCTATAGTTTTGATGTTTTACACTGGAAGAAGTTCAGATTGCTGATTAAGCCTCAGTATAGCATCAAAGAAGTGGATTTATTTCTAAGACAGAGATTTCTAGAGTGACAGGTTCAGACAGTTTACAGTGAAGTACAAGAAGGAGATACATGAGAGGAAAAGTGAATCACATTATTAATGTGAAAATTAAAGGACAGTCATTGAAGTTAGTCGTTCATGAACCAGACCGTGCATGGAACGTCAACAAAATATTCAGTGGTATTCCTTTATTACTTTCAGTGATTCAGAAAAGAATTAAGACAATTCAAGGATATATAATTATTCTTATTTAATTAATTTAAATCAAGTAGTAAATTTAATTAATTAATTAATTCATCTTGAATTAATTCTTTAATTAAATTAATTATTAGATTAATTAAATCTGATTAATTATTTAAGTAAGAATAAATTAAAATGATTATTTATTAATCAATTTTAATTTAATTCTGAAAAATGAACTAGCAAGACAATCCCTGATTGTCTTGCCGATTGTCTTGAAGGTTTAAATCAGAATAGCAAGACAATAGAAGATTGTCTTGCCGATTGTATTGAAGAAGAAATCAATAAAGCAAGACAATTTCTGATTGTCTTGCCGATTGTCTTGATAATGATAATGTCTGAAAAGCTTTTGAAAAGTAGAATAAAAATCTGATTTGATTGTCTTGACGATTGTCTTGGCAGTTCAAATTAGATTGTCTTGATAATGATCAAAAAGAAAAAGCTTCAGACAGAATGATAATCTTTGATAAAGCAAGACAAAGATCTCTGAATTTGATTGTCTTGCCGATTGTCTTGGAAGAACCTGATTGTCTTGACGATTGTATTGCCTATTGTCTTGGCAGTACAAAATTGGTTGTCTTGGAAGAATAAATTGTATTGACGAATGTCTTGACAGTTATAATTGAAGATAAAGAGGCAGGGATTATTATATATCAAGACAGAC
Source organism: Saposhnikovia divaricata (assembly GCA_036435485.1). Classification (NCBI taxonomy): domain Eukaryota; kingdom Viridiplantae; phylum Streptophyta; class Magnoliopsida; order Apiales; family Apiaceae; genus Saposhnikovia; species Saposhnikovia divaricata. The sequence continues at coordinate 408,348 of JAZHRN010000155.1, read as the reverse complement.
GACAGAAGCAAACACACAGATCAAAATATTACATTCAAGAACAGATTGCTCTCTTCTCTCTCATCAAGAACACAGCACAAGAAGCAGAAAAATATATAGAAAATCAAGTTCATCTTATTTTTAATATCTGATCCGATAGAACTGATTTACTTGATACTCTTGTACTATTAGCGAGTTTTTACTCCTAATCTATATTTTGATTTTTATTAACAAATCTAGAAAAATTCATGTCGAATTTTCTAATTTGTTTTTATTAACTAGATATAAATTCTGTACTGTATTTGTAACAAACCCCTCAAGTTAATATAATTTTATATTCAACTTGAATTTTGTTTCATTTAATTCCGCTCAAATTTGTCAAAATATAAATTAAATTATCCGGACAAATTTCGATAAAACGGTACTGTTTGTATTCAACCCCCCCTTCTACAAACATATTGGACCTAACAAGATCATTTCTAATCCTTATTCAATATCATTGCAATTTTTTTGACAATAATAAATAAACGATTTTAACTTTTCGATAAATTCGTAATCAGTGACCGTGAGAATCCTGATAAGTTACGGAAGTATATAAATTTTCCAATTAACATCTACAATTTAAAATACAAGTAATATTACATAATTTACTTTTACACATGAAATATGGGGTATGATCAACTCGATTAAATTGAACCAATCCAACCTTTTTCTTCAATGATTAAATCAATGAAAAAGTTATACATTCGTTATTTCATTATATTGTGTTGGAATAAATTAATATTCTAAGTAAACACATTCTTATACTAATACTAATCAATTAATCTCGCATATATGTTATGTGATGGGTGTAGGCTTTGAATAACATTTTATTTAATATTTATAAATTTTTATTATAAAAATTAAGTTGAAAGTGTAATTAGTAGGGAAAAAAATAAGAGGCCTTTATGGAGTTGATGAAGTCGATAATATGTTAGAGAATCTTCATTTTGCTAAAATAAATAATTTTAAACGACTTAGTGTTTATTCAGAATCCAATAATATTTAGATTCAATTTTATTGGAGATAGAATATAATTACATGTACATATTTATTATAAGATTTGATATAAAAGTATTAAAATATGTGAGTACCAGTTTGAACATGTGTCCATGAATTTAAATTTAATATTAAGTGTTTATGATTTTGTCCATGATAATCAAATTACAAGTGTCAAATGAATATATACAAGTGTCAGATCACTCCAAAAAATATGAAGCATGACTTACAAAATGCATTTGAATTCTCTTTTGTATGTCATACAACCAAATTTATCGACAAGTTAAGTCATTCACACTTCTTATCACATTTACATTCTGCTTCTTTTCTTCGTCATACAAAGAAATTTATCAAAAAAAATAAGCAATCACGTCTTTCGTAATGGCATCGACAACAAAAATATTTCAAAAGTGTTACTTTTACTTATCCATTGTCAAACTTTACAAATGTTTATCAATATTGGATTTCAAAAGCATTTTTTATGCAACAAAATAGATGTCATCAATATTTTCGAAAATATTATTATTAACACTTAAGAGTTTAACTAAATCATGTTTTCTTTTCTTTTCTCTGTAATTCTTAAACATTCAAATTTAATTACATTTTATACAAGTTTCAATTTATCATATCAACTTTCAAATAATAAAACTTAACGAACAATGATGTTATATATACAATTTTTAAAAATATTTTCGTGTCGCGTGTAGCGCGGCTTTGTTACCTAGTTATATATAGGATATAATGAGCACTCAATGTGTTTTTGGAAGACTTAAATATATACTACATATTAGTGAAGATTGATACTATCTTTGGAACCAGCTTAATTTGACTAAGTACATCTAATTGCAATTAGTTAACAAAATTATTTTCAAAATTAAAATTAATATTCGTAAATAGTATGGATTATGAGTTAATAATCCATGCAATTAATGAGTACGAGAATATATCCCATAGATCTCCTTATCAACAAAAATTACCGACTTTTTCCGTATATTTACTGTCTGCATGTATTTTAGATATGAAAAACACAATTATAAAAGCAAGTATATTTTCGAAAATCCCATAATTGTACAACTTGCAAGTACTGGTTGCCCGTTGTATGTTTTGTAACCCATATAGATGGGCCTTGTAAAACATCAAAAAAGTTGATGGGCTTGATGGCTAAGATATGATCTAATGATAGTTGTAGAAATGTTTAAACTTAATAAGTGAAACAATTTATGAACATAAATGTAGAGGCAGCCAGCCAACTAATGTAATTTCTGAATTCTAATATTATTTGCTTCAATGTAATTCACTCCTCATTTAGCTCAAGTTCTTTATGATGTGCATGCCACTCAAAGTAATTAAAATTGAACAACAAATTTTAACTAAACAACTAGTTACTATTATTTACCTCTTCCTTTTCTATACATGTGAAGGGTTAGATGTTGATTAATCTTTCTACATGAACCATGTTGAATGACCCCGACCTTAAACTTTAAGATTTAGAGCTATCACTCATTGCTTTTACTTCCATTCGGAAAAATGAAATGAAGGTCACAATCCATATGCAACGTTATTTTAACCGAATCAAGAACCCACACTTTCCACCTAGTCTTTGTTGTCCCCTTCAATTCCAATGACATTGTACGTTTCATTAAAGAGGATTGCACATAATTTGATTGCAATCAAATTTGTCTAAATTAGCATTCGACTCACTGATGGATGGAGTTGTCGGAGATTACTATATAGGTAACCTGTGATCACGAAGATGCCTATCGTGATCACTGCAACAACGACCAAAAAAAAAAAAAAATTTGAACAGGGCCAAAAGTTATGAACCTTTTCCTTTAGCTCTCTTCCTATAATTCCTCTTCCCCATAGCAAAGAATGTACCGTATGCTCCCACATTTTTCACATTTGCACCTTATTAGGATTAAGATTTTATGGATCAGATTAAATGAATGATGCTCGAAAGTACAAACTGTTAACTAATTCTATCTATCTAACGATTCGATAAAACTTCTACGATTATCAATCGACTAATATATAGGACACTGAACTTCATGATTAGTGATAATTTCAAGTTTAGCACTTGTGTTATGTAGCTTAAGACAAACCAAGGAACATACAGTACACATTAAGAGATTTAAATGTGGAGCATAAATAGAAACACTTTGAAGGCTTTGTATGCATAATGTAACTTTTATCTGGTTCATTTTAATGGTAGTTGTCAAGAAAGGACTTGGTATATTACTTTCCTAAAGTTGAAGGAAAACTATAAAATCTTGCATTCTTCCTCAAAGACATCAACATTGGTAGTAGTACTGAAGATCAAAAAGATAGAAACAGAGCATTTGTGTGATGTAAATTGTGTTGAAATTAAAGCTTCATAACTAACCCATATCATTTTCTTTTTGACGTACCGAGAACAACTAAAGCAATTTTCTGAACTTTAGCTCATAGTAGCACAACTCACTTTGTAGATTGTCATACACATTAATTTATTGAAGACTTAATTCCTGCAGCCACGGATTCGAGGGGTTCCTCCTATTTGCAGCATAGTCACTCTTAGTTAGTTACTATTCTTGCTTAACTTGTTATTATTGGTTCGGCATTAGCTTAATTTTTAAAATTGACCGACCAACCCATGATGATATGTAAATATGGCAATGCGAAATTTTATTTCTGTCATCCCAAGCCAAAGTGTAGGGTATAGTACAATAAAAATATATATATATATATATATATATATATATATATATATATATATATATATATATATATATATATTCCTTACTCTTATTAGTTTGACTATATATTATTTCAAATAAATTATATTTTCTAGTAGATACAAGATAATACAATTATATAGATCGTTGTAATGGATAATTTTTATTTCTTATAAAAAATAATACATATCTCTACTATTATATAAAAAGACGAAACATTGAAAGTTTTGGTACCTATTTTTTGGTATGTAGTGAATTTACTTATTTATCCTTCATTATAAAGAAAAATATATACGAAGCTATACTATTAAAACTCTTAAAATAAATAATAAGATAATATAATTAATGGTAAGTAGTCGATTGCCTTTTTTCACACGTTTACTTTTAATTGAAGATATTCCCTTTTATAAACACCTAAAAACATCAATTGTATCATATCTTCTAATCATTGATATTTTCTTTCGAATTAAAACACGTTACCTTTTTAATTTAAAACTAATCTTACAATCATTAATATATACCTGAAAATATCACATCATATTACCTAAAAAAATCAATCGTATCATATCTTGCAATCATTAATATTTTCTTTTGAATTAAAACACGTTACCTTTTTAATTTAAAACTAATCTTACAATCATTAATATATACCCGAAAATATCATATCACATTTTTCAATTAGTAATAAAATATATAAAAATATGTATACGTACGTTGTTTATAATAAGGAAACATTAGTATAATCAGTAAACATTAGTATATTAAATTATATTAAATTAAAATTAACTAATTATATAATAGTCGAAACATAAAAAATTTTGGTACCTATTTTTTTGTATATGTTTTTTATTATTTCGTGAATTTACTTATAATTTAACCTTTATTATAAAGAAAAATATATACAATATCTATGCTATTAAAACATCTAAAATAAATAATAACATAATATAATTAATGATAATTAGTCGATTGTCTTTTTCACATTTACTTTTAATTGAAGATATTACCTTCTATAAACACTTAAAAACATCAATCATATCTTCAAACCATATCATATCTAGCAATAATTAATATATACCCAAAAATATCACATCATATCTTTTAATCACTAACAAAAATATAATAAAAATTTGTATACTACGAATAATGATCATTAGATTTTTAGTAAAAAAATCAAAATCTTTATATCTAATGATTAAATATATTATATTCAAGGTTCGAATTCTATCAACAACATAATTATTTTAAAATTTTATAATATATTTTTAAACCATGCATATCATTAATTAAATTTATATTAAATTATTAATATTAAAATTAAAATAAAATATTGTAAATAATGATTATATAAAAATATAATTGTGACATAAAATAAAATTTGTTACGTATCAAAAAAATCCGTGCATCGCACGGGTTTTAAGCTAGTCATGATAAAAGGCTTACTAATAGGCTTTTTTTGCTAAATAGTAATAGGATAATTAGTATAATTATTATTTATGATTTATTCGTGACATAAATTTGTGAGTAATTTTTATGAGTTATTCGTAAACAATTACTCGAGTAATGTTCATGAGTTATTCGTAAATACACGATCGTGAAAAAGTTTGTAATCTATATTTACAAGATGTTCAGAATCGTTTGTTAATAATATTTTTTCCTAACACATCGAGCTCAAACACAATTTTTGGTTGATTGATATTCTCAAGCTCGTGTTTGAATTCGATAATATTTTAACTATCTCTTTCCACACTAAATGAAAAGTATTAAAATTGCAGCCTTTACGAAACCTTTTTTAGATCCCGTGTGTTCACAATACTGAAACTCGACCCCCATTTTATTTTTGGTAACCCATATGGTCATTATATTTTGCTGGGCTGGTACAACATCAAAAAAACTGATGGACCTGATGGCTAAGCTATTTATCTTATGATAGTTGTCGAATTATATTTTAGGCTTAATGATCTTTTGGTCCTTCAAGTTTGCGCAGTTATACCCATAAAGCCCTAAGGTTTAAAGTCGTTCCTTTTCGCCCCTCCAACTTAAAAAATGTATCTTTTAGCCATAAATCGTCATCTTTGGCCTTTAAAAGGCGACGGTTTTGTGTCAAAAAGATGACGGTAAAGTGGCTAAAAGGTATATTTCTGAAGTTGGAGGGGCAAAAAGGAACGACTTTAAACCTTAAGGCTTTAGGGGTATAACTGCGCAAACTTGAAGGGCCAAAAGGTCATTAAGCCTATATTTTACTTGGAAAATTTTGTTGTCCCCTTCAACTCCAATAACACCGTACATTTCATCAACGATGACTGCATGTAATCTAGATACACACTCCATAGCGTTATTTGATTATATTTATACTAGCTTATAACCCGTGCATTGCACGGCTTCTTTTTTAATATCTATAATTATATTAATTTTTTTAATTTTATATGTTATTAATTTACATATCAAATTTTGATAAAAAATTGATATATATGAGATTTTACACATTCGGTTTAATAAATTCTTAAAATTTGATTTGGATGATTTTACAGCTCACGTAAAATTAACAAAATAATCTTCAATTTAGTGATGCTTTAACAATTATTTTCCAATTAAACCTACACAGAAATAAAAGAGAGAAGAAAATCGACGATTTTTTATGTAGAAATTTCTATTCGATTTATGAATTCTACGTATAATTCGTTTTGATTATCAAAATACCCTTGTTATTATTTGAAGATAGTTTTACTAACAACCAAAATAATTATAATAATAAGTGTATGAGAGATTTTGTCCAAAATTTTGATAATCGATAGTCTGGTCCTTTGTAAAACAAAATAAATAAGAAACGTAAGATCTTAAAATAAATAGAAGAAAACCATTTGATCTAGCAAAAAAGAAATATTTTATAATTTAATATGTTATAAACTAAAAAGTGTATTTATATTGAAATACGAAAAGGTGTATGTCAATGATTTAAATTATATATAATTAGGTTTTTTACATTGAATAACATTATCAATGTAAGTCTTCTACATTGAGTAGGTGTTAGGTCCGATAAGATTGTAGAAGGGGGGGGGGGTTGAATACAATCTTTACCAATTTATCAAAATTTATTCGTTAAACAATTTTCACTTAAACGAATATTTTGTGCGGAATAATATAACACAAATTTCAAGTTGAATATAACAATATATTAACTTGATGGGTGTTACAATTTCAGTACAGATTAATTATCAAGTTGATAAAAACTAATTAGAAAATTCGACATGAACTTTTATAATTTAGTTAATAAAAAACAAGATAAGAACTAGGAAACTTAATTCGCTAGTAGTACAAGAATCACAAATAATCAAGTTCTACCGGATAAAATATTACAAAGGAGATGAACTTGATTTTCTAGGAATTAATTTGTTCTTGCTTGAGAGAGAGAGAGAAATGGAGGCTGCTGAATTTTCTGGATGAAATGTTATGTTCGTGTATCTCACTTGTGGCTGCTGTCATCTGCATCTTTTATACAATTTGCTGACTTGAACTGATATAACTATCGGTATGACTATCCAACCAGCTTAATATGACTGTCATTTGTACTAATATAACAATCCATTAATTCAATATGACAGTCGGTATGACTATCATTTGAATTAATATGACTGTCCCATTTTTCTTTTGGCCTAATATAACAATCGGTATAACAATCAGTTGAGCTAATATGACAATCACATAATTCTTTTACCTGAATATAACTCTCGGTATAACTTCCTCAATTTAACAAACAAAATCTCACGGCTGTTTGTTTATTTTTGAAAGAAAAGAATATCTGAACTGCTGGCAGCTGATGACCAGTCTCAGGAGGAAGAGAGTGCCTGTCACGCGCTCTTTTACTTGTTTTCTATCTCGCGCGTGTAACACACGCGCGCCCTGGCGCGTTCCACTTTTCCAGCCGATAGCATGCATGCATGAGACAGACTTGTCTGTTTTTGAATTGTCTTGACTGTTTTGTTTATTCCTCTTACATATCACATCCGACACATACAACATTAACCAATGAATTGGATCGGTAACTGGGCTGGATTTACAAGCCCAACATTTCTTTTATTTTTTTTATTTTTCTCAGCCCAGATTCTTTATGATTCTTTTGGCCCATTTTTTTTTTAAAATTTGGTCCAACAGAATAATCAAGCAGCCCAATTTCTTTTTATATTTAATTTAATTATTTTATTTAATCAATTAATCATTTAGAAAAGTAATGATTAATTAATTAAATTTATAATTAAATCAAATAAGATTAATACATTAATTCAAAGTTAATTAATATGATAATTAATTTAATAAATAAATTAATTCAGAATGAATTAATTTATTAATTAAATAAATTACATAATTATATTAATTAAATGAGAATTAATATAAATCACTTGATAACCAATTCTTTTTCGAGAACCACTGAAAGTAATAAAGAATTACCACAGAATTGTTTGTTGACGCTCGATGCACGGTCTGGTTCATGAGCGACTAACTCCAACGGCTTTTCTTTATTTTTGACTCTAAGCTTACCAGTCTTGACAGCTTGAACCATTGAAGTTAATGATAAACAACCACTGTTTAATGTTGACACTCGATGTACTGTCTGGTTCATGAGTGACTAACCGCAATGACTGTTCTTCATATATTGACTTTAAAATCTGGTTCCTTTTCTTTTCTTTTTCCCTTCTCTCTCTATTAATTCTTCTGTACTATCTCTGTCATTGTCGAAATCTCTGTCACTTTAAATGAATCCACTTCTTTAACGAATACTTCACTGAGGCTTGATCAGATGTCTGAACTTCTTTCAATGTAGTAATTCCTCAAGTCTGTAGATTGACCTTGATCTTTTTCTTCTGACAGATAATACTATCTGAGATTCCTTGTGACAGTCTATATACTATTTACTATTACAATCTTGTTTAAGTTGAGTTGTATCCTTGAACTACAAATAGGCTACATCATATGCCTTTCAGTAGGATTAATGCAAAAATTCGTAATTATATTTTCTCATGAGATTCTAAGTGTCTCTATTTGAATAATAATTATTAAATCATCATTAAATTAAAGATAATTTTATGAGTTTCGCTTGAATTGTAAAATCATCCAAATCAGATATCTAGATCTCAAGATAGAACCCAAATAATAAATATGAATTTGTTTAAATACTAATAAATAAATAAATAAAATTCAATTTTAATACAACCTTTTTTAATTATATCGTTTAAAGATTATAATTTCTTTTTAAAATTCAATTCTAATAGAACCTTTTTAATTGTATCTTTTTTAGATTATAACTTTATTTTTAAAATTTACTTCCAAGGCAACCATTTCTAATCATATCCTTTTTAGATTATAATTTCCTCTTTTAATATGATATAATCTTGATCGTCTATTTTTAAAGATATTAGATTTGACGGTTGAGATTATTTTGGCAGTATTATGAGTTTCGCTTGAATTGTAAAATCATCCAAATCAAATTTCTAGATCTCAAGATAGAGCCCAAATAATAAATATGAATTTGTTTAACTACTAATAAATAAATAAATAAAAGTCAATTGTAATACAACCTTTTTAATTATATCCTTTCAAGATTATAATTCCTTTTTAAAATTCAATTATAATAAAACCTTTTTAATTTTATCATTTTTAGATTATATTTTATTTTTAAAATTTACTTCTAAGGCAAATTTTTCTAATCATATCCTTTTTAGATTATAATTTCCTCTTTTAATATGATATAATCTTGATCGTTTATTTTTAAAGATATCAGATTCGACGGTTGAGATTATTTTTGTAGTACAGTGACGAAATTTATGGATAAGATCTCTCTATGCTTATTATATATAAGGATATAATAATTCATAACTCGTGCAATGCATGGCTCCTCTTTTAATATCTATAATTATATTAATTTTTTAAAATTTTAAATGTTATTAATTTACATATCAAATTATTGTTATATATATATATATATATATATATATATATATATATATATATATATATATATATATATATATATATATATATATAAGATTTTACACGTTCGATTTAATATTTATACTCTATCTTAAATTCTTAAAATTTGATTTGGACGATTACAGCTCACGTGAAATTAACAAAATAATCTTTAATTTAGTGATGGGTCAATAATTGTTTTCTAATTAAATCTACGCAGAAACAAAAAAGAAAAGAAATTGACAATTTTTTACGCTGAAAATTCTATTTTATTTATAAATTCTACTTATAATTCATTTTGATTATCAAAATATCCTTATAATTATTTAAAGATAATTCTACTAACAACTATATACAATTTTAATAATAAGTGTAGGAGGGATTTTGTCCAAATTTTTGATTATCGGTAGTCTAGTCCTCCGTACGACAAAAATCTTAAAACAAATAGATGAAAATCGTTAGATCTAGCATTAAAAAATATTTTATATTTTAATATGTTATAAAATAAAAAGTGTATTTATATTGAAGTACGAAAATGTATATGTCAACTATTTAAATCATATATAATTAGGTTTTCTACATTGAATGGCATTATCAATGTAGGATTTCTACATTAAATAGGATTAATGTAAAAATTCGTAATTATATTTTCGTTTGTTTGAGATTCTGTGTATTTCCATTTAAATAATAATTATTAAATCATTACTAAATTAAAGATAATTTTATGTATTTTGCGTGGATTATAAAATCATCCAAATTTGATTTTAGATCTCAAAATTTAGCCCAAATAATAAATATGAATTTTTTTTATACTAAAAAAATAAATAAAATTCAATTCTAATGCAAGTTATTTTAATTATATCCTTTTCAGATTATAATTTTTTTAAAAAATTCAATCCTAATACAAACTTTTTTAATTATATCCTTTTTAGATTATAATTTTCTTTTTAAAATTCAATTCTAATGCAACTTTTTCTAATAATATCCTTTTTAGTATATATATATATATATATATATATATATATATATATATATATTAATATGATCTAATCTTGATCGTCTATTTTTAATCCAACTTATCATATGATTTTGGTTTTACAGCGATCAGACCAAAAATTTGGATAAGATCCCTCTTATTCTTATTATATATAAGGATATAATTTGTTCGCATGGAAAGGTTTATTCAACAAGTATTTGGATCCCGTAAAGACAAGTATCGACTCTAATCCGTAAAACTTAACATGATTCTTGATATTTCCTTTCTTGGGATCCTTTATATCTCTTTTCATCCTTTATATTAACAACAAGCTCTACGATTTACTTGAAAGGGTTAATCAATAAAAACCCCTTTTGTTCTCTTGCCCCACTTAAAGATGACCAACTCCTCCCTACCTCCATTAAACGTAATTTTGTTTAAAATTTTTTTGAAAGGTTGAAAGTCGTTCCTTTTCGCCCTCCCAACTTCAATAATGTACCTTTTAGCCACAAACCATCGTCTTTGCCCTTTAAAAGGCGACGGTTTTGTGTTAAAAAGACGACGGTAAAGTGGCTAAATGGTACATTTCTGAAGTTGGAGGGGCAAAAAGGAACGACTTTAAACCTTAGGGCTTTATGGGTATAACTGCGCAAACTTGAAGGGTCAAAAGGTCATTAAGTCTAAATTAAAATAATACTTATGAAAGAAAAAGGTACACCTATAATTTTATTTTTATCTTGTTCTACAAGTCTACTATCTCTACCAACTTACTTACTGTGCTTGTGAGCTAAAAGCTTGCCATTAAAGAATCAAAGATATGGTCAAGTGACAAATGATTTTTTTTGTTGTTTTTGATATGTTGTAAGAAACTTTTTCAAGTAAAATCCACCCCAAACAGAGGTACTCTTTTAGCTTATATATACATGCAACGCACATCATTTAAACTCTTTCTTATCATTTCTTGCATCAACATATAACAGTGTTTACGGCCTATAGGGATAAGGGTCTAGATTAAATTAATACGCTTGCTTGCTGTCAAAATCTAAACAGTAATCATACAATAAAGTATGGAACATGTTTAGTAATATGGACCTTACACCATGCTCCCGAGTTTTAAAAAGGGACGAACAAGTGGAGAATAAAGCAAATAACATAATTTGCACTCCTATTCATGCTCCCCGAGTATTTTTTAAAGATGAAAGCAAGTGAGAGGTAGTGAAAAATTTATAAATTTTCATTACAAAAATGGGATGAAAGTAAAAGCAAGTGGTGTGATTAATTGAAAAACACTTGATATTACAAATATACCCTCACTACTTGAATTATAACATTTTGAATTTAAGGACTGAATTGTAACTTGACAATCATTTACATCCTTTCCTTCCTACTCGGGAGCATGTTAATTAAATCAAATTTGCTCTATAATTTTTAAACTCGGGACCAAGTTAATAAAATATTTTACCTTCACTATCAATTACTTCCTCTTACATCCATTTATTTTCTTCCCTTAAAAAACTCAGGAGCAAGGCTTTATTTTCCATTATAAATAGCATAGAATTCCCTCACTCTTTCACTGTATTCTTCCGTCCTCCGTTTGTATTCAGTATTTACACTCTTCTTCATCTTTTTCTCCTCTTCAAAAAACGTGTGTTTTTTGAAAAGACAAGTGGATGTTGTATGCTCATATGTCTTCTGCTATGTACCAACACAATGAAAAGACTATTTTAATTATTGTTTAAAAGTATTATGGGTTTGATAAATCAGATTATGTTTTACGTTTCAGTGCAACAAATTTTCAGACAGTCAACCTGTTTTATTTGTAGCTCAAGCTGTAAATGAGCCGATACACTCGTGAACGGCTCGACATTCGGCTCGAAAAAAGCTCGGTTCGTTCGATTCGGTTACAAATGAGTCGATCTTAAACATGATTCTAATGATCGATTTATAAACGAGTTAAACTTGATCACGGAAAAGTTCGACTCGCTAGCTCGTGAACAAGATCGATTAACGTGCTCGTGAGCTTAGCTCATGAACATGTTCGTGAATAAGTTCGATAATGGAGCTCGTTAACATGCTCGTTATATGAGTACATTACCGGTGCATAAACAAATTCGATAAATAATCTCGTATATATAATATATGTTTATTATTATAATATATTCTCGAAACTCTTATTAATTGTACATCATAAATAAATTTTTACTTTTGATTTATAGAATATCAGGGGATAATATAGTAAATGTATAATCTATGTCAAAATTTACATACAAGATTGTAATTTCTATGTAAGAATACTAACATTTTTGTATGTCTATGATATTTTATAGATTTTATGTAAAAAAAACTATTATTTTTTTTATGATTATGATGAAAGTAACCATCATTAATATTTTAAGTTTACAATATATAAATTTAACTTAATTTATATTATTTTGTATGAAAATCGATATTTTTTTTACGATTTATAAAAAAATGAGTCAACTTCTAAGTAGATTACAAGTTTCTCATAAAATATTAATAAGAATGTGTTTATCAAATAATTTAGATTTAGTCGTTAGTACAATTTCATGAACAAGGTTAATGAGTTGTTCGAAGTAAAAGTTCGTGAACAAACTCATGAGACATATATCGTTTGTTAAGAAATTATCGAGCTCGAGTTCGATAATTTCTTAACAAACGATATATGAACATTCAAAAGTTCAGCTTGGTCGACTCATTTACACCTCTATTGTAGCACTGTTAGCTCGCTTTAGCTTTGTGATAATTGAATGTCTTTTCCAATAAATTTCATACGCTATGTATTTAAATAATTGGGGGGTGTTAATAATATTTAAGGTGGCATCGTTTACATATAAATCCATTTACTATGGTAGATGCTCCATATTATGTCAAAAAATATACATTCCCGTTAAATATTTACTGATAATCACATCTGTTTATACATGGATGGTGTTTTGTCAAGAAAATAGTGTCTATTTTGTTTTGTTTTTGTTGTTGCAGTTAAACCAGTAATGATGACGAAGTCACTAGTTTGAGGTTTTATAAATCCAAATTAGAGCCCAGTAATATGATGATAAATTTACATCGAACATACTTGCACCTTAAGTAGATTGGACAAGCTCAGCTTCATTACTATTTATGAGCTTTTTAATTACCAAGAAGATCACGAAAATTTAATCATCACAAATTGACAACAGTTACAAGATAACTAGGTAGTTGGTCAAGCAGTCAATTCAAGAGCAAATTACACAGGACTGAAACTATTTGGTTTTTTTGAAGATTTTAACTTAAACTTAACAACACAGCATATTCTTTCCTAGTGTTTATACCCAAAGATAGGGAAAAAACACTTGAAGTACTTAATAAGATAAATTACACAAAGTACAATGGAAGGGGAACAACAAGAACATATACTTGCCCCCAAATATAAGGTCATAACTGCTTTACCCCATATATTGAAAAAATATATGAAGTATCTATCAAATGCATTATGCAAAAAATTAAGTACGATGTTGGAGCAAAGAGTTATTGTTTCAAACATTTAGTTCGAACCTTTTTGCAAAGCAAATTTTACACAAAAACTTATGTTGATCCAGACATAAAATTGCGAAGATACTAACTACGAAGTGAGAACAAAAGTATTTCCCATTCATTAAGTCATTGGCATACATGAGACAACATTTCTGTTTCAGTGATTTGTACCTTTTCACTTCCCTAGTGAGTCTAAAGCTTTAAAGATAAAAGTGAAATTTTGAGGGATAGAAAGTCTGATCAATTGAGTAATTCATAATATATATTATAGGCCAACAAGTCCTTTCAAGCCTACAAGGCCTTTCAAGCCTTTTTATAATTTACTAATTTGTCCTTCCATCATATAAATATTAAAAAAATGTTTGCCATGGGAATTAAACTCATGACCTCTATGTCAAGAATGAATTTTTTTCACACCTTCAACCACTACACCAAAAAAAAAAATTAAAATCTTTTTATAACTCATTAACTACAACACCAAGAACTCGTTTGTTATAATGTTCAATATTTTTATTAATTCATATATTTTATAATCAAACCCGAGCCGAATTGTTTATATTCAAACTTTTTTTTAAATAGGTTCATTTCGAACTTTCGAGTTACTCGATCTCGGCTAATAAAATTTTTGAATTTAGTTTGATAGTGTTCGAGTTAAACTCGAACTTTAGCAATTTAAGTATTTTACCGATCGAGCAAAATTCAAGTTTTAAATTACTCGATTTTTGAGGTTCGCACGACTAATCGGACTCTTAATATTTAAATTTGATAAATATTATAAATATATTTCAATGTAAATATTCAATATGTTATATAATTCATATATTTTATCGAGTTGAACCCGAGTCGAACTGTTAATATTCAAACTTTTTTCAAAATAGATTAAATCGATTCGAGATTTCAAGCTTTATGACTCAAGTTTCGAGGTTAAAATTAAAGGACCAATTGAATTTTTATTAATTCATATATTTCATAGTCAAACCCGAGGCGAATTGTTCATATTCAAACTTTTTTTGAAATAGATTCAATTCGAACTTTCGAGTTACTCGATCTCGGCTAATAAAATTTTCGAATTTAGTTTGATAGTATTCGAGTTAAACTCGAGCTTTAACTATTGATGTACTTTACTGAGCAAAGTTCAAGTTTTAAATTACTCGATCCTTGAGGTTCGCGAGACTAATCAAACTTTTAATATTTAAAATTTTTAAATATTATAAATATATTTTAGTGTAAATATTCAATATGTTATATAATTCATATGTTTTATCGAGTTGAACCCGAGTCGAACCGTTCATATTCAAACTTTTTCCAAAATAGGTTAAATCGATTTGAGATTTCAAGCTTTATCAGTCAAGTTTAGAGGTTAAAATTAAATGACCAATTGAACTTGAGCTCGAGTTAAAGCTTGACAGAACTTTTTAGCCGAGTTTGAGCTCGAGTGTGGCAGTATTCGACTCGAATCGATTACACCCCAATTTTATTGCTATTGTGTAAAATATTTTGATAGACTAGAAAAAGATAATTTAAGGAAAACAAAACAAAAATTATTATGGATGAGATTTGAACTTCATATTAATTATTAGATAAATATTTAGATAGATAAAACACATAGTTATGTCAAAAATATTCTTTAAAAAATAGATTATAGATACTCTTTTAAAAATATTAGATTTAAAACGTCTAACTATATTACTGAGATATGATACTTAGTAGTTAATATATCACAATGTACATGAATACAAACCAAAATTTTAGCTAATTTTAATATAAATTACAAGAATATTAAATCAGTGTCACCACCACGACATGCACCACTACCAAAATTATCAAAATTTTATATGTAATAACAAGAACACCACCACTTGCACCACCAAAATCACCAATATCAAAGTAAAATCACTAGGAATTCAAATAAAGTTACCAAAACTTAAACGTAAATCACTAAAAAATTTGAACGCAAATTACAAGAATATTCCAGATTTGGAATTGTGTAAATGTTCGAAACAGTTGGTAATGGTGCTGATGGTAGTAAAGTGAGTAAAAATGCCATCGATCGACGTTACAAACTTATATCTATTGAGAGAGGAATGAATGAATTAGTGGAGGTGTGATTAAGAATGTGATTGGAATTCGTGACAAACATGTTGGAATTCGTGACAAACATGTTTCTCAGTTACTTTCGGAGTGGCGGTCGATTTGGTGACAAAAAAAGATCGCAGAGTGATGATGGTTTATACACACACTCCCTCTCTCTCACCTACTCACATACATTATACCTATGTGTGTATATAGTGAACGATGATGACAAATGTAATGAGGTGGTGATAACGGCAGTATAAAGCAAGTGACGGTGTCTAAGGTCGTCGAAAATGGAAGGATCATAGGAGTGGATGTGGGTGAAGGTTGAGATGTAAATTAGATTTGAATGCTTGACCATGATTAGTTTTCGAGTCTCCTATCTGGAAATGATCTTATTTAGGACTTGTCTATATATAAACACGTGAGTCTAATGACTCATGTTAGATTTTTAAATTAGTATTGTTTAATCATTCCCATTTATATTTTTTAAATTATTAGATGTGATTGTATTGATCTAATCATATATGAAATTCAGGTAAGAAATTTGAGTTATTACTAGTGCCCATAAAAAATACCACACTAATGACGTATAATGTTTCAAAAATTAGAACCGCCTATTTATAAAAAATAAATCAAAACAACAATATTTTATGAATTTAAATGGTGTTTGCACGGGCTATCAGAGTAATAGTGGGACTACAAATATGTTGACAATGGAGGCCTTTCACTTCTTATCAATAAACATATTATGAGTCCATGGCAACTGCTTCTTGGAGTGGGGGCATCTTACGAGGAGACGAAATGTGCGACTTGAGGGGACTGGATGATCCGGTCAACCTTCTCTCCTTTGGTTGCACAATACCAACGGTTCCTAAAATTTTCGTCACTTCATTTGCAAGCTCTAAAATCGTGTCTTCTTCATGGCCTGATAAATAGATTCAACAAAGAGATGTTTTAGATCGTGCATGAAATAAGTAGAATGGTGTACTGGTGTACAAAAAAGCTTTTCATTCCAAGCAAACAGTATGCATGCTTACCAATATCAAACAGAGCTTTTTCCAATGAGAAGATATAATCTCTATTGTTACCACACGGACCAGATGCTGTTGCAATTTGCCTGATAAGAGCATATAAGAGGATTAGGCACATCGATCAAGGTAAAAAGATATTTATATAAAGAGAACAGGTAAGGAAAGTCATAAACCCACCTTGCCATGTCCTCCAATGGGGCAGGCCCTAGGTAGTACTTATTCGACTCTTTGTCAGGAGTAGATGTAAATCTGCAAAAGATATACTTGCAATTGAGCTTCCATGTATTAATGTGAAATATGTTACATTTCTCCTTTATTTCATATAGTAAAGTTCGAAGGCGGGAGATAATATGGATGGAAGAATTTAAAAAAAATGCAGAATCTAAATTACACTATCATTCCAGTGACGGCAGGCTGTACGGAATCTTCTTCCTGGAGAAAGAAGAACACACATCATATAAGAAGGCAAGCTAAGAGAAAAAACTTCAAAGATATATGCCAATGAATCATGTACAAGCTTGCCTTGAAGAATTCCATAATTGTCTTCTCGTCATACTCGCATTCTCTTCTCTCTAAATACTGAACATGTAAAATATAATCAGTACAATTAAATCAAAAGGCTGAACAAATGTGAAATTGAAACCCGGAAACTAAAATAGCTGGCTAATCCAATCACTGTTATTACAATAATCAATTAAAACATTTGTAACATGAATGCGACCTACCTCCATTGTAGCTCTTTCTTTCTCCGGACCACCTCGAACACAAAATGCTGCACCCCACTGATAGAAAACCGAAGTCTTAGGAAAAATGTAACTAATATATAAATTCATGGATCAAGCTTAGCAATGTGGTATGACCATACGATCACACATACACACACACACAGTAAAGTATGAAAGATGGGTTACAACTTACAGCTTACATCAAACAACGATATACAGTAATACAATATACATAACAAATATTTGAGTATACACTTACGCAAATGGCTCCTTCAGCATACTCCAATGTGCAATTCTTGCGGGGTGTTCAGGTGTACCTCTATGATCGATGCAAGCTGAAACATACCAAACAAACATCAACATACAAACCAAAATCAAAACAGTCACTTAATTATTTAAATCTCCGTTACACAAACACTTACCAAGATCAAAAACCCGTTTGTAGTTCTTATAAAATATAACCAATCACTTTCTCATCATACTCAAATCCCGGGTTCCACACCAAAGAACCTTCACCATTCCATCAATTCATGCATATAAGACCTAGAGAGATCAAATAATCCATATGCAGCATTGACAGTCATCTATAATCTAGTTGATGGGGCAACTGCAGATGAAGATTCAAACTATATAAAGTCACTTTCCCAACCCCTAAACCTTCCAATCTCGCCCACCTAAACCTAAATAGCAAAAATTACCCTTCTCTACATATGGTTATTGAGTTTCTTGTTGGAGCACATGCTTGTCCAATCCAAGTAAAATGAACCATTTTGCTATTCATATATTTGTCGAAGTTTATCATGGACTGAGGACTTGACTAATGGCCATTCTGAGAAACATTTTCTTTTAATTAGAATTAGAAAGAGCAAAAGAAAGCTACTAAATATTTTATGCGAGTAGATAGCTTGGTACTACTTGAGTTATTGTAGCTTCTTGTATACTGGTGCATATCAAGTAATCTGACTATGTAAAGTTGCAGGTGGGATACATATTGTGCTCTAAGTGCAAAGTGTTCAAATGTGTTACCTTTCCAAATTACCATTGTTAGAATATAACATAAGTTTTAGAGGGAGGCCTTATATGGATCTTATATTATATTCTAACAGTATGCTAATTAGAAACTTCGATCAAGGCGCGCGAAACATTTCCCGTACTTGCTTATAATAAGATAAGATCTATGAGAACAAATCAAGTCTAGTAAATGTTAGAGATGGTCATTTAATAATTTAGAAGACACACAATGGCACATTGTCTTGGCGTCATTGTCTCGGCTAATGGTTACATCGGGCGTGGTGATTTTGTAACAAAACCTCGCCACACACTAGGAGGGGACAATGCATGAATGAAGAAAGCTAAACAACACATGTACAATGTACCACTGTAGGAACCAGAACAAACGGAAGTAGGAATATCTGAGTGGTATATGATCAAACAACTGACCAAGTCATAAACATAAATCAAGCAAATGAATTGAGTGCTTTCTTCTTCATTCACCAACTGGTTTTTCTATGCTTGACAAGCATATTTCGCAAGTGCTCAATTGAACAAACACGAAGGAAAACCCAGAACAGAGACATAATAGCACGCATACAGTTTTTTAAGCCATAAAAAGGTACAAGGCAAGTATAACTTTCTACTGAACTAAACAGCAAATATGTATTACCATTCATTTAACAGTATTTAATTAAAATAGCCATGAACAAACGTGTTAAAAATTGATATTAAGAACTTGTTGGTGGTACTTCTCTCAAATGGAGCCTCCAGACTTTTAAGTTCTGAGACCTAACATGCATGTTCACGTTTTCTTATTTGATCACAAGTTTAGTCAAGAGATGCCACTGCAGTTTTTAATCACTCTATCAGCAGTGAAATAAGCAAAATGATTGAGACTAAAAATAAAAAATCAGACTTCTTGCTTTTTAAAATTTGTTACTTATTCCATTTCTGAATTGAATAACTTGTATGAAATTACTTGTTAGTCACTGTAATTGTTGTGTTTACTTCCTCGTACAGTCGTACTGAATTTGGTTTATATGGTGTACACTGTTCAAATTCTAAAGAACACCAACTTTGAAGGAAAAGCACATTGAGTCATGATCACCTGAAGCAGTGCAACGTCAAATTTTGTAAGAAAAACAGAACTCCATCCCTTTATGTACACACTGATATGAGATATCTGATTGTAGACATGTAACGGTAAAAAGGCATTTTTGGTGTCCAAACTTGACGAGTTTTGACAATATGGTGTTTGTACTTTTAAAACTATCAATTTGGTGTCCGAAACCGGATAATCCGATAATCCTTTCTATTTGGCGTTCGTGCCGGTTTTTTTAACCGATAACCAATAAAAAAAATTTAAAAATTAAAAAAAAATGAATAATATTATACTTGTGTTTCCGAAAAAAATGAATACTTGTTTTTCCGAAAAAAATAAAAAACATTATACTTGTTTTCCGAAAAAAATATAAAATATTATACTTGTTTATCCCATTGGTGTCATTTCGTGTTTTTGAACTTTTAAACTAATAGCTTATAAACCATGCAATTCACTACTGTTAAAGTATTTTATTTTCGAGTTGTACTCTTCTGTTAATCAAATCGTTAAATTAATTCAGAAAAATTGCTTTTTCTTGCAAAATACATTAATTTTTTTGATGCACATACATGGGGTCCATTATTATTATTATTATTAAGAATATAACATAATAATAATAATAATAATAAACCCCCATGTATGCACATCGGAAATTTGTTTTTCCGAGTATATATTTTACAAGTATAATTTTTTTTTCAGAAAAACAAGTATATATTTTTTCGGAAAAACAAGTTTTCATTTTTTTTTAGAAAAACAGGTTTCCTTTTTTTTTTTTTGAAAAAACAAGTGTAGTTTTTTTAATTTTTTCGTAAAAACAAGTTTAATTTTTTTTTTCATTTTTTTCGGACAAACAAGTATAATATTATTCATTTTTTTTTTTAATTTTTTCATTTTTTATTTGCTACCGGTTAGAAAATCGGCACGGACACCAAATGGTTAGCCGGTTTCAGACACCAAATTGATAGTTTTTAAAGTACAGACACCATATTGTCAAAACTTGTCAAGTTTGGACACCAAAAATGCCTTTTTACTGACATGTAACTGATAGCAATATGATTAAACAACCATGAGTAAAATGCAAAACGGTGATCGTAGTTTACACTGAATTGTAAAAAAATGACCGAACTTTTAGAATTTTATTTTAGTGACCACACTTTGTTTTTTATTTGTATTAATAGTGGCCAAATTTTTTTTTTTATTTTTAAAATAAGTGGCCAAAATTGTTTTTGATTTCTAAAATAGTGACCAAAATTGTTTTTGATTTCTAAAATAGTGGCCAAAATTGTTTTTAATTTTCAAAAAAGTACATGAAAAAAGATCGATAGCCACTAAAATGAAAATCTGAAAGTTCTGCTACTTTTTTGCAATTCAATGTAAACTACGGCAACAGTTTTGCATTTTACTCAACAACCATTAATTAAATCTCCTCTAATGCTCATAATTTATTGTCAATTTACATTTGTAACGTCTGATTTAATTTTCTCCTTGTCTATAAATAGAGCTGTAAGAGCATCTCCAATGATATTGGCTAAAATGGGTGGCTAAAATGATATAAAATAGTGATTATGTAAAATTTATTGAATCTGTAAGGTGTGTACTCCAATGGAGTTGGCTATAATGATTAGTCATATTTTAAAAATAGCAAGTTATTATTATTTCAAATTGTTAAAAATAGAATGTATTATTTAAATATGGTAATATTGATGATGTGGAGTTTTACTACAGGTCTCTAGAGATTCGACAAATATAGCCAATATGATAGGATTTTAGAGGATTATCTAAAATTTTAGATAACAGTAATGTCCCGTTGGAGATGATTATTTTTTACACAATATCTATAATTTTTATTTAAGGCATGTTTGGCACACTTTTACCTAAGGGGTTTCTATGGTTGGAGATGCTCTAAGCTTTGTAGTTTGGACATGGTTATATATACTCACTAGTAGATAGAAGTTTCTCTAT
Source organism: Saposhnikovia divaricata (assembly GCA_036435485.1). Lineage (NCBI taxonomy): Eukaryota > Viridiplantae > Streptophyta > Magnoliopsida > Apiales > Apiaceae > Saposhnikovia > Saposhnikovia divaricata. The sequence goes on along the minus strand of JAZHRN010000155.1, from coordinate 386,257 downwards.
ATATTCTTTTGCAATCCACCCGGATGTTACGGGTTTACATCTTTTGTTCATAATCTCGGAGAGAATTATGTACACATTTTTGTAACTACGTTCTATCATTTTGCCCCACAAACACATCCACTTTTGAGGAACCTGTGTATGAATTATATTTGTTTGATTACAGTTCATAGGACTGCAGAGGTGTATACGTACGTGTCAGCGCGAGCCTAATCTAAAAGTAAACGTGGCACTAACTAGGACTAGTGAAATAATGTGATTAATAACTCCAGGATTCCGAGAGAGTCGAAGTCAGTCGGTACTGCAAAATAGTTCTCTTACCGTTTTTTTATACCTCAAAATATTCAAGATGCGAGGAAAAAAATCAGACTATTTTTTGAAGTTCAACCGAGATTGTGGTATATGTTAGTTTCGCTGCTGATCACGAAAGAGTGTACAACATTCGTTTGTTTTATCTTTAGCCATTTGCAAAAGCGTCTCAAAAATCAAAATATCGATATGTGCACTCTGTCATTTCTAAGGTATACTGCTATCGTGTATTCCACTATATGAGTTTATCATGTCAATTTATGTTCAATTTCATAACTTGCTCCACAAATTTTGTATGTGTATAGTAGCTTTAAATTTGTGATGACTGATGAAAGTATGCGGTAAACATATTTATGTTCAGCTAATTTGATTGATCTTTTTCGAGTTTTGGTACATAAATCAAATGATCGGTATGTAGCATGTACGGCTGCTTAAAATTAAAATAGAAAGTGATGGCGGCTGGAGCAGCTGCGGAGGCAGCAGCGATGGAAGCAGAATTGGTAGATGTGGTGTCGATAGTGGTTGTGGAAGCTATAAGGGCAAAAATGGAAGCAGTTAGGGTGGCACCTTGGGACTTGGTAGCAATGCTGGAAGCAGATTTGGCAATTGAAGTAGCGAAAGTCGCAATGGAAGCTTTGATGATGAAAAGAGAGGAAGCTTATTTTGCTGCAGACTTAAATGCAATATGTATACTATAACTCAAGTACCACAATATATTTAACTGTCAAGTAAATGAGACTGTCTCAAACGATAATGAGACTGTCTCTTTTGTGTGTGAGAGTGTCACAATTAACTAACAGAGTAAATAAACAGCATTAAGTAAATGACAGAATATAAAGCAAGAACACCAGGAATTTTCACTTGGTTCGGCCCCTACCCAATTTATGGCCTACATCCAAGTCCCTATGCCAACTAGCACAGAGATTATATAATTATAACAATAATATAAAGCTTACAGTTTTCCCGATTACAAGTTTAAAGCCGCTTGGAAGAACCCTTCCCTTGACACACCTGTCACCTAGCAAACCTGCTACCTAGCCCACTGGCTACCTTGCCTTATGACTTGCAATCCCTATCTTAGTTGCCACAACCCGGCACAAGTATATGTAGAATGAATAAACTTTTACAACTCAATGAATGGAACTTCTAAACAAAGTATGTATAAACTTGAATGTCTTTATATAGAAGTTGTATTGCAGAGAAGCTTTGAGTCCCCCTTCTTCTTGCTGAATGAGCGAATATATATAGCACTAGAAGATGTAGCCGTTGGGAATTTGAATTCCTGAAATCATAGCTTTTAAAGAAAAAATCAATTAGATGTAAATTAGTGATTTCACATGATTAGCAATCAATCAGAATAATTATGTTGCTATGTCAAACGGCTCTATTTATAAGTTTAGGGATTTGAATGATAATCAAATCACAACTTATTCCTGAAATATATCCTAAGATATATCTTTGATATATTACCTGAAATAGATAGATATGATATCCCTGAAATATGGCAAATGACAGATTATATTCAAGATATTCGTTAGACACATGGAATCAAATCTCTAGAATTTAATTCGAAAATAATTCAAAGTATCATCCTAAAAACATGGTACTAACAATCTCCCCCTTTTTTATGATGATGAATAACTTTGAATTAGTTGCTCTTCTTGTCTTGCTCCCCTTGTCAAAAACACTTGAAGAGGCATTAAGCATATTGAACATAATCTGTATATTTAAGCAAAGACATATAAACCAAACCAAACCAAACATACCTAGTATATCCCGCTCAAAGCAGGGTCTAAGGAGGATAGGTTGTACGCAGACCATACCCCCACTTTTAGAAGCGGGGAGGCTGTTTCCGTGAAGACCCTCGGCTGAGTGCACGACATACACAGAGTATGGAAAATACAACGGAAATGATACGGAAATGGACAATGACATACCTGAGGCCCATGGCGTTCTCCACATGGGGTATACCTACCTGCGAGGATTTATGATACTCCTAGCTTGAAGCGCTCCAACCACACGGAAAGTCCCGCACAGTGATACCACCGGGCCAAGCTCCCTGCAACTGCAAAACCAGAGAACAGAAGACACTAAAAACGAAAAGTGAGAATGCTAAAGCCGAACTTCTAAAAAATCGCTAACCGAGATAAGGCAACTCTGAGGTTCTCGACAACAGAGCCACATCCTAAAAGGGAATCCACCACTCTGATACGCCGCCTCCAAGAACACCTATCCGCGAGCATGGTCTCATTTAAGTCTAAGGCCTTCAAATCCATCCTGAGCTGCTCTTCCCACGACCTTCTCGGCCTGCCTCTCCTCCTCGCCCCAACAACCGCCAGACTCTCGAGCCTCCTAACTGGGGCTTCAGCCAGCCTCCTTCGAACGTGGCCGAACCATCTCAACCTTCCTTCCCTAACTTTCGCAGAAAAAGGCGCCACTTCAAGCTCGTTCCTAAACACCGAGTTCGGGATTCTGTCCAACATCGTGCGCCCACAGGACCACCGCAACATCCTCATTTCAGCCCCTTCCAACTTGCTTACGAGAGCCTTCTTCTCCGCCCAACACTCAGAACCATATAACATCGCAGGACGGATAGCCGCTCTATAGAATTTCCCTTTCAACTTTAAAGGGACTTTCTTATCGCACATTACCCCTGACGCTAACCTCCACCTTAGCCACCCGGCCTTGATACGATGCGAGACATCGGCTTCAATCTCACCTTCCTTCTGGATGATCGAACCCAAATACTTGAATTTATCCGTCTGCGAGACGATCTGGTCTTCAATCCTGACCTCCACCCCTTCTTCGTTGGCCTCACCACTGAAGTTACACCAGAGATACTCGGTTTTAGAACGGCTCACACGTAACCCTTGGGACTCCAAAGTAGATTTCCAAAGCTCCAATTTGTCGTTCACCTCCCTCCTCGATTCCGCCACTAGCACGATATCATCTGCGAAGAGCATGCACCAAGGGACAGCATCTTGAATCCCCCGCGACATGACATCAAGGATAAGGGCGAATAGAAAAGGACTCAGGGCCGACCCCTGATGAAGCCCCATCTCAACAGGGAAGAAACGGGAGTCCTCCACTGGAGTCCGAACGCAAGAACTAGCTTGGGAATACATGTCTTGAATCACCCTAACGAACGCCGGCGACACTCCCCTCTCCTCAAGGCTCTTCCAAATAGCTTCACGGGGGATGCTATCATAGGCCTTCTCAAGATCAATGAACACCATATGGAGGTCTTTCCGACGTTCCCTGAACTTCTCCATTAGGCGTCTAACGAGATGAATGGCCTCGATCGTTGATCTCCCAGGCATAAATCCAAATTGGTTCTCTGAGATTTCAACTTCTCTTCTAATCCGACTATCAACCACTCTCTCCCAAAGTTTCATAGTATGACTGAGTAATTTAATACCCCGGTAGTTACTACAACTTTGAGCATCACCTTTATTCTTGAAAAAAGGGACCACAACACTACGCCTCCCTTCAGCTGGCATCTTAGCACCCAAGAGAAGAACATTGAACAGTTCTGCAAGCCATTGGATGCCAACCTCACCGAGACAAAGCCAAACCTCGATTGGGATAAGATCCGGACCTACCGCCTTCCCTCTAGCCATCTTTTGCAAAGCACCCTTGACTTCATCCTTGCTGATGCGCTCACAGGGATCGAAGGAAAACACAGGCGAAAGAGAGACCTCTAGTTCCACACCGACACCACTCCTCCTAGCCTCGTTGAAAAGATCATGGAAATACGAACTCCACCTGTCCTTAATAGCCTCCTCATTCAATAACACTTGGCCTGAATCATCTTTAACAAACTTAACAGAACCCAGGTCGCGCCTCCCTCTCTCCCTAGCTTTAGCTAGCTTAAAGATTGCATTCGCTCCTTCCTTGGTATCTAGGCGCTTGTACAGCCCTTCATATGCCTCCTCTTTAGCTTTCGCTACTGCCTTTTTTGCCTCTCGTCTCGCCACCTTGTATGCTTCCATCTTCCGAATCCTCTCCGGCCCTGCGCAGATCGATAAAAGCTCTTTAAAGAGCGCAAGTTTAGCCTTAACCTTATTTTGAACCTCCTCGTTCCACCACCACGACTCTTTATGACCACTGAACCTACCTGAGGAAACCCCCACCACCTTCTCGCCCACACTCCGAATGGCCTTTGCCATGTTGGACCACCTGAAGTTAGCATCTCCACCACTCGCAAAACAACCTTCGTTGAGCAAAGCTTCCCTGAATTCCGTCGCCTTCTCGCCCTTCAAGTCTTTCCAAAGGATTCTAGGTCTAAACTCCCTCTTCCTGCGAACAACACGACCACCCATGGATAGATCCATGGCCAACAGCCGGTGCTGGGATGCGCATGCCTCACTCCTGAACACCTTGCAGTCCACGCAGGCTCTAGCGTCCCGGCTGCGCACAAGTAAGTAATCGATTTGAGTGCTGCGTCCCCCAGACATATATGATCTGTAAAGATACGTAATAAGCAACTATTTGCTCCCCTGCCAAAAGTGATGTTACCTTTTGTTTAAACCAATATTCATCGAGAAAATAAACCAATATTCAAATATTAAACTTCTCCCCCTTTCATCAACATAAAAAAATTAACCACAGTTAAGTATTAATGGAGCATTTATCAAATAGTACACATACCAAGCCCTTACCACTTGCTCTAAAAGCCCGAGCTTTTAAGCAGACCTGCAAACACACACACACACACAGATATATATATATATATATATATATATATATATATATATATATATATATTTATGTCTTAGGTACCCACCTTAAATTGGGTCCTGTTTTGTTAGTGTCCACAATCTTATATAAGTGCTTTTCCAATTTTTTAATCCATATTCGAGCAACATTTACAGAGGCATGCATATACGAATTATATGGTTTAGAAGTGTGGCCCTTGATACCACAGAACTTGGATTCTGCTGAGATATGTCCCCTTTTTCCGCAGTCTGTGCATTTCTCATATGGCATACTGTATTTCATAGTAGTCCTCTTCTTTGTCTTTTGAAATGCACTCTTTTTGTCCGAGTTAAATCCCAGTCCTTCTTTTCCCAAAGAAGATTTATGGCTTGCCAACATTATGTCCAATGTGCCTTCACCATGCACGAACTTGGCCAGATCTTTCTTTAGACGATCGATCTTTTCCTGTAGTTCAGAGAATTTATGTTTTGTGTCCGTCTTTTTGCATTCAGTTTCCTAGAAAGAATCTGTTTCCTGCCTTAGTGTGGCTAAGCAAGCATCCTTTCTTTCAATCTCATTTTTCAGATACGTATTTTCTTCGACAAGCTTGGTCATCTTTTCATTTAGCAACTTGTTTTCTTCAGCAAATGATTCCTCTTTCATCGAATCATCCATTTCAATTAGTACTTCATTTAGGGCTTGCTTTAAATATGCATTTTTGCTACGTAACTTTCTATTTTGTGCCTGTATAGTTAGTAAATATTCAGAAACAAATGATTTTAAAGGAGTAGAAAATACCTCTTCGTTTTCACTGGAGCTTTCATCAAATCCAGCAAAACACAGTTGAGCAACTTCATCATCAGAATCAATTTCTATATCAGATTCATCGTCGCTCCATGTGAGAAATGCTTTACTGTTTTTCTTCTCCTTGTCTTGATCATTTGATCCAGAAGATTTCAATTTCGCCTTCAGTTGAAAACAATTCTTTTTGATATGACCTTTCTTGCCGCATTCGAAACAAACTTCATCGTTCGTGTTGTTTCTGAATTCCTTTTTAAATCCATAAGATTTTTGAGTAGGTTTGTTAGCAGCTTTCTTCTTGGCTAGAAACTTCTGAAACCTGTTTGTTTGGTGAGCGATCTCTTCATCTGAATCCTCATTGGAGTCTACATCAGCATTGAGAGTTAAAGTCTTTTTCCTGGGTACTTCTTCTTCCTCATCATACCTTCGAAGCTGGTTCTCAAACTCTTCTAATTCGCTGAAGAGGGTGAGTGTATCCATTTTTGAGATCAAGGAAGAATCCTGCAAAGTTGTTACCTTAGGAGCAAACCTTTTGGGAAGTGATCGAAGGATTTTTCTATTAATTTCTGCCTGAGGAATATGTCTTTCCAGGAGAGCAATTGAATTCATTAGTGTAAGAAACCGTCCCTGTGCTTCGTTTATACTTTCATCCTTTTCCAGTCTGAAGCTTTCATAGTCGTTCAGAAGAAGATCAAGCTTGACCTCACGAACTTTTGAGGTGCCTTCATGACATACTACAATAGTATCCCAAACTTGTTTGGCCGAAGTGCATGCTGACACTTTTCGAAGTTCAGTGGCACACAATCCACAGAGTAAGGAATTCATAACTCGAGCATTATAATTCAGAGCATTGACTTCATCAATAGTAAGTTCCTTGACCGGTTTGGGTTTGCCATCTTTCATGGGAATAGTAATGCCATTTTCAACAACATCCCACTCGTATGTATCCCTCTGGAGAAATATTTTCATCAGAAACTTCCAGTCGTTATAATTTTCTGTTCCAAGTAAGAACATTGATTGAACGATGTTCTCGCCAACCTGATTGTGCCATGGATCTAACAAAATAAACACTTAAACAAAGGTTAAATGCACCTGCTCTGATACCAAATGTAATTCAAGTAGCACAATATATTTAACTGCCAAGTAAATGAGACTGTCTCAAATGATAATGAGACTGTCTCTTTTGTGTGTGAGAGTGTCCCAATTAACTAACAGAGTAGATAAACAACAATATGTAAATGACAAAATATAAAGCAAGAACACCAGGAATTTTCACTTGGTTCGGCCCCTACCCAATCTATGGCCTACATCCAAGTCCCTATGCCAACTAGCACAGAGATAATATTATTATAACAATAATATAAATCTTACAGTTTTCCCGATTACAAGTTTAAAGTCGCTTGGAAGAACCCTTCCCTAGACACACCTGTCACCTAGCAAATCTGCTACCTAGCCCACTGGCAACCTTGGCTTATGACTTGCAATCCCTATTTTAGTTACCACAACCCGGCACAAGTATATGTAGAATGAATAAATTTTTACAACTCAATGAATGGAACTTCTAAACAAAGTATGTATAAACTTGAATGTCTGTGTATAGAAGTTGTATTGCAGAGAAGCTTTGAGTCCCCCTTCTTCTTGCTGAATGAGCGAATATATATAGCACTAGAAGATGTAGCCGTTGGGAATTTGAATTCCTGAAATCATAGCTTTTAAAGAAAAAATCAATTAGATGTAAATTAGTGATTTCACATGATTAGCAATCAATCAGAATAATTATGTTGCTAAGTCAAACGGCTCTATTTATAAGTTTAGGGATTTGAATGATAATCAAATCACAACTTATTCCTGAAATATATCCTAAAATATATCTTTGATATATTACCTGAAATAGATAGATATGATATCCCTGAAATATGGCAAATGACAGATTATATTCAAGATATTCGTTAGACACATTGAATCAAATCTCTAGAATTTAATTCGAAAATAATTCAAAGTATCATCCTAAAAACATGGTACTAACATATACCTGTAGTTTTCAACTTATGTACTTTGTGTACCTCAAGTTGACAAGTTTTATATGTAGCATAGTGTGTACTTGTACTTACCAAAAATTAGTAAAGTGTGTACTTCCATTAAATACAACTAACATTAGTTTATATAAGGGTAAAGTGGTCTTTTTACATGTTACACTCACATTTTTGTATAATAAAAATTAAAATTACGATAAATCGCATTAAACTATAATAAATTATAATTTATTTTTAACTTAATCCCTTCCATGTAACTATAGAATTTTAATATTTTTCTAAAAATATATAAATGTAAATTATTATAAATCATACTAAATTATAATTACTATAAATCATACTAAATATTTCATGTAATATTATAATTTTTAATAAAAAAGTATAACAACATCTTTTCTCTCATCTTTTGTCTCTCTCTGATCGAGTTGGGTTTCTCATAATAATTATAATTATTGTTACTTTTTTATGTCATAATTATTATTATTACTTTATCATAATAAGAAAAAATTAATTAGAGAAAAATATTTGAATATCATGTTTCCAAGGTCCTAGAGGCCCCTAATTTAAAAAATAAATTGTTGATTCATCGGATACACAATTTAATTATTTTATGTAAACCCAACTAGTTGAGAAGAGAGAATGTATTTTCTATTGAATCCAATTTTACATCAAAATTTAGTATGATTTTTCATGATATTCATTTATTATTTTTTAAAATTGTTAAAATTTGGAGTTTCGTTTATGAAATTAAATTTTTATTTAGGAGTATGATTTATACGGTTAAAAATTTTTAGTATAGAAATGTGAGTTTATCCTCTAAAATACCACTTTACCCTCCTAACAATTAACGGTATTAGTTATTTTTGACGGAATTCACATTTCCAATTTTAAGGTACACAAATTGATGTTTCTCTACATGTACAAAAGTTGCATTTCTTCTACATCTTGTATTTTACTCTTTGCAGCACTAGCTGCTGCTGAGGGTGCAGAAGCTGCAGCAATAGCTACTGAAGAGAAGATAAGGAGATTATCATGAGAAAAGTGAGGGTGGGAGTGCAAGAAAAATGTTTCCAGAGATGTAAATACGTGTGAAATGTTTGGGTATTCAAATCTTCAGAAATAAAATTTTAACGCTAGTACTCGAATTTCTTAGTCGAAATCAGTTTTCGTACTTTGTTATTCACGCAACATTTTAAAGATCAACAGCTTAAAAATACAAATCACGTAAACATTTGTTTTTGTAATCTAAAATTGTTTTGCAAAATTCGAAATCAGTTTAAGACGTACAGTAATATGATACCCAGCTCAGTTTACAAGTTGTTTTTGTTGATTATTAAAAACTCCAAATCGAAAATTGAATAATTTTACTACTACAAAATATGCCTATTATTTAATATTAGCTTATAGCCCGTGCAAGGCACGGGTTATTTTTATATTTTTTTAATTTGTTTATACTTTAGTATATATAATATTTTAAACATTATTTTTAGTTTAGTATTAAATCTAAATTAATATGTTGTTGGTGGGAATCGAACATTCAACCTTCCTATATAACATAATCTAGTATTAATTTTATATTAAAATGTTGTTGGCGGGATTCGAACCTTAGACCTTCAACTTTTAGTATTGTTGTATTTAACGGTCATGATCTATTTGAATTGAAGATCTAACGGTTGTGAATGAGGATAACAAAAAATATGGGGATAACAAAAAATAAAGGGTAACCAACTACAAATTATACCCTATTTCACTTATTATAATATAGTATAAATATATTTTTTCAAGATTACATATTTAACCAATATATTTTTCGAGATTACATATTTTGATTAAATTTGTAATTTTTAATATCTAATACATGTTTATCTATAAAATGAAATGGTTTAGCAAAAAATATGCCGAATATGCCGATTATGGTCACTGAGTATGAACAGTGAAAAAAAGAAAAGAGCAAACACTGACATGGCCCGGCCCCTGGACAGAGCAACGATTATGGTTTAAAGTATTTATAAAAATAATTTAATTTTTCATATGTCAAAGTCAAAGAGATAGAGGAGCACGGGACTACATGTTGTAACTTGTAACCGAGGTAGGCATGCACGTGTCAGCATGATAGCTCCGTAAACGTATACGTGGCGAGGGCCGGTGTAATATAAGCACTTATAAATATCGATTTATTTCATCTTTATCACATAACCAAATTGGAGTTTCTTTTTCTGTATTCTTATATTCTCTATATATTTTCTTATATTCTCTATATATTTTCTCAGGTATCTATACTATATTATAATAAGCGAAAGGGGTATAATTTGTAGTTGTTTACCCCCTTATTTTTGGTTATCCCCTTATTTTTGGTTATCCTCATTCACAACCGTATCTTCAATTCAAATAGATCATGACGATTAGATACAACAATACTAAAAGTTGAAGGTTTAAGGTTCGAATTCCGCCAACAACATTTTAATATAAAATTAATACTAGATTATGTTATATAGAAAGGTTGATGGTTCGATTTCCACCAATAGCATATTAATTTAGATTTAATACTAAACTAAAATAATGTTTAAAATATTATATATACTAAACTATAAACAAATTAAAAAAAAATTAAAAATAACCCATACTTTGCACGGGCTATAAGCTAATACGTTTAATGCATGATTAATCGATTTATTATTGCTTCCTCTTGAAAAAAAATCATCTGTGATTAGGAGCCTGTTTTACTAACGTTGCTTCAAGTAAATATTAACTTTTAGGAACTTATGTCCCGTTTGTGTAATCTACTTTCAGCACGAGCTTTCCTTCAAAACTGGCCATAAGTCAAAAGTTGGTTCTAGCAACTTTTGGCTTTTGGCTTTTGGCTTTTGGCTTTTCATATTTTTTTTCTTCCAATAGGAGAGAGCAAATATCGGTTCTGTTCGGTTTTTGGATAAAATCGGAGTCGAAACCGGAAATTCTCGGTTTTAAAAATCGAAAACCGCAACTGAGCCATTGGTTTCGGTTTCGATTTTAAAACCCCGGTTCGGTTTTTATCGGTTCGATTTCGGTTTTAAAACCGAATAATATATAAAGGAGACAAAATATTATAGCATACATAACTTGATCCAAGTTTACAAAAACCAAACCGAACCGGAATTTCTTGTGGCTAAATCTTGAAAATTACCGTAAGCAATATTCTCTTGGTGTAACCATCTCATTGGTACTTGGATCAGTTTTGTTTTGTGGAGTGTATCAGTTTTGTTTTGTGGAGTGTGTGCATTCTCTTAAGACATACGAGTACTAAATGGATGGATAGAGGCCTCCAGGTTTCTCTATGTTTGTCTAAATTATGATATAAGAAGCTCTATTACAAGCAGTTCTAGCTATACATGGCCAAACCGGAACCGAAACCGGAAAACCGGACCGGATCGGACCGGGTCAAAACCGGTCAAAACCGGCCCGAACCGGAACCGGCCCTAAACCGCCGGTTTATTTATTTTAAAGGTTCAGGTTCAGGTTTGTGTGTATTGAAACCGGTGAACCGGCGGTTCGAACCGGCGGTTCAAACCGGCGGTTCGAACCGGTGGTTAACCGTTAGTAATGACTAGTTATGTATTAATGTAGTATAGATTATAAAAATTATTGTAATAAATTTTATTGTTTGTTGTATTCTTGTAAAACATTTAAAATTTATTGTAATATATTTTATTGTTTGTTGTATTCTTGTAAAACATTTAAAATTTATTGTAATATATTTACTAATGTTTTAATAAAAAATAAGTACCAATGAATTTAACATTAAATTAATTTACGTGAAAGTACCACTTAATAAAAGTGAAACTATTATATCCTTGAACTTTTAAAACGGTTTGCATCTTACAAATTTTAAAAAATTACTTAGCATTACAATACTTCTAAATTATAATTCATTCCATCCAAATTCAGAAAAACTTATCGTATTTCGAAAAAAAAACGTATCAAGTATAATGTATATATAAGGTTCAAACCGGAACCGGAACCGGAACCGGGCCTTAAACCGGGTCAAAACCGGGTCAAACCCTGAACCTGAACCGTCTGAACCGGAATCGGCGGTTTATATCCTGTTAAGGTTTAGGTTCCGGTTCAAGATTTTTACAAACCGGAACCGGCGGTTCACGAACCGGAACCGGCGGTTCACGAACCGTGGCCATGTATAGTTCTAGCAAATGACTTAAACGACCATAGTATGCATCACTTCTCTAAGAAGACCTCAAATGAATAGAAGTGTAAATTCAAAAGACATTTATATTTTTGATTTTCTGTTATAATGACATTATATATATATATATATATATATATAATATTTATTTATTTATTTTAATAATCGGTTCGGTTTTAGAACCGGAACGGAAAGTCTCGGTTTTTAAAAATCAAAAACCGCAATCGTCGGTTCGGTTTCGGTTTCGATTTTTTCGGTTCGGTTTTCATCGGTTTCGGTTCGGTTTCGATTTCAATTCGGTTTTTTGCTCACCCCTGGCCCTAGCTTCCAAGACTCTTGTAAAATTTAAATAATATGAATTTAAAAATTTTTAAGTTAAATTTCACGTAAAGTCAAAATTATTAAATCCCCATTTAACTTTAATAAAAATTACCCAAACACATTTATTCAACTTAAAGTTAAAAACTTTACTTTTTCATTAATGTAAAAACACCTCTATTAAGTCAAAAGTAACTTATTTTAAGAGATTCCAAACGGCCTCTAGATCCTAGTGCTTTCAGTGTCATAGGCTTATTTCTAATTAGGTGTTAAGAATGAATTAGTACATGATACACTATTTTTTCTTTGTTTTTTGTTGAATGCCTTCTTCCTCTTCACACTTGATAATTAGAGCATCTCCAATGGAAGAGACCTCTTAGGTAAAATTTAAAATCAATTACCATAAATAAGAATTATAAAGAATGTGTAAAAATTTTTGCACTCCAATGGGGCAAAACCATTGTCTATAATTATAGATAATCTCTTGATGTTGGCTATATTCGTCGAACCTCTACAGACCTGTAGTGAATTGCCACATCACTTATTTCTATATTAAAATTATATATTTCATTAATAACAACTTGAAATATTAATAACATGTCATTTTTAAAATATAGCCAAACATTATAGCCAATACCATCGGAACACAATGTCTTACAGGTTCGACAAATTTTACATAATCAATATTTTATGTAATTTAGCCAATCATTTTTAACTAACGCCATTGGATATGCTCTTAGTAGTCTGATTAGTGATTTCAATCTATTTAGTTATGAAAGATTTGGCGTTTCCAACTATAAAATGCTAAATTTAAGTTGAAACTAATTCAATATTATGGGCAGGTAATTCATAGGCGAACTCTTTTTTTGGTGACTAAGAATGGGGGGCGGCAAAGAACACCAAGATAAAGGATTGCTTTCACATCTTGTTGGCGTGGGTCATCATCATAATCAGGATCAGTACCCACCAGCACAAGGAGGATACCCTCCCCAAGGTTATCCACCAGCAGCCGGTGGGTATTCTCCCAAAGGCTATCCACCACCTGCTGGACATCCGGGTCTCATCACTCGGGTATCGTACATGTCGTCGTGTATTTGTATTTATATGTTTTCGATTAACTATGATAACAGTGCTTAGTGCAACATCCCAGTTCCACATTTAGGAGATTTGGGACTTTAGTTCAGTTTATAAGCCAAAGTACTACTACTAATTGCACCAACAAATTATGATCTTTTTGGGACCTGTGGTGGGCTTGTGGATTACCCAAGTTGGTTGCATTTGGGCCAGTTTACTTTGGCTTATTTCGGATTCGGAATCGAGACTTGATCTGATTTTCGAAAAAATGCTCGGGATTTGACCCGGGTTGTCACATAGAAACTAATGTCAGCGCATACTTTGCAAGCTTTGCGAATTCTGCTTCGTATTCCACAAAGGACTTTCCTCCCTGCTCGAGCCGAATGAAGTCCCTCTCCTTTTGCAGATGAATGGTTCTCGGAAAGTACTTATCTTCTAGAGCCTTCTTGAACTTTGCCCATGTATATGGTTCAGGATCTCCCTCAGTGGTTGTAGTCTCGTTCTTTCTTTGTTCCATGAGCCACCAATCGTACGCACTTCCTTGCAGTTGATACACAGCTAAAGTAACCTTCTGTTCTTCATTGCTCCCTAGCAGTCCGAAAGCTTTCTCCATCTCTTGTATCCACATTTCGACTATGATCGGATCAGTTGCCCCATCGAAAGTTGGTGGGTTCAAATGCTTGAACTGAGAAACGACATTCTGCTGTTTGGCTTGCTGATTTACGAGTGTAACCAGAGTCTCAGCTAACAGGTCGACTACATTTCCTCCTCCATTATTGTCGCCATTCTGATTGTTGTTGCCATTGTTGCCTTCTCCTTCCATATTTTCTAAAATAAAAAAAATTCTCTTACACACAAATAACAAACTTACAACAATATATAAAGAGACAAAACACAATATTAAATCACATCAATACTTAATTTATTCCCACAAAATCTTAGTATCAAAACAAAAATCAAGTCATAGGGTTTCACATATCTAAACAATTATAATAGCTAAGGTCTTATTTCAAACTATCTCTCACACTCTCGTAAATCGTAACATTGCAATCAAATCAATCGTAATCGCGTTCTAATGTCTCCTCCACGTCCTTCTGAGTCTTTTTGACCCATCTTCGGGTCTCCGTGAATATGCTTTTCATTGCTTTCTCTTGTCCCGGACGACACCACTTTCTCAATCGCATTCCGCAAACTTTGGAGATAACCCTTTCCACTGTTTCGGTTCGAATCCTCAACATCTCGATCACATTCTCTGCCTTTTCATCGTCAAGTGCAATCCTTTCCTTGTATATCTCGAGCTCCTCCTTCAAAAATCTAATGTCTCTATCTTTTGGATCTTTCTCCACAGACTCATCAATGGCTTCTTCCGGATGAGGTCGGTTGACGGAGTCGTCGCTATTGTAACCAGGTGCCTCATCCATCGAAAAATGCTCGCTAGGGTCCTCTTCGGTGCTATAGGATACATTTTTGCTAAACGAACTGTTTCCTGACATCTACAAAATTTTGAGATAACAAAATAATATTTATATCATATATAACACAAAATTGTAAAGCCCAATCTCACAGGTTAAGCCTAAAAGATAGTCTACAGGGTTCGAACCTAGGTTCTGATACCAACTGTAACATCCCGAATTTTCGAGATATTAATTCTAAATACGAAACTTAAATAAATGGAATTTTGTATTCAAATAAACCAAATATTCCACAAAGTCAAAGCAACGGTCAAATTCAATAATTCAAAATCATTAAATCAGAGACGTAGCTCCATAAATCCAATATTCAATAACAATCTTTATTCTAATAATGTAAAGAATCTAATCTAATAAAGGCAGCTAGCACGAAAGTCCACAAAATTCACATCCTTATTCTCATTAAGCTTCCAAGATTGAAACCTAAAATATTAGAAACGAATGAGCTACACAGCTCAGCAAGTACAAATTGACTAACAAATACTTTCAAAAATCAGTGGGCGTTTCAATGTAAAATATTTTTCAAAAACAATAATAAGTGTGCAAAACTTTGCGAAAATAAATCCAACCCAAAGTTTATATTTTCAAAAATCCATAATTTAAAACATAAGCAGAAACAAAAACAATACGAAATAAAAAATACCACAGTCTTGCTCTACGGCCACACTTTGGTGACCGACATTTTATTCTTATTCTTATTCTTTCGCCACATTTTGCCAGTGACCGGCATCTAAAGTTCAATAATTACACGTCCTTAATAGGTATCTAAAGTTGCACACTTGTGCGCCTACTAAGGGTATCTAAGGCTAGTTTCGGAACTATAGCATAAATTACGAACGGACTCGAAACGTAGAGACTGAGGATTCTAAAACCAAATTCTTATATCTTATAAAGTTCGAAATAGAATTCTTATATCTTATACAATTCAAAACAATATTTTATATCTTATATGTAAATCGAAAGTTGCTGAATCAAATTTTTATAATTTTTTTATTTATTTTATTATAAGATATTAAATTTTAAGTCATTTTTATAATTATGTTAATTAGTAATTTTTAGAATTTTTTTGTGCAAGATATTTTGAATAAGAATGATATTGTTATTAAAGGAAAGAAGTGTGAAAAGATATTAAAAAATTAGTATCATTTAATTTAAGATATTTGTGTGAATTAGAATCTTATAATTTTAGATATTACTGTGATAGATTGAAAAGTCATTAGAAGCCATTACAAAATTTCTTTAATAAATCTAGGGGTTTAGAGCATATATAATAAATCCATTAGACTAAGCAGTACTCGTACAGACTTTCGCCATCGACAGGTACAAAACTTTGCCTAGCCTTTGTTTTGATAATTCAATAATTGTGATATTATGTGTTTATCTCATATTTGTGTGTCTCTAATTTATGCCTACTAATTATCGATAATTTCTTTGCATCCTTATACGCATAGCCTTCCCGTCTGTTTGTTTACAGTTTCATCAAGTTATTTAAATATTGATGCCATGCTAAAGTGAAGGTCATGCTGCACGTGTAACTTTTGCAAAGATAATAAAATATTAATATTTAATTTCGGTGTTACATATTTATGTTTAGTTATGGTTTTGTGCTGATCAATTAAAGGTTTTATGCTCATGCATGTTATGTCTATAAGTATATTATATTAGTAGAATATTATTATTTTAATTTGTTATCTATGTTAACGTAGATTTTATTAACTGCATATTCTAGTCATGTTCTAATTTATTCTTTATGCAGAGCCGACGTGAGCATGTGCAAGCACTCCATTTTACTAGGGCACATTTCTTTGGGTAGGTATATGTATATGTATATTTTATTTGAAAAATAAAATAATTTAATTTAATTTTAAAGGTTAAAAAAATTTGTAAATGAGAAAAAGGTTGAAAATGGTGTTGTCAAAATAATTAAAAATTATTATATTGAGCAAAATAAGAAAATATTATACTTACACACAATTTTGCTTTCAAATTTCTAGATACTAATTAATTTTGCGTTAACCGTGTAGACTATAATTGTCATTAAAGTTGATTAAATGTTTTTTGGTTGACAACTTACACATAAGTATATTTTTACAATTACAATGTAACAGTTCAGTTTATCAATTATTCTCATTTTATAGGTGATTAAGTGATTTGAAATCATATCTATTTTAATTAATTTACATATTAAATGAATCAAGTCAATTTAAAACTAAAAATAAATTATAAAATAATTATATATTAATTTAAATACATAAAAATAAAATTTTCTATTTTAGTATTGTATTTGTTTTTATTTGTTATTACTTTTTATTCTTTCATTTAAACATAATATATTAATATTTTACAAATTTCAGTTAATGTTTGATATTTTATGTAGTTATTATAAAAAAAATTATTAGTGTTAGGGCACTTTTTTTTTTGTTTTGCACAGGACATCCAAAATTTCAAGACCGGCTCCGTTTCTGTGTTTATAAATTATGATTTATATGTATATACTTGAATCATCATAAGAAAAGATGGTTATTGATTATAAATTATTTATTTATTTTTAACCTGTTGTTTGTTTTGTTGCTTTTATAAATTAATATACGATATTTATTTGCATGATTTTAAGTTAATGAAGTTATTTTATTGTTTAAGTCATTACGTCCAGTAACACCATTAATTATCATGAATGTGCTAGTTTATATTAATAATGCACATCAGGTAATGCAAATGATATTTAATAAATTTAACTTGATTACATGCAACAATTGTAAAGGGTCATGTATCTTTCTGTAAGACAAGTCCAGTGTATGTCATGCTAGACCTTAAAGTTCATTGGATTTCTTTTATATATTATTTGTTTTGTTTAAGTTTGTGACAGTTTGTTTTCTGTTTACAAATTTTATTGTCACAATGTGTATGTGATTTATATGTGATTTAACTTGTATATGATATGATTTAAAATAAATATCCATTTGCAATGTATTTATAATATAAATGATTAATTATGTTTCGATCATTAAATTATAGGATCAAGTTCGTGTCATTAATTTCGGTATATGTGATAACCCCTCCGGGTCAAATCCCGAGCCTTTTTCCGAAAATCGGATTAAGTCCCGATTCCGAATCCGAAATAAGCTAAAGTAAACTGGCCCAAATTCAACCAACTTGGGTAATCCACAAGCTCACCAAAGGCCCCCAAAAGATCATGATTTGTTGGTGCAATTAGTAGTAGTACTTTTACTTATATACTGAACTAAAGTCACAAATCTCCTAGATGTAGGACTGGGGTGTTACAAACTCCCCTACTTAAATTCTTGACGTCCTCGTCAGACCTGAACGGATATCTCATACGTTCCGGATCGTTTCTCTCTAACCATTGTGGGATAATACCGGACGATTTCGTGTCCCCACCTTCGGATCTATATTCATTGTGGGATAATACCACCAGCTTTCGTGTCCCCACCTCCGGCAACTTGATGAATCAAGCTTTCCGGAACACATAGATACCTTGTTGAGTTTAACTTAACGAGGGACGTAAACTAGCCCCCATCGAACTATAGAAGCCGTGTCACTGGCATAGTGTGACCGTAATTTAGAACTGTGTGAATAAAATGTGATTTTAGTGTGAAGATTATTTTATCGATTTATAGCTTTAGAACTGTGTTTTTTTTTATGTATTATTTTGAGCCGTCGGCGATAGTTACTTGTTGGGCTTTGCAGCTCATTGTTTTAATATATTTCAGGTTACTAAGCCAAAGATCGAATAAGGATGCGAACTTGTGGATTTTGTGCTACCAGAGCTACCTGATTAAAATACAATTATTGGAAAAGATTTACCGCAATATACAACAATTTCAATTTTTAATTGGACATTGATTATTGAATTGGTATAGTCGCGTCTCTAATTTTATCGTTTTAATTCTTCAGTTGACTTTTGTTTTGACTTTCGTTAAACTTGGATTTATTGAATAAAGAATTGTATTTAATTTTAGTTGAGAATTTAGAATTAATAGTCCGAAAAATTCGGGTTTTTACAACTTAGCGGTTTTTATATATGAAGAAAAAGCATGTGTTCACAGTTTAAATTTAATCGATTCTGTGAAAAAAACTTGTTTCCTGTTGATTTATGTTGAGCTGTCTGCAGTAATGTTATTTTGGGTGCACTAGGTGGACGAGTTGGTGGAATGTTTGCTGGACCCGCTGCAGCAGCTGCCGCAACTTATGGTGCTGGTGCCCATCATGGTCAGACATGGTGGCCAAGGTGGCTATGTACATAATGCTGCTGGTGCTACGGGTGTGCCTGGTTTTAGTGGACTTGGTCATGGCAAGTTGAAGCATGGTAAGCACGGTCATGGCAAGTTCAAGCAAGGGAAGCATGGAATGCTCAAGAAACATGGATTCAAGAAGTGGAAGTGATCTTGATATCTTGTCTCTTTACTGTCGATTTTGGTTGTAATAAAACAATGTATAATTATGTCTAATGCATGTACCAATCTTATAATCTGGCAACTGGGCGCACTCATGAGCCTCAAGTAGTGTTTTTCTACATCGATTATCTAATAATTTAGTTAGAGCTAGCTTTTTTAGAGGAGTGTTTTTCTACATAGATAAAGGAGCGAGGGGGCACCCAGAATTTATCATCCATCCGGGCTAAAAAACTTTTATCATTGATAAGTACCCGCTGATAGCCATCAGCGGGCACCCGCTAATACGTCATATCATTTACCTTCTAAAAACACAATTCTGGAATACTTGGCAAAGTATATCTAATTTCAAAAGTATTATTCCAAATACAAAAGAATACCCACAAAAAGTATTTCAAAACATCATACTAATCCACTTGCACAAAAATATCTTGCTTTATCCACTTGCATAAAGGTACACCCACTTGCCCACTTGCATGCCCACTTGCATAAAGGTATCTTACTCCATAAGGCAAAGAAGCAATATAATATTAAAAGACACCCATGTGCAAGAGACAGAAACTGATCAAAGCAGTCCAAGTGGCAGAATCAAGGTATGTTTAAGGGGACATCAATCACTGTTCCAATAGTGGCTCACTGTAGCTTTAACGGCACAACTAGTGGGCAGCAGTGATTGAAGAACCCAACCTATAAATACCCCCATTCTACACACACACAAAGGATCCGAAAAAAAACACACAAAAAAGATACAATCCTTTTAGACACAGAAAAGCTCTCTACAATACTCTTTCACATACGATATATTTTCACCAGTCCGATTATTATTATTTCCGATTACTGATTCTCACACCGGAGGTGCTTGACGGCCACCACCCCCGGGCAAGCATTGTTTTGCAGGCACCCCAAACCCAGGTGAAGTACTTCCGGTAAAGAACCCGGAACAGTGATCGGAAGCCTCTAATCGGCCGTGGGAATTATCATTTGGCGCTAGAAGGAGGGGGTTTATTTTCTTGAAGAAAATTCCCTCACCTGCTCTAACCAACACGACCAAAATCCTAACACAAGAACCTCGCATTTGAGAGAAACCAAACACATACACATTGCCAAAATAGCCCCGAGTACCCGATCCAAAACCATGACAGATAACCAAGAGGAGCAGCAAAGAGAACTAAACACAAACGTCCCCCCCACAAACCCGCAAAATAATCAGTTAACAAATCACCCCCCCAACAAAGATAACCAGGAACAACCGCTTAGCCTAAACCTCGCAGGATTCAACCAGCAACAAGTAGATTTAATCATGCAAATAGCTTCAGCTTTTCCGCAGCAAGGGCAGCCAATACCACAGGGCTCCCAGGTCCGCTCTCACAACGACCAAGACCAAGAGGTACACAGTCAGCCTAGAAAGGCTAACTCGGCTTTCTCTCGACTAGGCTCCTCTCAGAACACAAACCACAAAAAACACGGAAAAGATCACCACAGGCCAGAAACATGGGAACAGAATAGAAAAGAAAGGGACCTGAGAAAAATCATCAACGACAAGAAGACCGCATATGAGAAAGTGTTAGCGGAATATGATAGCCAAAGGCGGGGAGAACGGTCCCCCATCCGCCCACACGAAACAGAGAATACTCAACCCTCAAATGCAGACATGATGCACACCATCATGGAGCTAAAGAGAAAAATAGAGGGCACAAGCGAACCAGAAACAAATGGGTCACCCTTTACCGCAAGATTGGAAGCGGAGCCTAGGCAAAAAGACATCAAGCACCATAGCTTCAATTCTTTCGACGGGCTGGGCGACCCGGAGGAACATCTCAGCTATTTCGACCAACTGGCCCTCCATTACGAGTATAATGATCTCACAAGGTGCCGTTTCTTCGCCGCGACTCTCCGTGGTAACGCCCAGAGATGGTTCTGTCGATTGACCGCCAGATCCGTTGATACCTGGTTAGAATTCAAGAAACTTTTTCTAAACAAGTTCAAAGCCAACCAGCAACACGAGGTGCACACCGTGTTTTTGGAAACGGTCACGCAACGCAACGAAGAAACCTTGCAGAACTACATCGACCGTTTCAAAGAGGCCGTTAACAAGGTCGTTTGTGTAAATGAGACAGAAGCTTTGGTTCACCTAAGAAGAGGACTCAACCCCTACGAATGTGAGAAGTATGTATGCAAACTCATGGAAGCTAAACCTACCACCTTGGCAAAAGCATATGACCTGGCTTCACAGGCCATCAATGAAGCCGAATCTTTGAATGTGCTTAGGCAATCCAGGGCACCACCCACTCAATCCTACTTCCAAAGAGAAAGATACACGCCCTATCAAAGGCAAACACCGGCCCTAAATCAGGTACAAACCACTCACGGACCGTCACCTCCTGCCCAAAAGGCACAGCCCGCAATCCCAGTAAGAGACCGCTTAGGGCCAACCAACCCGCCGCGGACAGATAGGCGTCCCGAGCCAAAATGGACGGACTTCACACTCCCCAGGGCAACCATTCTACGAGAAATCAGGGGAAAGCCTTTCTACCTACCACCAGCCCTAATGTACACACTACCTGAGGACAGGCCGAAGGACAAGCACTGCGACTATCACGAAACACATGGCCACACTACGGAGAGCTGCTTGTCCCTCAAATACTTCCTGGAAAGGCAATTAAAAGCGGACAACCTATCCCAATACTTGCCCAGACAAATACAAGGGGCAGCCACGTCTCAAGGACAGGACAGAAACATCGTACATACCGTTTTCGGCGGACAATCCTCCCCGCCAAGAGAGGAGCGTGACATTTATGAGATATACGAAGGACCCCCGAATATCATTACTTTTACTGACGCGGACTATGAGGGTATTAACCCGAATCACACTGAGGCACTAGTTGTGTCATTGGGCGTGGCCAACAACGAGGTAAAGAGAATCCTTGTGGATAATGGATCCTCGGTCGACATCTGTTTCAAACACACATGGGACAGGCTCAAGTTGAATGGCGAGAAACTCGAACCCTGTTCCGACGAAACACCACTCTACGGTTTTGGCCACAACGCTGTCCCAATTGCGGGCATTGCCAGACTACCCGTTTATTTCGGCAAATCACCCAGGCAAGTATGTCGAACGATCAAGTTCTATGTCATCAATACTGCATCTTCCTACAACATGATTCTAGGGAGGCCCACGCTGAACACACTCAAAGCAGTCACCTCCACCCCGCATCTAAAGATCAAATTTCCTACTCTGAACGGGGTGGGAGAAATCAAGGGGGATTCTGAAACTTCCAAAAGATGCTATGGCATAGCACTCACCTTGGGTAAGACTGAACCCAGCAACCTCCGTAGAGAAAAGGCAAATAAGAGGAAAAGGGAAAAAAGACAGACACATTGAACATCAACTAAACAATCGCAAAAGAAAGAAAGAGGTACAGTTCATCGACGGGCCCGACCCGCAACGAATAGATGCAAATCTCTTGAAGTGTCTCAAACGGGAAGAGAAACCGCCAATAAGCCCCGCGGTGCAGACAGAAAAAATAGAAGTTGTACCCGGAGACGCAAACAAAAGTGTGAGTGTGGGAACGGGCTTAGATTCAGTCTTTAAGGATGGCCTCACAGACCTCCTAAGAAAATATGCCGATGTCTTTGCATGGAGCCCAAAAGACATGCCAGGTCTGGACGAGTCGGTAGCAATCCACAAACTGAATGTGGACCCAGAGAAGGCACCCAAGATACAGAAAAGAAGGAATTTCGCTCCTGAGCGACAACAGGCAATTGATGTCGAAATTGACAAACTCTTAGACGCGGACTTAATTTGCGAAGTCACCTACCCAAAGTGGGTCGCGAATGTAGTACTGGTAAAAAAGGCAAACGGCAAATGGAGAATGTGCGTGGATTACACTGACCTAAACAAAGCATGCCCAAAAGAGCCGTACCCCCTCCCTTCAATGGATCAACTCATCGACGCAACAGCGGGCCACCTAATGCTGAGTTTCATGGACGCATACTCCGGTTACAATCAGATCAAAATGTCACCGGAAGACAGAGAGAAAACAGCCTTCATTACACACAGAGGGGTCTATTGCTACAAAGTCATGCCCTTTGGATTAATCAACGCGGGCGCCACGTTCCAAAAGACAATGAACAAAATCTTCTGCAGTCAGATAGGCCGCAACATGGAGGTATATGTGGACGATCTCATAGTAAAGTCTCTCTTAACGACTTGTCATTTACAAGACTTGGAGGAATGTTTCTCAACCCTCAGAAAACACAACATGAAGCTCAACCCCGACAAATGTGCGTTCGCACTGGACGCAGGCAAATTCCTGGGATTTTTGGTATCTCACAGGGGCATCGAGGCCAATCCCGAAAAAATAAAAGCAATCATCGACATGCAACCGCCAAAGACCTTAAAGGAGATACAAAAGTTAACAGGGAGACTAGCAGCCCTCAGAAGGTTCATAGCAAAATTGGCCGACAGATGTCTTCCGTTCTTTGATACCCTGAAGGGAGCAACAAAAACAAAGGCAATCTCCTGGACAGAGGAATGCCAGAAAGCCTTCGAGGATCTTAAAACCTATCTCTCCTCTGCTCCCCTACTAACGGTCGCTGCTCCTTCAGAACCGCTATCACTATACTTATCTGCAACAGACAAGGCTGTAGGAGCCGTACTAATCAAAGAAGAAAAAGCCGAGTAAAAGCCCGTCTATTAAGTCAGCCAAGTACTTAAAGAAGCAGAAACTCGCTATCCTAACGTTCAAAAGTTTGCTCTGGCTCTGGTAATGGCAAGCAGAAAGCTAAGACATTACTTCCAAGGCAGGCAAATCCGGGTTATCACAGACCAACCGCTGAGAAAAATACTGCACAAACCGGACCTATCTGGTAGACTAATCAATTGGGCTGTAGAGCTTGGTCAATTCGATTTGAAATACAAGCCAAGAACCGCAATCAAAGAACAAGCATTAGCGGACTTTGTCACCGAATGTTCATTCACCACAAGGGAAGAAACAGTACTCGCGGAGAGTGGGGTCATCACCGATAACAATTGGCAGTTATACGTGGACGGTTCCTCCACCAACACCCGCAGTAGGGCAGGATTAATCCTTACTAGCCCCAACGGTTTCCAAGTAAAACAGGCCATACAGCTAAACTTTAAAGCGACAAATAACCAGGCAGAGTATGAGGCACTCCTCGCCGGTTTGGCGTTGGCAAGAAACTTACAAGTCAAAGAAATCACCATCTACAGCGACTCACAGCTCATAGTCCGCTAGACGACGGGGGATTATTCTACCAAAGATACAAGCCTCGCCAAGTACCAGGAAATGGTACAAGCTATGCTATCCCAATTTGAGAAACATACCCTCGAACAAATAGACAGAACGGATAATACAGTGGCGGACATGTTATCCAAACTAACAAAAGGAGAGAAAACGGGTAGCGACACAGTCTATTTCGAGGAATTGCAAACTTCCAGCATTAACAGTCTGCCTGTAATGGAGATAGGCCCGCAACAAGATACTTGGATGACTCCCTATATCCGGTACTTGAAAGACGGCACCCTGCCCGATGACAACATTAAAGCTAAGGTACTCAAATCTCAAGCGGTAAAGTACTTTATGCAAGAAGACACTCTGTACAAAAGGAGCTTTGATTCTCCCATACTCAAGTGTGTTGATGAGGAAGAGGCTCTATACTGCATGAGAGAAGTCCACGAAGGCATCTGTGGCGACCACATGGCTGGAAAGGCACTAGCACATAAAATACTCAGACAAGGCTATTACTGGCCCAAGATGCACAAAGAATGCAAAGCTTTTACAAAGAAGTGCCACCAATGCCAACTATTCAGCAACATGTCCCGGAAAGCGCCAGCCCTTCCAGCAGCAATATTGTCCCCAATACCCTTTGCGGTTTGGGGCATCGACATAATGGGACCCTTCCATAAAGCCAAGGGTGACCTACAATACGTAATGGTCGCCATCGACTACATGACTAAGTGGGCTGAAGCAAAAGCACTTAAAAACGTCACACAGGATGATGCAATCCGTTTTGTCACGGATCAAGTCATCACGAGATTCGGGATCCCGGTGGTACTCATATCCGACAACGGGACACAGTTTGTTGGATCGAAATTTACAAAATTCCTATCCGACCACGGGATCAAACACAAGAAAGCTTCTGTTTGCCACCCACAGAGCAACGGACAGGTCGAAGTAACTAACCGCACCATTGTTCGAGGCCTGGAAAAAAGGCTGACTACTTCCAAAAAGAAATGGCCTCATGAGTTGCCTAACGTCCTTTAGGCATACCGAACGTCAGCTAGGGCTAGTACAGAGGAAACCCCGTTCAAACTAGCTTTCGGCACGGAAGCTCTTGCTCCAATCGAGATTGGATCCCCATCCTACCGAGCTGTCAACTTCGAAGAAGAGCCCAATAATCAAGGACTCAAAACAAACCTAGACTTACTAGATGAGGCAAGGGAAGCCGCTGTCGAAAAAATGACTGCTTACAAAGAAAAGACAAAGGAATTTTTGGGGAAAAGAGCCAGGATCAAGGCTTTTCTAGAAGGCGATCTAGTCAACAGGGCAACCGAGGCATCCGACCCTAGACACACCGGAAAGCTTATGCCAAAGTGGGAAGGCCCATACAAAATCATTCAGGTCTTAAGGCCGGGCTCTTACAAACTAGCACGCCTGGATGGCACCGAAGTCAACAACACTTGGCACGGGGATAAATTGAGAAAGTATTACCAGTAGACAGTCGATCAATCTGTACTTTCTCTTTCTTGTACGCAACAGTCATGAATGGAATACCTTTTTACCAACAAATTGTCTACAAGCATCCTATTATTATCAAGTCCCCTAAACGGGCAAGCATTCTATTACACAGTCCTCTACGCGGACAAGCATTCTATTACACAGTCCTCTACGCGGACAAGCATCCTATTATTATCAAGTCCCCTAAACGGGCAAGCATTCTATTACACAGTCCTCTACGCGGACAAGCATCCTATTATTATCAAGTCCTCTACGCGGACAAGCATTCTATTACACAGTCCTCTACGCGGACAAGCATCTTATTATTATCCAGTCCTCTACGCGGACAAGCATTCTATTACACAGTCCTCTACGCGGACAAGCATCTTATTATTATCAAGTCCCCTAAACGGGCAAGCATTCTATTACACAGTCCTCTACGCGGACAAGCATCCTATTATTATCAAGTCCCCTAAACGGGCAAGCATTCTATTACGCAGTCCTCTACGCGGACAAGCATCCTATTATTATCAAGTCCCCTAAACGGACAGACATTCTATTACAAAGTCTCTTAAGCGGACACACGGCCTCCTCAAAGCATTCTATCTCAAGGTCATCCCTGCGAACAACCATCCTATTACTCAACACAATCTACGCGGGCAATCATCCTATGGAATTCCGTCAACAAAAACAAATAATACGTCCATAAACGGGCAAAGGCAAGAAATAACGGTTATCAAGCATTCAAGCGAGGCGCTGTATCAAAAATATGCAAAAGACATGCAAAGAAGGAAAAATTGCAAACAAGTTCAAACGGAAAAAGAAACGGCAATTTTATTCAATTTTATTTAAATGATTACAAGGCCAGACGGTATACAAGATTTTAATCCCTAGTCTAGGCCTTGCAGCTTCCACCTTCTCCGCCACCGTCATCTTTCTTTGGTGGAGGTGGGTTCTTGGCAGCTTCCCTCTCTTCCCGGCGCTTCGCCAGGGCTTCCTCGATTTTCCTGAACACTTCAGGAAAATCGGCCTCAGACTCCGGCCCGTCGAACACCATGCCATCGATTATGACTTTGTTGTTGTCATAGTCGTACATCATCACACGGGGATCCATGACCAGATAGCTAGTGACAAGAAAGAAGCAAGCTGGGAAATAAAAAAGATGCTCAGCATTGAGCACGTTAAACCCTTTTTATAGGGGGTAAAAGCAAGTTAAAAGACGCGCAGTTAATACTGCCATTTCCAAGCTACGGAATACAACGCACACAGTCAAAAATATCTATTCCCATGCAGACTGCAGTAAAAGCACGGTCAAAACAACGTGATTTCCATGCAGCATTTAATGCTCGTGCCTAATCCCCACAGTCAAAGTAACATTTCCCAAACACATATTTATTTTCCCTTTTCACAAACAAACACAAATATACACGATGCAAATATATTTCGCCAACAGAAATTCAAAAATAAATGTCCCACCAAACACAAAATATTCCAGACTTTACAAATACGAGAAATAGAAATCTTTTTCCAAGTCACAAAGCGGACAGACCCGCAGAGCAACTTCAAAAAAAAAAAAAACAATAACAGCGGGCGGCCAGAGTAAGGCTTTATCCCCAGCGGGAAGCTCTCAGCGGGCTCGACATACCTACTAAAGTTTCCTCTTCACCCGAATCCTCGCCATACACGGCCGCTATTGCAGACAACGGCGCTACGGCGTCCAACTCTTCCAACCCCGACACGCCTATCAACGACCCCTTTTAATCCGGTTCCTCGGCATAAACGGCCGCTATGGCCGACAACGGAGTGGCAACATCAACCTCATCTCCATCCGCTCCACGCTCGGTAACTGGCGCACCGACTTCACTTGCCACGGCCTATGTTTGACAGCCAACACTAACTCTGACCGTCTCCCCTAGACGGGCCTTCAGTGCTTTCACCTTACGCTTAGCTCTCTTGGCCTTAGACTTCAGCTTAGCCACTTCGGTTCTCAAACGGTCAATCTCTGCACTACCTTGCGACACTGTTACATGCATCTTCGCGGCTTCCTCTTTTACAATTTCGGCAAACTCGGCACTATTCTTAAATTTCCTAACCGCGACCTCTTCCGTCGGACGGGAGTCAAGGTGGCTTTCAGCATCATTTGCACGGTCCCTCTCATACTTCAGTGAGGTATTTAAGTTCTTTATCTGCTCCGTCAAAGCCGCCTTCTCGGCCTCAAGCTCAATTTTATCCTCCTCCAAAAACCTTCGGAGTTCAGAACTGTAAGCATAGCTTGCCTTAATGTCGGTTTTCTCGGTCTCAATCTCAAACAAAGCCTTGGCAGCATTATCCTTCATTGTCCTCTCGGCGGCCAGTTCCCGCTCAAGCACCTTCACTCTCTCCCTTAAAGCTATATTGCTGCTGCGATACATATTACCCCGGGCCATCAAACCCGTATACATGCACTGGTTCTACAAAAAACAAATGCACAAAAGGTTAACAAGTCACCAACAAGCAAAAGTAAGAGAAAACACCAAACTACTGGACAAAGGCATACCCGAGCGGCGTACTTCTGCGAAAGGCGACACATCCGCCCCCAACTCAGCTCATTCATCCTCAGCAGATCATCATCAGTCATAGATTCCGCTGTAAAAGTATTAGGCCCTGACTTGAACAGAAAACCATATCCGGGCCTATTGCCAAACTCAGCATCATTCACCTTATCATCACTACTTGTATAATGAACAATCTCTTCCGACGACTCTCCGCTATCTCTACAATCTTCTTCCCCAGTACCATCAGATGCGGTACCTGCGCTTTCATCAACAACCACGTTGGGAGGACCGTAATCACCTACCCTGAAAGGCTCAACCCGTCTACGCTTAGACGGACCAGCATCATCAATAATTTTCCGTTTCAGACTAGGCGGCGGAACATCACCCGCCATGCCAACCTGTTTTTCCGCCCCAACATTGGCCTCCTTTGCGGCCCCCAAAGTCTCTTCAGAATCTAAGTCAACAACTTCTTTGCTCCCAGGGCCAGAAACCGCTTCAGGAATATTAGAAACACCCCGCTCAATTCCTCGAATGGATGCTCTATACTCCTTGGAAAGAATGTCCGGTTCATGCTCATCAACTCCTAGGCTGGCAGCATATAACCTTGCCACAGTACCGGGACTATTGCCTCCGCTTTCAGTGGCCATTTCTTCAGCATTAGCGGGCTCTTCACCCCCAGCTTCAACAACCCCCACACTGGCCCCGCCAACTTCCACTTCAACCTCAACCCTCTCACTCTCCCCTTGTGCAGCTTCTTCTCCCTCAAACTCCAACTCAATGTTTTCTTCAAATGACTGGCCTTCCCCGCCCAAAAACTGCTCACCTAGCAACTCCTCAGATAGTGACTCGGCTTTCGAATCAATGTCATCTTCATCCTCCTCCTCCACCGCATTTTCCTCCACAACGGTTTCTGGATCTTCAAAACGAACAGAAGGCCCAGCCCCTCTGCTTTCACCTGACAAATCAAAGGCATCTAATATATTTGCAGCAGAAAAATGCCCGCCACGGAGACGGTTGGGTCTGGGGGGCACTGTCAATATAAACTTCGCATACAACCTCGCTTCATTCAAACCCAAAGTCGGGTGCACATCTAGCTCCGGTTTACGAGGATCCAATACTACACAAAAACAAACAATATGGTTAATAGCAAATACAACGAAAACAACAGACTACATCAAACAAAGACTTACAGTAGTGTCTTCTTAGATCGGCCGGATCAACAAAATTGGATTCTGTCCACACTTTGCCTAACGACTTCACAAGCCTCACCAAAATATCAATCTCAGCACGGCTCAATCGATTGCGGTTCACCTTATAAGAACACTCCACTTTCTTCGTAAAATTCTTCTGCCAAGCAAACTCACCGCCACCAATAACCAAAAACTCCTCAGCCCAACCCGCCATACCCTTGGGAAATATCCACGGCCGAAATCCATCCAAGGCCTTCCCAATCACGCTATTTGGCTTCACAAATTGCAGCTCATAGAAAGGCTTCGAACGACTCGCTTTTACATCAAACAGACAGAAAAAGGCCCTGAAAGTCGGCTGCTTACCCATTGCTTCACAACTAGCTATAAACCAATTAATAGCCCTGATGGAGTTGGGACCGAATTGAGCTAACGGGCACTGAAAGTGCACACGGAATAAATCCATGATAAATTTATATGGGGGAACCCGGAAACCAGCCTTCAAATGACTAACGGGGAGGCACACGGAACCATCATCAAAACGGTGATACAGCCTCTCACCCGGCTCCGCCCGCCTCCAGAAATACCCATCTTCTATCCGGAACATCCTACTCACATACGCTGACCACTCCTCACTCAGAAACGTACTGTCATGTTGAAGGTGAGGAAACCTAGAAAACACGGTATCCATCTGCGCCTTCGAATACGCTGTCGGAGCCACATTGGTCGCCCGGAACAAACTTTCACTACTCTCAAAGTACCTGTACCGATTTCTCCGAAGAACCGCTGGATAGGTCAGTTGCCCAATGTTCGCCCACCGCCCGTACCCATTTATCAGCGGTCTCTTTTCTCCGGTCCCAGGATCTGTAAATTCGTCACCCATCTACACAAACTCAAAAGTAAAATTCCTGTACCGCAGACACAGAAACCGCCTACAACTAACAAGGTACACGTGGATTTTCACAGCAATTTCCTTTTTTCTAAAAAATAGGAAAAACGATTCATATTCCATTTCCCTCCACAAACATCGAAGACACACCATCACAAACCCAATTTACACAACATTTACCACATATACACACATATATATACACCATTACTGGCCTAAACATCCACAGATTACATTATTCAAACTCAGAACCTATGAACAACAAGCAATACACCACCGAAAATCTTGACCAAAAACCTATCGAGCACATAGATCGAACTCTTTTGCATAAAAGAGGAAATCAACAACAAATACCCACTTACCATAAAAGCAAAAGGCAAACACAAAACCACGATAAAAAAAATCTACCTAAACAGACATCACCAGATTATAAATACATACATGGCACGATTATCCATGCAACAGATATCACAAAAGAGAAAGGCAAGGAAAGAACAACGAATCTTACCACAAAGCAGGAGATACGAACGGCTTTATAAACCTCGCCGGTCACCGGAATAGCACAACCACCACAAAAAACAATCGAGTAAGCACTCAGTGGCAAGAGATATGAAGGCAGTAAAAAGATGAGAGAAAATAACTTACCAAACCCTTTTTTATTACGTGAGGCGCGTGAAAAGGGGAAACCACTATCACACGCAACGTGGCGGATTCTTACTGGTCCACACCTAAAGCACAACAGTAACCACCTCGGTACAAAACACCAACTACTCACTTGGTAATAACTCCCCATGTCTCCTTACATATTATTTCAAAGGTACACTCTCTCTCCACCCAAAGGTCACTTCACTCATTAATACGCACTGCCACTTATCATTTCTCTTATTATTGGCATTTAATATTATTCTTGCATTAATTGACAATAATAAGCATTTATTCGCATAACAGTTACGCATATCAAACAAAGAACTTTTTCAACTCCACATACGTCAAGCACCGCATATCGCCTAAGTGTTGTCCGCCAACACTTGGGGGGCACATTTTCACAAAAAATTCTAACTCCTAAGTGTTGTCCGCCAACACTTGCGGGGTTCATTTTTTGCACAACTTTCTGCCCACCTAAGTGTTGCCCGCCAACACTTAGGGGGCACAAACATCCCATAATTTCGCATCTTTTCCGCTTACCGTTTCCTCTTCCTCCCCCTACCCGCAACCGCGCCTAGAGGGAGTGGGGGGCAATGATAAGTACCCGCTGATAGCCATCAGCGGGCACCCGCTAATACGTCATATCATTTACCTTCTAAAAACACAATTCTGGAATACTTGGCAAAGTATATCTAATTTCAAAAGTATTATTCCAAATACAAAAGAATACCCACAAAAAGTATTTCAAAACATCATACTAATCCACTTGCACAAAAATATCTTGCTTTATCCACTTGCATAAAGGTACACCCACTTGCCCACTTGCATGCCCACTTGCATAAAGGTATCTTACTCCATAAGGCAAAGAAGAAATATAATATTCAAAGACACCCATGTGCAAGAGACAGAATCTGATCAAAGCAGTCCAAGTGGCAGAATCAAGGTATGTTTAAGGGGACATCAATCACTGTTCCAATAGTGGCTCACTGTAGCTTTAACGGCACAACTAGTGGGCAGCAGTGATTGAAGAACCCAACCTATAAATACCCCCATTCTACACACACACAAAGGATCCGAAAAAAAACACACAAAAAAGATACAATCCTTTTAGACACAGAAAAGCTCTCTACAATACTCTTTCACATACGATATATTTTCACCAGTCCGATTATTATTATTTCCGATTACTGATTCTCACACCGGAGGTGCTTGACGGCCACCACCCCCGGACAAGCATTGTTTTGCAGGCACCCCAAACCCAGGTGAAGTACTTCCGGTAAAGAACCCGGAACAGTGATCGGAAGCCTCTAATCGGCCGTGGGAATTATCAATCATCAAGGACGTTTATTAAAGATAAAAAACATGAGGCTACGTAGTCGGCTAGTCCTGAATCAGTTTTTGCAGTTGAGTCGATAGGAATGTGTGAAGCTCTGTCGTGGATTGCAGATAAAGGTCTCCAGAGAGTCACGTTTGAATTAAACTGATTCATTGCTCACAGGGAGGATAATCAGTTAAAAGTCGGACATATTCTTAGGAAGCTGCTTGGAATGGCTTGAAGGAAATCCAAGTTTTGTGGTGTCATTTGTTAGAAGGCATGTAAACAAGGTTGCCCGAGTGGACAAGATTTCCATTTTTATAATTGCTACAATTTATTCCCGTCTTCTCAGGACTTGTTGTTGGAGACCCTTATACAGTATTTGATTATTGGATTTAATGAAATCAGTTTTGTTCGGAAAAAAAACATGGTAAAATAATAAAAGATTCTATGCTCTTCTTAAAACTTGAAATACTTTATACAACTTAAAATGTCATGACTTAAATAATTTAAATTAAATTAAATTAAATATTACAATTAATTTCAGTTATTATTTATTCAAAATTTTATCAATTCCTTCAAGATATTTAATTAATAGTAAAAAAATTAAAAAATTAAGGTAAAGATTAAATTGAATTAATTAATTAAAAGTAAAAAATTTAAAATTTGAGAACAATTATTTTCAAATTGTTTATATAGATACTGTGCACACGATCTATCCGGTATATACTTTATTTCATTAAAAATTTTAATAATATAGATTGTATAATTATTTCAATAAAAATATTAATAATATAGATTATACTATACATAATTTCAAATAACAAAAATTTTTTGATAAATGAAGATAAAAATAATTTATACTAATACAAGCAAATAGTAATACATAACATTTAAATGATCACAATCAACATATTTATTTACTCTTGCTAAGTGTCATCAACATATTTTTGACACATACAAATTAATACAAACCCCGAATCTTTCACAATTTTGTTCCCAAAAGTCACAACTCGGCACTATTTACTGTTATTTCTTACTCAATTTTGTAATTAAAATTAGTAAAAATATATTGTAAAAAATATTGATATTTCTACTTTAATTCACTTACCATGTTTCTTAGTTTTAGATAATCTATAAACCATGATAATATATAAACTATCATTTTTAATTACGACCTTCCCTCATTAGTCATTAGCAGGTAAATTATAAATAAAATCAAATAAAAATTACCACATATGAATGCCATAAACAAAACATACCACGCATAGATAACTATATATATATATATATATATATATATATATATATATATATATATATATATATATATATATATAGGTTTTTGCTCCATACGGAACACTCTTATATAACAAACAACAACGAGCACCTTAGATCTATTACTGTAGATCTTTGGCCCTGGCCAGGGGCACCTAATACAAAAAGTTATTATTTTTTTACCCTCTATCAAGTCTGCAAAAAAAAAAAAAATGAAAATTACTGTTCACTGATGACGTCACTTTTTTTTTTTGCTGGTTTGCTAGAGGGTAAAAAAATAACAACTTTTTGTGTTGGGTGCTATGACGGAACTCTTAAATTATATTAGATATGAGGTGTTCTTTATTATTTGTTATATAAGGTGTTTGCTATGGAGTGCAACTCTATATATATATATATATATATGAGTTGCGCTCCATAACAAACACCTTATATAACAAATAATAAACAACACCTCATATCTAATTTAATATAAGAGTTCCGTGACACCCAATACAAAAAGTTGTTATTTTTTTACCTTCTATCCATCCAGCAAAAAAATAATAATAATTTTTTTAAAAAAAAATTTACTGTTCATGATGACGTCATGAACAATAATTTTTTTTATTGTTTTTGCTAGATGGATAGAGGGTAAAAAAATAAAACTTTTTGTATTGGGTGCCCCTGGCGGGGCCATTAATCTATTAAATCTAAGATGTTCTTTATTGTTTGTTATATAAGAGTGTTCTGTATATATATATAATTATAATAAAGTTATACTGAATACCAGTTAAAATAATGTTTTCTATAAAATATTTTGGTTTAGACTAACAAAATTACAAGAAAAGATTATAAAAATATCTTAAACATGAAGTATTTAATTGTTTTTTTACAAAATTTCACCTGAACTAAAATCTATTCATATGAATTATTAATAAAAAAATTTGAACAAAAAATTACTTCTCGGATTTAGTCCATCTCAACCCTAATAAAGGCCCGGAGTATTTGCATTTTGCAGCCTTTACAAAAAGACAATAATTTGGTTAGAGTTACCTTTTTTGTAATTATTGAATATTAGGAGACTTGAATTCGAAATCTAGCCTCTTATCTACGTTGCAAGGCCTAACTTTTGATTCAATATTCATCTTGATAAAAATTGAAGTAAAAATTGAATCCAAACTCGAGCAAATATGTTACGCAGAGCATGCTCATAAGTCCAAACTTTTTATTGAATCCAGTACACAACTAGAAAAAATATTGATACCGAACTCGATAAATATGTCACACACAGTATGTTCAAAAACTTATCATATTATTAGGAAAATTATTTTTAATTAAACATCAATATTTGGTAATAATTTTGGAAAAATATTTGAGGAACATAACATTTTTCTTTTGAAAAAGAAAAAAAAAATAGTGTGTTGCCGATGTTTCACAATATTTCGGTCATGGATTATTTCGATGCATATCACCGATTGTAAAAAAGGCATGCTGCCGTTATATTCTACTATCTTGTAACATGTGCGGGAGATTTTAAATATATTTATCTCAATATTTTATATTTTCATCTTATTAATCATAATTTTAATATTTGTTTTTTAATTAGTAAGAAAATAAATTATAGAAGATAATAAAATATAATAATACGTATTTGATAATATTCTAAATGATAGTTTTTTCCTTGTACACTGAAAATAGATAAAACCTTTTAAATTTAATATGTTATTGACAGGAATTGAACCTTGAAATTTGTTTTATATTTTTACAAATTTAAAAATCAATTTTAATAATACGTCACATAAATTTTCTTATTATAATTTTTTGTAATTTATATGTTTATCAATATTTATTGATTATTATTCAAAACTCGATCAGTTTAACTTTGAAAAGTCAAAATTGGACACAATAAGTGGGACGGAGGGAGTAATATAAATGTCTAATAACTGTATGGTTAAAATAGATAATATAAATTTTTAACTAAAATAAGTTGTCGAGGGAAATCAAATCTTGAATTTCTTCTTCTTCTTCTTCTTCTTCTTCTTCTTTTTTCGAATCTTGAACTTCTAGGAGTAGTTTATAAGATGATATAAATGATTAATAATAATATGTTGTTGACGGATTCGAACCTTGAACCTATAAGAGTATTTTATATATTATAAAAAAAATAATCTTTTAGCATTACATCCAACGGTTCTCATTAATCTATCTCAAAATTCAACGGTTGCAATTGAGTGTATCAAAAAAAATGTACCATAAAAAGTGTACCAAACTACCAACCAAATATATCCTATTTCGCTTATAATAGTATAGTATAGATATGTTGAACTTGTTTGTAAGTTTTTCCTTGGTAAATTTTAGTTCAGTACATGTTAAATTTGTTTACATGAAACTATAATTTTTTTTTATTTGATGGGAGAGAATTAAATTTTAGAGAAGAATTCTTGTATATTTTAAATTTTGAAGATATAATGTTACATTTTGTCAAAGTAAAAAAATTGTCAATTTTTTACTGGTAAAGACTAAAGACATGTGTTGCATGTATAGATGTGATTACACTTTAAAAAATGCACTAAATCGTGTGATATAAAGTGAAATTAAAAAAAAAACTCAATCCATAAAGACAAAATTTCAACGCCAAATATATTTCAATTGATAAATATGTTATAGAGAAATTACAGTTAAATATCGTGTTTTTTTTTTTTGCTAAATTTTAAATCGAATCACACGGGCCAGGGGAAGCTTTCTACACCAGCAAATTTGAAGGCCCAAAATAAAGCCCAATTAAAAATACCCTTTCTTATTTATTTACGTGAAGCTATTTGGAAGAGCCTTGAGGAGAGGGGAGTGTCGTCGGCGTTCGTTAGGGTGATTCAAGACATGTACTCCCAAGCTAGTTCTTGCGTTCGGATCACAATGGGGGACTCCCGTTTCTTCCCGGTTGAGATGGGGCTTCATCAGGGGTCGGCCCTGAGTCCTTTTCTTTTCGCCCTTATCCTTGATGTCATGTCGGGGGATTCAAGATGCTGTCCCTTGGTGCATGCTCTTCGCGGATGATATCGTGCTAGTGGCAGAATCGAGGAGGGAGGTGAACGACAAATTGGAGCTTTGGAGATCTACTTTGGAGTCCCGAGGGTTACGTATGAGTCGTTCTAAAACCGAGTATCTCTGGTGTAACTTCAGTGGTGAGGCCAACGAAGAAGGGGTGGAGGTTAGGATTGAAGACCAGATCGTCCCGCAGACGGATAAATTCAAGTATTTGGGTTCGATCATCCAGAAGGAAGGTGAGATTGAAGCAGATGTCACGCATCGTATCAAGGCTGGGTGGCTAAGGTGGAGGGCAGCGTCAGGGGTAATGTGCGATAAGAAAGTCCCTTTAAAGTTGAAAGGGAAATTCTATAGAGCGGCTATCCGTCCTGCGATGTTGTATGGTTCTGAGTGTTGGGCGGAGAAGAAGGCTCTCGTAAGCAAGTTGGAAGGGGCAGAAATGAGGATGTTGCGGTGGTCTTGTGGGCGCACGATGTTGGACAGAATCCCGAACTCGGTGTTTAGGAGCGAGCTTGAAGTGGCGCCTTTTTCTGCGAAAGTTAGGGAAGGAAGGTTGAGATGGTTCGGCCACGTTCGTAGGAGGCTGGCTGAAGCCCCAGTTAGGAGGGTCGAGAGTCTGGTGGTTGTTGGGGCGAGGAGGAGAGGCAGGCCGAGGAGGTCGTGGGAAGAGCAGCTCCGGATGGATTTGCAGGCCTTAGACTTAAATGAGACCATGCTCGCGGATAGGTGTTCTTGGAGGCGGCGTACCAGAGTGGTGGATTCCCTTTTAGGTTGTGGCTCTGTTGACGAGAGCCTCAGAGTTGCCTTGTCTCGGTTAGCGATTTTTTAGAAGTTCGGCGTTAGCGTTCTCACTGTTCGTTTTGAGTGTCTTTTGTTTTCTGGTTTTGCAGTTGCAGGGAGCTTGGCCTGGTGTTATTTCTGTGCGGGACTTTCCGTGTGGTTGGAGCGCATCAAGCTAAGAGTATCATAAATCCTCGCAGATAGGTAGGTCCCATGTGGAGAACGCCATGGGCCGCAGGTATGTCATTGTCCATTTCCGTATCATTTCCGTTGTATTTACCACACTCTATGTATGTTGTGCACTCAGCCGAGGGTCTTCACGGAAACAGCCTCCCCGCTCAAAAAGTGGGGGTATGGTCTGCGTACAACCTACCCTCCCTAGACCCTGCTCTGAGCGGGATATACTGGGTATGTTTGGTTTGGTTTGGTTTTTTATACATGGCACAATCTGTAAACCCTAGAGCACAAGTGTCATGATCATTACTCGCGGGAATATTCTCTTTCTTCAAACGATGTCGTATCGAATGGCAGTTGTTAAACGATGTCGTCTTTTGTCGAATAAATTATGGTATTTGTACCAGTAATGTGTAAATTATAGTATTTGTACTAGTAGTGTGAGTGGCTGTTATGAGTGGAGCAATAGCAGAGCTACACATATCTAGTATGTAGACTATTTAAACATTTGGAATGTTTTCTGAATATCAATTCCACTAAATTAAATTTTCCATTTCTTTTCTCGTTCTTATCCTTTTCCTTTTGTCTGTTAGTTAACCCTAACCTAGTAATCAACTACTGACATTTGGTATCAGAGCAGCCGCTCCTTGGCCTCCTTAACCCTTTTAACCATAGCTAAGACAAAGCAAAAAACTCAAACAAAGATGAGAAAACCACTCTAAAAAAGTATGAAAGCTCTAGCACCACCATGGTTGATAAGCTTAGTATGTTTGAGTAAGGACAAACGGTTACCCAAGAACCGATCTCCAACCTCAAATTTGATTTCGAGTCTCT
This sequence comes from Saposhnikovia divaricata, assembly GCA_036435485.1. Taxonomy (NCBI): domain Eukaryota; kingdom Viridiplantae; phylum Streptophyta; class Magnoliopsida; order Apiales; family Apiaceae; genus Saposhnikovia; species Saposhnikovia divaricata. Next base: position 347,569 of record JAZHRN010000155.1, on the reverse strand, counting down.
AGCAAGAGATAACAAGGAGGTAAAGCGTGGGATAGCTGAGCTTATTGAGCTGGTCAAAATGGAGCTGTTAATGAAGCATCAAACCCACTCAGAAGGTCCACCTAGCTGTCAAGCTCAGAAAAATGACACCACTGTAAGTCAAGCCCCTTAAACCCCTACCCATTTTGCTACATTTAATGATTCTTCTAGTATCAATCAATCTACATCTAGAAGTGTCAACTGGGAGGATTTTACCCAGACTCAACTCACTCAACCAGTCAACCATTTGAACTCATGGCTCGTTACATTGACCCATTTGCCTTACATGAATACAGAAATATGAGTGTTCATGATACCCTTATTCCACCCCTCATTCTCTGCATTTCTCATTACCCCAATCAAACACCACCATATGTTGGCCCTTCAACCCTCAATGCCCTTGCTCCACCCATTTACCCAACGTTCCAAAACAATACTCAACATATACCCCATAGCTCTTACTCCTACCACCATCCTTATACCTTACAACAAACGCCACCGGTTACCTTTCAACAAGGCCACATATCAGCTCCCACCAGTGTAATTGCCCACACTAGAACCAGTAAGGACTTGAACCAAGGCAGACCAAATAACTAGCCAGTTTACAAAGTACCCAAGCTAGATTTCCCAAAATTTGATGGCAAGGACCCCCGTGGCTGGATAGGTAAATGTGAGAAGTTTTTTCAACTGCACCCTACCACTGATTTAAGGTCTAAGGTGCTATGTGCAGCTCTCCACATGGAGGGTGAAGCTAACATATGGTACAGGTGTGTGGAGAGGGAGAAACACAACCTACTATGGCCAGAATTCGTCACTACGGTATGCCAAAGATTTGTTAAAACAGGGTATGAAAACTTCGTTGGCCAATTCAACAAGTTAACTCAAAACGGAAAGGTGGATGAATACATTTGTCAATTTGATGTGTTAAATATAATTGATGTGTTTTAATCAGTGTTTAAGTGTTACAATGAATTATCAGAGTTTAGATGGAAGCGGTCAGAGTTTAGTGTATACTCTGACAGACGGAAGCTGGACAGAGTTTAGTAAAGTCTGTCTGGAAGCAGCGCGTACAGAGTCAACAGAAGGTATTAAAGACCAATTGAAGATTTATTATGGAAGCGATATCTTTGAGGATTGGATAGCTATCAAAGAGATCGAGTTGACTTAGGAGACGTGTAACAATCTGTAATTGATATCATTGTATAGCTGATTATTAGGAATATCAATTAGAGATTGTATCGAAGCTGTATGTTTTATAAATACAGTTAGGTTAACCCTAGAAGGGTATCGTGCAATGAATTATCTTTATTGTAACCTAGCAGCTCTTTGTGATAGTTTACATCACGAAGAGGGTTCTTAATACCAGAAGTTTTTAAGTGCATAAACGTCTTACTTGTTAAACTCTCATACGAATTTGATTATTAATTATGTATTCGGCCTAACAAGTGGTATCAGAGCCAATCTGTTACTTTATTACAGGTTAAGATCGAAACACAACAATAATCATGTCAGCAATTCCTCCACCAACACCTACTATTTCTGAAAAGGCTCCTACTACTGTGAGTCGTTATGAACCAATCAGGGTTCCTATTCTGAGGCCATTAGAGTATGCCATGTGGAAGGTCAAGATGACTGTGTTTCTGCAGTTACAGATCCAGAATATCTTGAAAGGATTTATGAAGGCCCCCACAATCCTACAAAGCTATCTGTTGCAGCTGCTGGTGAAGAAGCTAAAATAGTTCCAAAGGAAAAGAAGGACATGACTCCTGAAGATCTATCATCAATTGCTAAGGATGCAAAGGTTAGGCATTTATTGCATAGTGCTTTAGACAATGTTATGTCTAACAAAGTGATTAACTGCACCACTGCAAAAGAGATATGGGACGCTCTTGAAGTCAGATGTCAAGGAACTGCTGCTATTAAGAAGAATAGGAGAAACATACTCACACAAGAGTATGAGCATTTTGAGGCAAAACCTGAAGAGACCATGACAGAAACATTTGATAGATTCTGTAAATTGCTTAATGATCTGTCATTGGTCAACAAAGAGTATGATCTAGAAGACTCAAATCTCAAGTTTCTTCTTTCTCTACCTGAAAAGTGGGATGTGAAAACAACCACTATTAGAGACAACTATGATCTTGCTGAAACAGAGATTGATGAAATCTATGGGCTGCTCAAAACTCATGAATTGGAAATGGAGCAGAGAAACAGGAGATCAAGCAGGAAGGCAAAGTCTGTTGCTCTTAAGGTTGAAGAGAAGCCTCAGAAGATAGAGGCATCAAGAAGGAAAATGAAGGGAAAAGCTTTGGTCATACACTCAGAAAGTGAATCATCAAACTCTGATTGTGATTCAAACTCTTCTGAATCATCTGACTCTGAGGATGATGAAGAAGAAATGAGGAAAATGGCTGTATTGATGGTGAAGACCTTCAAGAAAATGGGCGTCAAGAATTTCAAGAAAGGGAAAAGGTTTTCTAGAGATTCAAATGAAGACAGGAAAAGCTTCAGGAAGTTTGATAAGAGAGATTCTAGAAGGAAGAAGGATAAGTCTGAAATTCAATGCTACAAGTGTAAGGAGATGGGTCACTATGCTCCTGAGTGCAAGAAGGGTAAAACTGGAAAGGTACTCTACACTAAAGGCAGAGATTGGGCAGACACTTTAGATTCTGATGAAGAAGTGAACTATGCTCTCATGGCTACTACTGAATCAGAAACTTCTGAAAATCAGGTACCTCTAACTACCTATGCTTATAATATTGATGATATTGCTCAGTTAAGAATTTATCTTAAGTCATTGCATATAAGTTATAGGGATCAGACTTTAGAGAATGAGAGGATAAAATCTGAAAATTCTGAACTTAAGGTTAGAAATAAACTTGTTGAAGAAAAACTTGAAAACATGCAACAAGTTCAGAAAGAGAGAGATGATGCTGTTTCTATAGAACATGATTTGCTTCAGAAATATAAACAACTAGAATCTGAGTTGGAGGAAGCAAATAAGAAAATTAGGACTTGGACTAATTCTGGAAAGGACACTCAATAGATTTTTCAAACAGACACTGTTGGTCTAGGTTATAATGAGGGAGATGAACTAAGATTTCAAAATCAAGTTAAAATCAGACCTCATTTTGTACATGGAGCCAGTAAATTTTTGTCTGAAAATGAAAAAGAAGCTATTAAAAGTGAACAAGTAAAAACTAGTGTCAAACAGGTTAATATTGGTTCAATGACAGATAAACAACTCAAACATAAACTGAAGGAGTTAAAATCTGTTAAGAAACAGAGAGTGTCAAATAAGAACAGAAATGGAAAAGTAGGCATCACTTCAAGAAATAAACCAATGCTTGCTAGTTATGCTCCAAGAAAGACATGTCATAACTGTGGTAGTACTAAGCATCTTGCAAATTTCTGCAAGAAAAACAAAAATATAAATTCTTTACCTTCCAAGTCTAAGGTAAAGAAGGATTTTGCTAGAACTAAGCCACAGACTTTATGCACACACTGTGGAAGCACTTGGCATTCCATTTATACTTGCAGAGAATATCATGCTATCTATCATAATTACTATGAACTGAAACCCAATCTGAAATGGGTTAAAGTTGATACTGCAAGTGTAAACACTGATACTGTTAGCTCAAACTCTGATAATGTTAATTCCGCTGCAAAAGCTAACAAAGTTAAGAATGTCAAAGGATCCAAGAAAGTATGGATCCTTAAATCTAATTCTCAGTAATTGCTTGTGATTGAAGGGCAACAGGGAGGCAACCCTAGTCGTGGACAGTGGATGTTCAGGACACATGACTGGAAATAAAGCCCTGCTATCAGACTATGAGGAGAAGGCTGGCCCAAAAGTTTCCTATGGTGATGGCAATGTAGGAAGAACATTGGGATATGGCAATATTAATCTTGGAAATGTCATCATCAACAATGTAGCTCATGTCCCAGGACTCAAGCATGACTTGTTATCTGTGAGTCAAATCTGTGACAAGGGATATCATGTAGATTTTCAACCTGAATATTGTGAAGTTATCAGTAAATCTACAGGAAAGGTTGTTCTAGTTGGTCATAGGCAAAACAACATTTATGAAATCAAGCTCTTAATAGACTCTGTTGGAAAAGCTGTTTGCCTGTCTACAAGAATGTCTAATGAAGAGAGTTGGAAGTGGCACAAGAAACTCTCACATTTGAACTTGAACAACATCAATGAATTGATCAGAAAGGATCTTGTAAGAGGACTCCCAAAGGCTCTGTTAAATGTTGATGGCCTATGTGATTCATGTCAAAAGGCCAAACAAAGGAAGTCATCTTTCAAGAGCAAGACAGAATTTTCAATCACTGATCCTTATCATCTTCTGCATGTTGATCTCTTTGGTCCAGTAAATGTTATGTCTATAGCAAGGAAGAAATATGCTTTAGTCATTGTTGATGAATACACTAGATTCACTTGGGTGTATTTTTTAGCAAAGAAGGATGAAACTACATTAACTCTGATGGAGCATGTGAAGCTTCTGGACAAAGGATCAAGTAACAAAGTCAGAATCATCAGAAGTGATAATGGAACTGAGTTCGGAAATGCAACAATGGAAGAATTCTGCAAGGACAATGGAGTGAAGCAAGAATTTTCAGCACCTGGTACACCACAACAAAATGGTGTAGTTGAAAGGAAAAATAGAACCTTGATTGAAGCTGCCAGAACTATGCTTGATGAAGCAAAATTGCCAACTTATTTCTGGGCAGAAGCTGTTCAAACTGCTTGTTTTACTCAAAATGCTACACTGATCAATAAGCATGGAAAGACACCATATGAGATGGTGAAGAAAAAGAAGCCTAACCTGAAATACTTTCATATTTTCGGGTGCAAATGCTTTGTTTTGAAGACTCATCCTGAACAGTTGACCAAGTTTGAGCTAAAGGCAGATGAAGGAATTTTTGTTGGCTATCCACTGTCAACAAAGGCATTCAGAGTTTACAATCTGAGCACCAAAGTAATCATGGAATCTATACATGTGTCTTTTGATGACAAGAAGATAACTGGACTTGAAGACAAAGATGAATATGATCAACTGAACTTTGAAAATGAAGATTTAAACTCTGATGAAGTAAACTCTGATCAAACAATTCTGACAGACTCTGTTGAAACAAACTCTGAACCTCTACTGGTAAACACTGGAGAAACTTCTCAGCCACAACAAAGGGAAGAACCAGTTGAGGGGGAGCATGATCAAGATGAAGACTCAAACACTGATACTGAGTCAACTAAAAAATATGGATCAAACTCTGATGATTCAAACTCTGAAAATTCAAATTCTGACTCTGGGCAGTCAAGTTCAGGGGGAGTCTCAGAAAATGAAGAAAGATCACAACAAAATCAGGAGAGCATGGATCAAGGGGGAGGATCACATGCTGACAGAAGTCATTTGCCTTCTGCTAGGAAATGGACTAAATCACATACACCTGATTTGATAATTGGTGATCCAGATGCAAAAGTGAAAACAAGAAGTGCTACTGCAAGTGAATGTCTGTTTCATGCATTCTTGTCTAAAAATGAACCAAAGAAAGTGGAAGAAGCTCTTCAAGATGCTGACTGGATAACAGCAATGCAGGAAGAGTTGAATGAATTTGAAAGGAATGAAGTTTGGACCCTTGTACCAAGGCCAAAGAACAGATCTATTGTTGGTACTAAATTGGTTTTCAGAAACAAGACTGACAGTGAAGGTGTTATCACAAGGAACAAGGCTAGACTGGTAGCAAAAGGCTATTCACAGCAGGAAGGAATAGACTATGATGAAACATTTGCTCCAGTTGCAAGATTGGAGGCAATCAGAATTTTTCTAGCATATGCCTCTCACAAGAAATTCAAAGTGTTCCAGATGGATGTGAAAAGTGCTTTTCTGAATGGAAAGCTTGAAGAAGAAGTGTTTGTTGAACAACCACCAGGATTTGTGGATCCCAAATATCCAGATTATGTCTACAGGCTAGATAAGGCACTATATGGACTTAAGCAGGCACCAAGAGCATGGTATGAGACACTTGCACAATTTCTTCTAGAAAGTGTATTCAATAGAGGTACAATTGACAAAACTCTTTTTTATTTCAATCAAGGAAGTGACCTCATTTTAGTTTAGATATATGTTGATGACATTATCTTTGGGTCTACTAATGATAAACTCTGTAAGAAATTTGCCAAGCTTATGCAGTCCAGATATCAAATGAGCATGATGGGAGAGCTTAGTTATTTTCTAGGACTACAGGTGAAACAAACAGATGATGGTATCTTCATTAATCAAGCAAAATATACCAGAAATCTTCTCAAGAAATTTGGTATGCTTGACTGTTCATCTGCATCAACTCTCATGGAAACAACTAAATTGGACAAAGACACAGGAGTTTCAGTGGATATGACAAACTACAGGGGCATGATAGGATCTCTTATTTACTTGATAGCTAGTAGGCCTGACATCATGTATGTAACCTGTCTTTGTGCAAGGTTTCAGGCAGATCCTAGAGAGCCACATCTGACAGCTGTGAAAAGAATCTTCAAGTATCTCAAGGGCTCCATATCATTAGGTCTGTGGTACCCCAGAGAATCAGATTTCAAGCTACTTGGGTATTCTGATGCAGACTTTGCAGGCTGCAAGATAGACAGAAAGAGCACTAGTGGAAGTTGTCAATTTCTTGGTGACAGACTTGTCTCTTGGTACAGCAAGAAACAGAAATCAATTTCCACATCTACAGCTGAAGCAGAGTATATTGCTGCTGGTAGCTGTTGTGCACAGATCTTGTGGATGAAGAATCAACTGCTGGATTATGGATTGAGGTACAGTAAAATTCCTATTTATTGTGATAATCAAAGTGCTATTGCTATGACAGGTAATCCAGTACAGCATTCAATGACCAAGCACATCAGCATAAGGTACCACTTCATCAGAGAACATGTGGAAGAAGGGAATATTGAACTACATTTTGTGTCTACAAAACAACAGCTTGCAGATATCTTCACTAAACCATTGAGTGAAGCTACATTTACAAGACTGGTCAATGAACTAGGAATGGTCTCTGGTTCTGACTAGGAATGTTGGTTAGATTCAAATTTTACTTATGTAATGTATTACTCATATTTCTTGATTTGTTAAGTGCTAAGTGAACTCTGTTGATTAAACTCTGTTATGCATACTCTGTTAACATGTTTTTCTATCAAACTCTGTCAGCATGCCTGTATGCCATACACTGATCATAAGTTGATAAACTCTGTGAACTCTGAGTTGATTTTTTGTCTGAATGAAAACACCAATGAAGAAATATGTATGAAGCATGATTCTCAGCAATTAATCATAAATCTTTCTGAGTTATTGTGATCTAATCTTAGATTGTACAGAAAATTAACACAGCATGATACTGGTTCATATTTATAGCATCTCTTAGTTTATTTTATCCTAAACTCTGAGTCTATAAATACTGTGTGCATTGCCTTTCATGAATAACTACTGATGTTGATGAACTCTAAACTCTGTTAGTTATACTCTGGTAGATTAAAATGCTTACTGCAATACCCCAAATGTAAGAACCCAGATTTTGGGTGGAATTAAAACTTTTATGTATTTAATGATGTAAGAATGAATAGTGGTTATGGCTACAATGTAATAATTGATATTTGGAACGAAGGAATGGAATTCGACTTTATTATGTTTATGTCTTGAAGAATGCTAAAGGGTGACAACATAGGTAAGAATAATCTATCTTCTAAGGGAATAAGATATGGCAACGTCAAGCAAGAGAATACTCTCATGTCATCCAGATCGATAACGATTAATCCAGTAGTTCCGTAAAAAGGTTAAGGAACGATCGAAAGAGAATACGGACAATTATACAACCCTAAGAGAACAAGTAAAGAGTACAGAATGAATAGTGTTTTGGTGGGAGTATATAATAATATGAGACGACACTATATAGAAGCATTCGGAACGGATTTCCGAGTTCGTATTAGTGATCCAGGGGGAAAATAAGTGTATGTAAAAGCTGTCGGATTCTGAAAAACCGCACTTTTATTTTCTCCGAGAGTTCCCTGGACACTGATAGCCTTAAGTATTTAACGAATGGATTTAAGGAATATAAATTGGAAAGTTAGAATGAAAGATGGAGAATGAAAGTATTGATATTAAAAAGGATTCCAGGTAAACCCTAATTAGAAATCCGTGAAATATTCCTCCGAACGATCAATCGAAACGGGCAATAACCGGACACAGAAACAAGCAGAGGAAGCAAGAGTCTTGTGCAAGCTACTAGTATAAAATATCTAGTAACTAAACTAGAATCAAGGAACTAGCACCTTAGAGGAAGAACTAAGTACTTAGCAAAGTAACTACCTAGTTAAGCTCTAAACCACCATAAAACCAACACTTGTCTTGCCATTTCATCATCCAACACCTCATCACTTTAATAAAGTGACTTTATACAAGATATTATCATGATAATAGATGAGAGTGGATGAGATTAAATCAAAAGAAACCAAGCAAAACTCTCCCCCCTAGCTTAACACCCCATTCGGCTTCTCTCAAAATTCCAAACACAAAATCCATCTTCCCACCATCTTTTTATCTTGTAAAAATTATGGTGAGTCTTACATTTCCTAAAAGTTATCTCCTAAAAATTTCAAAGCCTAACTCTCTTGTTTCCATTTTCAAATAATTCATCAAAGAGGACGGTAAATAGTGAATTTATGAACTAATCTTGTTTTTCTTGTTTTTCATGGTGGATTTAGCTAGCTTAGGACCATCCAAGGATAGATCAAGGCTTAGGAAGGTTATACTACTCTCTAAGGAAGGTATATATCATTTCAAACCCTAAGCTTTACTTTGAGTTTATGCATGATTCATGGTGATTTTGGATTAAGTGATATTAGTAGTATTTTACCACCATGTTAGCATGATTTTGTGGTTAGATTAGCTTTATGATGATATATTGATGAAGCATGATATTCTTGAGCTTTTAAGAAATGATTATTAACTGTAGTAATTGATTAGATGCCCGGTGTGGCTTGGTTGTTGCGTAATGAATTTTAGAACGCTCGATTCGTAGCCGTCGTAATGCCCGATTTTCATTAACACTAAGAAACCGAACTGGTCAGTAGCCATAACTCTCTGTTCTTGGCAAGTTAATGAACCCTACTGATAGATTTTTGAACATAGATCACTTTAGCGAAAGAATCGAAGCATTTCGATTTACGGTTTAGGAATTATGACCAAATTACTTAAAGTAATTCGAATCCGTAAATGAAAGTTCGTAACTGAAATTGAACCCTCGTAAACTATGTAACGTCATGGCGAATCTTGGTAAATAAATACTAGAGGTAAAAATGAAGGTGTGAAAGAAAACCGTATGTCAAAAGGATCATTTTTTGATTTATTAAAAATGTTCGAGTCGAGGTTAAACGCGAACGAACCCCTAAAAGACGACTCTTTTATAACTTCGGTAAAACACTTAGAAAACGGGCGATAAAACTCGGAGTATAGTATTGGTTCGTAACGATCGACCTTAGAACTCATATGACTTAAGTATGTCCCAAGTATAAGTACAGTGACATGTCGTATTAACGAACGAATGTCGGGTCGGATCAGTGATAAAAAGGAATCCACTAAAAGGGGTATAACGAGATAACTCGAGAACGTGTTTCGAATTAAGTATAACTTAACTTTTAATATGTTAAGTGATTAATCCCGAATGCCTTGGCTATTTATAGATCACCAAGCTGAACTGGGACCCGCTACCACTACCCCTTACCGTACTCGACTACCAGGCAAGTTTCAATTCCCTTCTTTTAGGCTGTTGTTGTGATTGAATAAATATATACATATGTTTTATGTTATACATATGCCATAGCATGCATGCCTACTTTCAAGTTATATCATTATGCTTGTTCCCTGATTGTTATTGGCTTATAAATTAGATAGCTATCGTATCAATTATAAGCCGGTTATTGTAAGACCCTCAGAGAAGGGTGTATACATCTTATTCATGAAATATAGACCGGGAGTCAATATTTCTTGACATATCGAGATTACCTCGAAAGAAAATATCTAAGTAAATATTTTCCATTATTCGGGCTACGAATAGTATTTGAATATTCGTTCGAGATTATTTATTTTAACGATCCTTACTTCAAATAATTATTTGAACGTAACTATTCGACGAATAATATTTATTTTAATATTCATTCAGAGTCGAATTAATTATCGATTATTATTTCGAATATTCTTCTAAAGATGAGACTATTAAATGAATATTATTTGGATATTCATTTAGAATATTATTTTATTGAATAAATATTACTTTTGAATATTCATTTAGGATATTAATTACTTGATGAATATTATTTTAATATTCGAAGCTTGATTTATTTATCGAATATTATCACGAATATTCCTTTAAAGCTTGGATTACTAAATGAATATTACTTGATATTCATTTAGAATATTATTCATTAAATGAATATTACTTTTTGAATATTCATTTAAATTCCTAATTAATTATGAATATTGTCTTAAATATTCCTTTCAGGTCCTATTAATTAATGAATATTATTTTGAATATTCATTTAAATATTTATTTATTCAATAAATATTCTCCTGATATTTCTTCAGGGATTATTTTGGAAAATACTCTGATTAAAGATATTCTTTCATATTCCTAAATATTCTTTAAATATTTTTAACTCAATAAATATTCTCTGAATATTTATTCCATACTTAGAATAATCTCAATAAGGTTCATCTTCTTCGATTATTACGAAAAATATTTCGGAGTCATATTATTATTAATCTTATATCAAGAAAGGTTCTCAGACATCATTCTTCTTTGAGTCTATCTCCCTAATAATAAGGGAACCTTACTTGGAAAATGTTATTTATCTTGTCGACTTCCCGGTCATAAAGTATTCTCTTCACTCGCAACTCGGGTGTTGTTGACTTATTAAGTCGTTGTTTACCTTCTCATCTTTCGAGGGGTAAGATTGTTGGAACAAGTTGATATTCGATAGCAAGCCACATCTTGGAAGTTATTGGTGAATTTTCCTTTCCAACTAGATACGACTACCTTGTAGAGTCTTATCAACAAGTATTACACTTGGGGAAAGGGGGACGAACGTTACATTCAGAATCATGAATTCTATTTGAACTAGGAGTCGTGTAAGAGGCCGAGTAGCGCCGGTCCATCCCATTTGGCCCAACCGTTGGTCGGGAAGAGCTAGTAAGGCGGTAGACAAGTAAAGCCGTCAGTTCTTCCTTCTACCGGTAGTAAATCTAAATTAAGCTGTACGATCTCGACTGATCATCAAGATTGGAACAGTGGGCGCGGTGAATACTCCATCATTGGTTCATCATCCAAACTTATTTATTTCCTGCAACATGATTACTGTTGGCAGAGCTGAAAAAGTGTTCATAACTGGAATTGCAACCTTTTCATGCAAGTTCCTCTTCTTAATAACAATGAGAATATCTCGCTTACTTTTGATGTAGCAGATATTTCTATAAACAAATACTTTAAGTTACCTTGTAACTTCATCATTCATATTATACTGGCATCATTTCCGTAAATGCATGGCATATGGTTTGAAAGATAATTTTGAACTGTTTTATATTATCGTTCAGTTATATATATTATTGTTGGTGGGCTTTCGCTCACCCTTGCTTTGTTCACATTATGTCACAACAACAGCTAGGACAGATGGCTCGCGTCAGGCGCACTCGGCGCAAGCAGGTTACCCGACCCACCGGACTACCCGCTGAGATGCTAGCCGCCATTGCTGAGGTAGCATAGTTAGACAGCTTTTGTTTCATGTTTAACTACATGTATAATTAATGTAATTAACGGCAAAACTTTTAAACCTATGATGTTATCCTTTTGGGATTGTAATAACTTTTATTCGTAACCCTTTAATGTAAGACTTATTTCAATTTCATCTCTGGGACTATAACTGTTGTGTGTGTGAGTGGTAATTATTGTGGGGTCACAGCATGTGATTTATTTATTGTGGACTCAAGTCAAGTATTATGAATGGATGTAAGACCGTAACCACCAGATCCCTGACCCCGGATCTGGGGTGTTACAGAGATGGTATTAGAGCGAGAGTTATATATCCCAAGAGATGATACGACGTTATATAATAATAAATTCAATAATATAATAAGAACCCTTGCCAGGTTCACCTAAAACCCTTACGGGAACTTTTTAAGTATCATGATAGTAACATAGTTCGTCTTGTGTAGGCGAGCAACATGTCGGCCCAGGAGGCAGCTGCGAGACAGCATGAAGAGGACATGTTCCAGACTAGGGACCCGTACTATGAGCACTTGCCTGAGGAGGATACTGAGCCTGAGGAGGAGGACGCTGAGGAGGTCCAGGTTGATGCTGATACTGATGTGATCGAGTCTGAGGAGGAAGACCCTGAGGAGGTCCAGGTTGATGCTGACACAGATGTTGTTGAGACTGAGGGGGAGGAGGACCCGGATGGGATCCAGACAGGACAGGATGCTGAGTTAGTTGTTGAGGATGATGATTATTGGGTTGTGTCTGAGATCAGGACTTTGGGAGATGACACTGACATGACCACGGATCAGGTGGTGCCGGTAGATGAGGGTGTTGAGGGAGATATAGATGAGCCAGTAGTTGGTGCTGTAGGGAGTTCTGGACTTTTTGTGCCACTCCTCTCTGATGAGAGAGCCCCTACCCCACCACCATTACCTGTGAGCCCATACCCCGATGAGTTTGAGGAGCTTACCCCAGAGCCCTAGCAGACAGAGACTGCCGCTCCAGCTGAGCCATCCACCCCACCTCATGCCCCGATAGGAGGAGTCCGAGTATGTGTTCACAACTTGATTGTGAACGGGCTTTATAGAGAGTTGTCTGTGGCAGATGCCAGGTTGGTAGAGTCTAGGAGGGAGTTAGCAGCAGAGAGAGCCGCCCGGATGAGGTTGCAGGGCAGGAGGACTATCAGTGACAGGGTTGGGTATAGGGCTGTGACCCGCATCGAGCTGAGGGCTCGGGTGAGGGTGCGACAGTTGCCTACTGATGGGCATGGTAGGGTAGACAGAGCAGAGGCTGAGGAGGTTTTCCGCATCGCCATGGGGAGGGTTCGGAGGATGTTTCGTCGTGGCGGCTGATTTCAGATGTAGTGATGCAGTGGTCTAGTTGTCTAGTCATGTACGGACATAGTAGTACCGGCTTTTGTAGGGATGGTTTTCTTGTACTTGTTTTCCCTTTTTGCAGACTAGACAGATAGACAGCGTATTTCACTTTTGACTTGTTGTTGTTGTTAGGATGGCTATACTTTAAACTATCGTTGTAACTCGGATGTTGTACCTTTTCGGTACCTGGTATATATTTGTTTCCCTTTCAGTCATTACAATTTTGTTGGGATGTGATCACGAGTTTATTAGCATATGTATTACTTTTCGATTAAGTTGCCATGAGATATAAAACTGTGGGATTTTAAACCCAATCATGTAAAGAATTATGCAAGGAAAAATCCTTTAAAACAAGTAAGTGAACCTAATGTATAATTTTCCAAATTTTCAGTAAAATGCCTCCAAGACGAATGGGCACTAGGTCTAACCCCCGAGAATCTACTGACCAAGAGAGTCACAACCAACATGAGGAAAACCATGAAAGTAGTGAAGAATAAGATCAGGATTATAATGAGCAAGAAGATTCCCAGTATGGAGCAGAGGATGAACCCCTGTACTCTGAAGAATTTGAGGGGGAAATCGAGGGTGGAGAAACTGAAGTAGAACAGTAAGGGGAGAACCAGGGCGGAAACCCCATTGGCCAGTTTATGGATCTACTTAGGTAGAATTTGAACCAATACCCCCAGCCACCACCAGGCAACAACACTTCAGTGGCAAATTCCTTTATGGCCTTTAAGTCCCTTAAGCCCCCAGAGTTCCACGGATCGGCTGATCCCGTTGAGGCGAGGGCCTGGATCAAGGAAATGGAAAAATCTTTTGAGATTCTGAGTATCAATGAGGCTCAGAAGACTGTTTTTGCTACTTACCTACTAAAGGGAGAGGCCAATTATTGGTGGGAAGCCAAGAAGAACATGGAGACTGATGCTGTCATAGCCTGGGAAAGGTTCAAACAATTATTCCTGGAGAAGTACTTCCCGAAGTTCATGAAAACCCAGATGGAACTTAAGTTTTTGGAACTGAAACAGAACAATATGTCAGTGGCTGACTATGAGGCCAAATTTACTGAGCTGTCGAGATTTGTGCCAGAGTTTGTAGACACAGAAGAGAAGAAAGCCAACAGGTTTCAACAAGGGCTGAAGCATTGGATCCAGAATAGGGTGGCGGTTTTAGAGATTACAGATTATGCCACCTTGGTGCAGAAGGCAACCATTGTGGAGGCTGGTAGTGATCAGATGCAGAGAGAGAGAGAGAGAGAAAGGGGGGATAAAGAGAAATCATGTTAGTATGAGCGGAAGATCCGTTGGAGGAAAACCCCCAACCAAGTTTAATCGAGGAGCGGTTTCCCTACCTGGGAGGAATGTAGGGTTTAAACCATCTGCGAGTGTAAGTGTGAGCCAGGGCGGCCATCAATCAGGAATGTCCCGTTCCAACCCTTCTCGACCTCCATTGCCATTGTGTGCTACTTGTGGGAAGAGGCACTCCGGGGTGTGCAACCTGAAGCAGATAAACTGTTACAAGTGTGGGCGAGCTGGGCACTATGCTACCTCTTGCACCACGGTCATCCCTAATAGCAAAACCTGTTTCCAGTGTGGACAGCGAGGGCACATGAGGAAGGATTGCCCAAGGAGCAAACCAGAAGCATCTGGAGCAAGCAAGGTTGCCTCAAATAGGCCACCAACTGCTAGGACTTTTAATATGTCAGTACAAGATGCCGTGAGGGACACAGATGTGATAGCAGGTACTTTTTCTCTCAATTCAGTCAGTGCAAATGTCTTATTTGATTCAGGAGCAACTAAGTCTTTTATATCTAGAGATTTTGCGCATAAGTTGAAACCTAAAACCCAGCAACTAAGAGATTCCTTATTGGTAGAAATAGCTAATCAGGAAATCGTACCGGTTAATCAAATTCACCCCGATTGTAAGCTAGAAATAGGAGGACGATCCTTCTATGTCGATTTAATTCCTTTTAAGCTAGGGGAATTCGATGTCATTTTGGGTATGGATTGGTTGTCTCGCAATGATGCGCGCATAGATTGTAAAGGGAAAAAGGTTAAGTTGAAAACCCCAGGGAAGAAAGAAATAGTGTTTAAGGGGATGCGACAGACCCAGAAAATTCTGACCATGGCGCAAACCAAGAGATTGTTACGAAAAGGGAACGAGGCTTATTTAGCCTACGTTATAGACACTCAGAAGGAAGTGCCAAGATTGCAAGACATTCTGGTAGTTAATGAGTTCGAGGACGTGTTCCCACAAGATCTTCCCGGACTACCACCTGATAGGGTAATTGATTTTGCCATCGAGTTAGCCCCGGGGACGGCGCCAGTTTCGAAGGCCCCGTACCGATTAGCCCCAGTAGAAATGAAGGAGCTAGCTAAACAATTATAGGAATTGTTGGATAAGGGCATGATAAGGCCCAGTGTGTCGCCTTGGGGCGCACCAGTGTTGTTTGTTAAGAAAAAGGATGGAAGTATGAGGTTATGCATCGACTACAGAGAATTGAACAAGCTAACCATAAAGAATAAGTATCCATTGCCCAGGATAGATGATTTGTTTGACCAGCTAAGAGGCGCTGAATACTTCTCTAAGATTGATTTGAGAACGGGATATCACCAACTGAAGATCAAACCTGAAGATATCCAAAAGACTGCATTCCGTACCAGATATGGACATTATGAGTTCTTAGTTATGTCATTTGGATTGACCAACGCCCCAGCAGCCTTCATGGACCTAATGAATAGAGTGTTCAAGGAATATTTGGACAAATTCGTGATAGTTTTCATTGATGATATTCTCATCTACTCAAAGACAGAGGCAGAACACGCTGAACATTTAAGGATAACCTTAGAAATACTCAGGAAGGAGCAGTTATATGCCAAGTTCTCCAAGTGTGAGTTTTGGAAAAATGAGGTACAATTCTTAGGGCACGTGATTAATAGAGAAGGAGTGTTGGTTGACCCCTCCAAGATAGAAGCAGTTTCAAACTGGGAACGGCCAACTACTCCAACCGAGGTGAGGAGTTTCATTGGACTGGCCGGATATTACAGGAGATTTGTCCAAGACTTTGCGAAAATCGCAGCTCCATTAACTCGACTTACCCGTAAAACCGAGAAATTTGAATGGACTGAGAAATGCGAGAAGAGTTTCCAAGAGTTAAAGAAGAGGATGGTGACAACCCCAGTGCTGGCATTACCTGATGGAAAAGGAGATTTCGTGATTTACAGTGATGCTTCGCATAAAGGACTGGGATGCGTGCTTATGCAGCACGGCAAGGTAATAGCGTATGCATCTAGGCAATTGAAGGATTATGAAGATATCCCACGCATGATCTAGAACTAGCAGCCATAGTCTTCGCTTTAAAGATTTGGAGACACTCCCTGTATGGGGAAAAATGCGAGATTTACACTGACCATAAGAGCCTCAAGTACATTTTCACTCAGAAAGAGCTTAACATGCGCCAGAGGAGATGGTTAGAGTTAATCAAGGATTACGACTGTGAAATTCGCTATCACCCGGGCAAAGCCAATGTGGTGGCTGACGCCCTTAGTAGGAAAGAAAAGCTCAAAATGATAACTTCAGAGGAAGAACTAGTGAAAGATTTTGAGAAGTTGGAAATCAAGGTTAAGTTACCTGGAGAGGGCCAAGAAAAGTTGATGGAAATTAGAATCCAACCTCCATTGCTAGAAAAGATTAGACTGTGCCAGGAACGGATGATGGAGGAAGAAAAGAACTCCACAGAAGAGCTAATGACCGGGGAGGAAATTAAGTACGAAAGAGACAAGGAAGGGATCATGAGGTACACATACAGGATATGGATCCCAAATGTTCAGGAACTCAAGAATGAGATTTTAAATGAGGCACACAACTCAAGATACTCAGTGCACCCCGGTAGCACCAAAATGTATAGGGATTTGAAGGAGTATTACTGGTGGCCCAATATGAAAAAGGACGTAGCAGAGTGGGTAAGCAGATGCTTGACCTGCCAACGAGTGAAAGTAGAGCACCAGAAACCCAGCGGACTTCTACATCCCTTAGAGATTCCAGAATGGAAATGGGAACACATAGCCATGGATTTCGTAGTAGGTTTACCAAGGACCAAGGCTAATCATGACGCCATATGGGTAATTGTAGATCGACTGATGAAATCGGCTCACTTTCTCCCGATCAACGAAAGGTACACGGTCGACAGACTAGTGGACATCTACTTAAAAGAGATAGTGGCGCGACATGGAGTCCCAGTCGCAATAGTATCCGATCAAGATCCTAGATTTAACTCCAGGTTTTAGAGAAGTTTTCAAGAATGTGTAGGGACCCGGCTAAACATGAGCACAGCCTACCACCCCCAGACAGATGGGCAAAGTGAAAGGACCATCCAAACGCTAGAGGATATGTTAAGAGTCTGCGTGATAGACTTCAAGGGAAATTGGGATGATCACTTGCCATTGATTGAGTTCTCCTACAATAACAGTTATCATTCAAGCATTGGGATGCCACCTTATGAGGCCCTTTATGGAAGAAAATGTCGATCTCCCTTGTATTGGGATGAAGTTGGAGAGCGAAGGATGCTCGGGCTCGAAGTGGTCCAACGAACTAAAGATGCAGTAGATCTAATCAGAGGACTGTTGGTAGCAGCCCAGGATCGACAAAAGAAATATGCCGACTTAGCTCGGAAAGGCAAGGAATACGAAGTAGGGGACCTAGTGTTCTTGAAAGTGTCACCTTGGAAAGGTTTAATGAGATTTGGGAAGAAAGGAAAGCTGAGTCCCAGATACATTGGACCATTTGAGATCTTGAGACGGATTGGGGGACTAGCTTATGAGTTCGCATTGCCTCCGAAACTACAGCAGGTGCACAATGTGTTCCATGTCTCGATGCTGAGGAAGTATAATCCGGATGCCAAGCATATTGTAGAGTATGAGCAAGTGGACAAGCAACCAGACTTGACTTATGTAGAGAAACCTGTGGAAATCATAGACCGGAAGGAACAAGTGCTCCGAAACAAGGTCATTCAGCTAGTCAGAGTTTTGTGGCAGAACCACAATGTAGAAGAATCAACCTGGGAACTTGAAAGCGCAATGCAAGAGAAGTACCCCCACTTGTTTTCAAACTGATTCCGGGACGGAATCCTTTTAAGGAGGGGAGACTGTAAGAACCCAGATTTTGGGTGGAATTAAAACTTTTATGTATTTAATGATGTAAGAACGAATAGTGGTTATGGCTACAATGTAATAATTGATATTTGGAAAGAAGGAATGGAATTCGACTTTATTATGTTTATGTCTTGAAGAATGCTAAAGGGTGACAACATAGGTAAGAATAATCTATCTTCTAAGGGAATAAGATATGGCAACTTCAAGCAAGAGAATACTCTCATGTCATCCAGATCGATAACGATTAATCCAGTAGTTCCGTAAAAAGGTTAAGGAACGATCGAAAAAGAATACGGACAATTATACAACCCTAAGAGAACAAGTAAAGAATATAGAATGAATAGTGTTTTGGTGGGAGTATATAATAATATGAGACGACACTATATAGAAGCATTCGGAACGGATTTCCGAGTTCGTATTAGTGATCCAGGGGGAAAATAAGTGTTTGTAAAAGCTGTCGAATTCTGAAAAACCGCACTTTTATTTTCTCCGAGAGTTCCCTGGACACTGATAGCCTTAAGTATTTAACGAATGGATTTAAGGAATATAAATTGGAAAGTTAGAATGAAAGATGGAGAATGAAAGTATTAATAATAAAAAGGATTCCCGGTAAACCATAATTAGAAATCCGTGAAATATTCCTACGAACGATCAATCGAAACGGGCAATAACCGAACACAGAAACAAGCAGAGGAAGCAAGAGTCTTGTGCAAGCTACTAGTATAAAATATCTAGTAACTAAACTAGAATCAAGGAACTAGCACCTTAGAGGAAGAACTAAGTACTTAGCAAAGTAACTACCTAGTTAAGCTCTAAACCACCATAAAACCAACACTTGTCTTGCCATTTCATCATCCAACACCTCATCACTTTAATAAAGTGACTTTATACAAGATATTATCTTGATAATAGATGAGTGTGGATGAGATTAAATCAAAAGAAACCAAGCAAAACTCTCTCCCTCTAGCTTAACACCCCATTCGGCTTCTCTAAAAATTCCAAACACAAAATCCATCTTCCCACCATCTTTTGATCTTGTAAAAATTATGGTGAGTCTTAAATTTCCTAAAAGTTATCTCCTAAAAATTTCAAAGCCAAACTCCCTTGTTTCCATTTTCAAATAATTCATCAAAGAGGAGGGTGAATAGTGAATTTATGAACTAATCTTGTTTTTCTTGTTTTTCATGGTGGATTTAGCTAGCTTAGGACCATCCAAGGATAGATCAAGGCTTAGGAAGGTTATACTACTCTCTAAGGAAGGTATAAATCATTTCAAACCCTAAGCTTTACTTTGAGTTTATGCATGATTCATGGTGATTTTGGATTAAGTGATATTAGTAGTATTTTACCACCATGTTAGCATGATTTTGTGGTTAGATTAGCTTTATGATGATATATTGATGAAGCATGATATTCTTGAGCTTTTAAGAAATGATTATTAACTGTAGTAATTGATTAGATGCCCGGTGTGGCTTGGTTGTTGCGTAATGAATTTTAGAACGCTCGATTCGTAGCCGTCGTAATGCCCGATTTTCATTAACACTAAGAAACCGAACTGGTCAGTAGCCATAACTCTCTGTTCTTGGCAAGTTAATGAACCCTACTGATAGATTTTTGAACATAGATCACTTTAGCGAAAGAATCGAAGCATTTCGATTTACGGTTTAGGAATTAAGACCAAATTACTAAAAGTAGTTCGAATCAGTAAACGAAAGTTCGTAACTGAAATTGAACCCTCGTAAACTATGTAACGTCATGGCGAATCTTGGTAAATAAATACTAGAGGTAAAAGGGAAGGTGTGAAAGAAAACCGTATGTCAAAAGGATCATTTTTCGATTTATTAAAAATGTTCGAGTCGAGGTTAAACGCGAACGAACCCCTAAAAGACGACTCTTTTATAACTTCGGTAAAACACGTAGAAAACGGGCGATAAAACTCGGAGTATAGTATTGGTTCGTAACGATCGACCTTAGAACTCATATGACTTAAGTATGTCCCAAGTATAAGTACAGTGACATGTCGTATTAACGAACGAATGTCGGGTCGGATCAGTGATAAAAAGGAATCCACTAAAAGGGGTATAACGAGATAACTCGAGAACGTGTTTCGAATTAAGTATAACTTAACTTTTAATATGTTAAGTGATTAATCCCGAATGCCTTGGCTATTTATAGATCACCAAGCTGAACCGGGACCCGCTACCACTACCCCTTACCGTACTCGATTACCAGGCAAGTTTCAATTCCCTTCTTTTAGGCTGTTGTTGTGATTGAATATATATATATATATATATATATATATATATATATATATATATATATATATATATATATATGTTTTCTGTTATACATATGCCATAGCATGCATGCCTACTTTCAAGTTATATCATTATGCTTGTTTCCTGATTGTTATTGGATTATAAATTAGATAGCTATCGTATCAATTATAAGCCGGTTATTGTAAGACCCTCAGAGAAGGGTGTATACATCTTATTCATCAAATATAGACCGGGAGTCAATATTTCTTGACATATCGAGATTACCTCGAAAGAAAATATCTAAGTAAATATTTTCCATTATTCGGGCGACGAATAGTATTTGAATATTCGTTCGAGATTATTTATTTTAACGATCCTTACTTCAAATAATTATTTGAACGTAACTATTCGACGAATAATATTTATTTTAATATTCATTCAGAGTCGAATTAATTATCGATTATTATTTCGAATATTCTTCTAAAGATGAGACTATTAAATGAATATTATTTGGATATTCATTTAGAATATTATTTTATTGAATAAATGTTACTTTTGAATATTAATTTAGGATATTAATTACTTGATGAATATTATTTTAATATTCATCTGAAGCTTGATTTATTTATCGAATATTATCACGAATATTCCTTTAAAGCTTGGATTACTAAATGAATATTACTTGATATTCATTTAGAATATTATTCATTAAATTTTTGAATATTCATTTAAATTCCTAAGTAATTATGAATATTGTCTTAAATATTCCTTTCAGGTCCTATTAATTAATGAATATTATTTTGAATATTCATTTAAATATTTATTTATTCAATAAATATTCTCCTGATATTTCTTCAGGGATTATTTTGGAAAATACTCTGATTAAAGTTATTCTTTCATATTCCTAAAAATTCTTTAAATATTTTTAACTCAATAAATATTCTCTAATATTTATTCCATACTTAGAATAATCTCAATAAGGTTCATCTTCTTCGATTATTACGAAAAATATTTCGGAGTCATATTATTATTAATCTTATATCAAGAAAGGTTCTCAGACATCATTCTTCTTTGAGTCTATCTCCCTAATAATAAGGGAACCTTACTTGGAAAATGTTATTTATCTGGTCGACTTCCCGGTCATAAAGTATTCTCTTCACTCGCAACTCGGGTGCTGTTGACTTATTAAGTCGTTGTTTACCTTCTCATCTTTCGAGGGGTAAGATTGTAAGAACATGTTGATATTCGATACCAAGCCACAGCTTGGGAGTTATTGGTGAATTTTCCTTTCCAACTAGATACGACTACCTTGTAGAGTCTTATCAACAATTATTACACATGGGGAAAGGGGGACGAATGTTACATTCAGAATCATGAATTCTATTTGAACTAGGAGTCGTGTAAGAGGCCGAGTAGCGCCGGTCCATCCCCTTTGGCCCAACCGTTGGCCGGGGAGAGCTAGTAAGGCGGTAGACAAGTAAAGCCGTCAGTTCTTCCTTCTACCGGTAGTAAATCTAAATTGAGTTGTACGATCTCGACTGATCATCAAGATTGGAACAGCGGGCGCGGTGAATACTCCATCATTGGTTCATCATCCAAACTTATTTATTTCCTGCAACATGATTACTGTTGGCAGAGCTGGAAAAGTGTTCATAACTGGAATTGCAACCTTTTCATGCAAGTTCCTCTTCTTAATAACAATGAGAATATCTCGCTTACTTTTGATGTAGCAGATATTTCTATAAACAAATACTTTAAGTTACCTTGTAACTTCATCGTTCATATTATACTGGCATCATTTCCGTAAATGCATGGCATATGGTTTGAAAGATAATTTTGAACTGTTTTATATTATCGTTCAGTTATATATATTATTGTTGGTGGGATTTCACTCACCCTTGCTTTGTTCACATTATGTCACAACAACAGCTAGGACAGATGGCTCGCGTCAGGCGCACTCGGCGCAAGCAGGTTACCCGACCCACCGGACTACCCGCTGAGATGCTAGCCGCCATTGCTGAGGTAGCATAGTTAGACAGCTTTTGTTTCCTGTTTAACTATATGTATAATTAATGTAATTAACGGCAAAACTTTTAAACCTATGATGTTATCCTTTTGGGATTGTAATAACTTTTATTCGTAACCCTTTAATGTAAGACTTATTTCAATTTCATCTCTGGGACTATAACTGTTGTGTGTGTGAGTGGTAATTATTGTGGGGTCACAGCATGTGATTTATTTATTGTGGACTCAAGTCAAGTATTATGAATGGATGTAAGACCGTAACCACCAGATCCCTGACCCCGGATCTGGGGGTTCTACACCAAAGAAAATGTATATAGGTTGTTATACTCCTTTGAGATTATGTTGGATACTAGGATGACCCAGGAACTTATTGGTATATAATATGTGCTAAAATTCTCTGATTTTTGGTGACTAGTCAAATACTAGGATGACCCAGGAACTTATCAAAATGATAAGGGCTAAAATTTTTGAATTTTTGGTGACTGGTTCCAACCTCTAATTACTGGAATGAATAGAATTAAAATATATATATATATATATATATATATATATATATATATAAAATAGACGGGGTATAAAATAAATTAAATATTACTGTATATAGATTGATTACTATAGAGTTTAGCTTTCATCATACAGTCAGTGTTTACTATGACAGTTTGTGCATCCAGTGTTTATTGATTTACTTTATGGATTTTATGAAAAATTAGATGCTCTAAAAATTGATTCAGTAAACTCTGCTTCACACACACATATTTTCACAACTGTGCAATTTATGAAAGGGTTTCGGTGATAAAGTTGGAGAATTGACAAACGCTGTTGATTCGTGGTTCGTACTCTAAGGTAAATTTTCATTTGGATAATTTGAAAATTTTGGAGTAAATAGGGCTTTTGACAACTGTTGTTGATGAATTTGTTTCTTATATGATTACTTTAATTAGTTTTCATTTTCTTTGATTTAGTTCTTTGAAGAACAATTCATAAACATAAAATTTGCAGAACACAATGAATAAGATTAGAGAAACAGGATTTTTCATTGATAATAAGAAAGAGATTACAAGCAAGTATTACATCTTTTTGTTCTCTCTATCTCCTAATCTATTCAAGAGGAAAATAAAAGGTGAAGTCCAAACCACTCCATTGTTAGCAAACATCCCAGATCCCATCTTTGCCACTTTATTTGGGTGGAAGTTGAAGGGATAAGGTTATTTTTGCTGACATATTCATTAACAATGGTTGGTGGTGTTGGATGAGGATGCCTTCGAGGAAAGCCATGCTAATGTTGCTTGGAGAGCAGCATCGATGTCAATCACTCTTGCAGGTTTTTCTCTCTGGATTTCTTCAAGACCGGCATCGATCTGCAGCCACAGAGTTTCAAGCTGCCTTTCCCAGTCAAACGCATCAAACTCTTCACGAGTATAATTGAAGATATCTCTGTTCTCTACGAGATGGAGATTCTTTTCTTTGATGGTAAGGTTTGACATTGTTTAATGGTGTGTTGTTTGAAGGGTTTTTGATTTTTCAGGAGAGAATGAAAGGTTAAAGGGTTAGTGAACAAGTCTGAACAAGTCTCTAGGCCTTAAATAGAGATGGGTAAGTAACGAAGTACTAAAACGCTTCGTATTCTGATTCTTAATGGTTACAGGTAAACGCTTCGTATTCTGGTTTTAAATGGGTCCAGGTATTTTAAGAGAGTGTTATTTGATTTTTTTTTAAAATCAAATATTTTATTGTTATATTTGCAAAATACACTTCTTAAAAATACGAGCACGTGACCCACTCACCCATTATCGTGTCCCACTCACACATTAATCTAGGAACTGTTGAGTGTTTGAATACATAAAAGATTGAGTTTTTAATTACTCTAATTACTTTTGTGTCCAAACTGTTGTGTTTTACTTTTTACATCTCACAGTTCTCTCACTTTTCACTTGGGCATTTTCGCAAACACCTTTCCTACATACACTTTTATTTGGGATTTCTTGAAAATTTCTTGATTCAATGGCTTCTAAACCATTCACTGTTCTTGGTTTACGTTTTGTCCCTAACAACTATGAAGCTCCACTCTATCATGAACGTGTTCCAGAAGTGTTTCATCTAATGCAGAATTTCTTGAGAGACTCAGAGATTGGACAAGCTCTGGTTGAACCTGGTACTCTCTCTGCATCTCAAATTGCCATTTTTTTGGCAAAACTCAGTTTATGTGGATGGAGGAGAGAATGGGACTCCTAACAACATCTTTTCTTATGAAGAACAAGAGTTTGTGATTACTCCACAAACTGTCAGAGATACGACGAGGTTTGATACACATACATCTTATACTTATGTTGCTGAACCTCAATTGAGACAGATGCTACAGGAGATAGGTTACATGGAATCTCTTGACAAGCTTGGCAGTGTAAAGAGGCCTAATCTCAGGAAGGAATGGAATTTTTTCTTCGATTGCATTACAAGGACATTCCAGAAGAAGGTCACTAACTGGGATGCTATTCAAATAGACAGTCTACAAATCGGGTATTCTCTACTTTATGGTAGTAATTTTGATTTTGGTAGATGTGTTCTGATGAATTTAGGTGATAAACTGTCAGAGTCTACTACAGTTTATTTTGCTCGATTTTGTCAAATGATGTTCAATGCTTGTGTACCTGGTTTAGAGATTGCTGAAACTGATGAAATTCAGCCTTTTAGAGTCAAAAAGAGAATATTCTCTGATATGACTAATAAGGATGTTGGTAAAGAAAACCTACCTGCCTTTGTTCTGCCACTTTCTTTGCAGAATTTTCTCAACCAACCTCAGGACCAACCACAACCAGAACCACAACCAGAACCACAACCTGAACCACTAAACATTGATCGTACTCAAACACTAAACACTGAACCACCTACATCACCTATCCACACTGCACCCACAAAACAACCTTCACACACTCCACAAACAAACTCTGAACCATCACAATCTCAACCACATCCACAGCCTAAAGCAAAAAGAGGCAGAGTAAAGTCAGCAGCAATCACTGAAAGACATGCAAGAGTTAAAAAGACAACAAAGACACAAATGAAAGCAAAACAGACATCTCCTGGAGCTGTTTATACTAGAAGAATGAAACAAACGGCAAACAGACCTAAGTCACCCTCAGTGGTAGCAGAATCTAGTAAAGAGGATTCAGATGAAGTGCCTCTAGCTAAGAGAAGAAAACTGGTAATCTCTGATTCTGTTGATGAAAATGTTGAAGCTCCAGAGGTCGTCTCACAGCAAACATCTACTGTTGAGGCTGAAAAAGAAACAATGCCTGCAGAGGTTGAAATGCCTGCAGAAAAGGATACTAGAGATGGCTTTTCTCCAATGAATGACATTCTCGATTCATTCATGCCATTCTCTGATCCTATCTCATCAATTTTTGCTCAATCTGAAGCAACAGGTGCAGCTGATCAACCTACATTTATCATTTCTGAAACTGTAGCATCACATACAGAATTACTCTCAGATGCTCACGAAACTGTTGAAGGAGGAGATGAGATTGATCAACAACCTAAGGAGATAAACTCTGAGACTATTGTGCAATCTGCAGAGGATGTTGTACAGCCTATTGTTGACTCTACTACTAAACCTGTGATAAGTGGATTTTATATCTACTTGAAGCATTCTAAATCGGCTTAAATTGATTGTTTTGGACTCAAGTTTCTTGTAGTTTTGATGTATTTTGCTTAGTTGTGCAGACTTACGAGAATGTTGATTAAGGTTGATGCTTCTATCGTGTTTGGTGGATTAATTGATTTAAATTCGGATTTTCCGGGAAGGTTGCGCAGTCTACACTGTTTTGGCCATATCTGGAGTTCTAGAAGTCCGTTTTCAGTGATCTTACAGCTCACGCGAAGCTTGGGAGATTTTATACAACCTTAGGAAGAAATCAGGTGCTGGAGACGTGCTGAATAAAATCTCGCACGTATTCTATGATAAGCCAAGCAGAAAAATTCTAGTTTTGCCCTTTTTCTAATTCTAATTGTATTTTGGGCAGCTTTTGACACCTAAATTGAATTCTAATTGTATTTTAGGATGTTTCCTTGCTGGGCAAGATTTCTAGAGTCTATATAAACACTTCTAGGGATACATTGTAGGGGATCCTGGACACACACTTTTTACATACTTCTTAATATTAAAAGCTAAGGTTTTATTTTCTTCTCTTCATCTTTGCAAGCTCAATTTAATTCTTGGATTTAATTGTTCTTCATTATTCAAAGATTTAAGGTATTTCTTATCTTCTCCTTATTAATTACATGTTTATTATGGCTTTCTTGATTATCATTGTTAGTTTTAATCCTAGAATGAGTGAGTAATTTAATTCTAGGGTATCAAGGGGAGTCATGTTTGCACCATGATTTGGGTTTAATTTGATTAGTAGATTGATGGGTAAAGAGTAATTCTGATTGATATGTTCTAATTCTTAATTTGTGTAATTGCGCAATACCACGGATTAATTGATTGCAATAGGAGTAATAGATCGAAAGATTTTACTACTAGAGGCTTACATACAATTAGCGGAATTGAAGGTGAGCGTGAAAGCATCGTTAGATATTCTGAGAGTGTTAATGCTTGAAAAAGATTAACCATTGCTTTAATTACTTAACCCCATTAAAAAGCTATACCTTTGTGATTTATTTGGTGTAGGCATGGTGAACCTGAATTGCCCTAGATCCCTTAATTAATTGATTTAAAACCTTTGTTAAATTTGTTTTAGTAGTTAATAAAATCCTCTAATAATCGTTTGTGACTAGAAACAATTAATAATAATTGAATTGAAACTGAAACTGTCTCCTTGAGGAATCAACCCGTATTTGCTAGTATCTACTACAATTGATACCGTGCGCTTGCGGTTGTACATAATTTTATACATCAAGTTTTTGGCGCCGCTGCCGGGGAGACGCCTAGTTTCTATAATTTTAGTTCGATTGTTTTAGATTGTTTCTCTTGTCTCTTTGGAACTCTTGTTCCAACTGAGACCGATCTTACTGCTTTTCCTTGTTTAGTTGTTGATGCCCAGGACCAGGTCGCAAACGAAAGAAGATCAAGCGAAAGAGGATACAACTCCTCTTAGTCCAGATTCTAAACTTTCTTGTCAACAATACATAGATCTACAAAGGAAAGAGAAGCAGCAAGAGATACCTGAACCAAAGATTGAGATGGCGGACCTTCCCAAATCTTTGAAGAACTACTCACAGCCCTCTCCGAGTGGGGTACCTACTGGCCTTGCTATGCCAGTGATTCAAGCAGCAAATTTCGAGATCAAGCCTGCTTTGCTCACTATGATCCAACAGAATCAATTTGCTGGGCTTGCCTCTAAAGACCCTACAAATCATCTGCAACGGTTTCAACAGCTCTGTTCTACAATTAAACATCAGGGAGTCACTCCAGACCAGTTGAAAGTCATGTTGTTCGGTTTCTCTCTTCGTGACAAAGCTAAAAAATGGTTGAATGATATTGACCTGACCGAGTGGGATAAGATTGCTCAGGCTTTCTTAACTGAGTTCTTCCCTCCTAACAGAACCGACGATTTGATCGACAAGATGATGGGTTTTAAGCAAGATTATGGCGAATCTCTTCGGGATGCTTGGGACAGATTCAAGGACTATCAACGTGCATGCCCTCACCATGATCTTGAGAAGTGGTTTCTGCTTAAACGCTTCTACAATGGTCTTGATCCTGAAACAAAAGGGATGGTTGATAATGCTGCAGGTGGCGTGTTTTTAGACAAAGGAGTTGATGATGCACATGCTTTTCTTTCCAATTTGGCTGCCAATCACTTCAGTAATCCGAGAGCAGCCAAGAAAGGGGGTAAACTTGAAGTGAATGCTTACTCTCTATTATCATCTCCACTAGCTGCATTAACTCAGGAGATCCACTCATTGAAGACATCTCAGCCCTCTACTCAACCTATGAGTATCAATGCATTGTCATTCATGGCTCCTATGAATAATCTTGTTTGTGAAGTCTGTGGCATCCAAGGCCACTATGGTAACGATTTCCAGAACCATGCTCAAAATTCACAACATTTTCAGATGGAGCAAGCAAATGTTTTCCAACAGAGGCAGCAGTACAATCCTGGTTGGAAAGATCATCCGAACTTCTCATATAGGAACAATAATGCTCAGAATTTAAATGTTCCTAATCAGCAGCAGCAATATCAGCAGTCGTATCAGCCTCCTCCACAGCAACAGTATAGGCCTCATCAAGGACCTATGAATCCCCCTGGATTCCAAAGGCCTCCTCAGAATTATGCTCCTCAAGCAAATCAAGCTGCACAGGCTGATAATCAAGGTGATATGATGAAGATATTGTTACAAATGCAAACAAAGATGAACCAGATAGAGATACATAATAAGATGCTAGAAACTCAGATTGCTCAAATGGCTAGTTCTTCCTCTACAAGGCAACAAGGCTCTCTACCAGCACAACCAACTCAGCCAAAGGAAAATGTGAATGCCATTGCTCTTAGGAGTGGTCGTACATATGATGCTCCTCCAATGCCTATTGACGATGTTCCTACTGAGAAAGAAAAAGAGGATTCTGAGGAAGACAAGGTAGAGAACGTTGTTGAAGATGCAAACGAAGGTGAAACTGAGGAAAGCAAGAAAAAGGACAAAGAGAAGACTGCAGTTACTCCTCCACCGTTTGTGCCAAAGCTCCCATTCCCTAGCAGGATGAACAGAACTAAGGTGGACCATCAGTTTGGTAAATTCATGACAATTGTCAAGAATCTTGAGGTAACAGTTCCTTTCACTGATTTAATTTCTCAAGTTCCATCATATGCAAAGTTTCTTAAGGATATTCTCACTAAGAATAGGTCTTTTGGTGAGGTGGAGACAGTAGCTTTTACTGAAGAGTGTAGTGTTGTTTTACAGAATAAGTCTCCACCTAAGCTTAAAGATCCTGGTAGCTTTTCAATCCCGTGTCATTTAGGTGCATTGTTCATTGATAAAGCTTTATGTGATTTAGGCGCTAGCGCCTCAGTCATGCCTCTCTCTGTTTTTCAAAAACTAAATATGGGAGAATTAAAATGTACACAGATGACTTTGCAAATGGCAGACCGTTCAATAAAATATCCCCTTGGAATTTTAGAGGATATGCCTGTTAGGGTTGTTAAATTCTATATTCCTGTAGACTTTGTAGTTCTAGATATGGAAGAGGATAGCCAAATACCTATTATTTTAGGTAGACCATTTCTCTGTACTGCAGGTGCTGTTATTGACGTTAAAAGTGGGACTCTCACATTGAGTGTTGGTGATGATAAAATTACTTTTACTCTAACCTCTGCTCTTAAATCCCCTTTGCTTGAGAATACTTGCTGCAGGATTGATGTTATAGATGGAATTGTCCGAGATGAGACGCCTCAGATTCTATTGAATGATGCATTAGAAGCAGTGCTCATGCTTGAAGTATACGAAGGAGAAGGACATGCTGAAGTCGATTCATTTATTCTTGAGTTGGATGGTGCAGCTGATCCAAATTGTGAGGTAACCAACACTGTCACTTCTTGTAGTGAACCTCAGGTAAACAAGTTAGAGCTAAAGTCTTTGCCACCTAATCTGAAATATGTGTTTCTTGATGAAGAAAAGACTTGTCCTGTGATTGTTAGCTCTAGTCTTGATGATAACCAGGTTTTTAAGCTTCTTACTGTTTTGCGTGCTCATAGAAAAGCTATTGGGTATAGTATTGATGATCTTACAGGGATTAGCCCAGACTTTTGCATGCATAGAATTCACTTAGATGATGACCATAAGCCTTGCATACAGAACCCTAACATGCAAGAGGTTGTTAAAAAAGAAGTTTTGAAATTGTTAGATGCGGGCATCATTTACCCGATTTCTGATTCTAAATGGGTAAGCCCAGTTCAGGTAGTCCCTAAGAAAGGAGGAACAACGGTAATTAAGAATGATAAAGATAAATTAATTCCCACTCGAATTGTCACCGGATGGCGAATGTGCATTGATTACCGTAAGTTAAACACTGCTACTAGAAAAGACCATTACCCTCTCCCTTTCATTGATCAGATGTTAGAAAGACTTGCTAAGCATAAGTACTTTTGCTATTTAGACGGATATTCAGGGTTCTTTCAGATCCCTATACATCCTGATGACCAAGAAAAGACTACATTTACTTGCCCTTATGGTACCTTTGCATATCGTAGAGTGCCCTTTGGTTTGTGCAATGCCCCTACTACTTTTCAGCGTTGCATGACTGCCATATTTTCTGATTTCATAGAGTCTATCATGGAAGTATTTATGGATGATTTCAGTGTTTATGGGTCTGATTTTGATGTATGTCTGCATAATCTTTCTAAAGTGCTTAAACGTTGTGAAGAGGTGAATTTGGTTTTGAATTGGGAAAAGTGCCACTTCATGGTCAATGAAGGAGTGGTACTTGGTCACTTGATTTCTGAACGTGGCATCCAGGTTGACAAAGCAAAAATTGAGGTGATTGAGAAACTTCCTCCTCCTGTTAATGTCAAGGGAGTGAGGAGTTTCCTTGGTCATGCGGGTTTTTATTGTCGTTTTATAAAAGATTTTTCAAAAATTGCAAAACCACTCACTCAATTATTGCTTAAGGATGCCACCTTTATGTTTACTAATGCTTGTTTGGAGTCTTTTAATAGGATTAAGGAAGCTTTGATAAGTGCACCAATCATTCAACCTCCAGATTGGAATCTTCCATTTGAAATCATGTGTGATGCAAGTGATTATGCAGTTGGAGCAGTTCTTGGTCAAAGGAAAGACATGGTATTGCACGCTATCTACTATGCAAGTAAAACCTTGGATGAAGCTCAAGTCAATTATGCTACAACTGAGAAGGAACTTCTAGCTGTGGTCTACGTCTCATTGGCTCCAAAGTCATTGTTCACACTGATCATTCGGCACTTAAGTATCTGTTGGCGAAGAAAGAAGCAAAGCCAACGCTTATTCGTTGGATTCTCTTACTTCAAGAGTTTGACTTGGAAATCAAAGACAAGAAGGGTGCTGAGAATGTAGTTGCGGATCATCTCTCACGGTTGCGTTTCAAATCTGATATTGCGCCAAGTACTCCTATTGACGATTCTTTTCCAGATGATCACCTGTTTTCGGTTGCTACTCAAACTCCATGGTATGCAGATTTTGCAAATTTCTGTGTTAGTGGATCTCACCCTCCAGAATTGACTTATCAGCAAAGAAAGAAGTTTTATCACGATGCTAAACAATATTTTTGATGACCCTTTCTTGTATCGAAAGTGTGCTGATGGAATCTTTCGTAGATGTGTTCCTGTGTTCGAAGTACATGACATTCTCAAGCATTGTCATTCTCTCGCATGTGGAGGCCACCATGGTCCTTCCAAAATCGCTGCTAAAGTACTTCAATCCGGTTTCTTTTAGCCGTCTCTATTTAAGGATGGTCGTGCTTTCTGTTTGGCGTGTGATGCATGTCAAAGGACGGGTAATATTTCTAAACGCCATGAGATGCCTCAAACCGGTATTCTTGAGGTCGAGATATTTGACGTATGGGGTGTTGATTTTATGGGACCTTTACCAAGTTCTTGTGGGATGAGATACATCTTAGTTGTTGTCGATTATGTGTCCAAGTGGGTTGAAGCAGTTGGATCGGTAACCAATGATTCCAAGGTAGTTATGAAGCTTTTCAAGAATATTATCTTCCCACGTTTTGGAGTTCCTAGAACAGTGATAAGTGATGGTGGTTCTCATTTTCGCCATCGACAGTTTGAAACTTTGTTGAAGAAATATGGCGTTACTCACAAGGTTGCTCTTGCATATCACCCTCAAACAAGTGGCCAAGTGGAAGTTTCTAACCGCCAAATCAAAAGCATTTTGGAGAAAATGGTTGCAAAGTCAAGGAAATATTGGTACTTGAAGTTAGATGATGCTTTGTGGGCTTATCGGACCGCATATAAAACACCTATAGGAACCACTCCCTATCGGTTGGTCGATGGTAAAGCATGTCACTTGCCAGTGGAATTGGAACATCGCGCTTTTTGGGCTATAAAAGAACTCAACATGGATTTGAAGGCTGCGGGGCAAGCGAGACTTCTTCAACTTAATGAGTTAGATGAGCTTCGTTTTGATGCTTACGACAACTCTCGGCTTTACAAGGAGAGAACGAAGAAGATGCATGACAAGATGATTCAGAGAAGATATTTTCAGGTTGGTGACAAGGTGTTGTTGTTCAATTCCAGACTTCGACTTTTTCCGGGGAAGCTCAAATCAAGATGGTCCGGACCTTTTACTGTCACCGAAGTCAAGTTTTATGGAGCTATCGAAATTATGGGACGAGATGGAACAAAATTTAAGGTCAACGGTCAACGCCTTAAATTATACGTGGATGGTGCATTCGTAGGGAAGATGGAAGTGATTTATCTTGACAAACCCTCCATGGAGATTTGAACCAGCTCAGTCAAGCTATTGACGTTAAAGAAGCGCTTCTTGGGAGGCAACCCAAGCCTTGTGTAAGCCTTGTATATTTTTGTTAAAAGTTGTTGTAAAAATAAAAAAAAATAAAAAAAAATTGCAGGAAGTTCTACGCGCCATGGTGCAATCTGGAGGATGTGGCATGGTAAAATTTCTGTCCAGGAGCTGTGGTTTGAAGTGTTGTTAAAAAAAAGAAAAAAAAGTTTTGAAAAAAAAGAAGAAGAAAGAAAAAAAAAAGTGAGACCCCGCGCACACTCCAGGACACGGCGCAACAATTTTTCTGTCCAAGACAAGGACTCCAGCTCCAGGTATGTGATTTGTGTAAGTTGGTTTCCTTTAGTTTTTTTGTTTTTTTTAAATTTTATTACTAAAAAAAAAAATTGAGTGTTGAAAAAAAAAAGTTGTGTTGAAAAAAAAAAGTTGTTGAAAAAAAAAAAGAAAAGAAAAAAGTGAAACAGAATTTTTCTTGCGACCCCGCGCCCAGACTGCGACCCTGCGTTAACTTTTTCATGTCCAAGCCTGTCCAAGACTAGTATTGGTCGTGCATGTATGTTTAGTACATTAAAAAAAAAATTGTGACCAGGAATTCCACGCGCCATATCCTTGGATCAGCGCCTTATCCTCAAAACAATTCTGTTCAGGTGCTTGTTTTTTTCGTATATGCGCGTATCTCTTATATAAAAAAAAAAAATTCCCCCAAATCAATTCCGACCCCTTTTCTAATTATTTTCTCCATCTAAAATCCTAATTCTAGTCCTATATTTATTCCAAATCATTCACAATCCATCTCCTATTTTATATTTCTTTCCCAAATCTACACAATTAAACATCTATATATACACACCAATCCTACCCCATTCCAATTATATTTTTCGACACAAAATTTCAAGGCTTCAAGATTCAAGTTTGGGGGATTTTTAATTGCAAGCTTCACCTCTCCGGTTCGTATTTGGGGTATATTTCTTCCTTTTATTTGGATAATACGAATTGTGTTCTTGCATTTTTAGGGTTGTGTGTTCTTGATTATTTGGGGGTATTTGTGAATTCGAATTTTTTGTGGATTTTGGTGAATTTTGTGAGTTGGGTATTGATTTATATGGCACCTAAGCGTCGATGAGGTAGTACTAGTACCCGTCCAACCTCGGATGATGATGCTAATGGAGGTAATGGGGAGAAATTTATGTCGGTGGAAGCTCAAAGCGAGTATGATAGATTGATGAAGAGGTCGATTGTACTGACCTAACGCTCGCTACATGGGTATTATTGTATAAGCCTTTTGGGGTCTCATCCATTGCACGGTTAAATAAGCATGCTTGTATATTATGTGTCATAGTTGTTGTTAGTAATAAAGCATGAATTTCTGTCTAACTTGAATGATGATAGAGGTGTTCTTAGGTTATGAAGTGTTTACAGTCTATTCTATTTATAAACCTGTGATTGTATGATTTTTGACCTAGTTTTGGGAGTATTTCTGATGAGCATTGCACACACGCACGTTTCTGTTCATGTATTGTTAGTATACGAGAACTTGGTCGAGCTCTATTTGGATTTAGTTGTATTCTTTGAGATATTTGCTTGCTAGTTGGTTTTGGTTAGTTTGAAGGGGATCGTTGCATTTTTCATATTAGTTGTATTCATGCATTGCATTGCATTAGGTTAAATGGATTTTGTGGGTACATTCGCTATAGGCCCTCACGAGACCTTACTCGTTCACTGGGGCTGCCTAGGGGTTTAAAGGGCTTGTTGCATATGCCAAATGCAACCGTGATGTAACACCCCCAGATCCGGGGTCCGGGATCCGGTGGTTACGGTTTCCAATTCTGTCCACAACAATTGAACTTTCCTTAACATAAAATAAATTACATCTCTATGACCCAACACAACAATATAAAACACACCCGTTATAGTCCCAGAGATGAAATCAGAGTAACAATCAAATTTTTTTTAATCACATTATGAGTTCTTACAATCCGAAAGAATTTCAATATAAATACATACTCTTTGCCATCCATTTACATAAGTCATACTAGACCATATACTTGGAACTGAAAGAATAAATCTATCATACCAATAGCTTCTTCTTTAGCTCTGGTAGTCTCATCGTCCTCGCCTGTGTCGAGTGCGCCTTGTGCGAGTCATCTGGTCTAGCTGTTGTTGTGATATAATAATAAAGCAAGGGTGAGCAATAGCCCACCAACAATAATATATAACTGAACGATAATATATAACAGTTCAAAAGTGTCTTTCAAACCATATGCCATGCATTTACGGAAATGATGCCGGTATAATATGAACGATGAAGTTATAAGGTAACTTAAAGTATTTGTTTGTAGAAATATCTGCTACATCAAAAATAAGCGAGATATTCTCATTGTCATTAAAAAGAGGAACTTGCATGAAAAGATTGCAATTCCAGTTATGAACACTTTTCCAGCTCTGCCAACAGTAATCATGTTGCAGGAAATAAATAAGTTTGGATGATGAACCAATGATGGAGTATTCACCGCGCCCGCTGTTCCAATCTTGATGATCAGTCGAGATCGTACAGCTCAAATTAGATTTACTACCGGTAGAAGGAAGAACTGACGGCTTTACTTGTCTACCGCCATACTAGCTCTCCCCGGCCAACGGTTGGGCCAAAGGGGATGGACCGGCGCTACTCGGTCTCTTACACGAC
Organism: Saposhnikovia divaricata; assembly: GCA_036435485.1. Lineage (NCBI taxonomy): Eukaryota > Viridiplantae > Streptophyta > Magnoliopsida > Apiales > Apiaceae > Saposhnikovia > Saposhnikovia divaricata. The sequence goes on along the minus strand of JAZHRN010000155.1, from coordinate 311,817 downwards.
TCCTAGTTCAATTAGAATTCATGATTCTGAATGTAACGTTCGTCCCCCTTTCCCCAAGTATAATACTTGTTGATAAGACTCTACAAAGTAGTCGTATCTAGTTGGAAAGGAACATTCACCAATAACATCCAAGCTATTGCTTGGTAACGAATATCAACTTGTTCCAACAATCTTACCCCTCGAAAGATGAGAAGGTACACAACGACTTAATAAGTCAATAGCACCCGCATTGCGAGTGAAGAGAATAATTTATGACCGGGAAGTCGACAAGATAAATAACATTTTCCAAGTAAGGTTCCCTTATTATTAGGGAGGTAGAATCAAAGAAGAATGATGTCTGAGAACCTTTCTTGATATAAGATTAATAATAATATGACTCCGAGATATTTTCCGTAATAATCGAAGAAGATAAACCTTATTGAGGTTATCCTAAGTATGGAATAAATATTCAGAGAATATTTATTGAATTAAAATATTTAAAGAATATTTAGGAATATGAAAGAATATCATTAATCAGAGTATTTCTCCAAATAATCCTTGAAGAAACATCAAGAGAATATTTATTGAATAAATAAATATTTAAATGAATATTCAAAATATTATTCATTAATTAATAAGGAATTTAAATGAATATTCAAAAAGTAATATTCATTTAATGAATAATATTCTAAATGAATATCAAGTAATATTCATTTAGCAATCCAAGATTTAAAGGAATATTCGAGATAATATTCGATAAATAAATCAAGCTTCAGATGAATATTAGAATAATATTCATCAAGTAATTAATATCTTAAATGAATATTCAAAAGTAATATTCATTTAATAAAATAATATTCTAAATGGATATTCAAATAATATTCATTTAGTAGTCCAATCTTTAGAAGAATATTCGGAATAATAATCGATAATCTATTCGACTTTGAATGAATATTGAAAAATATTATTCGTCGAATGGTTACGTTCAAATAATTATTTGAAGTAAGGATCGTTAAATAAATAATCTCGAACGAATATTCAAATAATATTCGTCGCCCAATGATCTCGATATATCAAGAAATATTGACTCCCGGTCTATATTTGACGAATAAGATGTATACGCCCTTCTATGAGGGTCTTACAATAACCGGCTTATAATTGATACGTTAGTTATCTAATTTATAAGCCAATAAACAATCAGGGAACAATCATAACGATATAACTTGAAAGTAGGCATGCATGCTATGGCATATGTATAACAGAAAACATATATATATATATATATATATATATATATATATATATATATATATATTCAATCACAACAACAGCCTAAAAGAAGGGAATTGAAACTTGCCTGGTAGTCGAGTACGATAAGGGGTAGTGGTAGCGGGTCCCGGGTCAGCTTGGTGATCTATAAATAGCCAAGACATTCGGGATTAATCACTTAAAACTTTAAAGGTTAAGTTATACTTAAATCGAAACACGTTCTCGAGTTATCTCGTTATACCACTTTTAGTGGATTTCTTTTATCATCGATCCGATCTGACATTCGTTCGTTAATACGACATGTCACTGTACTTACACTTGGTATATACTGAAGTCATGTAAGTTTTAAGGTCGATCATTTACGAACCAAGAGTATACCTCGAGATTTATCGCCCGTTTTCTAAGTACTTAACCAAGTTTATAACCAAGTATGCTTTTAGGGGTTCGCTCGCGTTTAACCTTGATTCGAACATTTTTATAAAATCGGAAAACGATCCCTTCGATATGTGGTTTTCTCTCACACCTTCCTTTTTACCTCTAATATTTAATTATCAAGATTCGCCACTGATTTCGTAGTATTAAAGGAATCCAATTTCAGTTACGAACTTGCAATTTCGGTTTCGAACCACTTTTAGTAAATCGGGTATAATTCCTAAATCGTAAGTCCATTTCACATGATCTTTATATCAAATTGAAGCTTATAACATCATCTACCTTAACATGGCAGAATATAAAGCTAGGCCATGAGCTAAAGCTACTGTGATGCACGGTTTTCAAGGTTTAACGAAAATCGGGCATTACGACGGCTATAAATCGGATATTTCCAAATTCCAAACTTTCCAATAATCATAGTTTCCACCACAAACAACATATACATGTTATTCAACCATGAACTAAGGCGAAACAATGCCTTTCCGTTCATCTAAAACATTTTAACATTTAACAAAGCCCAATCATGTCTCTAAGGTAACATACATGCATAATGTCACTAAAACTCACTTAAAACTCATGATCCATCAAGAACATGCTTAAACTCAAAACAAGATCTAGGGTTTCAAGTTGTTATACCTTCTTGGGAGTATGAACTAGCCTTAAAAAGCTTGGTATAGTCCTTAGGAGTGTTTAAGCTTGCTAGATCAACCAAAGAAATCAAAGAAAACAAGATTAGTTCATGAAGAACACTATTCACCCTCATCTTGGATGATTTATTTGAAAATGGAAACAAGGGAGTTTGAAGCTAATATTTTTAGGAGATCATTTTTATGAAATGTAATACTCACCATAAAAATTTGGAGATCAAACAATGGTTGGAAGTTGGATTTTGAAATCTCAAAACTTCAAAAATTCGAAGTGGGTTTTTCAAGTGGAAAAACAGAGCGATTTTGTCGAATTTATTTGACCACTCAAACGATCTTCAAAAATTATGAAATTAAATCCACAACTTCATATTGATGTGTAGAAGCTTCGTGAATTTTTTCATGATTTTTAAATGAGTAGAACTGGGCGAAAAAAAATCGTAAAGATCCCCCTGTCCTGGAAAACCAAACTGATGGAAATGGGGGAGAAAGAGTATTTGCTTGGTTGCCTTGGTTTGCTCTCATCCAAATGAATTATTGTGATAATATCTTGTATAAATTGCCTTTATTAAAGTGGTGATGCAATGGATGAGGTGTTTGGAGAGACAAGTGTTGATGATTTGGTGGTAAGATGATAAAGTGTTGCTAAGTACTAGTTAGCTTTCTAATCTTGCTAGTTGGTATTGTAACTAGCTTGGTTACTTTGATCTTATCTTGCTTAAAGTGACTATGTCACCTTCCACTAGCTCATCACACCCCTTGGTTCTCTGCTTGTCTTTTTTTCCGGTTATTGCTCAATTTCATTTGATCGTTCATAGGAATATCTCAAAGGTTTCTAGTTAGGGTTTTACCGAAAACCTTCTTAACAATTATAATACCATTCTCCATCTTTCTTAATACTTCTCGAATTTAAATTCCTTAAATCCCTTAAATAAATCCTCAAGTCTTGTAGTGTCCAGGGAAATCTCGGAGAAAATAAAAGTGCTATTTTTCTGAATCCGATGTCGTTTACATACACTTATTTTCCCCCTGGATCACTAATACGAACTCGGAAATTCGTTCCGAATACTTCTATATAGTCTAATAATATTCTCAATTACACCAAAATCACTATTCATCCTTATTCTTTACTTATTCATCTAGGGTTGTACAATTGTCCGTATTCTCTTTCGATCGTTCCTTAACCTTTTTACGGAACCACTGGATTAATCGCTATCGATCTGGATGACATGATAATATTCTTCTGCTTGGAATTGCCATATCTTATTCCCTTAGGAGATAGATTATTCTTACCTATGTTGTCACCCTTTAGCATTCTTCAAGACATAGAAATAATAAAGTCGAATTCCATTCATTCTTTTAAAATATCAACTATTACATTGTAGCCGTAGCCACTATTCATTCTTACATCATTAAATAAATAAAAGTTTTAATTCTACCCAAAATTTGGGTTCTTACAGTCTCCCCTCCTTAAAAGGATTCCGTCCCGGAATCAGGTAGAAGACAATTGAGTACTTGTTGGTTATTTCACTTCCCAGTTTCCCAGTCAATCCTTAATCAATCCCAATCCTTTTTCAGCACATCTTACTAGTGCTACAATACATCCTTTTATCCTTTTTCATTAATCTCTGCTACTTTTCGTACAACACACTATTCAGGTTATGCTCTTACCCAGTCATATATTATTTTCCTTATTGGTATCTGTGGTGACTTCGGTATCACTATCGCGTTACGAATTCGGAGATAACCTCACTCGTAATTATGCATTTTCTGATCGCTTTAATCTTCACAATCTCGATCAATATAGAGAAGTGGAAAGATTTATTGAGAGATCACTATGATCAATTGAACATTTGTTATATTGCATAGTTAGTACAGAAGGGGGCCAGCCTTTAGTACTTGACAAGCAATTAAACAAGTTATGGTATTCTACTTGGACTTCTATCACATAGACAGATAGTTACGTAGCAGTACCTCCCCTCCTTAAAGGGTTGTTCTTCTCAATTCATAAAGAAGATGAATAAAAGAGAAGAAAAGAAAAGAATTCTAAAGGATTATAGAAAGTTTTCATGATTGTAAAATATCATTCTCAGAATTTACCTCTGAACTATAGAGGTTTATCAAAGAAGAAATTAATCATAATTATATCCAATACTATTTGATCGCAATCTCATGTGTCAACACATCTTGCTGCTTTGTCCACTATTCTATGGACCTATACTCTGGTTCAACCTTAGCAACGCTCACTCCAGAAAATTCCTTCAACCTTTTAGGTTAAATCTTAGGTTTCTCGCTTGACATCATGGTTACTGACATTCCATGTGACGCTACTAGCTTTTTCATATCTATAATATTAACACTATCAGGTTGTCATCCCGAGAATTCATCAGAAAACCCATATATTATTCCATTCATAACATTCCTTGCTTCACATTCCATAGTTGCTTTCCCAGTCTTTTCTTTATCAATCACATCCTTCTTAATATCTGATTCTTATTTACTTCTGTTATTTACTTCCACCTTCATCTCTTTATTGAGACATCTTTTGCACTTGGCACCTCCTTATTGGTATCCCGTCACATTTACTCTATAATCATCACATTATTCCAATTACAAACCTCCGAAATGAATCTGGCCGATTTCTTTAGCTTAGATCCAATATAATCTACTTCTGTCAACTTGTTTCTCACCACTTATTCTTTTCTACCCGCGGTTTTCCACAGGTTGTCTTTCGTAATTCAGACCAGGTCGTACACCTACCTGCTCGCACTCTTATCATCTGTTGAGCATCTGCATTTTACTGGTGTAGCTTTGCCACATGAAACACGTTACTACCATGCTATAAGCTTTGGGGGTAAAATTGGCTCGAATGCCACCTTCCGAACACTTTTAAACTCTCAGGTGGCCTAATAAGTCTCGGGCTCAACTGCCTTTCTCTCTAAGTCTCATTAATTCTTTCCACGAGAATACATTTAGCATCATGAATCATCAACCTCATATTCTCTATCTTGTTTGCGCAGAAGTACACTAACACAAACTTGCTTGTCATTCATCAACATGCCATTTAGCTTATCAATAGCAGCACTTTCTTTATCTTTACATTGTCATCTACTTTCTTAGAAGAATCACCATCATTTGTTGCTTACGTAGTGCCTTAATAGCTAACCATACGGGTTTCAATCCTTTAGGGAGACAAAGTAATCACTATTCCTTATCCATAAGGAACGCTTCCTGAACTTGATGTAGATATTACATGAAGTAGATAAAATTGCAGAAGAGTTTCAAGCATCGCAACTAAGTCAGGTTGATGAAACTATCACTCATGCATCTTCCATAAAAGACTGGAAACTTAATGGTTTACTTCGTCAATTTTGTATCATGGTCCTGGTTTGCCTCAAAACGGGACCTTCTAAGGTACGTAATATGCTTAAGACTCCATCAGGAATCGAATCTTTACTTAAACTATTATTACCGTCAATTCTTGCACAATCATCAGAAGGAATGTAAATTCCTCCATTTCGATATGACCTTCAAGGTCCTTCCAAATATCATTCTGTTTCTTCGGTATGAACATTTGTAATTATTCCTTTATACTTAGACTGTCGGCCACCTCATTGGCCTTTCCTAATAATAATAATTTCTGGTAATCCTTGCTCTCTGGATACGTTTCAATTCAAAAAAAAATTCTACCTCATTCCCATCACTGTTGGGTGAAAGCATTCTCCCTTAAGCTCTGCTGATCAAGAAAAATATATTTATCAATCTTTTTCCATAGGTCATTGCTTTCACCTACCCGTGGGAACTTTATCACGTTTATTCCCAATCCTACTTAGGATACTTCTTTTCTTAGTTCTTTCCTTATCTTAGGATAATCTCAGCCTTTATAGGTTCAATCCATACTTCCTCAGGCTTTCATACATGCCTCATCTGGCATTATTGTTACTATGTCATACATTCCTTATCAAACTTCAATTTTGAAGTTCGGAATATTACCTTTTTTCCTTGTAAGGTTTCATAGGTCATCCTCATCATTCCTCCTGTATTTTCTGGGTACAGGGTATATCAAAATGTCATTGATCAATACTCTAATAATTCTATCTATGTTCTTTCCAGAACTCTTTTTAATAATCCTTACCAGTCATTGTTGCCTTAGCATGTCCAACTCATATCATCTGAATTCATAATGTCGTTAGTAGGGTTAATGCCATCCCTTGTGCATTCCCCACGGTTCATCTTAATTTATGGATATCCTATCCCTAATTCAACTGCCAAGGAATTCTTGCATCCTATACTTGGCAATCAAATCATGTATCCTTAATAAGGGTCTCTTTTCAATCATTCTCATTTGATAATCGATCGGTGGCTTAATGCTAACCTCTTCTTTTAGATAGTTGTCAGCCTATTTGACCTTCCAAAAGACAACGTATGTCTATCTGCTTTCTTACAGAACTTGGTAATGGTAGCAAGGATGTTCTGGAAGATATTGATCGAGTTCAACGTGAATCTCTTAGTACTTATCGTTTTTCTCAAAGGTACTTGCCTTAGACAAAATTTCTACAGCATACTGATCCATCTCTGACCATTTCTATACTCTCTTCATAAACCTTCATTGTTTACTTCCCTTGGTCATAATATATTCATGGTATTCATGATACCCTAACATCATACATCTCAAGTCATTATACTTCCATTTTTACTCGTAATTTTGGGCAATCATATACACATGAATCACTTTAGTACGGGTGACCCCATTCCAAAAAGTTTAGTAAATTCCCAATCCAAACATGGGTTGCAAAGGGTTCAGTAGAAGATTCCTACGATCTCATTAATATTTCCTTTATATCAAAAGCCCTTGCAGTCGGCGCTTACTTAGAAGCAACCCTGCTTTGTCCTTTCATTGCTGGTCTAGTCACTTGATAATCCTTTGTGACCTGGCCTCAACTGGCCATGCTAAAGTATGTGAGTTTAGGGGTCGGCTAATAGCATTACTTTTCTAGCAATTGCTGGCATAGTGCCTTCTACTTTGATACCTTTTGATCTTTTCAAAACTTTACTCCATATAAGTCTCAATCGACTTCTCGGTACCATCTCCGGTCACCTTTCCTTTACTTTTATTCTTTCAGCTATTCTTATCAATTTCACGTGCCACAAAATCTTAACACTTCTGGCATAACAACCTTTTCATTTAAGTCAATCCCGGAATTTCTCAGACCGGCTTGTTTCTTAATTACATTTCCCCCTTTTTTTCCCGTCAAATCTCAACTTCATAATTTTATCCCTACATTCAACTGTAATAATCGGGGTCGATCTACCAACCTGTATAGCGGCTACCTTATCCCATCCACAGGGTTCGCTCCAATTTCCACTCCTTCCGGTGACGTCTTCTGATAATCAGAAGGACAAGGTTTGCCAAATTTGTTGAAGTTCTTCCAAGAATCAGGGAATTTCAATCAATCTATCCACCCACTGGTAACATTAAGAAGATCCATTTCGATACCCGAAGAATATTTCTAGGAACATCCAAGCGGTGGAACCATAAACAGTTATATTAACGAAATGATTGCCATAAAGTTGGGAGTTTAACCATTGGGAATAAACCAAATATATATACCTCCCCTAGAAGGGAAAATCAAAGTATCCAAACTGAAACATACCACATCTTCCCGGTACATAATCGTCCTAATAGGTGATACTACCGAATACTAGTCTACCTAACATATAGTCTCAGAAGAAACACTACCGTCGGAGTTAGTCACCTCAAAAAAATTGGCACTATCAAGGCCATCCGAATCTGGTAAACCGTGCTGTCCAACTATATTCGAAGTTACCCTACCATGTTGCACAAGCACAGCACCTAAACCTGTACGAGGTGCATCCTAATAAATTTCCAAAATTCTCCTTCCTCCATTAGATAACGCCAATGCTGGGTCGTCATCAATTTTATCTTTAACTCCAGGGAGATTTTCCCCCATTTATCTTGTACATTCAAACTTTTAGTCTTACAATTAAGTCTGGTTACGGGACAACACTCTTTATAAAGTCCTGAGCAGATCTTTGGTAATACCTCGTGAATCTTATGAAATTTCTCACCTTTGCCAGTGTGGTTGGCCTTTCTCCATTTGAAACTGTCTTTAACTTGGTGGGGTCGATTAATCACTACTTCCTATTGCTCATATGTCCTATTATCTGGACTTCATTTTGCCAAAACTCTTACTTCGAGAACATGGCCTACACCTGTTCTTTCAGGTTTCATCTACAAGCATTCTCAATTATATCTCAACCACTGCTTGCCTTACCTAATCCATTTATGATTCAGTGTCGGAATAAACTTAAGGTAACTACCATAATCCATTCAAGGAAAAGAAAGAATTTAATATTCCTCTGAATCACATGCATCTAATATTTCTGGTTCATCATTCCACTGAGTTAAAATAACCTTATACTTAGGCTCTGACAGTAGTCTCGTTACAAGTTTATCACAGACTCACTGGTCTCCTCTTGTAGGTTCTGAGATCATTGTCTCACTTACTACTTCCTTATGTACTTTATCCAATCATACCATCACCTTCCAATGTCTTTATTTTCTAAGTTGATCCATTCATAAAATGAATATTTCCCTGAACCAAACCACGTCACCAATCTCAGTTTTGACTTTATAAATTATAACCTATGAAATCTGCCTTCTCATGGCGAATTATCATTAACAATGATCACACTAATCCCTTTATCAATGATATGGCACTTGATGCCTCTATCCCAACTGCTCTTGGAGACTATGCTCGATGTCCTCTATCGTTGTCTTTGATAATCATGTACCACTCTAACTCTTTTCTCATTAATATGAAGGTCTCTAATGATTCTCATCTATTCCCGTATAAGATCTCAAGTAATTCTTCCAATCCGTCTTACTTGCTGGTACTACCTCCAGTAGTCCCGCCACGAATCCAACATGAATCTTCAATTCTCTTGCTAATAGCTTAGTTCTTTATGCCCACTTTTCTGAGCACTATACCTTAATCATCTCAGTCTTTCTGGCTACAGCCCTCATTCCTCGAGGGTAAGCTCCTTATCCTAACAGGATTTTCCTTATCTGCTGGAACCTCTTCCAGGTCTCCAGTAGGGTACTATATTGAATTTACCCGCTGATCTTCAACATATAATAAAGCATCATCGCGCTGCTGCTCGTATGCCTCAAGGTCTGTTGCCTTACTTATCGATGCGATATCGAGCTAAGTTACTATCATGATACTTAATAGTTCCCATAAGGGTTTTATAGGTCATCACTACATTAAGTAGTCCGACTATGAACTTGGCAAGAGTTCGTATTATCTTAGTGAATTTATTGTTTTAACGTCGCCTCATCTCTGGGGTTTATAACGTACGCTCTGATACCACTTCTGTAACACCCCCAGATCCGGGGTCCGGGATCCGGTGGTTACGGTTTCCAATTCTGTCCACAACAATTGAACTTTCCTTAACATAAAATAAATTACATCTCTATGACCCAACACAACAATATAAAACACACCCGTTATAGTCCCAGAGATGAAATCAGAGTAACAATCAAATTTTTTTTAATCACATTATGAGTTCTTACAATCCGAAAGAATTTCAATATAAATACATACTCTTTGCCATCCATTTACATAAGTCATACTAGACCATATACTTGGAACTGAAAGAATAAATCTATCATACCAATAGCTTCTTCTTTAGCTCTGGTAGTCTCATCGTCCTCGCCTGTGTCGAGTGCGCCTTGTGCGAGTCATCTGGTCTAGCTGTTGTTGTGATATAATAATAAAGCAAGGGTGAGCAATAGCCCACCAACAATAATATATAACTGAACGATAATATATAACAGTTCAAAAGTGTCTTTCAAACCATATGCCATGCATTTACGGAAATGATGCCGGTATAATATGAACGATGAAGTTACAAGGTAACTTAAAGTATTTGTTTGTAGAAATATCTGCTACATCAAAAATAAGCGAGATATTCTCATTGTCATTAAAAAGAGGAACTTGCATGAAAAGATTGCAATTCCAGTTATGAACACTTTTCCAGCTCTGCCAACAGTAATCATGTTGCAGGAAATAAATAAGTTTGGATGATGAACCAATGATGGAGTATTCACCGCGCCCGCTGTTCCAATCTTGATGATCAGTCGAGATCGTACAGCTCAAATTAGATTTACTACCGGTAGAAGGAAGAACTGACGGCTTTACTTGTCTACCGCCATACTAGCTCTCCCCGGCCAACGGTTGGGCCAAAGGGGATGGACCGGCGCTACTCGGTCTCTTACACGACTCCTAGTTCAATTAGAATTCATGATTCTGAATGTAACGTTCGTCCCCCTTTCCCCAAGTATAATACTTGTTGATAAGACTCTACAAAGTAGTCGTATCTAGTTGGAAAGGAACATTCACCAATAACATCCAAGCTATTGCTTGGTAACGAATATCAACTTGTTCCAACAATCTTACCCCTCGAAAGATGAGAAGGTACACAACGACTTAATAAGTCAATAGCACCCGCATTGCGAGTGAAGAGAATAATTTATGACCGGGAAGTCGACAAGATAAATAACATTTTCCAAGTAAGGTTCCCTTATTATTAGGGAGGTAGAATCAAAGAAGAATGATGTCTGAGAACCTTTCTTGATATAAGATTAATAATAATATGACTCCGAGATATTTTCCGTAATAATCGAAGAAGATAAACCTTATTGAGGTTATCCTAAGTATGGAATAAATATTCAGAGAATATTTATTGAATTAAAATATTTAAAGAATATTTAGGAATATGAAAGAATATCATTAATCAGAGTATTTCTCCAAATAATCCTTGAAGAAACATCAAGAGAATATTTATTGAATAAATAAATATTTAAATGAATATTCAAAATATTATTCATTAATTAATAAGGAATTTAAATGAATATTCAAAAAGTAATATTCATTTAATGAATAATATTCTAAATGAATATCAAGTAATATTCATTTAGCAATCCAAGATTTAAAGGAATATTCGAGATAATATTCGATAAATAAATCAAGCTTCAGATGAATATTAGAATAATATTCATCAAGTAATTAATATCTTAAATGAATATTCAAAACTAATATTCATTTAATAAAATAATATTCTAAATGGATATTCAAATAATATTCATTTAGTAATCCAATCTTTAGAAGAATATTCGGAATAATAATCGATAATCTATTCGACTTTGAATGAATATTGAAAAATATTATTCGTCGAATGGTTACGTTCAAATAATTATTTGAAGTAAGGATCGTTAAATAAATAATCTCGAACGAATATTCAAATAATATTCGTCGCCCAATGATCTCGATATATCAAGAAATATTGACTCCCGGTCTATATTTGACGAATAAGATGTATACGCCCTTCTATGAGGGTCTTACAATAACCGGCTTATAATTGATACGTTAGTTATCTAATTTATAAGCCAATAAACAATCAGGGAACAATCATAACGATATAACTTGAAAGTAGGCATGCATGCTATGGCATATGTATAACAGAAAACATATATATATATATATATATATATATATATATATATATATATATATATATATATATATATATATATATATATATATATTCAATCACAACAACAGCCTAAAAGAAGGGAATTGAAACTTGCCTGGTAGTCGAGTACGATAAGGGGTAGTGGTAGCGGGTCCCGGGTCAGCTTGGTGATCTATAAATAGCCAAGACATTCGGGATTAATCACTTAAAACTTTAAAGGTTAAGTTATACTTAAATCGAAACACGTTCTCGAGTTATCTCGTTATACCACTTTTAGTGGATTTCTTTTATCATCGATCCGATCTGACATTCGTTCGTTAATACGACATATCACTGTACTTACACTTGGTATATACTGAAGTCATGTAAGTTTTAAGGTCGATCATTTACGAACCAAGAGTATACCTCGAGATTTATCGCCCGTTTTCTAAGTACTTAACCAAGTTTATAACCAAGTATGCTTTTAGGGGTTCGCTCGCGTTTAACCTTGATTCGAACATTTTTATAAAATCGGAAAACGATCCCTTCGATATGTGGTTTTCTCTCACACCTTTCTTTTTACCTCTAATATTTAATTATCAAGATTCGCCACTGATTTCGTAGTATTAAAGGAATCCAATTTCAGTTACGAACTTGCAATTTCGGTTTCGAACCACTTTTAGTAAATCGGGTATAATTCCTAAATCGTAAGTCCATTTCACATGATCTTTATATCAAATTGAAGCTTATAACATCATCTACCTTAACATGGCAGAATATAAAGCTAGGCCGTGAGCTAAAGCTACTGTGATGCACGGTTTTCAAGGTTTAACGAAAATCGGGCATTACGACGGCTATAAATCGGATATTTCCAAATTCCAAACTTTCCAATAATCATAGTTTCCACCACAAACAACATATACATGTTATTCAACCATGAACTAAGGCGAAACAATGCCTTTCCGTTCATCTAAAACATTTTAACATTTAACAAAGCCCAATCATGTCTCTAAGGTAACATACATGCATAATGTCACTAAAACTCACTTAAAACTCATGATCCATCAAGAACATGCTTAAACTCAAAACAAGATCTAGGGTTTCAAGTTGTTATACCTTCTTGGGAGTATGAACTAGCCTTAAAAAGCTTGGTATAGTCCTTAGGAGTGTTTAAGCTTGCTAGATCAACCAAAGAAATCAAAGAAAACAAGATTAGTTCATGAAGAACACTATTCACCCTCATCTTGGATGATTTATTTGAAAATGGAAACAAGGGAGTTTGAAGCTAATATTTTTAGGAGATCATTTTTATGAAATGTAATACTCACCATAAAAATTTGGAGATCAAACAATGGTTGGAAGTTGGATTTTGAAATCTCAAAACTTCAAAAATTCGAAGTGGGTTTTTCAAGTGGAAAAACATAGCGATTTTGTCGAATTTATTTGACCACTCAAACGATCTTCAAAAATTATGAAATTAAATCCACAACTTCATATTGATGTGTAGAAGCTTCGTGAATTTTTTCATGATTTTTAAATGAGTAGAACTGGGCGAAAAAAAATCGTAAAGATCCCCCTGTCCTGGAAAACCAAACTGATGGAAATGGGGGAGAAAGAGTATTTGCTTGGTTGCCTTGGTTTGCTCTCATCCAAATGAATTATTGTGATAATATCTTGTATAAATTGCCTTTATTAAAGTGGTGATGCAATGGATGAGGTGTTTGGAGAGACAAGTGTTGATGATTTGGTGGTAAGATGATAAAGTGTTGCTAAGTACTAGTTAGCTTTCTAATCTTGCTAGTTGGTATTGCAACTAGCTTGGTTACTTTGATCTTATCTTGCTTAAAGTGACTATGTCACCTTCCACTAGCTCATCACACCCCTTGGTTCTCTGCTTGTCTTTTTTTCCGGTTATTGCTCAATTTCATTTGATCGTTCATAGGAATATCTCAAAGGTTTCTAGTTAGGGTTTTACCGAAAACCTTCTTAACAATTATAATACCATTCTCCATCTTTCTTAATACTTCTCGAATTTAAATTCCTTAAATCCCTTAAATAAATCCTCAAGTCTTGTAGTGTCCAGGGAAATCTCGGAGAAAATAAAAGTGCTATTTTTCTGAATCCGATGTCGTTTACATACACTTATTTTCCCCCTGGATCACTAATACGAACTCGGAAATTCGTTCCGAATACTTCTATATAGTCTAATAATATTCTCAATTACACCAAAATCACTATTCATCCTTATTCTTTACTTATTCATCTAGGGTTGTACAATTGTCCGTATTCTCTTTCGATCGTTCCTTAACCTTTTTACGGAACCACTGGATTAATCGCTATCGATCTGGATGACATGATAATATTCTTCTGCTTGGAATTGCCATATCTTATTCCCTTAGGAGATAGATTATTCTTACCTATGTTGTCACCCTTTAGCATTCTTCAAGACATAGAAATAATAAAGTCGAATTCCATTCATTCTTTTAAAAATATCAACTATTACATTGTAGCCGTAGCCACTATTCATTCTTACATCATTAAATAAATAAAAGTTTTAATTCTACCCAAAATTTGGGTTCTTACACGTGATCACCTACGGAAGTGGTACTAATCAGTTAGTTGTAATTGTTAATGCTTGAGGATAAGCATCAGTTTAAGTTTGGGGGTGTTTGATAAGTGGATTTTATATCTACTTGAAGCATTCTAAATCGGCTTAAATTGATTGTTTTGGACTCAAGTTTCTTGTAGTTTTGATGTATTTTACTTAGTTGTGCAGACTTACGAGAATGTTGATTAAGGTTGATGCTTCTATCGTGTTTGGAGGATTAATTGATTTAAATTCGGATTTTCCGGGAAGGTTGCGCAGTCTACACTGTTTTGGCCATATCTGGAGTTCTAGAAGTCCGTTTTCAGTGATCTTACAGCTCACGCGAAGCTTGGGAGATTTTCTACAACCTTAGGAAGAAATCAGGTGCTGGAGACGTGCTGAATAAAATCGCGCACGTATTCTATGATAAGCCAAGCAGAAAAATTCCAGTTTTGCCCTTTTTCTAATTCTAATTGTATTTTGGGCAGCTTTTGGTACCTAAATTGAATTCTAATTGTATTTTAGGATGTTTCCTTGCTGGGCAAGATTTCTAGAGTCTATATAAACACTTCTAGGGATACATTGTAGGGGATCCTGGACACACAATTTTTACATATTTCTTAATATTAAAAGCTAAGGTTTTATTTTCTTCTCTTCATCTTTGCATGCTCAATTTAATTCTTGGATTTAATTGTTCTTCATTATTCAAAGATTTAAGGTATTTCTTATCTTCTCCTTATTAATTACATGTTTATTATGGCTTTCTTGATTATCATTGTTAGTATTAATCCTAGAATGAGTGAGTAATTTAATTCTAGGGTATCAAGGGGAGTCATGTTTGCACAATGATTTGGGTTTAATTTGATTAATAGATTGATGGGTAAAGAGTAATTCTGATTGATATGTTCTAATTCTTAATTTGTGTAATTGCGCAATACCACGGATTAATTGATTGCAATAGGAGTAATAGATCGAAAGATTTTACTACTAGAGGCTTACATACAATTAGCGGAATTGAAGGTGAGCGTGAAAGCATCATTAGATATTCTGAGAGTGTTAATGCTTGAAAAAGATTAACCATTGCTTTAATTACTTAACCCCATTAAAAAGCTATATCTTTGTGATTTATTTGGTGTAAGCATGGTGAACCTGAATTGCCCTAGATCCCTTAATTAATTGATTTAAAACCTTTGTTAAATTTGTTTTAGTAGTTAATAAAATCCTCTAATAATCGTTTGTGACTAGAAACAATTAATAATAATTGAATTGAAACTGTCTCCTTGAGGAATCGACCCGTATTTGCTAGTATCTACTACAATTGATACCGTGCGCTTGCGGTTGTACATAATTTTACAACCTGTTGCAGAGGATGTTATTGGCACTGTTGATGCATCTATTCCTATTCCTCCATCCGCTCATCATGTTGAAGCTGAGGTTGGAGATGAAACTGAAGGGAATACTGAGTCGTCCTTCTCAGAGTTTACCAGTCCAGACTGATGCTAAGGTTAAGGATTTTGCTGGTCCTTCAAATCAAGCAGATGCTGAAGAAGAACACCTTGAACAATTTTCAAATGACTGGTACAAGGACACTTGTATCTTTCCTCCTGCAAGAGCAGCTGAATTTGTCAAGAGAACCTCCAGAACAATTACAAATCCAGAGACTCTATCTTGTCTTAAGGCTACAGTTGTACAAGTGAAGACTCTCAACTCGAGGTTTGATCTGTGTCAAAAGGCAATCTCTGATGTTCGAGGTGATGTTGTTAGAGGGGCTGAAATGATTAAACTTGACAACAAGAATAAATTTCAATATCTTACTCAGAATCAAGAAACTTTGTCTCACAGGCTGAGCAAAGTTGAACAAAATCAGAATGATATGTCCTAAAAGATTGATTCTATTGCTACCTCCTTGGAGTTAATCACATATATTCTTATGCCTGATGATGTCAAAAAGGGGGAGAGAGCTAAAGACAAATGCAAGCAATCTCAAACTCGGATCAGAAAGGATAATGCTGGAGATGGAGGAGCAAGTAGTAAAGGAAAGAGCAAAACTGAAGAATTTCAAACTCTGAAAACTAGCAAGTCTTCTAGATCACAGTTTGTTGGGAGAAACACTGATACTCAAGGTACTTCAAAGACCAAGAGTTTGCTATTATTTTCTAATCCACAGACTGATGAAGAATTGGCTGCTAAGTTGTTTATTGAAGAGAATGAGGAAGGAGTTACAATTGAGGACATTGAAGCTGAAGAAAAGAGTTTACAAGAAGAACATCTCAAGGCTTTAAAGTCTGGTAAGTTAAAGAAAGAAAAAGCTCCTAGGCGTGTTCGTAAAGGCATTGTGATCAAGGAAATTGCTGATGTTAGTCAAAAATCTCAGTTATCAAAGGAAACAATGGCAGCAGAAGCTCAACTCAAGCTGAAAGGCATTGAAGGAGAAAGTTCACATAAGAAAGTTACAACCTCTGTTTCTACAAAAGTTGTACAGAAGAAAGAAAACACAACCTCTGTTGCTATACAAGTTGTGTCTAAACCTTTATCTTCTCAGTTGCAATCAGTTTTTGGGAAAGGAACACTTCATGATCCAAATCTATTATCTGGAGTTTCTATGAATTTTTCTAATGCAAGAGCCTTGACTGGCAAGGTTGGAAACAATAAGGGTGGACTAGGTTCACACAAGGACAAAATGCAATATACTGGTCCTAGAGATCCTTCTTCACTGGCTGTTCCAGGTCGTGGTGTTACTCAAGAGAGTTTGGACAGACTGGAATCAGTACAGTTAGTTTATCAGAAGAGTTTAAAGAAGTACTTTCTCTTGTACTTCATGGCTGATGGGACAGTATTTAGAGTTGGTGAGTGTAAGAACCCCAAATTTTGGATATAATTAAAACTTTTTATTAAGTACTGATAAAATGAGGAACAATGATTCCGACAACAAGGTCACCAGCTCTAATGAATGAATGGAATGGATATGGATTCAAATACTTATATGTCATGAAGAATGCTAAAGGGTGACAACATAGGTAAGAATAATCTATCTCCTAAGGGAATAAGATATGGCAATTCCAAGCAGGAGAATATTCTCATGTCATCCAGATAGATAGCGATTAATCCAGTGGTTCCGTAAAAAGGTTAAGGAACGATCGAAAGAGAATACGGACAATTGTACAACCCTAGATGAATAAGTAAAGAATAAGGATGAATAGTGATTTTGGTGTAATTGAGAATATTATTAGACGACGCTATATAGAAGTATTCGGAACGAATTTCCGAGTTCGTATTAGTGATCCAGGGGGAAAATAAGTGTATGTAAAAGCTGTCGGATTCTGAAAAACCGCACTTTTATTTTCTCTGAGAGTTCCCTGGACACTGATAGCCTTAAGTATTTAACGAATGGATTTAAGGATTATAAATTGGAAAGTTAGAATGAAAGATGGAGAATGATAGTATTAATATTAAGAGGATTCCCGGTAAACCCTAATTAGAAATCCGTGAAATATTCCTACGAACGATCAATCAAAACGGGTAATAACCAGACACAGAATCAAGCAGAGGAAGCAAGATACATGCATGTACAAATGATAAATATCTAGTAACTAGTATGGTTAGAGATTAACTAATACTTAGCAAATCAAACTACTAGTTGCATGTAAACCATCAAAATCTTAACACATGTCCCTCCATTTTCATCATCCATTACATCACTACTTTAATAAAGTAGCTTTACACAATATCTTCCACTACACACTTGAATTAGTGGATGAAAAGTAGCAAGGTAAAATACACCACAAAACCAACCAAGGCAAAGAAACTCTCCATTTTCTCTTTCCTCTCAAACTGATCAGCTAGAGCAACCATCAAAGAAAAAATCATAACTCCATTTCCAACCATGATAAAATCACCAAAATTTGACCATAGCTTCTCCACTCCATGTATAACATTCGTACAAAATTTCATAATTTTTGAAGGTCGTTTGAATGGGTAAATAAATTCAAGAAGATCACCCTGTTTTTCCTCTCAAAAACAGGGCATTCGAATTTTGCATAAATTCAAGGATCAAAATCAAGCTTCCACCCCTTATTTGATCTTCCAAATTTTATGGTGAGTCCTATATTTCATAAAACTAATCTCCATGAAATCTTAGCTTCAAATTCCTTTGTTAGCATTTTCAAATAAATCAACAAAGATGAGAATGAATAGTGTTCTTCAAGATTTAACTTTGTTTTCTTTGATTCTTATGGTTGATCTAGCTACTCTAAGGCCACACAAGGGTAGATCAAGGCTTAGTAGGGCTTTAGAACACTCCAAGGAAGGTAATCATCACTTAAAACCCTAGGTCTTACTTTGAGATTTTGCATGCTTTGGATGGATTTAGTATAAGTGATGTTATTAGCATGATTAGTTAAGTGGTTTAGTTAATTTAAGAAGCATGATGATTTTGATGATAAGATCAGTAGCTTCTGGACTTGTTGAGATGAAGATCATGTGTATAAGTTGGATTTGTGCCCGGTGTGGCTTGGTATTGTTGTTATGATTTTTGGAATGTTCGATTTATAGCCGTCGTAATGCAAAAATTTCGTTAAGCTTAAGAAAACGATTTTGACAGAACATGTAACTCCCTGTTTGGCTTTGTTTTCTGCCATGATAGGATAGATCATGTTATAAGCTTCGTTTTGATATAAAGATCGTGTGAAACGGACTTACGGTTTAGGAGTTACGGTCGGTTTACTAAAAGTAGTTCGAAACCGTAACCGAGAATTCGTAATTAAAAATGAACCCTCGTAAAATACGTAAGTCAGTGGCGAATCTTGGTAATTAAATACTAGAGGTAAAAAGGGAGGTGTGAGAGAAAACCTCATGTGAATCGGATCATTTTTCGATTTTATAAAAATGTTCGAATATAGGTTAAACGCGAACGAACCCCTTAAAAGTATAACTTTTGTTATAACGTAGAAAACGAGCGATAAAACTCGAGATATAATCTTGGTTCGTAATCGATCAAATTTAGAACTTATATGACTTAAGTATACACTAAGTGTGAATACGATGACATGTCTTAATGACGAACAAATGTCAAATCGTATCGGTAATAAAAAGAGTTACACTAAAAAGGGGTATAACGAGATAATTCGAAAACATGTTTCGACTTAAGTTAATACTTAACCTTTTGAAAAATGTTAAGTGCTTGATTAATCTCGAATTTCTTGACTATTATAGATCGCCGAGCTGACTCGGGACACCCTACCACTACCCCCACCCGTGCTCAATTACCAGGCAAGTGTTCAAACCTTTGAACCTGTTGTTGTGATAATATATGTATATGATTTCTGTTTTACATATGCCATCGCATGCATGCCTGTTTCCAATTATATTGTGACTCTGGTTTTTTTTTGTGATACTTGTTCCCTGAATTGATATTGGCTTATAGACTAGATACGATTTATCAGTAATAAGCCGGATTGTTTTGGTAAGACCCTTAGCGAAGGGCATATGATATTCATTCTAAATATAGACCGGGAGTCGGTATTTTGAGTTATAGATAGTCGTGGAAACCCGGAGGGATTCCAACGACAGATTATTATTTATCTGAGGAAGGTTATTGTTAAACGTTATTATATTCCATAAAGTATCAATTACTTGGAAATATTTCGAGGAATGTTATTCGAGTATTATCTTAGTCGAGAGATAATAAATGAATGTTAATTTTGAATATTCATTTAGAGTTGATATTTAATGAATATTATTTTGATATTCTTTAGAATGTTATTTATTAAATGAATATTACTTTCGAATATTCATTTAAGGTTTTATGTACTTAATGAATATTATTTTAAAATATTCATTGGAAGTTCTATTTACTTAAGGAATATTATTTCGATTATTCCTTTAAAGTTTTGATTACTAAATGAATATTATTTGGATATTCATTTAGAAGATTATTTATTAAATGAATGCTATTTGGATATTCATTTAAAAGAGTAAATATTAAATGAACATTATTTTCAAATATTCATTTAAGGTTTGAATTTTTTATTGAATACTATTTTAAATATTTATTGGAGTTTAATTATTTAATGAATATTATTTCGAATATTCATTTAAGGAGGGATTTATTTATTAAATAATTCCATATATTCATTCGAGGATTACTTACGAGCAATATTATGAATTAATAATATTCCATAATTATTATTGAGTAAATAAATATTCTTGGAATATTTATTTAATTCTTTTAAAATTCTTTTTAAAATAATTTATATTATTCGGAGATTACCTTTCACCTCCAGATATTATGTAAAATATTTCGGAGTCTTTTTACGACTATTTTATCAAGGAAAGGTTCCCAACTCTTTCATTTTCATTTAAATCTATCTTAAAAGGATTTAAATGCTCGCTCAAACTTCCATATTATAGGGGAACTTACTTGAGCAATGTTATTTATCTTGTTGACTTCCCGGTCATAATTTATCCTCTTCACTCGCAACTTGGTTGCTATGGACTCATTAAGTCTGTGTTTACCTTCTCATCTTTCGAGGGGTAAGATTGTTGGAACAAGTTGATGTTCGTTACCAAGCAATAGCTTGGAAGTTATTGGTGAATTTTCCTTTCCAAATAGATACGACTACTTTGTAGAGTCTTATCAACAGGTATTATACTTGGGGAAAGGGGGACGAACGTTACATTCAGAATCATGAATTCTATTGGAACTAGGAGTCGTGTACGAGGCCGAGTAGCGCCGGTCCATCCCCTTTGGCCCAACCGTTGGCCTGGGAGAGCTAGTAAGGCGGTAGACAAGTAAAGCCGTCAGTTCTTCCTTCTACCGGTAGTAAATCTAATTTGAGCTGTACGATCTTGACTGATCATCAAGATTGGAACAGCGGGCGCGGTGAATACTCCATCATTGGTTCATCATCCAAACTTATTTATTTCCTGCAATATGATTACTGTTGGCAGAGCTGGAAAAGTGTTCGTAACTGGAATTGCAATATTTTCCTTGCAAGTTCCTCTTTATAATATCTTGCTTATTTTCGACATAGCAGATATTCCCTCATATATTTACATTTTGAGTTACCTTGTAACTTCATCGTTCATATTATACTGGCATCATTTCCGTAAATGCATGGCATATGGTTTGAAAGATACTTTTGAACAGTTATAAATTATCGTTCAGTTAAATATTATTGTTGGTGGGCTATTGCTCACCCTTGCTTTATTATTATATCACAACAACAGCTAGACCAGATGACTCGCACAAGGCGCACTCGATGCTGGCGAGGACGATGAGACTACCAGAGCCGAAGAGAAAGCTATTGGTAGAATAGATTTATTCTTTCAGTACCAAGTATATGGTCCAGTATGACTCATGTAAATGGATGGCAAAGAGTATGTATTTATATTAAAATTCTTTTGGGTTGTAAGAACTCATAATGTGTTTAATAAAATTTGGTTGTTACTCTGATTTCATCTCTGGGACTATAACGGGTGTGTTTTATGTTATTGTTTTGGGTTACAAGGTTGTAATTTAATATTTATGTTGAACTGTGGATGGGAATTGAGACGGTAACGACCAGATCCCTGACCCCGGATCTAGGGGTGTTACAGAAGTGGTATCAGAGCCTACGTTATAAACCCCAGAGATGAGGCGACGTTAAAACAATAAATTCACTAAGATAACAAGAACTCTTGCCAAGTTCATAGTCGGACTACTTAATGTAGTGATGACCTATAAAACTCTTATGGGAACTATTAAGTATCATGATAGTAACTTAGCTCGATATCCCATCGACAAGTAAGGCAACAGACCTTGAGGCATACGAGCAGCAGCGCGATGATGCTTTATTATATGTTGAAGATCAACGGGTAAATTCAATAGAGTACCCTACTGGAGACCCGGAAGAGGTTCCAGCAGATAAGAAAAATCTTGTTAGGATAAGGAACTTACCCTCGAGGAATGAGGACTGTAGCCAGAAAGACTGAGATGATTAAGGTATGGAGCTCAGAAAAGTGGGCATAAAGAACTAAGCTATTAGCAAGAGAACTAAAGATTCATGTTGGATTCGTGGCTGGACTAGTGGAGGTAGTACCAGCAAGTAAGACGGATTGGAAGAATTACTTGAGATCTTATACGGGAATAGATGAGAATCATTAGAGACTTTCATATTAACGGCATCGATATAAGGCGAGGAGCAGAGTCCCTAGGAATAGTTGAGAAGAGGCAGTAAGTGCCATATCATTTGATAAATGAATAAGTATGAATATTGTCAGTAATAATTCGCCATGAGAAGGCAGATGTCATAGGTTGTAATTTATTGAACCAAATTGAGGTTGATGAAGTTGTTTTATTCAAGAAAATGTCCATTTTATGAATGAATCAGTTAGAAAGTGAAAACATTGGGAAGTGACAGCATGATTGGATAAAGTTATATAAGGAAGTAGTAAGCAAGACAATGATCTCAGAACCTACCGGAAGATAAGACCAGTGAGTCAAGACGAACTCGTCATGAGACTATTGTCAGGGACTAAGTATAGGGTTAATTTAACTCAGTGAAATGATGAACCAGAAACGTTAGATGCATGTGACTCAGAGGAATATTAAATTCTTTCTTTTCTTTGAATGGATTATAGTAGTTACCTTAAGTTTACTCCGACGCGGAATTATAACGGATCAAGTAATACGATTAGCAGTTAAAGAGAAAAATGTGAGAAAATCTTCCTGGAGCTAAAAGATGAAATTGGTAATGACCAAGAGTTGGCATTGTTTAATGGAAAAAGGGAGACTTTGTGCTTCCAACGACGCTTCGCATAAAAGATTAGGATGTGTGCTTGCGCAGCACGACAAAGTACTTGCAGATGCATTCGGACAGCATGGTTCACCAGGTTCGGATGGCCTTAGTAGTGCCAATTTTTGTGGAACAACCAACTCCGACGGTAATGTTCCTTCTGAGACTGGTAGTCAGGTAGACTGACATTTGGTAATATTGAATATCAGGACGTATAGGTATCAGGACGTTGTGACAAGTTTCAGTTTAAAACTGTTAATTCCCTTCTAAGGGATGTATATATTTGGTTCCTCTCCAGGGGTTAAATTTCCAACCCGATGACGATTATTTCGTTAATTATGACTGCTTACGGTTCTACCTACTAGGAGGTTCATAGAACTATTCTTCAGGTTTCGAAACTGGTCTCCTTAGTGTTACCAGTCGATGGATAGATTGACCAAAATTTCCCTAATTCTGGGAAGAACTTCAACGAATTTTGGCAAACCTTGTCTTTCTGATTATCAGAGAACATCATGGAAGAGAGTAGAAACTGTGGCAAACCCCGTGAATTGGGTAAGGTAGCCGCTACATGGGTTGGTGGACAGACCCCGGTTATCGCGATTGATTGTAGAAATACAATGATGAAATGAGATTGGACGAAATCAGGAAATGTAAGTAAGAAACCAGCCGGACTGAGAAACTCCGAGATTGACTTAAGTGAAAAGGCTGTTATGCCAGGAATGGTAAGCTTGCATGGCACGTGGTAGTGATAAGAATAGTTGAAAAGATAAAAATAGAGGAAAGGTGACCAGAGACGGTGCCGAGAAGTCGATTAATACTTATATGGAGTAAAGTTTTGGAAAGGTAGAAAGGTATCAAAGTAGAAGGCACTATGCCAGCAATTGCTAGAAAAGTAATGCTAAATTAGCCAACCCCTAAAATCATATATAATTTTAGTGTGGCCAGTTGAGGGCAAGTCACAAATGATTATCAAGTGACTAGACCAGCAATGAAAGAACAAAGCAGGGTTGCTTCTAAGAAAGCACCGACTGCAAGGCCTTCTGATATAAAAGGAAACATTAATGAGATCGTAGGAATCTTCTGCTGAACAGCCCATGTTTTGATTGGGAATTCACTAGACCTTTTTGGGATGGGGTCACCCGTACTAAAGTGACTCATGTGTATATGGTTGTCCAAGATTACGAGTAAAATGGAAGTATAGTGACTTGAGATGTATGATGTTAGGGTATCGTAAATACCATGAATATATTATGACGGAGGAAAGTAAACAATGAAGGTATATGAAGAGAGTATAGAAATGGTCAGAAATTGAACAATATGCTGTAGGAACTTTCTCTGAGGCAAGTACCTTGCGAAGAACGATAAGCACTAGGAAATTCACGTTGAACTCGACCAATATCTTTCAGAACATCCTTGCTACCATTAACAAGTTCTGTAAGAGAGCAGATAGACCTACGTTGTCTTTTGGAAGGTCAAATAGGTTGACCACTATCTGAAAGAAGAAATTAGCAGTAAGCTACCAATCGATTATCAAATAAGAATGATTGAAAAGAGACCCTTATTAAGGATACATGATTTGATTGCCAGTTATAGGATGCAGGAATTCCTTGGCAGTTGAATTAAGGATAAGATATCCATAAAGTAAGGCAAACCCTGGGGAATGCACAAGGGATGGCACTAACCCTAATAAAGACATTGTGAATTCAGATGATATGAGTTGGATTTGCTAAGGCAACAATGACCTGTACAGATTATTAAAAAGAGTTCTGGAAAGAACAGAGATAGAATTATTAGGGTATTGATCAAAGACGTTTTGATGTACCCTGTACCTAGAAAATACAGGAGGAATGATGAGGACGACCTAAGAAACCTTACAAGGAAAAGCTAATATTCTGAGTTTCCAACTAGAAGTTTGGAAGAGAATGTAAGACACGATAACAATATACCAGATGATGCATGTATGAAACCCTGAGGGAGTATGGATTGAACCTATAAAGGTTGAGATTATCCTAAGATAAGGAAAGAACTAAGAAAAGAAGTATCCTAAGTAGGATTGGGAATAAACGTGATAAAGTTCCCACGGGTAGTTGGAAGGAATGACTTATGGAAAAAGACTGATAGATTTATTTTTCTCCTTCAGCAGAGCTTAAGGGAGAATGCTTTCACCCAACAGTGATGAGAATGAGAGAAATTACTATTATTAGGAAAGGCCAATGAGGTGGCCGACAGTCTAAGTATAAAGGAATAATTACAAATGTTCATACCGAAGAAACAGAATAATATTTGGAAGAACCTTGAAGGTCATATCGGAATGGAGGAATTTACATTCCTTCTGATGATTGTGCAAGAATCGACGGTAGTAGTAGTTTAAGTAAAGATTCGATTCCTGATGGGTCTTAAGCATATTACATACCTTAGAAGGTCCCGTTTTGTGGCAAACCAGGACCATGATACAAAAAAAATTGAGGAAGTAAACCATTAAGTCTCCAGTCTTTTATGGAAGATGCATAAGTGATAGTTTCATCAACCGGACCTAGCTGCGATGCTTGAAACTCTTCTGCAATTCTATCTACTTCATGTAATATCTACATCAAGTTCAGGAAGTGTTCCTTATGGATAAGGAATAGTGATTACTTTGTCTCCCTAAAGGATTGAAACCCGTACCGTTAGCTATTAAGGCACTACGTAAGCAACAAGCGATGGTGATTCTTCTAAGAAAGTAGATGACAACGTAAAGATAAAGAAAGTGCTGCTATTGATAAGCTAAATGGCATGTTGATGAATAACAAGCAAGTTTGTGTTAGTGTACTTCTGCGCAAACAAGATAGAGAATATGAGGTTGATGATTCATGATGCTAAATGTATTCCCGTGGAAAAAAAAAATTAATGAGACTTAGAGAGAAGGGCAGTTGAGCCCGAGACTTATTAGGCCACCTGAGGGTTTAAAGTGTTCGGAAGGTGGCATTCGAGCCAGTTTTACCCCCAAAGCTTATAGCATGGTAGTAACGTGTTTCTTGTGGCAAAGCTACACCAGTAAAATGCAGATGCTCAACAGATGATAAGAGTGCGAGCAGGTAGGTGTACGACCTGGTCTGACTTACGAAAGACAACCTGTGAAAAACCGTGGGTAGAAAAGAATAAGTGATGAGAAACAAGTTGATAGAAGTAGATTATATTGGATCTAAGCTAAAGAAATCGGCCAGATTCATTTCGGAGGTTTTAAATTTGAAATAATGTGATGATTATAGAGTAAATGTGACGGGATACCAATAAGGAGGTGCCAAGTGCAAAAGATGTCTCAATAAAGAGATGAAGGTGGAAGTAAATAACAGAGGTAAATAAATATCAGATAATAAGAAGGATGTGATTGATAAAGAAAAGACTGGGAAAACAACTATGGAATGTGAAGTAAGGAATGTTATGAATGGATTAATAAATGGGTTTCTGATGAATTATCGGGATGACAACCTGATAGTGTTAATATAATAGATATGAAAAGCTAGTAGCGTGACATGGAATGTCAGTAACAATGATGTCCAGCGAGAAACCTAAGATTTAACCTGAGAGGTTGAAAGATTTTTCCAAAAGTGTTGCTAAGATTGAACCAGAGTATAGGTGCATAGAATAATGGACAAAACAGCAAGATATGTTGACACGTGAAATTGCGATCAAATGGTATTGGATATAATCATGATTATTTTCTTCTTTGATGAACCTCTATAGTTCAGAGGTAAATTCTGAGTATGATATTTTACAAAAAAAAAAAAATTCTATAATCCTTTAAAATTCTTTTCTTTTCTTCTCTCTTATTCATCTTCTTTATGAATTGAGAAGAACAACCCTTTAAGGAGGGGAGGTACTGCTACGTGACTATCTGTCTATGTGATAGAAGTCTAAGTGGAATACCATAACTTGTTTAATTGCTTGTCAAGTACTAAAGGCTGGCCCCCTTCTGTACTAACTATGCAATATAACAAATGTTCAATTGATCATAGTGATCTCTCAATAAATCTTTCCACTTCTCTATATTGATCGAGATTACGAAGATTAAGGCGATCAGGAAATGCATAGTGCGAGTGAGGTTATCTCCGAATTCGCAATGCGATAGTGATACCGAAGTCACTGTAGATACCAATAAAGGTGATATTATATGAATGAGTAAGAGCAGAACCAGGATAGTGTGATGTGCAAAAGTAGAAAAGTTGATAAAAAGGAAAAAGAGAGTACTGTAGCACTACGGAGATGTGCTGTAAACGGGTTGAAATGATTAAGGATCAACCGAGGACTGGAAAGCTAGATGACAAACAAGAACCCGATTGTTTCCTACCTGATTCCGGGACGGAATCCTTTTAAGGAGGGGAGACTGTAAGAACCCCAAATTTTGGATATAATTAAAACTTTTTATTAAGTACTGATAAAATGAGGAACAATGATTCCGACAACAAGGTCACCAGCTCTAATGAATGAATGGAATGGATATGGATTCAAATACTTATATGTCATGAAGAATGCTAAAGGGTGACAACATAGGTAAGAATAATCTATCTCCTAAGGGAATAAGATATGGCAATTCCAAGCAGGAGAATATTCTCATGTCATCCAGATAGATAGCGATTAATCCAGTGGTTCCGTAAAAAGGTTAAGGAACGATCGAAAGAGAATACGGACAATTGTACAACCCTAGATGAATAAGTAAAGAATAAGGATGAATAGTGATTTTGGTGTAATTGAGAATATTATTAGACGACGCTATATAGAAGTATTCGGAACGAATTTCCGAGTTCGTATTAGTGATCCAGGGGGAAAATAAGTGTATGTAAAAGCTGTCGGATTCTGAAAAACCGCACTTTTATTTTCTCCGAGAGTTCCCTGGACACTGATAGCCTTAAGTATTTAACGAATGGATTTAAGGATTATAAATTGGAAAGTTAGAATGAAAGATGGAGAATGATAGTATTAATATTAAGAGGATTCCCGGTAAACCCTAATTAGAAATCCGTGAAATATTCCTACGAACGATCAATCAAAACGGGTAATAACCAGACACAGAATCAAGCAGAGGAAGCAAGATACATGCATGTACAAATGATAAATATCTAGTAACTAGTATGGTTAGAGATTAACTAATACTTAGCAATCAAACTACTAGTTGCATGTAAACCATCAAAATCTTAACACATGTCCCTCCATTTTCATCATCCATTACATCACTACTTTAATAAAGTAGCTTTACACAATATCTTCCACTACACACTTGAATTAGTGGATGAAAAGTAGCAAGGTAAAATACACCACAAAACCAACCAAGGCAAAGAAACTCTCCATTTTCTCTTTCCTCTCAAACTGATCAGCTAGAGCAACCATCAAAGAAAAAATCATAACTCCATTTCCAACCATGATAAAATCACCAAAATTTGACCATAGCTTCTCCACTCCATGTATAACATTCGTACAAAATTTCATAATTTTTGAAGGTCGTTTGAATGGGTAAATAAATTCAAGAAGATCACCCTGTTTTTCCTCTCAAAAACAGGGCATTCGAATTTTGCATAAATTCAAGGATCAAAATCAAGCTTCCACCCCTTATTTGATCTTCCAAATTTTATGGTGAGTCCTATATTTCATAAAACTAATCTCCATGAAATCTTAGCTTCAAATTCCTTTGTTAGCATTTTCAAATAAATCAACAAAGATGAGAATGAATAGTGTTCTTCAAGATTTAACTTTGTTTTCTTTGATTCTTATGGTTGATCTAGCTACTCTAAGGCCACACAAGGGTAGATCAAGGCTTAGTAGGGCTTTAGAACACTCCAAGGAAGGTAATCATCACTTAAAACCCTAGGTCTTACTTTGAGATTTTGCATGCTTTGGATGGATTTAGTATAAGTGATGTTATTAGCATGATTAGTTAAGTGGTTTAGTTAATTTAAGAAGCATGATGATTTTGATGATAAGATCAGTAGCTTCTGGACTTGTTGAGATGAAGATCATGTGTATAAGTTGGATTTGTGCCCGGTGTGGCTTGGTATTGTTGTTATGATTTTTGGAATGTTCGATTTATAGCCGTCGTAATGCAAAAATTTCGTTAAGCTTAAGAAAACGATTTTGACAGAACATGTAACTCCCTGTTTGGCTTCGTTTTCTGCCATGATAGGATAGATCATGTTATAAGCTTCGTTTTGATATAAAGATCGTGTGAAACGGACTTACGGTTTAGGAGTTACGGTCGGTTTACTAAAAGTAGTTCGAAACCGTAACCGAGAATTCGTAATTAAAAATGAACCCTCGTAAAATACGTAAGTCAGTGGCGAATCTTGGTAATTAAATACTAGAGGTAAAAAGGGAGGTGTGAGAGAAAACCTCATGTGAATCGGATCATTTTTCGATTTTATAAAAATGTTCGAATATAGGTTAAACGCGAACGAACCCCTTAAAAGTATAACTTTTGTTATAACGTAGAAAACGAGCGATAAAACTCGAGATATAATCTTGGTTCGTAATCGATCAAATTTAGAACTTATATGACTTAAGTATACACTAAGTGTGAATACGATGACATGTCTTAATGACGAACAAATGTCAAATCGTATCGGTAATAAAAAGAGTTACACTAAAAAGGGGTATAACGAGATAATTCGAAAACATGTTTCGACTTAAGTTAATACTTAACCTTTTGAAAAATGTTAAGTGATTGATTAATCTCGAATTTCTTGACTATTATAGATCGCCGAGCTGACTCGGGACACCCTACCACTACCCCCACCCGTGCTCAATTACCAGGCAAGTGTTCAAACCTTTGAACCTGTTGTTGTGATAATATATGTATATGATTTCTGTTTTACATATGCCATCGCATGCATGCCTGTTTCCAATTATATTGTGACTCTGGTTTTTTTTTGTGATACTTGTTCCCTGAATTGATATTGGCTTATAGACTAGATACGATTTATCAGTAATAAGCCGGATTGTTTTGTTAAGACCCTTAGCGAAGGGCATATGATATTCATTTTAAATATAGACCGGGAGTCGGTATTTTGAGTTATAGATAGTCGTGGAAACCCGGAGGGATTCCAACGACAGATTATTATTTATCTGAGGAAGGTTATTGTTAAACGTTATTATATTCCATAAAGTATCAATTACTTGGAAATATTTCGAGGAATGTTATTCGAGTATTATCTTAGTCGAGAGATAATAAATGAATGTTAATTTTGAATATTCATTTAGAGTTGATATTTAATGAATATTATTTTGATATTCTTTAGAATGTTATTTATTAAATGAATATTACTTTCGAATATTCATTTAAGGTTTTATGTACTTAATGAATATTATTTTAAAATATTCATTGGAAGTTCTATTTACTTAAGGAATATTATTTCGATTATTCCTTTAAAGTTTTGATTACTAAATGAATATTATTTGAATATTCATTTAGAAGATTATTTATTAAATGAATGCTATTTGGATATTCATTTAAAAGAGTAAATATTAAATGAACATTATTTTCAAATATTCATTTAAGGTTTGAATTTTTTATTGAATACTATTTTAAATATTTATTGGAGTTTAATTATTTAATGAATATTATTTCGAATATTCATTTAAGGAGGGATTTATTTATTAAATAATTCCATATATTCATTCGAGGATTACTTACGAGCAATATTATGAATTAATAATATTCCATAATTATTATTGAGTAAATAAATATTCTTGGAATATTTATTTAATTCTTTTAAAATTCTTTTTAAAATAATTTATATTATTCGGAGATTACCTTTCACCTCCAGATATTATGTAAAATATTTCGGAGTCTTTTTACGACTATTTTATCAAGGAAAGGTTCCCAACTCTTTCATTTTCATTTAAATCTATCTTAAAAGGATTTAAATGCTCGCTCAAACTTCCATATTATAGGGGAACTTACTTGAGCAATGTTATTTATCTTGTTGACTTCCCGGTCATAATTTATCCTCTTCACTCGCAACTTGGTTGCTATGGACTCATTAAGTCTGTGTTTACCTTCTCATCTTTCGAGGGGTAAGATTGTTGGAACAAGTTGATGTTCGTTACCAAGCAATAGCTTGGAAGTTATTGGTGAATTTTCCTTTCCAAATAGATACGACTACTTTGTAGAGTCTTATCAACAAGTATTATACTTGGGGAAAGGGGGACGAACGTTACATTCAGAATCATGAATTCTATTGGAACTAGGAGTCGTGTAAGAGGCCGAGTAGCGCCGGTCCATCCCCTTTGGCCCAACCGTTGGCCTGGGAGAGCTAGTAAGGCGGTAGACAAGTAAAGCCGTCAGTTCTTCCTTCTACCGGTAGTAAATCTAATTTGAGCTGTACGATCTTGACTGATCATCAAGATTGGAACAGCGGGCGCGGTGAATACTCCATCATTGGTTCATCATCCAAACTTATTTATTTCCTGCAATATGATTACTGTTGGCAGAGCTGGAAAAGTGTTCGTAACTGGAATTGCAATATTTTCCTTGCAAGTTCCTCTTTATAATATCTTGCTTATTTTCGACATAGCAGATATTCCCACATATATTTACATTTTGAGTTACCTTGTAACTTCATCGTTCATATTATACTGGCATCATTTCCGTAAATGCATGGCATATGGTTTGAAAGATACTTTTGAACTGTTATATATTATCGTTCAGTTAAATATTATTGTTGGTGGGCTATTGCTCACCCTTGCTTTATTATTATATCACAACAACAGCTAGACCAGATGACTCGCACAAGGCGCACTCGATGCTGGCGAGGACGATGAGACTACCAGAGCCGAAGAGAAAGCTATTGGTAGGATAGATTTATTCTTTCAGTACCAAGTATATGGTCCAGTATGACTCATGTAAATGGATGGCAAAGAGTATGTATTTATATTAAAATTCTTTTGGGTTGTAAGAACTCATAATGTGTTTAATAAAATTTGGTTGTTACTCTGATTTCATCTCTGGGACTATAACGGGTGTGTTTTATGTTATTGTTTTGGGTTACAAGGTTGTAATTTAATATTTATGTTGAACTGTGGATGGGAATTGAGACGGTAACGACCAGATCCCTGACCCCGGATCTAGGGGTGTTACAGTGAGAATGATATTGGCTTGAAATATTGGGAAGAACTAGAATATGTTCTATATCTTTTCAAGGTGAATAGTCAAAGGACTCAATCAGTTGCTAATGTGCTGAGAAAGAGGATGCTTCAGAATTTGGCAATCAGAGGAACGAAGTATAATAGCAGATATGTTCCTAAGTACAGGGATTACAATGGAAACCTTATTGAAATGAAGAAAGGTACTGCAAAATTAAAGACTGATTTGGGAATCACAGTACTTGACTTCAATTCACAGTTAGAAGAAGTCAAATTTATCAGACTGGGAAATGAGATGAGAAGAAACAAAATCTATGATCTTAGGGCTGCTATCTATCAGACAGATGAGAGTGGTCCTCAGCTCAGAGAGATTAAAGAAGCTATGGAGATTGAGCTTGAAAATGCAGAAAGAAGATTGCTCATAGATTATCTCAGAGCTACACCAGATCTTGAAGAGATTAGAGATTAAAGTCTGTAAGGATTTTCTTATTCTCTGTAGATTTTGTTAAGTAGAAACTTAAACTCTGAATTTGTATAAACACTGCATTTGTCTATTTGTTTTGACATCATCAATTACTGTTATTAACTTGTGCATTTTTGCTAATGAACAAGTTGGGGGAGATTGTTAAATATAATTGATGTGTTTTAATCAGTGTTTAAGTGTTACAGTGAATTATCAGAGTTTAGCTGGAAGCGGTCAGAGTTTAGTGTAAACTCTGACAGACGGAAGCTGGACAGAGTTTAGTAAAGTCTGTCTAGAAGCAGTGCGTACAGAGTCAACAGAAGATATTAAAGATCAATTGAAGATTTATTATGGAAGCGATATCTTTGAAGATTGGATAGCTATCAAAGAGATCGAGTTGACTTAGGAGACGTGTAACAATCTGTAATTGATATCATTGTATAGCTGATTATTAGGAATATCAATTAGAGATTGTATCGAAGCTGTATGTTTTATAAATACAGTTAGGTTAACCCTAGAAGGGTATCGTGCAACGAATTATCTTTATTGTAACCTAGCAGCTCTTTGTGATAGTTTACATCACGAAGAGGGTTCTTAATACCAGAAGTTTTTAAGTGCATAAACGTCTTACTTGTTAAACTCTCATACGAATTTGATTATTAATTGTGTATTCGGCCTAACATGATGAGCTTCGAAACTATGCCATGATGGAAGAAGGTTTTCACAGAGTATCCTATTATGTGGACAATTTCATTAGTGATTTAAAAGATGAAATTGCCAAACACCTCTACAACCTTAAACCCCAAACGCTTCAAGAAGCCAGAGACCTAGCCCGTGGCCAAGATACTATCTTAACGTGTTAGATAAGAGGTACAAGTCTGCACAAAAACCCACCTCTGCAGCTGCTAGCACTTACAAACCAAGCTCCTACATTGCCAGAAATAATTCAGACCCTTTTGCTGTGTGTAATTCTTCCTCTGCACCAACTGACAGTTTCAGAAAATTAACCTTGACTGAGATTAAAGATAAGAAGCAAAAGGCATTGTGTTTCTATTGTGACCAAAAATTCGAACCAGGTCACAATTGTAGATAAAAGAAACTAATCATCATGAATGAAAGCTTTGAAGCAAACGTTGCAGAAGAAGATGAGCTAGCTATTGTTTAGGAGGGTGATGAACAAATCACTCAAGACAAGAATGCTGAAACAGAGGCTAAAGTCTCTTTCAATGCTTTATCTGGCTCGATGGGTACTAGAACATTGAAGGTTCAAGGGAAATTGGAAAGCAAAAGAATCAATATCTTGCTCGACAATGGTTCGACTAATAAACTTTATCTCCCAATGTCTGGCAAAACAACTACAACTCAGAATGGCTCCTTGTACAACTTTTTTCATCACTGTGGCAAACGGTGAACATTTGAGGTGTGACAGCCGTGTTGACACATTAACTTGCTCAATGGTAGGAAGAAAATTCTCTGCACCTGTCAATGTGATACCTCTAGGGCTTGTGCTAGGGGTGGAGTGGATGTTTTCAGTCAGCCTAGTAACATTTGACTACTCTCAAGAAACGGTCACTATAATTTGGGAAAACCAAATAATTTCACTATCTCGGTCTCGATCAAACTCCACTGTGCAGCTTCAACTTTGATAGAGTATATATTTATATATATTTTATATGATTTTATCCTCATATTTATTGTATTTTATAAATTATTGAATATTATTAAT
This sequence comes from Saposhnikovia divaricata, assembly GCA_036435485.1. NCBI lineage: Eukaryota > Viridiplantae > Streptophyta > Magnoliopsida > Apiales > Apiaceae > Saposhnikovia > Saposhnikovia divaricata. The sequence goes on along the minus strand of JAZHRN010000155.1, from coordinate 277,295 downwards.
TAGAGTTTAATGTTTTATGATAGGAAATAAAGAATTCCCAAACTTGGAAGGAATTGGACTTATTTGGACTTAAATCACAATAAAATTTGGATTTATTGGGCTGCATGTGCATACATCACTGTTTGGGCCATAACTCGAGTTTCAGATATCAGAATTGGGCGATCTTACAGTCTATACGAAGCTAACGAAATTATCTACAACTCAGAACTGGTCCAACATCAATATTTTAGCTGGAGCAGCCCAGAAACAGTCCTGGAAGACAGATTACGAATTTCACATTCAGAATTCAATTTATTTTGGGAAATTATTGGTATTTTCTTGGAAAGCATTAAAAACTCTTTTATATTAGGTTTATACATATATTGTAAAAACATCATATCAGATCATAACATATTATAGAACAGAAAAGAATAGCCGTACTTTGGAGAGAAAAGGGTGAGAAACAATTTGAGAGGTAGATTGGAAGAAGGAGTGAAGATATTCATCTTGATTTCGAGAAGCCTTTAAAGTTGTATTCTTCGAAATTCAATTCCTAAACTCATAGTTTGCATTCTTAATTCATATTTTCTTTATCTTATCATGAGTAGTTAAGCCCTTTATCTAAGAGTTGGGCAGTATTCGTTGGCTTATTAAGTTTGTTTGATTGTATTGTGATTCTCTTGGTTAGTTAATCTGTCATTGAGAGCTTTATACAATTAGAAGAGTCGCGAACTTTTAGTTGCATCTCTAGGAATTATAACGAATCGGGAGAGGAGTTGTAATTCTAGTACATGATATGAAAGACACAATTTAAGTACATGATATGCGAATTGTGAAATTGATAATCTTCGGTTCTTAATAGTCTATAGTTATACTTTGTATGACCATGGGAGTGACATTCAAGGGATAATTGTAAGCACTATAATTTACCTTGGGAGAGGATTTTATAAACATGAGAAGGATTATTTTTAACAAAAAAAGGGCACAAATTAGACATTCATGATATCCAATTGAAGAACCCTAATTCTTGGATTGTTTTATCTCATACTTATCATATAGTGTTAGGTCCAGAATAACGTAGAAGAGGGGTTGAATACTTTATTTCGAAATATTTGGATTTTTGAAATGTGAAAAATAAGGTCAACAACTGAATCGAAATAACACAATCAATTCGGGAAAATATCTTTGAATTGATAAAAAACCGAGGGGTGTTACAACTTCTAATCCAATGGATTAGCTTCAAAACCAGAACACTCCTAAGGATAGTTTAGGCACGAGGACCTTCTACCTGACACTTCCTGAAAGTGGGCTAAGCCAGCTTCCCTACTAGATGGACTGTCTAGCAGCTTACAAAGAGACGATATAAGAGAGAGAAGAGAAAGTTGTGTGTTTTGGTGTATTTTGAAATGAAGTACAACAGGCTTATTTATAGGTTGAAGGAGGGCACTATTTCACCTACCATTTACTATTTCGACAACTCCTGTGGGCCCCACCAGCCACTATTTGAATAGTACCATTATTTATCACCTACCATTGTGGGCCCCACCAGCCACTATTTGCACAGTACCACTATTTGCATAGTAACCATGCATAGTAACCTTGCATAGTAATTGTGCATAGTATTACTATTTTTGGATGCTTCTTTTGGGCTTCTCTCTTCTGTTTCAAATATTCTGTTTGAGATATTATGTCTGTCATTGATCGTCAATAGGCTTTGGCAATTTTTTCTATGAATTAATGTGTTGGTCCTTCTCGTGTGTGCTGAAACTTAGTGCATTGGTCTGGTTCACAAGTGACTAGCATTGATCTTGATCTTCACACCTTCGTTACATTCCAATTGATTAGCCTGCAGCAGTATCTTCAATTAATTTGAATACATGGAATCATTTGGCCCTTCAACTGAATCATCTGTACATCTTATTCTATCACTGAGGCTTGATCATGTTAATGAACTTCTTTCAGTGACTTGATCCTTGTCGGTGCCTGTTCTTCAAATTTCACAATCTCTGTATAGAGTTAATATTATTTATCTTTTATCCTAGTTGAGTTATATATGTCCTCTATTACATATTACATCACATTATGCTTTACAATCTCCCCCTATTTGATTGTTAGGGTTTGACAAGCAAATTCCTAGAGGATAACTCAACTGATACAACAAAAAAAAAAGTAACGTTCAAAGATAAATAATATTAAAGTACATTCTGGATCACATATATACATTTTCCAGATTTCAAAGATAAATAATATTAAAGTGCAAGACAATTGTTCCTTTAGACTGAACATATCTTCAAGTTTGCCTTTGCTTTCTTTCCACATATCACTAATACTCCCATTAGCTTTTCCTTTCCTAAAATAAAGTTAATTCCATGTCAACAACCTTTTCCTTACCCTTACGCCTACTAGATTTTTCTTGGTCACCCACCTTCTCCCCCTCAGTTGGGTTATCCTCCAGAGTAGTAGGATGTGGAGTTGGTAAATTAGATGAAGATGGCTTTACCAAGGAGTTGATTGCATCATTAAACTGGGTTGCCATGGTATTCAATTGAACCTGGAATACATCATGTTGAATAAGTTACAAATTTTTGATTTCTCCAATGGACTTACACTACACCAAATCTGCTAGCAGACAACACTGATCAGACAACACTCTGCAAAAAAAGTGTTGCCTGAAAAGATCAGACAACGGTTCCCGTGTTCAAGAAAAAAAGTATTGTCTGATCCCATTTTTTACAACTAGCAAAAAACCATTGTCTATTAGATGAAGTCAGACAACGGTACTTAAAATGTAGTGTTGCATAGATTTCATATTTAGACAACAGTTTTCCGGAACCATTGTCTGAAAATGTTTCAGACAAAAGCACACAAAACTGTTGTTAGAAGGAGACAACAGTTTTTCTGATCCGTTGTTTGAGTTTAATTCAAACAACACACAGAAAATACAGTTGTTGGAATCAGACAATAGTTTTTCTGCTGTTGTGTAACATTTGTTCAAACAACAGTTTTTTATAGTGTTGTTTGAGTTAAAGCTATCAGACAACCCTTTTAGGCTAATTGCCTATTGTTGATTCAGACAACGGTTTCTTATTTAAAACCGTTGTCTGATTTACAAGATACAGAAAAAAATTGAAAATGGAGCTAACCTGCTCACAGTACAAATGCAAACCAATAATCAATCTACTTTTGTCAGTTAGCCAACATACCAAACAACAGTAGCTTATAAACCATTTATTACATCACAAAAGTTCCAAACAAAAGTTATGATCATAGTTATAATTAATTCAAACAACACGAATAAAATTTTACATCACAAACGTTCTATTATCTCATCTATACCATCTCGAATATAACTAGCCATGTCCTCATCATCATCATCCGGTAGGTTGGGTACAAAGAATTCATTCTCAAGTTCAACTTCTACGGATCCCTCATTTTCATCTTCATAAATTTTTTTACGGACCATAACTTATCAAGGGGATCGTCGATATAACAAACCTGCTTCACATGTTTTCCTAACACAAATGGATCATTCAAAAACCCCAACCTGTTCAAATTAACCAATGTGTACCCCAAGTCATCGACCTTAATTCCTTTGTTCATATCTACCCACTTACAACGAAATATTGGAATCCTAAAGTTACAATAGTCCAACTCCCATATATTTGTTATGACACCATAAAATGTATGTGACAAATGCTCTATTTTTTTATCCTTGCCCTGCACAACCATTGTATCGGCCTCTACACAAACACCGCTGCATTGAACTTGCCGTGTATCATCACGGTCTTTAGTACTGTAGGTAACACCATCCATTTTGTAGCCGTTGTATGTAGGAACGTCCTTGTTGGGGCCATCTGCAATCCACCTTATCTCATCTTGTACCTCATTACCATCAAACAAATCGAAAGCAATCTGCCAAAAAATACATATTAGTTGAAAAATGATTTGTGTGAGCAACGCAGTTTAAAAACATGCACAAAAATATTATGAAAATGCACATAATACCTTATCTTTGAACCATTTCGGAAATGTCTCATTTTGCTTGTTTTTTAGCCACATTTCATCATTTTCATGATCTGGATAGGTGGTCATCAAAATTGACATGTGTTCACTGCCCACAATTGTAGAAAATAATTAGAATGACTTCCTATAAATTCTGCAAAATTATAATTTCACGACTTACTGAAAATATGGCATAATGGCAGTTGTATTTTGTAGTACACATAAATGCGCTACATGCAAATCAGTGCTGCTCGGGTTTACCATTGTTGCGCCAGATAAAGGCCTGTAAGTAGAATCTTTTGTATGCCTACCAGTTTTCGGTACCCCGATAGTCGCTTCCTCATGGTCCACCAAACACTCAACCCCCTCTTCCGCAATATAAGCCTCAGCAATACAACCTTCTACATGAGCCCGATTCCTTATATATCCCTTAAATGTCTTCATATACCTCTCAAAAGGATACATCCTAATATTAGAACAAAATCCATCAGGCAACTTCATTCCGAGAAAGGAAGAGCAAACAACCTTTTTTTCAGCATGAGTTAAGTTCCAAGATGCTAACGGTAACTTCTCCTTTTTTCCCGTATTTTTTGGCCGCAGCTCCACACGAATTCCCATTTCTGCCATGTCAAGACGAACAGTTTCTTTGTCTTTGGTCTTCATTGGTATATTAAGAAAGGTACCAAGTAAAGCTTCACAAATATTTTTCTCGATGTGCATCACATCGAGAACATGCCTAACCGGCAAATATTTCCAATACACAAGCAGAAAAAATATAGAAACTTTCTTCCAAATTGGCCGAGGATCACCTTTCTTTAAGCGAGGCTGGCGTTGTGTCTTACTATAAACATGTCCGTTCAAATGTTGTACTCTTTGAAGCACCTGCTCTCCGATTAAAGGAAGTGGAGCAGTTTCTTTTTCAATGGTGTTATCAAAAAAAATTTTCTGCCGCCGATATGGATGATCACGGGCCAACCACCTCCGATGCCTGAGAAACACACACTTACGGATGATGATGATATTCCCAAAGTTTCAGAAAATAAAAAATTAATTTGATCGGAGATCTTAGTAGATCACTACTATTTTTAATATGACTCGGAACTAGTGCTTTGTCACGGATTATTGTTTCTATTTTTTAAAAATATTTTTGAACGATCCAACCGTACGGATGTCAATATATACCTAATATGATGATATTCCCAAAGTTTCAGAAAATAAAAAATTAATTTGATCGGAGATCTTAGTAGATCACTACTATTTTTAATATGACTCGAAACTAGTGCTTTGTCACGGATTATTGTTTCTATTTTTAAAAAATATTTTTGAACGATCCAACCGTACGGATGTCAATATATACCTAATATGATGATATTCCCAAAGTTTCAGAAAATAAAAAATTAATTTGATCGGAGATCTTAGTAGATCACTACTATTTTTAATATGACTCGTAACTAGTGCTTTGTCACGGATTATTGTTTCTATTTTTTAAAAAAAAATATTTTTTAACGATCCAACCGTACGGATGTCAATATATATCTAATATGATGATATTCCCAAAGTTACAGAAAATAAAAAATTAATTTGATCGGAGATCTTAGTAGATCACTACTATTTTTAATATGACTCGAAACTAGTGCTTTGTCACGGATTATTGTTTCTATTTTTAAAAAATATTTTTGAACGCTCCAACCGTACGGATGTCAATATATATCTAATATAATGATATTCCCAAAGTATCAGAAAATAAAAAATTAATTTGATCGGAGATCTTAGTAGATCACTACTATTTTTAATATGACTCGAAACTAGTGGTTTGTCACGGATTATTGTTTCTATTTTTTAAAAAATATTTTTGAACGATCCAATCTTACGGATGTCAATATATATCTAATATGATGATATTCCCAAAGTTACAGAAAATAAAAAATTAATTTGATCGGAGATCTTAGTAGATCACTACAATTTTTAAAATGACTCGTAACTAGTGCTTTGTCACGGATTATTGTTTCTATTTTTTAAAAAATATTTTTGAACGATCCAACCGTACGGATGTCAATATATATCTAATATGATGATATTCCCAAAGTTACAGAAAATAAAAAATTAATTTGATCGGAGATCTTAGTAGATCACTACTATTTTTTATTATGCAGGGGGGCCTCTTTGGACATCAGCACCATAAAATAACCGTTGTTAAAGTTTAAATTAATTTTAAAAGACCCCGGGTAGGGATGGAAACGGGTCGGATCGGATCGGGTTTGGCCAAATCCAAATCCAAATCCAAAGTTTTCGGATCGGATCGGGTCTGGATCCGGGTTTGAAAATCAAAATCCAAATCCAAATCTTCGGGTTTCGGATCGGATTCGGGTCTAAATCGGGTTTTTAATTCAAAATTAAAATAATCACATTAATCAAAACATAAAAGTACAAATATATTTAAAATTTAATATAAAAATATTTTAGTTGCATAAAAAATATAGAATATTATAAATAAAATTTAAAAACTATAAGAAAACTAAAGAATATATATATATATATATATATATATATATATATATATATATATATATATATATATATATATATATATATATATATCTGGTCTTGGATTTGGATCGGGTTTCGGGTCGGGTATCGGATCGGGTTACCTAAGATCCAGATCCAGATCCAAACTCTTTCGGGTCCAAAAATAAGATCCAAATCCAAATTTATCCAAAAAATCGGGTTCGGGTAGACCCAAACAGATCGGATCGGATCGGGTATCCGTCGGGTTGGGTTTTTCTGCGATCCCTAACCCCGGGTCCAAAAATATTTCCCCTCTTTACCAAATATTCATTCCCCCTTACCAAAATTTCATTCCCCCGCCCTTAGAATAATTTTCATTTCCCCCATTTTGCTTTTCAGACATTAACACACCCACCTACACAGCCGCACTAAACATTAGACACTAAACATTACACACTCTCTCCCATCTTTTTTCGCTCTCTCCCATCTTTTTTCATATGAACCCTAGTTTTTCCTCCCTCACTAATTAATTATAAAAGTATAATTATTAACCCTAAGTTTCTCAAGTTGTTCACCTGGAGGCTCGATTGATTCTGATGAGGTCTTCATTTGCTCTCAATAAGCTCGATTGTTCGGTTCTTTGCTCGATTTGTTCATCAATTCGTAAGTACATGATATCCTATGTAACTTTTTATCGATTTGTTCATCAATAAGCTGATGCATGTGCTTTTTGTATATTTTGTTCATCAATTTGCTCAATTTTTTCAATTTTCTTTAACTTATTATGTTAAAATCTAATTGGGTCTATTCGTATATAGATTGTTGTGTTCTTTACTAGATTGTTGGTAATTTTGTTTGTATTTGCTTTGATTTTTTGAATTTTTCTGGTAATTTACTTAAAGATGTATTCATCGTTTACATATAAAGATTTGTTCTGCTAATTTCTCAATTTGTAAGAACATCCTATGTAACTAAGCCGATGCATGTCATTTTTGTAAATTTTGTGAGATTTATGTGATATTTGTGTGAGTTTTGGACTTTGTGTGAGATTTATGTGATATTTAAGTGAGTTTTTGACTTTGTTTGTGTGAGATTTATGTGATTTTTGATTGAGTTTGTGACTATGTTTCTTTGTTTGTGACTGTGTTTCTTTGTTTGTGACTATGATTTATGTGACTTTGGTTGAGATTTATGTTTCTTTCTCTGTTTGTGAGTAGATTTATCATGGATTCAAGGAAAATAAAATATGCCTCTGCTCGTACTTCCTCTGCCCTTTTAAAGGCATTAAAGAAGAACAAGTCAGCCTCAATGACCGAAACACCAGTGCAGCCCTCTCAAAGTAATTCCTCCCCTGTGTCTGTTAAAGGGAAGGCCATTTCCAGCAATTTAAAAATTCAAATATCAAAGAAAAGGAAACGTGGGAGTCAAGCAGTGGCTGAGAAAAAAGAGGGACTTAAACTCTTGAAACGCGGAACTTTGACAATGCATAGGATTGTACGATGTAAGATCCTGGGGATCAAGCTCCCGGTGCCTTTCAATGCAAAGGGTGAGCCCTACGGTGATGCCGGAACTGAAATGCAGTCTTACATCGGAGTTCTTGCAAGAACTAAAGTCGCAGTATGGTATGATTCATGGATACGTGTTCCGAAAGAAAGAAAGAATAAAATATGGGATTGTGTACAGGTAACATTGATTTCCCTTACTATTACTTAAGAACACATTGTTTCCTACCACCTAACTTGCACTTAAGTAACAATTCTTATGAATGTAGATGGCATTTGATGTGCCGCCAACAGCAAGGAAGATGGTGTTGAAGTCAGCGTGCCAGAAGTGGAGGGAGTTTAAAAGTCGATTAACAACTGAATACATCCTTCCTTTCCGGGATCAACTTGAGTTATTGGAGTCTCCTCCAGCTGACTACTCATTTATCGAGAAAGCACATTGGGATATGTTTGTTTCTAATCGTCTCTCTATTGAGTTTAGTGTGAGTTTTTGACTTTATTTGTTTTCAAAGTTCTTACAAGTTACATTAGGCTTTGTTGCTAATTTTTTAACTATCTGTTATGTGAAAAAGAGATCCACACTACGCAGAAAAAGAGAAGGGAGTTGAATGAATACCCTCACTGCATCTCTCGCAAGGGTTATGCTAACCTTGAACAAGAAATGGTTCGTAATATACACTCTTTGATTTTTTACAAGAGTCATATTCAAACGGGTTGATGTTTCTTAATTTTGATATCTCGAGCATGGTTATTCATGCAGTCGCAAAGCAATCCTGAAATGGAGATAGATCGGTCAGCTACCTGGGTTCGTGCGCGACAGGATAAAGATGGAAACTATAAGGATCCTAAAGTTAAAGAGATTGCTGAAGAGATTGTGAGTTATTCATTTACCTTTTAATTAAATTTCCACATTACCAAAATATTTGTGGTCACCCTTTGATTTGTGATGCGGTATATGAAAGAGATATGCACTGATAAGGAATTTAGTTTTCATATTAAGGTAAATTACACATATTTAACCCTGACTAATGTTCTTGTTTTTTGTATTGAAAGTATATAAATTATAATGTTGCTTTCCTGCTTTTCAGTGGAAGCGGAGGGGAAACCTTGCTTACAACAACGATGACCTCAATGAGATAAGGATCGAATGGGCCAAGTATTTCATGAAGAACCATGCACGTTGAACAGTTTCAGTACTTCTTGTTATTTCATAATGAAATGAACATTTTGAGTAAACTGTGGTGGCCGTTAGTTTTATATTTTGTGGAATATGTTCATTCCGAAATAGGGGCCCAATGTCCATACTTTTGATGGTATGTTTGTCTAACGGAGTAGATATGTTGGTATGAATGTTATGGTTGTATGGATTTGGATTTTATGGTTGGAATTTTAGTAATGTTATTTACTAAAGGTTGCAGAAAATGCCATTTAGTAATTTGTTTAGTTTGCACATTTAAATTATACCTTTGTCTAATGTACTTGCAGACAATACTATGAAAAACCAAAGTATTGTCAAAATAGAACCTAGACAACAAGAAAATGAATAGAAGCTTGTGTTACAGTAGCTCAGACAACACACAAATGGAAACAATAAGATAAAAATACTTGTATTACAGTTACTCGCACAACACATAAATGATAACGCTAAAATAGAAAAACTTGTGTCAAAACAGCTCAGGCAACGAATCTAACAATTAAAACCCTTGTGAACGAAATATTCAGACAACACTTTATAAAACTCTTACATTGTCTAACAACAAAAACTACAATGGTTTCTGTTCAAGTAAACCGTTGTGTAACAAATATTCAGACAACACTTTTTAAAACAATTCCATCGTCTAACAAACGAAACAATAATGGTTTCTTTCTATAAAACCATTGTGAGAAAGTATTTAACACAACATCACAGATATAGAAGACCATTGTCTCTAAAACTATACTGCAACCCAACCAATTAATGTTGTGTTGGATGCAAACGAAATAGACAACACAACCAAAACAAGAAACCCTTGTCTAAACATGCCTAGAACAACGGTTTCTGAGTTAAGGACCATTGTTGTAATATAGTTTGTACAATACTTTTTAGAAGCATACTGTTGTTGTTACTGGTACTCACACAATGTTTCAGTAAATACTGACTTTTGTCGAAGAAGGCTCACACAACGGTTTTGGTACCGTTGTCTGATATAGGCATCAGACGGCGCCTCAATAGACAACAGGAAAACAGGGCATCAGACAACGGGAAAAACCCGTTGTCTGAGCCTATTTTCCTTGTAGTGTTACAAATAATTGGTAACTCTTTCTCCATTGTTTGAATCCGTGTAAGAAGACTATTGTATTCCTCTCTGGTAATAGGTGCATGTGGTTGAGTAGGTTGCTCACTAGAACATTCTGCAGGTGTTTCACTCAACACTCTATATTAACTCGGTTTAGTAGTTTGGGTTACACTTACATGTTAGTTCGTGTTTCCCTCAACTCTCCTCCAGAGCTTCCACCGATATGTGTACCTGCAAATGAAATCATCCTAGCCCCTTTTTCAAAGGTCACGGATGGTGCAATGAAAGTTCGTGAGTTTCCGTCCTCACGTGAAGCGAGTTGCCGACCACTGGTAAAGAGTGGTAAATCTCGAAAGAGATCCAGAGATTTTCCCTCTAGGAGGTTAAAATTGAATCGATTAAATGGCACAAAACCCAAGTTTCCCTCGTACGTCTGTGAAGACACTTGGTTCATAAAAGAACCACCTACCGATGGATCTTCCTTAAAATGGAAGATTCACCAGCAGTTATTGAGGTAGGTAATTCCACCTCGGATGCCTATGAAGGCATTTGATCTTTAGAAAGATCATCGACCACTCTTATGTTACGTGAAATGGAACTCAATAGAGTTGCTCCCGTCAATTCAACCTCATTTACATTTTCACTCATTAGATAAGAAAGAATTGTTTCACTAATAGCTGTCGTTACCTCAGGTTCATTGAGTTTACTCCGTTTAGAATGAGGTAGAGCGGTTGATGTAACTAACTCCTTATGTGGTGCTGCTGAGGCACTATCTCCCTCAATAATGTGGATGATTGGTCATTTAAGTGACAATTGAGGTGTAGGAGCTTGTTGTGTTTGTGTTTGCATTTGTAAAATAGGCTCTTCGACCCGTGTTAGAGTCGATGGGATTTTCTGCTCTTGGTCGGGTAAGATGGCCACTAGGGGCTGTAGAAACTGTATTTCCTGTGACACAACAAGGAATACAGAGGTTGGAGTAGCAGGGATTGAAATATTACCTTGTCGTATACCTGCTCTCACTGGTCTTGGTAACAAAAGAAGAGGGACAGTCTTTAGATATTTAGTTAGGACTGTAGGCACATCCGTATAGTTCTTTTTGCTTATGTAATTAATTATATTCGTCTTCATGTAAGAACATTCCACCTTCTGACCATTTTCCAAGCGTACCCTGTCTTCATCATTCAAAAAATTATTTAATATTAGCCGTAGAAACCTTGGATATAGACATTTGATATTTTGAGTCCGAACATCTCTTGTTCCCAAGCGTTTCATTTTTAAAATGAGTTGACCAAACACCATTTTTCCAAAATTAATCCTTAAATTATTGGCGACCGCATAACCTATCTTTTGAATAAATTCAGGTATTCGATCTTGATTTGTTCTATTTGAGGAAAAAACATGGTTAAGAATGTGAAAGAAGAAATTCTAGTACTGGGTTAGAAATGTTCTAGAAAAATTACCAATATTGAAATTGCCATCTTGGTACCTTATAAAACGAAAGAACATTTCAATCTGTTCAGGTGTAGGATCAGAAACGAGATTTTCCATAGGAAAATAAAGAATTCTGATAGACTCAAAGTCTTTTTAGGAAGATTGATAGATTTAGGTTTTGGAATTTGTCAAATAAAATTGAAATTAAAATAAATAGGATTGCACTTAGAATCCTCCCTTAGGTTCATCTTGTGACATTTTCGGCAAGTCAAACTGGTCAAACCGAACCCAAAAATATTTTTCGACATGTTCTTGACATCAACTTAGAATAAAAATATCAAGCTAATGGTATTTTATATTCTAGGTCATTTGTGTCGAAAGATTTAATCATCGGCTAAAGGCACGTATATCAAGAATTTTTAAACACTGCTTTTACGAACCAAAATTGCCAAAATTATTTAAAAGAGTGTTGTTCTCAAATGTTTTACTCTCAAATATTCTTGATATATTTTTCAAATATTTCTAAATGATTTGTCGTGCCAAAATCCATGTCAAAAGAGCAAAAACAGATTTAATTTCGAATTACTCGTAAATCCTTATTTTTCCGGATAAAATCATTTTAAATTCAAACTAAATTATTCCTTGGGTTTCATGGTCATTATTATTCATGGAATATTATGTTTGAATATTTTTCAAGTCAAAACCTTTGCCTAAGTCGTCGGTAAAGGCAAATGAATTTTTCGATCGCTCCGGAAGGTTGTTTTAACATTCGAAAAATTCTCAAATATTCTCCTCTTATCATTTTGACTTTAAACTTGGGATTTGTCATTAGTTTATCATTAGGAAGCTCCAGTAATATTTTTGTAATATTTGCATGACTTTTGTCCGGAACCCAAATATTCGATACGTAATTGATTTTTCGGTCGCTCGAAAGTCATAGATGGTCAACTCATTTCAAAGTGAAATTTTGACCATAATCCTCTGGGCACATTTCTAGGGCATTCCCAAAATTTCGTAATTTTTAGATGATCTTTCGATTTATGGCTTATTCGTATTGTTTTCTTGTCGTATACGTTTTTCTCGATTTTCGTGCTATCGTTAAATTGTAAAAACGTGTAGGCACTCTTTCCCACACATTTTTTAACTGTGTAGCAGCTAGGGAGTGTGTCAAACACATGCCAACACATGCTAGCACAAGCCAACACATGTAAAACACATGCCATTCACTTTATTTGCCTATAAAAAGGCCCCTAACCCTCACATTTTCTCCAAGACAGCCCCTAACTTGCAAAAAACGTATCTTGTGTTTGTGCCAATTTTAAACCTTGCTTATACATCATTTTGGCTTGTATTTCTTCACCAAACTTGCTCCCAAATACACACCCTTGGTCACCCTTGTTCTTGCACCTTCCAAGCCTTATTTGGCCAGCCTACAAGTGACCTTAGGAGCCCCCAAAATTCGGTTTTTAAAGCCCCATATTCGGCCATTTTCCGGCGACTTTTCCGGCGACCCTTTTTGTGTGTTTCTTGGCTTCCTATCTTGTTTTTCTTGTAGCTTTCTCTTTAATATTAAGAGGAGCTTGAGCCTTTGTAAGGTCAAGTTTTAAAAGTTAGTTTACTTGCTTAAATATTGTATATTTATGCTTATACTTACTAGATCTATTTGTTTATACAATATATTTAAGCATACTAGCACTTTGTCACTTAAATACACTTGTTCTTGAAGTTTATTCGTGTAGTGTATTTTCGGACATTTGTAAGTGGTTTTATTTAGTTAGTAACGATCTTGAAATAAAGGGAACATTGCTCTCGAGCAAAAGGCCTTTCTTGAATCGTGAAAGCTAGCTCCGATTTGTTTAGTTTCGTTCAAATCTAAGTGATTTGTTAGTAACCTCTTAAAAGGTGAAACAAACACTTGAACCATAAACTAAACTTGGTCATATTGTCTTAAAGAAACATAAATCCATAAACTTGTAAAAGTTTTATAATATTTGGATTTAGTTAAAAAGACAAGACCATTTGAACTTGAAACTTGAACTAGTCAACTTATTTCTTGGCCTAATTAATTCGGAAATATTGTTTAAGACAAAGACTAGTGTTCAACCAAGTTCATTTTAATCCTTGGCCATTAATATATATTCGGCCCATTTTTAAATATATAGATATATATAGTTTATATACTTGTTTGATTTAAAGTGCCGAGTCCGCTATTCCGTGACTTAGCCTTATTTCGTAACAAAAATATATCTATAATATATATATATTCGGCCATATATAGTTAATATATAGTTTGTATACTTGTTAGATTTAAAGTACCGAGTCAATTATTCCGTGACTTAGCCTTATCTCGAAACAAATATATATATATATATATATATATCTATATATATATATATATATATATATATATATATCTATATATATATATATACATATACATATATTCGACCAAACCAACTCGTTGTGCTAACTTGCACTTACTTGCACTACTTGCTCTTTAGTTTAATATTCTTGCTTGTGTTGTGTGTGTGATAATTTAACGCATAATAGCGGCCCTCGTTTTATCCTATAGATAAGCGAGCTACATTTCTGCACGTGTGAGTCGTGTTTGTGTTTTTATTTTTGGTCCTCACGTTTGTGAGTTGAATAATAGTTTAACGCGTAATAGCATCCCCGTGGCTAGTACCGTAACATACTAGTTTGCACAGATTAATATATATTCATCTTATATATTGCTTGTTTGTTTTAGACTTGTTTTCTAGACTTGCAGTGATGTGATCCTTGTTTCTAAGACCCAAGTCCTAGGTGTACTAACGAGGAGTTAGTAACCTTTGCACCGTGAAGAAAAAGGAAAGACCAGAGAACTAAGACCTAAGATCCAAGACCGGCAAGTGGTAGAAGTTCGAAGTCTACAAGGGGTTGCTACTTCGACTTTGAGGAGGTAACGGGGAGTTACGCTCCAAGACAAGTCTAGTAGTGGGTTGCTTTGTATTTTGAGGAGTTAATTTGTAAACTAAGGTCCAAGACAAATATTTAGTGTTGTAAAGGCTTCTCCGCCTACTATAAAAGAGTCTCTTTATAGTGGAAGAAATCTCGAGTCCGGGGAGGAGCTCGGGGGCTGGACGTAGGGGTGAGCGGATCCATTAGGGGTTGCGCCATCGCGAACCAGGCTAAAATCAACCGTGTGATTGCTTTTTATTTCTTGGTTTACTTTCCGCACTTTTAAATCGTTTACTTTTAGTAACAAATTTTAAGACAAAAACGGAAGACAAAAACGCCAAGCTAAAATTTTAAAAAGGTAATAAGCTATTCAACCCCCCCTTCTAGCTAATTATCCCCCCTTTCGGTACCCACAAATTCGATTAACATCTCGTTCAGTGACCCTAATCGACCTACCAAACAGTCGATATGTGATTGCACACACGTCCTGTCCAGAAGTGTTAACCGCACTGCAATATAGTTCACGCAATGCATCATGGTTAAGTTGCACTGGTGTAACTAAAGCATAGTGAATTAATGAATTTTCATTCAGAAATTGTGTCCAAGCCCAAAATTGCTCATCCAGAATGGTTTCGATTTGCTGAATTGAAATAGGATTAACTTTAGCAATTAAAAAGCTTCCCTGCAATGCCATTTTCAAAATTTTGAGGAAATTCCAAAAAAAGGGTTGGTGCGTATAACAAGAATATGAAATCTGCTCTAAAAACCACCAGCTATAGATTGTGAGATCTTTCCGATCAAAGCTTGAAATTTTCAGCAATTATGTGTATTTGCTCTGTATATCTGAAAAATGATGATGTTAAACATAAACAAAAATCATCATTTATAAAGTTTCAAGTATTAGTGGGTTAGGTGTGAACACCGCTCAATAATTTCTCACCTAACAACCTAATTAGCCGAAAAACATCTTATCACCGAAACCTGTCAGCCGAAAAATATCTTATCACCGAAAACTATCAGCCTACACATATATACACATATTTAATACTTCTAATTATTATGGATTTAAAAATAATTACGCATTAAATCAAGAATTAATCCACAATAATCAGATAAACTCACAATTAAATAGACATAAAATTAACAAAACATCATTAATTGATATATGTCAATAAAATATTTATTTAATTATGCTACAATTTATTTTAATAATCAAGTATCAGAACAGGTGAGATCCAATCTTGAATTCCTTCAGTCATGATATCAATTATTAAAATAAATATTGAGTACACGAGTATTAAACAAAGATATAGCATGCAAACATGTTAATACTCAAGTATCGCTTCATTAGTACCAACTACTTACCACAAATTTCTAACACTTAAACACATGGCAACTAATTAGTAGATAAAATCATGAAAATGTACAAGGATAAATGGTAAATAAATTCACAATTCCTAAGGATAAGATAAATAGACTTGATAAATTTATTCACAACAACTTGCATTTGTTGACTTCCTGTTACGAGGACTAGTTTAACATGCCAAGTTCACTAACCAACCTGTTGAATGTAGATTCATCAAGTGGTTTCGTGAAAATGTCTACAAGTTGTTGCTCTGTGGGATGAAGTGAAGTTCCACAGTACCATGCATATCATGTTCACGAATGAAATGATACATTATGTCGATGTGCTTGGTCGGAGAATGCTGTACTGGATTATTCGAGATTGCTATGGCACTTGTGTTGTCGCAGAATATAGGTATTTTTTTCAGCAACAGACCATAATCCATGAGTTGATTCCTCATCCATAAGATTTGTGAGCAACAACTACCAGTTGCAATGTATTCTGCCTCTGCTGTAGATGTGGCTACTAAATGCTGCTTCTTGCTGAACCAGGAAACCAATCTCCTTCCAAGAAACTGACAGCTTCCAGAAGTACTCTTGCGATCAATCTTGCAACCAGCATAATCAGAGTCTGTATATCAAACCAGGTCGAAACCCGTATCCTTAGGATACCAAATACCAATATTCGGAGTACCCTTAAGATATCTGAAGATATGCTTCACGGCTATAAGATGTGATTCTTTAATCAGCTTGGAACCTCGCACATAAGCATGTTGCGAACATTATATCTGGTCTGCTTGCAGTGAGGTAGAGTAGAGAACCAATCATGCCCCTCTAGTTTGTTATGTCAACTCGTTTTCCAGATTTATCTTGATCAAGCTTAGTGGCAGTGGCCATGGGAGTCTTTTTAGGTGCTGAATCTTCAAGACGATACTTTTTAAGAAGATCCTTGATATACTTGGATTGACAGATAAAGATACCATCTGTTCTTTGGCTCACTTGCAATCCAAGGAAGTAGTTCAGCTCTCCCATCATGCTCATCTCGTATCTACTCTACATCAACTTAGCAAACCTTGCACAAAGTGCATCATTCGTGGAGCCAAATATAATGTTATCAACATAAACTTGCACCAGTAGAATATCATTTTTATGCTTTTTATAGAACAGAGTTTTACCTATGACACCTCTAGTAAAACCACTTTCAAGTAAGAATTCAGCGAGAGTGTCATACCATGTTCTAGGCGACTGCTTAAGACCATAGAGAGCTTTGCATAGAAGGTAGACAAAGTCCTCAAATTTATGATCAACAAAACCAGAAGGCTGTTCAACATAGACCTCTTCTTCAAGCTCACCATTCAGGAAAGCACTTTTCACATCCATCGGATATACTCTGAAGTTTGAAGGTGCAGCAAATGCCAGAAACATCCTGATGGCTTCTAGTCTAGCAACTAGTTCGAAAGTCTCATCATAATCAATACCTTCTTCTTGATTGTAGCCTTTGGCAACCAGTCTCGCCTTGTTCCTTGTAACAATTCCATTCTCGTCAAGTTTATTTCTGAATACCCATCTTACATCAATTATAGATTTGTCCTTTGGTCTGGGTACCAGCTTCCAAACTTTCTGTCTTTCAAACTGATTGAGTTCCTCTTGCATTGCAATCATCCAATCTGGATCTTCCAGAGCTTCTCCAACCTTCTTAGGTTCAATTTCTGATAGAAAACCATAATACAAGCATTCGTTCTGAGTAGCTCTTCTAGTAAGTACTCTTGAGTCAAGATCACCAATGATCAGATCAAAAGTATGATCTCGATTCCAAAAAGTTTGCCTTGGTAGATGAAATCTGGATGATTCCTAATTATCAGCATTCTAACTAGCGGATCCTTTTTCTGCTCCCCCTGAGTTGTTGTTGGTATGATCTACAGATTTACTCTCTTGAGAACTGGAACCAGAAATAGTCTGACTTTGAGGTCCTGTGATCTCACTGCCATCACCATTACCTGGATCACCATTATTACCATCTCCATCATTACCATTTACTCCAGTAGCAACTTCAGGTTCATCCTCATCTTCCTCATCACCAGAAATATTTTCAAAAGCTAAAGATTCATCATCTTTTTCTTTCTGAATACTAGAAAGTCTGATGTCATCAAATTTCACATCAAGGCTCTCAATAACTTTCTGGATTTCAATCACATAGACCCTGTATGCCTTAGATTCCAATGAATAGCCCTGGAAAATGCCTTCATCAGCTTTAGCATTAAACTTACCAAGATACTCATATCCATCTTTCAGCACATAGCACTTTCCTCCGAATATGTGAATGTATTTTACGGATGGTTTATGACTGGCCATCAATTCATATGATGTCTTCTCATACATTCTGTTGATCAGGGTCCTATTTTGAGTGTAGCAAGCTGTGCTGACTGCTTTAGCCCAGAAGTAGGTAGGAAGACCGGCTTCATTTAACATAGTTCTTGCGGCTTCAATTAGCGTCCAATTCTTCCTTTCAACCACTCCGTTTTGTTGTGGAGTCCTGGGTGCTGAGAACTGTCTTTAGATACCCTTCTCAGTGCAGAAACTGTTAAATAATGCATTCTTAAATTCAGTACCATTGTTTGACGTCTGATCTGATCGTCCGCACGGGCACTCCAGCTTCTAACTCAATCTTTTTTATGTGATCGATTACCATCTGAGCAGCTTCATCCTTAGAATGTAAAAATAACACCCATGTGCACTTGGAATAGTCATCAACAATAACCAAACAGTATCGCTTCTTGGACATTGACATGACATTGACTGGACCAAATAAATCCATAGCAATAATTGCAATGGCTCAGTAATGTCAGTCATAGTCTTCCTTTTGTGTGATGCCTTCTTTGACTTTCCTTTCTCACATGCTTCACACAGTCCAGATGGACAGAATTCCATTTCGGGCAACCCTCTCACCAGTTCCCTCTTGACTAGAGAATTCATAGTCTTGAAGTTCAGATGCAAGAGCTTTTTATGCCATAACCAACTATTCTTTGAAGATGCTTTACCATAGAAGCACTTGACTTCACCATTGCCAGAGTTCCAGTCAGCTACGAACAAATCACCCTTTCTCACTCCTAGTAAAGCGAGCTTCTCATCCCTCTTGTTACTGATCAGACACTTCTCCTTCTTGAACAAGACTTCATATCCTTTATCACAAAATAGACTTATGCTCATAAGATTATGCTTTAGACCATCAACAAAAGAGGCTTCTTCAATGACAACATTCCCAAATTTCAAATTGCCATATCCCGTAGTAAATCCTTTGCTGTCATCTCCAAAGGTAACCACTGGACCAGCTTTCTCAACCACCTTTGATAGCAGGGCTCTATCACCGGTCATATGTCTCGAACATCCACTGTCTAGAATCGACATGACTCACTTTTTCTTCATGCCCTGTATTCAAAGGAGATTAAGTTTTCTTTGGTACCCATACTTGTTTGGGTCCAAAGGGCTTAGACATATTTGTATATTTAATAGATTTCTGTACAGATTTAGCATTTGCCTTGACTGTCTCCTTTTCTCTTACAGAGGCCTCAACAGAATTGCTTCTAGACTTGGGAGAAAAGGATTCCTTCCTAGATTTAGGAGGACTAGAAGTCTTAGCTCTATTGTTTCTACCATGCTTCCTATTCATGTTCTTATCATCATGCATACAGTTACTAGAAGATGAATGTATAAAGTTCCGAAAAGCAAACATAAAATTAACAGCGCATTTGGGTGAAACAAGCATGGCAGGCATGTTATTGACAGATTTACCATTATGACTCTTTTTTACTTTGACCTTCTTGCAAGCATAAGGTGACCAGTAGAACCACAGTTGTTACATAACTTCCTATCAGCATTAGGACCTATTTTCCCATTTCTGTTATTTCTACGCTTAGTCTCTATTTTATAACCTAGTCCCAGTTCCAATTGACTCTTCACTGTTAACTGACTTACTAGGTGACTTTACCTTTCCATTTCTGAGTTTCTCAACATCCCCAATAAGTAGTTCATGTCTGATAAGCAAAGTATTTTCATCAAAGGGTTCATAACTAGTTTTCTTGAACAAAGGAGCATTGACATTCTTAAGAACAGATGGTGCATCCTACTTTTAGCCTTAGCTGGTTCAGGATCCACTACTTATTTCTTACCAAACTTTTTAGAACCATAGTCGAACCCAATAGCCACTTTAGATCCAACTATCTGATTGTCAATTAGTTCCTTTGCAAGATTAGCAGAGTTCTGATAGGCACATAACTTAGTGTTTAGCTCATCTTTTTGATTTTTAAGCTCTTTCTCTGTCTCGACACTAACCTGGAATTTGTTTTCTAGATACTCATTTCTTTGCCTTAGATTTTCTATCTGCATATTAGTGAGTTCTAGTTCCTCATTCATGGCTTGTATTTTACTAAGTTCAGCCCTAGCATTTTCAGTCTCAGATTTAGCAGTTGCTATATCTTTTAAAGCATATTCTAAATCCCATCTAAGATCACTTATAGATTTGCTAGAGTCTATCACATGCTTGACACAATCACGATTACGACATTTAAATCTATCAGCCATAGAAGCAGGCATGTTTTTTACCTCATATCCGTAAGTAGGATCATAGTCTGCCATCAGCGCAAGATTGCCATACTCCTCTTCATCGTCAGTGTCATCCCAGCTTTTGCCTTCGGAAATGTATGACTTGATAGGATACTTTCCTTGAGAGCTAGAATCCATTTTCTGAAAAGCTTTCATCCTTTCATTTGCTTGCCTGGGTTCTCTGCATTCGCTGGAAAAGTACCCCATATTATCACAGTTGTAGCACCAAAACTTGCTACGGTCTACCATCCCTGTCTTGTTACTCTTTCCTGATTCAGACCCAGAAGATGAACCAGTTCTCTACGATCTGCTGCTACTTCCAGAAGATCTATACTTAGCCTTTTTCCTGAATCTGATTTGGCTAAAGTTAGCTGCTAATGTAGCCAGAGTAGGATCCTCCAGTTCCTGCAACTCCTCAAGAGTATAATACTCACTTTCATCACCAGTAAGATCATCATTGTCCATTTCAGCTTCAAAGAACATATCTTTCTTGCTCTGCAGTTTCACAACCTTTGTTTTAGGTTCTTTGTGGTTGGATGCAGTAACTTTCTCAAGAGTCATTGTAGCATATCTCATGAGTAATTTCAGCTTCAAAGAACATATCTCATGAGTTCTTAACTTTCTATACAACTTCTCAAGAGTCATTGTAGCAAAGTCATCTCTCTCTCTAATGGATGACGCTTTATGTTCTACATGGTGTGGTAGAGTCAGCATGTTCTGTTCATCTCTCTTAGAGGATACTTCTTCCCGTGAATGCTCAACTCATTCAGTAGCTTATTGTATCTCTCGAAAACTTGAGTGATGCTTTCACCAGGAAGAGATTTAAAAGCTTCGTAATGAGATGTCAGAATATCCAGTCAATTTTCACGAACTTCATCAGTTCCCTCCATTATCATTCCAATCGTATCCCACATGTGTTTCACACTAGTACAGTTCATAATTTGATGATTCATTTCATCATCCATGGAGTCAACTATGATTAGTCTAATATTGGTATCCAATCCATCCTTTTCAGTTTCAGCAGGGGTATACTCCGATGGATGTTTTGGAATCATTCCTCCAACAGCTGCACTACTTTCACCATCCTCTTTAGTTTCAGGAGCAGCTTTCATTGGTTTAGACCAACCCTAAGTCAACGTCTCCATGTATCTAGGATTTGACGCTTGTATGAACAGTAACATCTTCATTTTCCAAATGTTGTAATTATCACGCTTAAATGAAGGAACCTTAATACTGCTAACTTTTTGAGTACTCATGATTCTAGATGACGAATGCAGATCTGATCTGTATGTCGATCAACTTGCTTTGATACCAATTGTTAAGTCCAGAATAACGTTGAAGGGGGGTTGAATACATTATTTCAAAATATTTGGATTTTTGAAATGTGGAAAATAAGGTCAACAACTGAATCGAAATAACACAATCAATTCGGGAAAATATCTTTGAATTGATAAAAAACCGAGGGGTGTTACAACTTCTAATCCAATGGATTAGCTTCAAAACCAGAACACTCCTAAGGATAGTTTAGGCACGAGGACCTTCTGCCCAACACTTCCTGAAAGCGGGCTAAGCCGGCTTTCCTACTAGATGGACTGTCTAGCAGCTTACAAAGAGAAGATATAAGAGAGAGAGAGAAGAGAAAGTTGTGTGTTTTGGTGTATTTTGAAATGAAGTACAACAGGCCTATTTATAGGCTGAAGGAGGGCACTATTTCACCTACCATTTACTATTTCAACAACTCATTTGGCCCCACCAGCCACTATTTAAATAGTACCACTTATTATCACCTACCACTGTGGGCCCCACCAACCACTATTTGCACAGTACCACTATTTGCACAGTACCACTATTTGTATAGTAACTGTGCAAAGTAATCGTGCATAGTAACTTTGCATAGTATTACTATTTTTGGCTGCTTTTTTTGGGCTTCTCTCTTCTGTTTCAAATATTCTGCATGAGATATTATGTCTGTCATTGATCGTCAATAGGCTTTGGCAATTTTTTCTGTGAATTAATGTGTTAATCCTTCTCGTGTGTGATGACACTTAGTACACTGGTCTGGTTCAGAAGTGACTAGCACTGATCTTGATCTTCACACCTTCGTTACATTCCAATTGATTAGCCTGCAGCAGTATCTTCAATTAATTTGAATACATGGAATCTTTTGGCCCTTCAACTGAATCATCTGTACATCTTATTCTGTCACTTAGGCTTGATAATGTTAATGAACTTCTTTCAGTGACTTGATCCTTGTCGGTGCATGTTCTTCAAATTTCACGATCCATGTATAGAGTTAATATTATTTATCTTTTATCCTAGTTGAGTTATATATGTCCTCTATTACATATTACATTACATTATGCTTTACTGTTAGGCCAAATACACACTTATAATCAACTAAGTATGAGAGAATAACAATAAGTTCTTTAAAAGCTTTAAAAAACTGTTTGAATTAACTTCTCTCTCAGTGATGTAAATAATCACAGAGAGCTGCTTAGGTTACAATGAAAGATATTGTATTACACGATCGATTACCCTTCTAGGGTTAACCTAACTGTATTTATAAGATATACAGTTGCTATACAATCGATAATTGATACTCCTATAAATTAGCTATACAATTGATATCAATTACGATTGCTACTCGTCTCCTTAGTCAACTCAATCTCTTTGACAGCTATCCAATCTTCAAAGATATTGCTTCCATAATTATCTTCAATAATTCTTCAAACACTGTTGACAAGTAGACGCTTCCTCCAGACAGAGTTTAACAAACTCTGTCGAGCTTCCACTGTCAGCGTATAGTAAACTCTGTTCAGCTTCCAACTGTCAGAGTTTAACTAAACTCTGACTGCTTCCTGTTTCAAGTTAAACTCTGTTTTTCCCTGTAAAACTTAAACACTGATATTAACCATATCAATTATATTTAACATTTATATATAGTTTTTATTTGTTTATTAGATTAATTAGTAGATAATCACACATCCACAAATTATTCTCCACACTTCTGAATTGTAAGAAACAAAAGAATTGAGATTGAGATTGATATCAGTCCTTCCCTATGAATGAAACTCATAAAAATACACATCAACAAATTGGCGCCGCTGCCGGGAAAGGCACAAATATTGATTTTGAGTTAATTGTTTCTTGTAGTTTGGATTTTATATTTGTACATATTTTTCCCCTTTTTTTTGGTGTTTCTACAGGTTTCTTTGAGGAACCTAGAACAAGTTTTGAGGTGGAGAGACAACATGGATTACAACTTTGGTTGGAATAACGCTCAGAATTTCTTCAGCAATCAAGAACGATATCAAGACTTTATTTTTCATCCAAATTTTAATGCGTATCAGGTGAACTCGTTTGATTGTTACGACCCATACTATGCTCCATACCCACCTAGCATTGGGTATTATGTGCCTTTGAAAATCAGTATTATGATCCTTATCCATACATGGGCAATGATGTTGATGAGGGATTAATTCATTCTAATCCTTCTTTACTTTCTTTGGGACATTTTAAACACTTTGATGACCCAACTTTTGAGATTGCTAGTACGAATGATAGTCCATGTGAACCAGAATCAATAGATTGGTACGAGGAGATTGCTAAAAGAAATAGTTTTATTATGGAAGTTCAACTTGTGATTCATAACGGTTGTCTTCAAGTTCCTCCTTGTGTCAATTTTCCAATCATGATTCTTATTTAGCAATTGATGAAAATTTTGCGTTCGATGAGTCTGCATGTTTAGTTGATGATTGTCCTACACGTGCTAATGATAAATTGGATAAAATTGAAATTCTACTAAATTTAGAAAATATTGTTGAGCTTAAAGAACAGGTAGATGAGACAATAATTGATGAGTGTCCAATTATACTTGAGGAGGAATTTAAGATTGATGAAATTGTACATCTTGCTTTGGAATACAAGGATCCAATTTGGGAGGAGTTTATGAGTCGTACTTATGAGGATTATTCTTACAACTTTTCTAGCTACTTTAATGCTTCTAAGTCTCTTGAGCATGTGAGATTCATGAAATTGTTCGTAAATTTTAATGAATCAAAGGTATATTTGCACATTATGCTTGTAATACAAATTCGTAGATATATGCATCTATTTGCTTTTTCTCCTCATTGAATACTTTATGTGTAAATAAGTCGAGCTAATGACAATAAACAAGCGCTACTTGGGAGGCAACCCAAGACTATAGTATTAGTTAGATTTGGTCTTTTTTTTACTCCCACAAATTATCTTGATGTGTTTGTTTTAAGTGGTTGTTACAGGTGCAAAACTGAAAAATTCGCATAAAATTTTCTAGTTGAGTCAGTTATCTTGTTTTTGTGTTTCCCGGAGTTCCAACGGTCGGATCGTCTTGAATTTTGGACAACATCTTCCTCACTCCGATATCTAAATTCTGAACGGTGGATATTGGATTTGGAGGTCCAGAAGATCAATTTATTGAGGTACGGGCAGGGATTATTACACCATGGTGAGGATTAAGCTCCCCGTGGTGTGGCGTTTGCATAGCCAACATCGACCTAGTCAAGGAACGCGGCACTTCGTGCTTATGCATAGGGGAGTATTTCTTTCATTCTTTTATATTGTAGAATTAATTAGTTAGTATGTCATTGAGAACATTGACTCATTTAAGTATGGGGATGTGTTTTCAATAGTTGTATATAGAGTTATAAAAAAAACAACATAAAAATCAAAAAAATTTAAAAATCACAAAAATAATTCTAGCCTTGTAAAATGATTACTTGTTGTAAGTTAGCTTGATGCACCCATGCATGCTATAGGAATTTTGTGTTATTGACGCTTTTGATTGAGAAGTGATATGCTTTGTTCTTGTGCACACACATACACTAGCAAGTTGAAGCTAGTAGACTTATTGAATGTTGTAAGTAATTAAAATGAATATGTGCAAGATGATTTGGTTAGCATGCTTTGAGTACAAGTAGGTGCATTAAAGATAGATTTTTTTTTTGCTTGGGATTAATCATGTTTTGCCACCAAGTGAGATTTTGAGCCTATATGCATATCTTTTGCATTTTATATTCGTTTGCTTGAGTGTCCACATGTTGTTTGCATTGCTAGCACTTGCTTGAGGCCTTTCTTGAAATGCATGACATTATTTGATGATAACATGATAAAGACATTTAGGTATAACCTTATATTTTCTATATTACCACGGCATTTATACATACATGATCAAATATTAATTAACCCGTTGAGCTCAATCTTATTTTTTCGGTGACACACCACTTTACTTGCCTAGACTTTTTTCTTGTATTGGCCTTACATTAACTTGAACCCAAATTGTCAAAGGCTAGTAGAGTGTTTGAGGAAGTAAAAAGGTGTGCAAAATGGGGGTTTATTGATGGTCATTACGTTGGAAGAATATGGGGTATGGTTGTTTACTTTTTAGTTGAATTTTGTATTAATATCATAGGATCATTGTACTTGTTTATATTTAGCTCTCGAAAAAAAAAGAAAGAAAAAAAGAAAGAAAAAGGAAAAAAAATATTATTTATATGAGAGCATACTTATGTTTGTGTGATCCTTTTTTGTTCGACTATTCAAGTTATTTTTTGGAAGAATAAAAAAATTCAAGTGTGGAGATGATAGATCAGGAGTTGAATGGTCTATTTTGTTGGGTACTAGCCTTTGGCACTTCATTTTGTTTTTTGCTTTACTTGACATACCTTGTCCCTAGCCCCGTTACAACCCAAATAAAGACCTTTTGATTATCATCAGTGGTGTATGTTTTGTTAAAGTTAGATTGATACCAAATGTCAAGCATGCTAACGATTTTTTTGGAATTGAGTGATACACTTACCCTTGTTCTTGAGTGAATATTCTTTTGTGAGTGAAAGGTGAGTAATTACTTGTTTTTTTGCATATGAGATCCCAAGTTTTGACTTGAAAATGTGTACTCTTGTGGGCTTAGCATCTTAGGAATAATTCATAAGTTGTGATGTTGAGAATAGAATTTTGCTTATACTTCTTGTAAATCCTGATCTTATAAAGGGTTTAGCACTTTTTATAGGATATATGTGTTAGACAGTAATCTGTAGAGTTTAGTCAGGAACAGCAGTGCATCAAGGACTACATGTCAGGAACTAAGATCAAATCCTGATACAAGTTAAATACTGATGGATGTCGAATCCTGATGCAAGGTGGAATCCTGATATCAGTCGTGTTACTGATGATGTCCTTATGGATGCTACAGAAACTGACAAGTGCAATACAATAGGATCGTTGTTTTGAAAAACAAGCAAGAATATATCATAAAGGAAAGAATTTTCTATTGATGGAAACTATCAACTAGACGGCAGAACATTGTCATGTATAGATCATTACTTTCTGTTATTAGTTGATAGGTAGCATTATAAATACTCTCTATATCATTGTAAAAGAGTGGATTTTTTAGTGCATATCGTGTGAAGCTCTGTATAAGGTTTGTATTCGAGAGTTCGAAACAAATAGAGAGAGAGAGAGAGAGAGAGAGAGAGAGAGAGATTTGTATTGTCAGCAGCTGCTAAAGGTATTGTACACCTTTGGTAGAGTTTGTATTTGATTTATTTAATACAAACAAAGTTTGATTCATTCATTTGTTCTTCTTCATCTAATCAAGCAAAAATCAGACACGATTAAATAACTTGTATTCAACCCCCCTTCTACAAGCTATTCGAGTTAACAACTGGTATCAGAGCATGTTGATTTCGAATAATCATAAAGATCTGCAATCATGTCTGGTTACAAGGATGGTAATACTAAGATCCCTATGCTCAAGAGAAACGAATATACTCTATGGGAAGTGAAGATGTTGCATCACCTGGAAGCAACAGATCCTGATTATCTTGACAGAATCAGAGATGGGCCTTTTGTTCAAACAAGGCTTGTTCCTCATGCAACTGTCGAAGGAAAAGTTGTTCCAGAACATACAGTAGAGAAGCCTAAATCTGAATGGACAGATAAGGAAAAGGAGAACGTTCTTAAGGATACTAAAGTGAGAAACATACTATTCAACAGTCTTGATTCTGTTCTCACTAACTTTGTTCTCTCTTGTAAAACTGCTAAGGAGATATGGGACAATCTAAAGGTTCACTGTGAAGGAACAAAACCTGTCAAGAAGAATATGAGGACACTTCTCATACAACAGTATGAGTACTTTGAATCAAAGTCTGGTGAGTCACTTACTAACACCTTTGATAGGTTTACTAAACTCATCAATGAGATGGCCATGCATGGTAAATATTATGACTGGGAGGATATGAATAATAAGTTCATGAAAGCTCTTCCTGATTTCTACAATGAGAAGATATCTGCAATTGTGGAAGCTAATGATCTGGATGAAATATCATTAGAAGCAGTTTATGGAAAATTGAGAGCTTATGAACTTGATAGGCAGCAGAAAAATAGCAGGAGTAAAGGAAAGTTGAAAACTGTTGCACTCACTGCTCAATCTGAATCAAAGAAGCTTCCAGAAGAAAAGTCTGAATCTATTGAAAGAGACTTGAGGAAGAAGAAGAGCAAAGAATGTTTTGAGTCAGAGACTGCATATATAGACTCTGAAGATAATGATTCTGAATCAGAGATGCAAGAACTCTTTGCTATGTTTGCTAAAGCTTTCAAGAAAGGAAGATTCAACAGGAGAAGATTTAGAAAAGGATCTTTTCAGAAGAAAGAGGAGAAGAAGAGTGACAAAGGCAAGAGTACAATTATCAAGCTTGATAAGGCCAAGATCAAGTGCTTTAACTGCAGTGAGCTTGGACACTTTGCTAGTGAGTGCAAGAAGCCTAGGAATTCAGGGAAGGGTAATGCACCCATGGTCACACAGAAGGATTGGGCAGTCTCTAGTGATTCTGAAGATGAATTGGATTATGACAACATTGGATTGATGGCAAGTGCTTCAGACAAGCCTGGATCTCCAAAGAAAACTTCTTCATCTTCTGTTAAGGTATCACTTCACTCTCTTGATTCATTTGATAGCTTAGATTCTGATGATATTAGATCTATTCATGTTGAGTTTAAGAATCTTATGACTAATTTCAAAATTCTTGCTAGTGAAAAAGATGAACTTAAGGCAAATAATGATGAATTAGTTAGTAGAAATAATTTTCTTGAATCTGAGTTAATTCAAATGGAAGAATATAGGTTAAGTTCTGATAAAGCTAAGCATGATTATGGTGTTATCCTTGAGGCTTATGACTATGTCAAAAAAGAACTAGAGGAAGAGAGAGATATGATGAAAACCATTAACACTTCTGGTAAAAAGACTCAAGAAATCATTGACAATTAAATTCTTGGTAAAGTCTATGGCTTAGGTTTTGGAAAGAATAAAAGTGAAAATTCTGTAGCTATTTTCTTGGATGATAGGAAAGAAGAAGCTAGCATATCCAAATCTGAAGGTAAGAAGATAGTTTTTGAACCTAAACATGTTAAATTTGTTGATTCTAAAGGTATCCCAGTTGTGCACAAAAGAATTAACAATAGCAATTCAGATGAGAGAGTGTTAGAAAAACCTAATAATGTCAACATAGGCTTTTTGTCTAAGTCTCAGTTGAAACAGAGACTAGAAGGTATTTCAGAGTCTAGCAAGATTAGAAGAAATAGGAATGGAAAAGAAGGTATTAACAAAGAGAATGATTACAAGAATGTACCTGATGCACCTAGGAAGAAATGCTATAAATGTGGAAATCATAATCATTTGGCCTTAGACTGCAATCAAAAACCTTCTTGGAAAACTGAGTCCAGATTCTCCAAGACTCAGAGAATTCAATACCAACCACAAGAACCCTATTATCATTGTGGTAGTTTACTTCATTCCATTTATATGTGTAAGGAATATCATGAACTGTATTATGACTATTATTCTCTGAAATCTGAAACTCCTAGTCACAAACAGTTTGTGAAATCAGAGTCTAAGGTTGACTCTGCAACAGGTAAATCAAAAACAAAATCTTCAAAGCATGTTGGTTCAAAAGTTAGTAAGAAAGGATCCAATCAAAGTTGGGTCCTAAAAAAATTCTAACTACCTACTTTTTGTTTGCAGGGCACTGGAAAGAAGCATTCAATTATCTTGGACAGTGGATGCTCTGGACATATGACTGGAAAGAAGTCCCTGCTTACAAAGTTTGAGAGGAAAGCTGGCCCAGTTATATCCTTTGGAGGTGGCAACAAAGGAGAAACTCTGGGATATGGCTCAATTATTTTGGGGAATGTCATCATAGAAAACGTAGCACTGGTTGAAGGCTTGAAACACACTTTTAAGCATAAGTAAACTGGTGATAAGGGTTACCAATCAATCTTTGACAGTGAAGGATGCAAAATCTTGAATATGAAGAATGGAAACATTGTTCTGACTGGTCAGAGACATGGTAACATATATGAAGCCAGCTTGAGTGACATATCTAAAGGAACAGTCAGATTTCTTTAGAGTAAGGCATCAAATGATGAAAGCTGGAACTGGCACAAGAAGCTCTCACATCTCAATTTTAAAAAGCTTAATCAACTTGTTAAACAACATCTGGTGAGAGGCCTACCTTAGGCAAATTATGTGCAAGATGGACTTTGTGATGCTTGTCAGCTTGGAAAACAAAGAAGAACCACTTTCAAGAGCAAGACAGAAAATTCAATTACTGAACCATTTCATATGCTGCATCTTGATTTATTTGGTCCAGTAAACATTATGTCTATCAGGAAGAAAAGATATGCTCTAGTTATAGTGGATGATTACACAAGGTTCATATGGGTATTCTTTCTACACAAAAAGGATGAAACTCCTCAGCAAATCATTGAACTTGTCAAGAATATTCAGAATAGCTCTGAGTACAAGGTCAAAGTGCTTAGGAGTGACAATGGTACAGAATTTAAGAATTCTACAATGGAGGAGTATTGTGCAGACAATGGAATTACTCAACTGTTTTCTATACCTGGAACACCTCAGCAGAATGCTGTAGTAGAAAGAAAGAACAGAACTCTCATAGAGGCAGCAAGAACCATGCTTGCAGATGCAAAGCTTCCAACCTATTTCTGGGCAGAAGCTATTAACACTGCATGTTTCACTCAAAATTGTACCTTGGTAAATGGCCATGGAAAGACTCCCTATGAGATGATCAAAGGAAAGAAGCCAAGTGTGAAATACTTTCACATCTTTGGATGCAAATGCTATGTCCTGAAAGTTCATCCAGAACAACTTGGAAAATTTAAAGCCAAATCGGATGAAGCAATCTTTCTAGGATATTCAGCATCAAAGGCCTTCAAAGTATACAATCTCATAACTCACATTGTTATGGAATCAATTCATATTGCATTTGATGATAAGAAGTTTGGAATTTTGCAAATGGATAAAAGCCATGACAATCTGGAATTTGAAAATCTTAAGTATTCTGAGATTCTCTCCAGTGATGATGAAGGTTCTCCAGAGGAGATCTCTATTGCTTCTCAAAGTAATGCTACTGTTGAGGGGGAGCAATTCAATCAAGGAGAACACAGTACTGGTCAGGATCAGACTAGTCTTTCAGAGTCTACTTCATCAGGAACTGATCCTTCAGAGTCTAATGAAGGAAGATCAGAAACTAGCAGCAGTATTGAATCCAATGATTCTACTGATCAAGGTGGAGCTTTTGAAGGCAGAGAAAGTTCTTCTACAAGAGATACCACTAACTTAGGGGGAGAGTCTAGTAGGAGTAATCTACCACCTGTTAGGAAATGGACAAGGGATCATACTGAAGATTTGATTATTGGTGATCCAAATAGTGGTGTTCGAACTAGAAGATCAATTCAAAATGAATGCTTGTATAGTTGTTTTCTCTCAAAGAATGAACCTAAGAAGGTTGAAGAAACCTTACAGGATCCTGGTTGGTTAATAGCAATGCAGGAAGAACTGAATGAGTTTGAGAGGAACAAAGTCTGGAAACTGGTACCAAGACCTAAAGATTGATCTATTGTTGGTGCTAAATTGGTTTTTAGAAACAATCTAGATGAATCTGGTACGATTGTAAGAAACAAATCAAGACTGGTGGCCAAGGGCTATTCTCAGGAAGAAGGAATTGATTATGATGAAACCTTTGCACCTGTAACAAGATTGGAAGCAATCAGAATGTTTCATGCATTTGCAGCTTATGAGGAAGCTTATGTGGAGCAACCACCTGTGCTTTTCTAAATGGCAAGCTTGATGAGGAAGTGTATGTGGATCAACCACCTGGTTTTGTTGATCCAAAGTTTCCAAATCATGTCTACAAACTTGACAAGGCACTCTATGGACTAAAGCAGGAACCAAGAGCATGGTATGAAACTTTGTCTAAATTTCTTCTTGACAATGGCTTCACAAGAGGTACAATTGACAAAACTCTATTCTTTAGAAAGATAAAAGATGATTTGCTTTTAGTTCAATTTTATGTTGATGATATTATATTTGGTTCTACTAATGAAAAGTTATGTGCTAAGTTTAGCAAGCTTATGCAGTCTAAGTATCAGATGAGCATGATGGGTGAACTAAATTACTTTTTAGGCTTGCAAGTCAAACAGATTGAGACTGGTATTTTCATTAATCAGTCAAAGTATATCAAAGATCTTTTAAAAAGGTTTGACTTTCAAGATTGTGCAATTGCAAAGACACCCATGGCAACAGCCACTAAGCTAGACTCTGATTCTAAGGGAAAGAGTGTTGATAACACTAGCTATAGAGGCATGATAGGTTCACTATTATATTTAACTGCAAGTAGACCAGACATAATGTTCTCTACCTGTTTATGTACTAGATTCCAAAGTGATCCTAAGGAATCACATTTAATTGATGTGAAGAGAATTTTTAGATATCTCAAGGGAACTCTAAATCTTGGTTTGTGGTATCCAAGAGAATCTGATTTCTCCCTAATTGGCTATTCAGACTCTAATTATGCAGGGTGTAAAATAGACAGGAAAAGCACTACAGGTACATGTTAATTCTTGGGAAACAGATTGATTTCTTGGGCAAGCAAGAAGCAACAATCAGTTTCAACCTCAACTGCAGAAGCTGAATACATTGTAGCAGGCAGTTGTTGTGCTCAACTCCTTTGGATAAGAAATCAATTGATGGATTATGGTATGACACTAAGTAATATTCCTATGTTTTGTGATAATACTAGTGCTATCAAAATTGCAGAAAATCCAGTTCAGCACTCGAGGACTAAGCACATTGATGTCAGGTATCATTTTATTAGAGAACATATTGAAAATGGTACTGCGGAACTTCATTTTGTTCCTACTGATAAACAGCTTGCAGATATTCTAACTAAACCACTTGATGAGACCACATTCATTAGATTGGTTAGTGAGTTTGGAATGTTAAAATTTTAGATCTTTAACATTTGCACAAGTAGCAAGGTATGTTGTTTCAGCTTATAGACTTGATATCTTTGTCAGGATCTATACTTGACTGTTAAATGCTTAAGTTGTAACATCTTACTTTGATAAATTTCAGTATGATAGACTTATTAATAAGCATCAGGATCAGGATTGCTATCAGGATGCTGACGTCATCAGTATTGACATCAGGATTGTATCATCAGTATCAGGATTGTGAAATTTGTGTGTCTTACTATTTCAAATCCTGAAGATCATTCTATACAGTGGTTCAATTCTGAGTTTTATTAAGTCTATGTTAGCAAATTTTACCACATGCATACTGATAATTTATGTCAATATTCAGATCAGTCAATAAACAACAATAGACAAGTAGATAATAAGAAAACTTGTATTTTCATTAATCACAAGCATTACATACATCGAAATGAAATACAATTCTTCTTTTTGTCTAACTACTACTGATAATCCTATTCTTGTCTAAAGTTGGGGCTTTGAATCTTGCTTCTTTCATTTGTCTAAGAGGCAGGACAAGGAGCACCTCAAGATCCGCGTTAGGGATTTTAAATGCCTCATCTGCTTCTAGACCTCATCTCGGGATGAATTGAATTAGAGCAGCTGACTCATCTTCATGTTTATTAAAGAAAATGAATAGCATCTCCATCAAGATCAACCACAGACTCTTCGCAAAATTCTTCATCCTCAAGGTGTGAAGATATTAGAGGAGGATTTTGTCCGACTGGTAGATGTTTTAGAGGAGATTCTTGGAAATCATCTGGGTTAAGACCAACCATATCTAACTCGATGAGAAAAGTCATCTCTTCTAAGAGATAGTTCACTTGCTCTTGATCATCAAGAGTAAAGAACTTCTCAGTAGTAATGAACCAAAAGCTAGGGTTCATATGAAGATTTGGGTTGAAAGCCATGATGGAAAGAGAAAAGAATGAAAAGGTTTTGAAGAATGGCATCAGACGTCGGTTTCTTTTATAGAAAGAAGTGAGAAGCTGAACAGTCGGTTGGGGAATATCAATGCAGTCAGTCATAATTATGTGTGACTGTATTTCTTTTATTTTCAAGAAATATTGAACGTATCTAACCAATTGATTTTGTTCAGATTTTATTTATTTCTTTTACATGTAAAAGAAAATGCCACGTGGAAACTCCATTTAGTCTCTGGAATCAGGATGATATTGATCAGGAATACAAGTGTGTTCATATCAGGATTAGTAATTCTTTCTATTTAGAAATCGCATTGAATCTTGTGATTATCTTGGTGAGAAGATCACATCAGAAGAAGAAGCTGATCAGTATTAACTTTTATCTTGATTTTACCTTGATTTATTTACTTGAAATCAATTTTGGATGTTATTTTCCAAAATAAAATCGTAGGTAACTGCATTTTTCAGGGACTGACACCTGTCAACCTACGTGTCAACGTGGGATAATGGGTCTGAAGGATTTTTGAAATATAATTATTTTGAAACTTTAATCGTGTAATTGCTTTCTCTAATTTCATTTTCTAAAGCAAAAAAACACTCTTGAGTTCTCAAAATCACTAATCAATTTCAAAGGTTTCTTAAGTTCTTTTCAGATAAAAATGGCAACTCAAAGAAGACTACCCAAATCAGTAGCTTTCAAGTTTGGTGACTTGGATTTTATGATGAACAATCATCTTGCAGCTATCACCAACAAGAAAGGGGTGTCAACTGATTTTCACCCAATTATGGACTTTATGGCGAAAGGACCATTAAGTTATGCCTTGACAGCATCTCCACAAAATAATCAAGTAGCTGTTTCACAAGCTTGGGAGAATGCTGAGGTAATTGATTCTACTCAGATTCAATCAGGTTAGATTGTTCTACACTTAGGACAAGACTCATTTGATATTACTGAATCTGTTGTTAATTCAGTACTTCACTTACCTGTTAGTACGAATTTTGAGAATGTACCATCTGATGATAATGTTAGAACTATGTTATCTGAGTTAGGGTATAATGGACCTCTAGATAACATGAGCCAGTTAAATAGATCCTTTCTTAGGAAAGAATGGTCTTTCTTCTTTGACCAACTTGCTAAATGTTATACTGGTAAATGTAGTTCTTTTCAACAAATTACTGTTGTTACATCTTACATTGCATATGGCTTGCTTTATAACAGAGTAATTAATTTTGGTCACATTATCTTAAGTCAGATGTGTATTAAACTTGGGTCAAGAGATCATGACAGGAATATGGTTTATTATCACAGACTCATGCAACTGTTTATTAACCATTTCATTCCTGATGTTGAAGCTAGATTTGGTAGATAATATTGTGTTTCTTCTTATGTACAGCAAAAGAGAATTTTCTCTGACATTACAAAGAAGGACAGTGAAAAAATCTAGATGAAATACCTGCATTACACTATCCAAATCATGTTCAGGTACTTCTAAGAACTTATCTTCCTATTATCTACAATTCTTCTTTATTTGGTGGTGAAATGACTCAGGAATCTCAATTGGAGGAGAATCCCCCTGTGTCTACCCAAGTAGCCAAAAACATTACAATCACTGAAACAATTCTAGAACCAAATTTTGATCCACAACCTATTGTTTCAAAGAAGCCAACCTCTAGTGTTTCTCAAAAGACATCAGTTGTAAAGAAGAGGAAATTTGTTGTTTATAGTAGTAGTTCTAGTGAAGATGATGATAATATATCTCTTGCTGAGAGAGCAGAATTGAAGGCTGCAATTCAACTTTCTAAGCTAGGAAAAAGAGATAGAACACATAGCCACATCCAGGCTGCAGTCTCCCAAAAGGCTATGGTTCTTAAAAAGGGAAAACAGTTACTGGATACTATCTCTCATAAGACTGTGTCTATTGAAAAAGGATCTTATCCCAAGATCAATTTTGTGTCTACACCTCTTGAGTCTTCTCAAGATAAATCTGTTGCTCACTATACTAGGAGAACAAGGAGAAAGATTCATTTGTCACCAACACACACAGTGTCTAGTCCAACTAACATTATGCAGGTCTCTACAAATAAGGCTATATCCACGTCAGTATCTGACAAGAGATATCTGGATCTCGATTCTTCATTGGAAACTACATTGACATACAGACTGGCTATGGAACTTATTTCTCTAAAAGTGAAGTTTTAAGGCCTGTTCTAGATTTTCTGATTGAAAGAGTTCTCAAACTTTCATTTCCTGGAGAATATGGATTGTTACATCAAAGACTTGATTTATTGAAGATGTACTTCTATGTATCAGTTAGAAAGGAATTGCACAAGAAATTTGGACTTCCTAAGCATGTTGCACTTCAATCACTTCATGCATATTTATTTGACAAGGATGTCATTGTTGAAGATGCTTCAGCTCAAGGTGAACAAGAGGAGGTAGTTGATAGAGGGAAGCAGTCAACAGAAGATACTATTGCACCAGTGGTGAATAGTAGGATGGATCAGATCACAGTCACTACAACACAAGAACCATCTAGTCAGAGGTTGGATGACTCAGGAACTGTGATTGATGATGCTGGAAGGTCTTCTGTGATGACTGAAATTGCAAGTGAGAAACCCTATGATATGGGAGGAATGACTTTGATTGATTTTCCTGAAGATCAAACCAATATTTTTCTTTCAGAGTCTATCCACCTTGAGGGTGTGTCTCAGCAACCAACACATAAAGACGGTGATATACTAGCTATGGTGTCTAATGAAGTATTACTGAAGACATCAGAGTCTAGTGTAGATCCTAAAAGTGGTATACTGGAGCCTGTAGTCTCTGGAAAGAAAGTAGATGTTTGTACGGGTTCAGAGACTATAGCAGCTCACTCCTTGGAGAAAACCTCAAGCTCCATGCCATATGAGGAACCCTCTCTCCATGTGAGTTCAGGTATAAAAACTTTTTCTAACCCTTATTTTTCTTTAGGTCATGAGAGCACTTATCCAAATTTGAGTGATACACTTCAAAAGATGGACATAGATCCACAAATAGAGAGGCTGGCTCCTGACCAGGCAAAAGGAGAGGTAGAAAGAGTGTTGACTTTAAATAGTCAAAGTGAGAATGAGGGTATGGATGATCAACTCCATAGTGAGGGAGAGAATAGGAAACCACCATTGTTTGATTTCTGGGATCAGGTTTTTCCTGAATCTTGGTCTGAAAATCTTGGTATGGATGCTGGTACTTATTCCTTTATCAAGATGTATGAGAAGAATGACTTAGCAAAGCACAATGCAAAGCCAGAAGTTAAAGCTCAGAAACAGAAAGAGAGGCTTGTAGGAATCATCAACAGAAGAGATGAAAAGCTAAGACAATCTCTTACTCCAAATGTACCAGAAGATATTCCTAATGATCCTAGTATTCCTTTGTATGTACTTCCAATATCAGCTAGAATTGAGACATCAACAGTATCTGATCAATCTAAGGAGGAGTCAGGATTTGTAGATGTTAGTACACTGAATACTGGTGAAGGACAGGATGT
Source organism: Saposhnikovia divaricata (assembly GCA_036435485.1). Classification (NCBI taxonomy): domain Eukaryota; kingdom Viridiplantae; phylum Streptophyta; class Magnoliopsida; order Apiales; family Apiaceae; genus Saposhnikovia; species Saposhnikovia divaricata. The sequence continues at coordinate 239,907 of JAZHRN010000155.1, read as the reverse complement.
TCATGTTTCAGCTTCAGAGCAGAAAAGTGAAGATGTGTGTACTTCTACTAAAGTATTATTACTTGAATATCATTCTACTCCAGTAGAGCATGCTACACAGACAACTTCTTCTACAAGGATTGAAGATAAGGTTATTTCTGCATCTGAGTCTGAAGATACAACAAGCACTTCCAACTTTGAAGTTAATTCTGGAATTCTAAAGGATATTCAGAAATCTCAAATTACTATTCAATCGAGACTTCAAACTTGAAGATAACCAAGTCACTATTATGGAAAATCAAGCAGTTCTGATGAATCTTATTTCTTCTATTACTGAATCTCTCAAAATTAATGTTGTTGATGTCAAAAAGGGGGAGATAAAAACAATTCAAAGGCAACAGACTGGGGGAGATGAACAGATTGGAGATAAAGGAAGAACTAAGAGTGACAGATGAGACTCTCAACAAGGAAGTGGAAGCATCAAATAGTTGAATTCTTTCTTCTAAGTACTAAATACTATGTCTACATCTGAAGAAGGGGGTACTTAACTTCATGATCCTAAATACATAAATTCTATTCTAGTTGAATTGTCATATGTTTTGACATCTACAACTTAGATTTATGCTTCAAATTCTAAAGCATAAATAGGGGAGATTGTTAGGAATAATTCATAAGTTGTGATGTTGAGAATAGAATTTTGCTTATACTTCTTGTAAATCCTGATCTTATAAAGGGTTTAGCACTTTTTATAGGATATATGTGTTAGACAGTAATCTGTAGAGTTTAGTAAGGAACAGCAGTGCATCAAGGACTACATGTCAGGAACTGAGATCAAATCTTGATACACCAAGTCAAATACTGATGGATGTCGAATCCTGATATCAGTCGTGTTACTGATTGTAATACCCCCAGATCCGGGGTCAGGGATCGGGTCGTTACGGTCTCATAACTCATACATAATATTTGACTTGAGTCCAAAATCAATAAGTAGCATGCTGTGACCCCACAATAATATCCACTCACACACACACAGTTATTGTCCCAGAGATGAAATTGAAATAAGTCTTACATAATTGGTTTACGAATAAAAGTTATTACAAGCCAAAAGGATAACATCATAAGTTTAGAAGTTTTTCCATTGATTACATTAATTATACATATAGTTAAATAGGAAACAAAATCTATCTATTTATGCTACCTCAGCAATGGCGGCTAGCATCTCAGCGGGGAGTCCGGTGGGTCGGGTAACCCGCTTGCGCCGAGTGCGCCTGACGCGAGCCATCTGTCCTAGCTGTTGTTGTGACATAATAAATAAGCAAGGGTGAGCAATAGCCCACCAACAACAATATAACTGAACAGTGATGATATATATATATATATATACAGCAGTTTAAACAACTTTGAAACCATATGCCATGCCTTAGCGAAGATATACCAGTATAAGGTAAATGATGAAGTTACAAGTAACTCAAAACATATATATTCCAATTATGAATACTTTTCCAATACTGCCAACAATAATATTGTTGCAGAAAATAAATGAATCTGGATGATTGAACTTATGCTGGAGTATTCACCGTGCCCACTGCCAATCCTTACGATGATCGGTCACATATTGTACAGCTCAATTTAGATTTATTACCGGTAGAAGGAAGAGCTGACGGATTTACTTGTCTACCGCCCTGTTAGATCTCCCCGGCCAACGGTTGGGCCAATTGGGATGGACCAGCGCTACTCCGCCTCTTACATGACTCCAAGTTCGAAAAGAAGATCATGATTTTGAACGCAAAGTTCGTCCCCCTTTCCCCAAGTATAATACTTGTTGATAAGACTCCACAAAGTAGTCGTATCTAGTTGGAAAGGAAAATTCAACATTTTATCTCCCTAGCTGTTGCTTGTTAGAGGATACCATCTTGTTCCGATAATCTTACCCCTCGAATGATGAGAGGGTACACAGATGCAATAGATAGCATTTCTAGTTGCGAGTGAAAAGAATACTTTTCGAAAGATTTATGACCGGGAAGTCATCAAGATAAATAACATTTTTTTTTCAAGTAAGGTTCTCTTATTATTTGGAAGATAGATTCGAAGGAAGAACGACATTTTGAAAACCTTTCTTTATATAATATTAATAATAATCCGACTTCGAAGAAATTTTATAATTATCGAAGGTCAACGATAATATATGAAGTCATTTCAGAGTATTAGATAAATATTCGGAGAATATTTATTGTATCAGAAATAATTATAGAAGGCTTATGACTACGAGCGAATATTTAAATCAAAGTATTTCTTAGAATACTTCTGTAAGAACCCTAATTTTTGGTAATATTTTCTTTTATTTAATATCATGTGACATTGTCAATTTGGAACCTTTCTAGTAATCCCTGTTGATTAATAGAATTGATTGTCTGAGAAACTATGTTGTTACATTCACTATGTAAGATAGAAGGAAGATTGTGAAGGCAAGAGTCTTATTGTTAGTAAGATGTATAAAACTTGGGATTTGAGAATGATTAGAGTATTGAAAGATTTATTAAGGATTATGACGAGGAATTATGGATATTCGAGGGATTTACACAACTAAGTACTTAAGGAATTATAGGGGAAATCTCTACGCGACAAAATATTATTACGAGAGATTAATTAAGATACGATACGAATTAAAGATTAAATGACAAGCATTGGTGGAAGAATAATGATACAAGGTGTAGTATTGCATGCAAGTCCCATGCAACCAAGTGGTTAGAAATAAGCAAACTAGTTAACCAAATGGAAGGGGAATAGTAACTAGTTACCTTGCTTTTCAAAAAGAGGAGACAAGTAGTACATGTGACCATACCTATGCTAGTACCTTGCCTATACATACACATTATGTGTCACCCAACACCTTTTAACACAATTATTCACCAAACAAACAAACACAAAAATCAAAAACACCAAAAGCTCTCCCCCCTTGGAAGAGAGCTCTCGGCCAAGCACCAAAAAGGAAGAAGAAAATTCTTCCTCCTCCATTTCCCATCACTCATAAATCAAGACATAATTCCTAGGCCCTCACCATCATCTAAGCAAGGTATGTTAAGAGTTTCAAGCCATTTCATCCATCCAATTTCAAGATATTAATTATAATAGATATTGTGAATAGTAACCATGGTTGGTTTTTCTTTTAGATCTTGGATTGTAAGGGTTGTAGGAGACCATTCAAGGTGTTATTGAGTTTTGTAAGGCTTATCCAAGGCTCCTAGGTGCTCAAGAAGGTATAAAAATCACAAACCCTTTTGGCCATGTAGTGTTTATGATGTTTGGTAGTAGATCCATGTATATATGTGTTAATCTTGGTTGTATAAGTAATGGATGACATGGATCTTGAGTTTTGATGTTGTGATTGTGATTTTTATGATTGTGGATAGTATATGTATCTCCATGAGTGTTATAAAGCATGAACTAAGTGAATTAGGTGTTGGTTGTGTTGTGGAATTGAGAAAATTGGTTGATCTAAGTGAATACATGCTTGCTGAGTTTTCCAGGAACATTGACCTTCCTTGTAACATGGTTTTGAACCCTCAAATCTTGTCCCCTGAGGTCCTACCATATATTGTTGGAAAGATAATTGAATTTAGTTTCTGGAAATGTAAGGTTCATAACTAGGTAATGTATAGATTTTAAGTTATGGCCGGAGAAGTAAATTGTGTTTCTAGATTCCGGACTGCACTAAGTGACCCCCTTGTGAACCTTGTTTAAACCCCTAAAAATATATGTGGGATCATGGAAAAATTTGATAAGTTAGGGAATGCAGTGGTGAAGACCACCCAAAAAGAATTGGATTAAAATATGAATTTTTGAATTTTATAAAAATGCTAGAGTAAATTTCGCGCAAGGGAAAAAGTCGTTAGTGGAGCATAATTCTAGGGGTAATGGTTATGATTCGAATGTGGTAACTAAATTAAGTCGAATAAGTGACGAGCGTAATCGAGCGATGACATGAACCTATAGTGGGGCTAGAGTGTCATAAGACGAGGTCATTAAGTTAATTTCATACCCCCTAAAACCCCGTAATTAAAGAGATATTGTTAAGGTACTAACGAGCGGTTATTGCTTATGTATAGATCGTTCGACTCCGCACGCTCGACCACCCCAACCAAACCAAGGCAAGTTTACTTTTCAAAACTTATACATGTACAAGGACTTTCACTGTTGTGTTTGTAGTTTTCAACCGTATCAAATGCTATGTTTATCGAAGTATTGATGCAATTGAGATTGTATAAGTACATATATGCTTGTACCCCTTGAACTTAGATTGAAATGTTTTCTTCGGACAACGACTCTAGAAATAGAGGTCGTAGCGGTCCGTATATACTATTGACCAGGGAGCGGTATATTATTATATCGTATCTAGATTGCGAAAACCCGAAGGGTCATTCGGGGAGTATCGTATACTCAAGTAATTATGTTCATATCTTCGTAAATACTCGAAACCCTATCTTGGATTAAAAGTTTATTTTATCGAATGATTATTTTATTAATTATTAATATTAAATCTTAAAATATTATTTATTAAGTATTGTTCATTGTTTCAAAGATGAAGTCAATCCAAGATACCTTTAATACTTTCAAACTCGAACTCAAAACATTTTCGAAAACCCCCGGTCAGATTCTGCTTCTTATATGATTTCAAGAATCATCGGTCGACATATGTCGGACCTCAATTACTCTGTTTTCAATCAAAATCATGTTTTCAAAAGAAAAAGGGACTCTGGCAGGTGTGGGAACCGTTGACGAACGATTCCCGGGATGTGTAAGCGGCCATGAGCCAGGCGGTCCATCAATTATTATTCCGGCCCAGGTGTTGCCGAAGGATGATTACGGATGTAGTTTTCATCGAGGGTGATTACGGATGTAGTTTTCACCCGGGTATAGTTACGGATGTAGTTTCTATCCTTCTACCGGTAGAGAAGACCCGCGGATTATTGGACTTGGATGTGGCGACTGATCATCGTCAATCCTTGTCAGGTTTTGTGTTTTCTTTAAGTCCCATTCCTCCATTTTGGAAAAATGCTTTGACACTGCTTCTTAGGCTTTTGTGCCAAGTTGCTGATAGTGTTCTATTTTGATGAGAAAGATGTTGACTCAATGCAGTATCTAGAACTGCAAGTTTATTTTGAAAACAAGGGCACATATTGTTGCACCTTCGGAATTTATCAACAATGACAAGTGATTTTATATCTGATTGATACAAACAAGTTTAATAACTGCCAATCATATGAAATGTTATATTGCTTACCTTATACATATATTTCTTGCTGAGCTATAGTTGCTCACTCTTGCTTGTTTTCAAATTTTACAAACACAATAGCTAAGCGAAATGGCAAGACCCAGACAGACTGCTCGAAAGCAGGTGACTAGACCCGAGCCAGCAGTTGAGATTCCACCGGTAGGCCCCATTAGCCGGATTGGTTGGCAGCTTTTGTTAGTTCGTTTTATTTATCAGTATGACCTGTGCAAGGCAGTGTATCGTAACAAACTTTCAAGCCGCCAACTTCGCTTCATATCGAAGTGTTGCTGGTAGCATAAATACTATTTAATTCGGTCTGTAATAACTCTGATACTTTTATACTGCTTAATCAATGTTGTGACGTTTCTGAGGCTCTAACCTGTGTGTGTGTGTGTGCGGTGTGAGTTATTGTGGGGTCGATGGCTGTTTTATTTATATTATGTGCAAGAACAGATATGTTATTAATGGAAAATGGACTGTGAGCGCCTAGATCTCCGACCCCGGATCTGGGGGCGTCACAACTTCTCGAAATATTTTTTGAATAATTAAATATTTAAATGAATATTCAAAACAATATTCATTCAAGTAATAAGACTTGAAAGGAATATTGAAATAATATTCGATAAATAAATAGAACATCAGATGAATATTTAAAATAATATTCATTAAGTAAATAGGAACTTAAATGAATAGTCACAATGTAATATTCATTTAACGAATAATATTCTAAATGAATATCAAAATGATATTCATTCAGTAATCCAAGCTTTAAAAGAATATTCGAAATAATATTCGATAAATGAATCGACTTTGAATGAATACTGAAAAATAATATTCATTGAATAAATAACGTTCAAATAATTATTTGAAGTAATGATCGTTAATTAAATAATCTCGGACGAATATTCATAGTGATATTCGTCAACCAAATAATGGAAATTATTTGCTTAAATATTTCCCTCAAAAATTACAATGTATCAAGAAGTACTGACTCCCGGTCTATACTCAACGAATACGATATATATGCCCTTCTCTAAGGGACTTATCAACAACCGGCTTATAACTGATTATTCGATATCTAGCTTATAAGCCAACAATAATTCAAGGAACGGGTATCACAATATATTTCTTGAAAGTAGGCATGCATGCTATGGCATATGAAACACAAAATCGAACCACATATATATATTCACAACAACAGCCTTTAAAAGGATTAGAACTTGCCTGGTAATCGAGTAGGGGTAGTGGTAGGGTGTCCCGAGTCAGCTCGGTGATTTATAAATAGTCAAGAGATTCGAGATTAATCACTTAACACTTTTTAAAAAGGTTAAGTATCAACTTAAGTCGAAACATGTTTTCGAATTATCTTGTTATACCCCGTTTTAGTGTAACTCTTTTTATTACCGATACGATCCGACATTTATTCGTCATTAATACATGTCATCATACTCACACTTAGTGTATACTTAAGTCGTATAAGTTCTAAATTTGATCGATTACGAACCAAGATTATATCTCGAGTTTTATCGTTCGTTTTCTAAGTTATAACCAAAGTTAAACTTTTAAGGGGTTCGTTCGCGTTTAACCTTGATTGAAACATTTTTATAAAATCGAAAAATGATCCGATTCGCATGAGATTTTCTCTCACACCTTCCTTTTTACCTCTATTATTTAATTACCAAGATTTGCCACTGACTTACGTATTTTACGAGGGTTCAATTTCAGTTACGAATTGTCGTTTATGGTTTCGAACTACTTTTAGTATACCGGCCATAACTCCTAAACCGTAAGTCCGTTTCACACGTTCTTTATATCAAAACGAAGCTTGGAACATTATCTATCATATCATGGCAGATTTTGGAGCTAGGAAGTGAGTTACATCTACTGTCCAATTCGTTTTTCTTAAGGTTAACGAAATTTCGGCATTACGACGGCTATAAATCGAATATTTATCAATTCCAAACCTTCCCATAAACATAGTATCCACTCCAAACAACATATAAATGATTTATAACCATGAACTGAGGCCAAGAAATGCCTTTCTGTTCATCTAACTATTTTTAACATTTATCCAAAACCCAATCATAATCATGCATATAACCTATTAACAACATAACTAACTTTTACCACTCAAGAACATGCATAAAACTCAAAGTAGATCTAGGGTTTCAAGGGTTTATACCTTCTTAAGAATGTGTACTAGCCTCACAAAGCCTTGTATGGTCCTTAGGAGTGATTAAGCTTGCTAGAACAATCAAAAGATTCAAAGAAAACAAGGTTATTACATGAAGAACACTATTCATCATCATCTTTCTTGATTTTTTTGAAAATGGAAAAAGATGAGTTTGAAGCAAAGATTTTGAGGAGATCATTTTTATGAAATGTAATACTCACCTTAAAAATTACAAGATCAAACAATGGTTGGAAGTTGGATTTTTGTTTTGTAATTTCTTGTTTGGTCGAATGGAATGAAAAGAGAGGGGGAGAGAGTTTGCTTTGTTCTTTTGATTGTTTTATGTGATGAAATGAATTATTAAGATGAGATTTAGATAATATCTCATCCAAAAGCCACTTTAATAAAGTGATGATGCATGGGATGCTGAAATGGATGGACAAGTGTTGAGATTTTGATGGTTTTCATGTAACTAGTGGTTTGATTTTGCTAAGTGCTAGTTAATCTCCAAACATGCTAGTTGCTAGATATTTATCACTTGCACATGCATGTATCTTGCTTCCTCTGCTTGATTCTGTGTCCGGTTATTGCTCGTTTCGATTGATCGTTCGTAGGAATATTTCACGGATTTCTAATTAGGGTTTATCGGGAATCTTCTTAATATTAATACTATCATTCTCCAGCTTTCTTACTAACTTTCGAATTTATATTCCTTAAATCCCTTCGTTAAATTCTTAAGTCTATCAGTGTCCAGGGAACTCTCGGAGAAAATAAAAGTGCGGTTTTTCAGAACCTGATAGCTTTTACATACACTTATTTTCCCCTTGGATCACTAATACGAACTCGGAAATCCGTTCCGAATACTTCTATATAGTGTCGTCTCATAATATTCTTACTTCCACCAAAAACACTATTCATTATTTATTCTTTACTTATTCTCTTAGGGTTGTACAATTGTCCTTATTCTCCTTCAATCGTTCCTTAACCTTTTTACGGAACCACTGGATTAATCGTTATCGATCTGGATGACATGAGAATATTCTCCTGCTTGGAATTGCCATATCTTATTCCCCTAGGAGATAGATTATTCTTACCTAAGTGGTCAACCATTAGCATTCTTCAAGACATATAAACATTTAAATCGAATTCCATTCATTCGTTCAGAAGATCAACTTTTACATCGTAGTCGTAACCACTATTCATTCTTACATCATTAAATAATAAAAAAATTTAATTATTCCCAAAATCTGGGTTCTTACACTGATGATGTCATTATGGATGCTACAGAAACTGGCAAGTGCTATAAAACAGGATCGTTGTTTTGAAGAACAAGCAAGAAGATATCATGAAGGAAAGAATTTTCTATTGATGGAAACTATCAACTGGATGGTAGAACATTGTCATGTATAGATCATTACTTTCTGTTATTAGTTGATAGGTAGCATTATAAATACTCTCTATATCATTGTAAAAGAGTGGATTTTTGAGTGCATATCGTGTGAAGCTCTGTATAAGGTTTGTATTCGAGAGTTCGAAACAAACAGAGAGAGAGATTTGTATTGTCATCAGCTGCTAAAGGTATTGTACACCTTTGGTAGAGTTTGTATTTGATTTATTTAATACAAACAAAATTTGATTCATTCGTTTGTTCTTGTTCATCTAATCAAGCAAAAATCAGACACGATTAAATAACTTGTATTCAACCCCCCTTCTACAAGTTATTCGAGTTAACATAGCATGGTTACCAACTTATTCTTACACTTGACATGGACTTTTGAGAACTTATGTATATTCATTGAGTAGACTATGTCAATACTTGCACCTTCGACACCAAGGCATTGCATTATTCACTTTGATTCTTAAGTTGATGTGGCATGAGAGGACTTGTATGTGTGGTGTTGGCATTCAATCTTTTACATGAGCTAGATGGATTTTGTGGGTACATTCACTATAGGCCCTCACGAGACCTCACTCGTCCACTAGGGCTACCTAGAGGTTTAAAGGGCTTGTTGCATATGCCAAATACAACCGTGATCACCTACGGAAGTGGTACTAGTTAGTAGTTAGTAGTCATATAATATTAGTTTGCACGAGAACGTGCAAAGTGTTAAGTGTGGGGATATTTGATAGAGTATATATTTATATGTATTTTATATGATTTTATCCTCATATTTATTGTATTTTAAAAATAATTGAATATTATTAATTAGAGTTTAATGTTTTATGACAGGAAATAAAGAATTCCCAAACTTGGAAGGAATTGGACTTATTTGGACTTGGGATTTTTGTTCAGTTTATAAGGCAAAGTACTACTACTAATTGCACCAACAAATCATGATCTTTTGGGGGCCTGTGGTGGGCTTGTGGACTACCCAAGTTGGCTGCATTTGGACCAGTTTACTTTGGCTTATTTCGGATTCGAAATTGGGACTCGACCCGATTTTTGAAAAAAACTCAGGATTTGACCCGGGTTGTCACATATGGTATCAGAGCTGACTCTCGAAAGCTTGATTCGTCAAGTTTCTGGAGGTGAGGACACGGAGGCTGGTGGTATTATCCCACAATGGACAAGAGGTCCGGAGATGGGGACACAAAGCTAGCCGGTATTATCCCACAATGGTTAGGGAGGAACGATCTTGTACCTATGGGATATCCGTTCAGGCCTGACGAAGACGTCAGGAGTTTAAGTGGAGGAGTTTGTAACACCCTAGTCCCACATCTAGGAGATTTGGGATTTTTGTAATCACAATAAAATTTGGATTTATTGGGCTACTTGTGCATACATTACTGTTTGGGCCATAACTCGAGTTTCAAATATCAGAATTGGACGATCTTACAGTCCATACAAAGCTAACAAAATTATCTACAACTCAGAACTGGTCCAACATCAATATTTCAACTGGAGCTGCCCAGAAACAGGCCTGGAAGACAGATTACAAATTTCACATTCAGAATTCAATTTGTTTTAGGAAATTACTTGTATTTTCTTGGAAAGCATTAAAAACTCTTTTATATTAGGTTTATACATATATTGTAAAAACATCATATCAGATCATAATATATTATAGAACAGAAAAGAATAGCCGTACTTTGGAGAGAAAAGGGAGATTGGAAGAAGGAGTGAAGGGATTCATCCTGATTTCGAGAAGCCTTTAAAGTTGTATTCTTCGAACTTCGATTCTTAAACTCATGGGTTGCATTCTTAATTCATATTTTCTTTATCTTATCATGAGTAGTTAAGCCCTTTATACAAGAGTTGGGCAGTATTCATTGGCTTATTTGAGTTGGTTTGATTGTATTGTGATTCTCTTGGTTAGTTAATCTGTCATTAAGAGCTTTATACAATTAGAAGAGTCGCGAACTTTTAGTTGCATCTCTAGGAATTATAATGAATCGGGAGAGTAGTTGTAATTCTAGTACATGATATGATTGACACAATTTAAGTATTAGATCGGGAGATTGATATGTGAATCGTGAAACTGATAATCCTTGGTTCGTAATAGTCTATAGTTGTACTTTGTATGACCATGGGAGTGACATTCAAAGGATAATTGTAGGCACTATAATTTTCCTTGTGAGAGGATTTTATAAACATTAGAAGGATATTTAACAAAACAAGAGGCACAAATTAGACATTCATGATAGCCAATTGAAGAACCCTAATTCTTGGATTGTTTTCTCTCAAACTTATTATATAGTTTTTATTTTTTATTAGATTAATTAGTAGATAATCACACATCCACAAATCATTCTCCACACTTCTGAATTTTAAGAAACAAAAGACTTGAGATTGACATTGATATCAGTCCTTTCTTGTGAACAAAACTCATAAAAATACACATCAACAAATTTAATGCTTATTCTCCTGAGATTCACCAATAATGTTAACTCAAATAACTTGTAGAAGGGGGGGTTGAATACAAGTTATATAATCGTGTCTGATTTTTGCTTGATTAAATGAACAAGAACAAACGAATAAATCAAACTTTGTTTGTATTAAATAAATCAAATACAAACTCTACCAAAGGTGTACAATACCTTTAGCAGCTGCTGACAATACAAATCTCTCTCTCTGTTTGTTTCGAACTCTCGAATACAAACCTTATACAGAGCTTCACACAATATTGTTAGTAGTATTTTTGTTGTTCGCTCGCAGGGAAGGACTGAATGTAATATCAAGTTCAAGTATCTTATCTCTCACAATTTAGAAGTGTGGAAGAATGTTTGGTTTGTTTATAAACTAAATTAAACTAATTATCAATTGAGAATAAAATATATGAGGAAAACAATCCAAGAACTGGGGTTCTTCACTTGGTTTCAATGCACATTAAATATCTATGTGACATCTACGTTCTTACTCTGCTGAAAACAATTCTTCTAAGGTTATAATGTTCTCTTCCAAGATAAAATATAGTGTCTACAACTACACCTTTATTGTCACTTCCGTGATACAATGAAAGTACAATCATAAACTATTATGCACCAAGAATTATAAGTCTCACAACTCTCCTATTAATCTTCCAATCAAATATTCGAGTTATGTCTGTTAAATCCTGTACTAAAATTGCAACTCCTCTTCCAAGTTATTACAATCCCTAAAATCCAATCAAAGGTTCATGACTCCCCTAATTGTGTTAAGCCCTCAATAACAGATCAGCAAAGCAAGAAAATCACAGATAATTAAACAGGCATGAATACCAAGGAATACTACCCAATTCTCAGATTAGAGAATTAGTTACACATGATTAAATTAACATAACAAGAATTAATAGAAGAAATCATAATTAGAAGAATATAGAAAAGAAACCTTTTAACTTCAATCTTCAAAGAAAATAATGGTTTTCCAGAAAAAATCCTAAAAGCTGCGTACAAATTGTATCTCTCTAACAATGAACCCCTAATTAATTATGTTTTTCCGATCCCTAGATGTGTTTATATAGATACTCCTAATCTTGCCCAACAAGCAATTACCTTCTATTACAATTAGAATTTAAAGAAGGTACCAAAACTGCCCAGAATACAATTAGAATTAGAAAAAGGGCAAAACAGTAAATTTAAAACCTTCTTCTAAAAGATCACGTGCGCGAATTTAATCAGCACGTTCCTTGCACCTGCTTCCTATCCCATATTTTAGAAAATCTCTCAAGCTTCGCGTGGGCAGTAAGATCGCTGAAAACGGACTTCTAGAACTCCAGATATGGCCAAAACAGTATAAGCTGTGCAGCCTTCCCGGAAAATCCGAATTTTAATCAATTAATTCTCCAAGAACGATAGAAGCATCCACTTTAATCAACATTCTCGTAAATCTGCACAACTAAGCAAAACACATCAAAACTACAACAACTTGAGTCCAAAAAAATCAATTTAAGCCGAACGGAGGCATTCCCAGTGGATATAAAATCCACTTATCAAATATGCACTCTAAAATTCACAATTCGCTCTTTTTACAATGATATTGAGAGAGTATTTATAATGCTACCTATCAACTAATAATATAATTATAATCTATCTATGACAATGTTCTACCGTCCAGTTGATAGTTTCCATCAATAGAGAATTCGTTTCCTTCACGATATCTTCTTGCTTGTTCTCCAAAACAAAGATCCTGTTTTATAGCACTTGTCAGTTTCTGTAGCATCCATAATGACATCATCAGTAACATGACTGATATCAGGATTTCCCATTGCATCAGGATCTGATCATCCCATCAGTATTTGATCAGGATCTGACTTGTTGTATCAGGATCTGCTCTTAGTTCCTGAAATGTAGTCTTTGACGCATTGTTCCTGACTAAACTCTACAGATTACAGTCTAACACATATATCCTATACAAAGTGCTAAATCCTTTATAAGATCAGGATATACAAGAAGTATTAGCAAATTCTATTCTTAACATCACAACTCATGAATTGTTCCTAACAATCTCCCCCTATTTATACTTTAGAATCTGAAGCATAAATCTAAGTTGTAGATGTCAAAACATAATCAATACAACCAGAATAGAATTTATGAATTTAAGATCATGAAGTTAAGTACCTCCTTCTTCAGATGTAGATATGTATCTAGTACTTAGAAGAAAGAATTCAACTATTTGATGCTTCTTTTCCTTTACCACTTCCATGATGAAATTTACCAATTCTGTCACCCTTAGTTCTGCTCCCAATCTGTTTATCTTCCCCAGTCTATTGTTGTTGTTGTCTCTGAATTGTCCTTATCTTCCCTATTTGACATCAGCAACATTAATTCCAAGAGATTCAGTAACAGAACAAATGAGATTCATCAGAACTGCTTGATTTTCCATAATAGTGACTTGGTTATTTTCAAGAATTTGAAGTCTCGATTGAATATCACTTTGAGATTTCTAAATGTCCTTAAGAAGTTTAGAATTGACTTCAATGTTGGAAGTGCTTGTTGTATCTTCAGATTCAGATTCAGAAAAAACCTTATCTTCAATCCTTGTAGAAGAAGTTGCCTGTATAGAATGATATTCAAGTAATAATACTTGAGTAGAAGTACAAGCATCTTCATCTTTCTAATCTGGAGCTGAAGTATGATCATCCTGTCCTTCACCAGTATTCTGTGTACTAACATCTACAAATTCTGACTCCTCCTTAGATTGATCAAATACTGTTGATGTCTCAATGCTAGCTGATATTGGAAGTACATACAAAGGAATACTAGGATCATTAGAAATATCTTCTAGTACTGGTTGAGTAGAAGTTTTTCTTAGCCTTTCACCTCTTCTGTTGATGATTCCTGCAAGCCTTTCTTTCTGTGTCTGAGCTTTAACTTCTGGCTTTGCATTGTGACGTGCTAAGTCATTCTTCTTATACATCTTGATAAAAGAATAAGTACCAGCATCCTTACTAAGATTTTCAGACCAAGATTCAGGAAAAACCTGATCCCAGAAATCAAACGATGGTGGTTTCCTAATTTTCTCTCCCTCACTATGGAGTTGATCATCCATACCCTCATTCTCACTTCGACTATCTAAAGTCAACACTCTTTCTACCTCTCCTTTTGCCTGGTCAGGAGCCAGCCTCTTTGTGTGTGGATCTATGTCCATCTTTTCAAGTGTATCACTCAAATTTGGATAAATGCTCTCACGACCTACAGAAAAATAGGGGTTAGAAGAAGTTTTTATACCTGAACTCGCATGGAGAGAGGGTTCCTCATATGGCATAGGGCTTGAGGTTTTCTCCAAGGAGTGAGCTGCTATAGTCTCTGAACCCTTACAAACATCTACTTTCTTTCCAGAAACTACAGGCTCCAGTATACCACTTTCAGGTTTTACACTAGACTCTGATGTCTTCAGTAATACTTCATTAGACACCATAGCTAGTATGTCACCGTTTTTAAGTGCTGGTTGCTGAGACACACCCTCAAGGTGGATAGACTCTGAAAGAACAATATTGGTTTGATCTTCAAGAAAATCAATCAAAGTCATTCCTCCCATATCATAGGGTTTCTCACTTGCAATTTCAGTCATCACAGAAGACCTTTCAGCATCATCAATCACAGTTCCTGAGTCATCCAACCTCTGACTAGATGGTTCTTGTGTTGCAGTGACTGTGATCTGGTCTATTCTACTATTCACCACTGGTGCAATAGTATCATCTGTTGACTGCTTCCCTCTATCAACTACCTCCTCTTGTTCACCTTGAGCTGAAGCATCTTCAACAATGACATCCTTGTCAAATAGATATGCATGAAGTGATTGAAGTGCAACATGCTTAGGAAGTCCAAATTTCTTGTGCAATTCCTTTCTAACTGATACATAGAAGTACATCTTCATTAAATCAAGTCTTTGATGTAACAGTCCATATTCTTCAGGAAATGAAAGTTTGGGAACTCTTTCAATCGGAAAATCTACAACAGGCCTGGAAAGCTTCACTTTTAAAGAAATAAGTTCCATAGCCAGTCTGTATGTCAATGTAGTTTCCCATGAAGAATCAAGATCCAGATCTCTCTTGTCAGATACTGACGTGGATATAGCCTTATTTGTTGAGATCTGCATAATGTTAGTTGGACTAGACACTGTGTGGGTAGGTGACAAATGAATCATTCTCCTTGTTCTCCTAGTATAGTGAGCAACAGATTTATCTTGAGAAGACTCAAGAGGTGTAGACACAGAAGTGATATTGGGATGAGATCATTTTTCAATAGACACAGTCTTTTGAGAGACAGTATGCAGTAACTGTTTTCCCTTTTTAAGAACTACAGCCTTTTGGGAGACTATAGCCTGGCTGTGACTAGTTATTCCATCTCTTTGTCCTAGCTTAGAAAGTTGAATTGCAGCCTTCAATTCTGCTCTCTCAGTAAGAGATATATTATCATCATCTTCACTAGAACTACTACTAGAAACGACAAATCTTCTCTTCCTTACAACTGATGTCTTTTGAAAAACACCAGAGGTTGTCTTCTTTGAAACAATAGGTTGTGGATCAAAATTTGGTTCTAGAATTGTTTCAGAGACTAAAATGTTTTTGGCTACTTGGGTAGACACAGGGGGGTTCTCCTCCAACTGAGATTCCTGAGTCATTTCACCAACAAAGAAATAAGAATTATAGATAGTAGGAAAACGAGTTCTTAGAGGTACCTGAACATGATTTGGATAGTGTAATGCAGGTATTTCATCTAGATTCTTTTCACTATCCTTCTTTGTAATGTCAGAGAAAATTCTCTTTTGCTGTACATAAGAAGAAGCACAATATTCTCTACCAAATCTAGCTTCAACATCAGGAATGAAATGGTTAATAAACAGTTGCATGAATCTGTGATAATAAACCATATTCCTGTCATGATCTCTTGACCCAAGTTTAATACACATCTGACTTAAGATAATGTGACCAAAATTAATTACTCTGTTATAAAGCAAGCCATATACAATATGTGATGTAACAGCAGTAATTTGTTGAAAAGAACTACATTTACCAGTAAAACATTTAGCAATTTGGTCAAAGAAGAAAGACCATTCTTTTCTAAGAAAGGATCTATTTAACTGGCTCATGTTATCTAGAGGTCCATTATAACCTAATTCAGATAACATAGTTCTCACATCATCATCAGACGGTACATTCTCAAAATTCGTACTAACAGGTAAGTGAAGTACTGAATTAACAACCGATTCAGTAATATCAAATAAGTCTTGTCCTAAGTGTAGAACAATCTTACCTGATTGACTCTGAGTAGAATCAATTACCTCAGCATTCTCCCAAGCTTGTGAAACAGCTACTTGATTAATTTGTGGAGATGCTGTCAAGGCATAGCTTAATGGTCCTTTCGCCATAAATTCCATAATTGGGTGAAAATCAGTCCCTGAAAAATACAGTTACCCACGACTTTTTGAAAATAAAATCCAAAATTAATTTCAAGTAAATAAATCAAGGTAAAAGCAAGATAAAAATCGATATTGATCAGCTTCCTTTTCCTGATGTGATCTTCTCATCAAGATAATCAAACGATTCAATGTAATTTCTGAATAGAAAGAATTACTAATCCTGATGTGAACACACTTGTATTCTTGATCAATATCATCCTAATTCCAGAGACTAAATGGAGTTTCCACATGGCATTTTCTTTTACCTGTAAAAGAAATAAATAAAATCTGAACAAAATCAATTGGTTAAATTTGTTCAATATTTCTTGAAAATACAAGAAATACAGTCACACAGAATTATGACTGACTGCATTGATATTCCCCAACCGACTGTTCAGCTTCTCACTTCTTTCTATAAAAGAAACCGACGTCTTATGCCATTCTTCAAAACCTTTTCATTCTTTTCTCTTTCCATCATGGATTTCAACCCAAATCTTCATATGAACCCTAGCTTTTGGTTCATTACTACTGAGAAGTTCTTTACTCTTGATGATCAGGAGCAAGTAAACTATCTCTTAGAAGAGATGACTTTTCTCATCGAGTCAGATATGATTGGTTTTAACCCAGATGATTTCCACGAATCTCCTCTAAAACATCTACCAGTCGGATACAATCCTCTTCTAATCTCTTCACACCTTGAGGATGAAGAATTTGGCGAAAAGTCTAAGGTTGATCTTGATGGAGATGCTATTCATCTTCTTCAATAAGCATGAAGATGAGTCAGCTGCTTTCACTCAAGTCGCTCAGACAAGGAATCTAGTCTTGAGATGCTCCTTGTCCTGAAGTTGATCGTTGAGGATTGAAGCAGTAACAACTTATAGAATTATCAGTAGTAGTTAGACAGAAAGAAGAATTGTATTTCATTTCCATGCATGTAATGCTTTTGATTAATGAAAATACAAGTTTCTTATTATTTACTTGTCTATCGTTGTTTATTGACTGACCTGAATAATGATATAAATTATCAGTATGCATGTGATAAAACTTGCTAACATAGACTTTAACAAAACTCAGAATTGAACCACTAAATAACATGAACTTCATAATTTGAAACAGTAAGACACAAAAATTTCACAATCCTGATACTGACGATACAATCCTGATGTCAATACTGATGTCGTCAGCATACTGATAGCAATCCTGATCCTGATGTTTATTAATAAGTCTATCATATATACTGAGATTTATCAAAGTAAAGTGTTACAGCTTAAGCATTTAACAATCAAGTATAGATCCTGACAAATATATCAAGTCTATAAGCTGAAACAACATACCTTGCTACTTGTGCAGATGTTAAAGATCTAAAAATTTAACATTCCTAACTCACTAACCAATCTAATGAATGTAGCCTCGTCAAGTGGTTTAGTTAGAATATATGCAAGCTGTTTGTCAGTAGGAACAAAATGAAGTTCCACAGTACCATTTTCAATATGTTCTCTAATAAAATGATACCTGACATCAATGTGCTTAGTCCTTGAGTGTTGAACTGGGTTTTCTGCAATTTTGATAGCACTAGTATTATCACAAAACATAGGAATATTACTAAGTGTCATACCATAATCCATCAACTGATTTCTTATCCAAAGGAGTTGTGCACAACAACTGCCTGCTGCAATGTATTCAGCTTCTGCAGTTGAGGTTGAAACTGATTGCTGCTTCTTGCTTGCCCAAGAAATCAATCTGTTTCCAAAGAATTAACATGTACCTGTAGTGCTTTTCCTATCTATTTTACACCCTGCATAATCAGAGTCTAAATAGCCAATTTGGGAGAAATCAGATTCTCTTGGATACCACAAACCAAGATTTGGAGTTCCCTTGAGATATCTAAAAATTCTTTTCATAGCAATTAAATGAGATTCCTTAGGATCACTTTGGAATCTAGCACATAAACAGGTAGAGAACATTATATCTGGTCTACTTGCAGTTAGATATAACAGTGAACCTATCATGCCTCTATAGCTAGTGTTATCAACACTCTTTCCCTTAGGATCAGAGTCTAGCTTAGTGGTTGTTGCCATGGGTGTCTTTGCAATTGTACAATTTTGAAAGTCAAACCTTTTTAAAAGATCTTTGATATACTTTGACTGATTAATGAAAATACCAGTCTCAGTCTGTTTGATGTGCAAGCCTAAAAAGTAATTTAGTTCACCCATCATGCTCATCTGATACTTAGACTGCATAAGCTTGCTAAACTTAGCACATAACTTTTCATTAGTAGAACCAAATATAATATCATCAACATAAACTTGAACTAAAAGCAAATCACCTTTTATCTTTCTAAAGAATAGATTTTTGTCAATTGTACCTCTTGTGAAGCCATTTTTAAGAAGAAATTTAGACAAAGTCTCATACCATGCTCTTGGTGCCTGCTTTAGTCCATAGAGTGCCTTGTCAAGTTTGTAGACATGATTTGGAAACTTTGGATCAACAAAACCAGGTGGTTGTTCCACATACACTTCCTCATCAAGCTTGCCATTAAGAAAAGCACTCTTTACATCCATCTGGTATACCTTGAATTTTGAATGAGCTGCAAATGCAAGAAACATTCTGATTGCTTCCAATCTTGCTACAGGTGCAAAGGTTTCATCATAGTCAATTCCTTCTTCCTGAGAATAACCCTTGGCCACCATTTTTGCTTTGTTTCTTACAATCATACCAGATTCATCTAGCTTATTTCTGAAAACCCATTTAGCACCAACAATAGATCTATCTTTAGGTCTTGGTACCAGTTTCCAAACTTTGTTCCTCTCAAACTCATTCAATTCTTCCTGCATTGCTATTACCCAATCAGGATCCTGTAAGGCTTCTTCAACCTTCTTAGGTTCATTCTTTGAGAGAAAACAACTGTACAAGCATTCATTTTCAATTGATCTTCTAGTTCGAACACCACTATTTGGATCACCAATAATCAAATCTTCAGTATGATCCCTTTTCCATTTTCTAACAGGTGGTAGATTGCTCCTGCTAGACTCTCCCCCTAAGATAGTGGTATTTCTTGTAGAAGATTATTCATATCCTTTAAAATCTCCCCCTTGATCAGTGGAATCAGTGGATTCAATACTGCTTCTAGTTTCTGATCTTCCTTCATTAGACTCTGAAGGATCAGTTCCTGATGAAGTAGACTCTGAAAGACTAGTATGATCCTGACCAGTACTGTGTTCTCCTTGATTGAATTGCTCCCCCTCAATAGTAGCATTTCTTTGAGAAGCAATAGAGATTTCCTCTAGAGAACCTTCATCATCACTGGAGTGAATCTCAGAATTCTTAAGATTTTCAAATTCCAGATTATCATGGCTTTCATCAGTTTTCAAAATTCCAAACTTCTTATCATCAAATGCAACATGAATTGATTCCATAACAATGTGAGTTCTAAGATTGTATACTTTGAAGGCCTTTGATGCTGAATATCCTAGAAAGATTGCTTCATCCGATTTGGCTTCAAATTTTCCAAGTTGTTCTGGATGAACTTTCAGGACATAGCATTTACATCCAAAGATGTGAAAGTATTTCACACTTGGTTTCTTTCCTTTAATCATCTCATAGGGAGTCTTACCATGAGCATTTACCAAGGTACAGTTTTGAGTGAAACATGCAGTGTTTATAGCTTCTGCCCAAAAATATGTTGGAAGCTTTGCATCTGCAAGCATGGTTCTTGCTACCTCTATGAGAGTTCTGTTCTTTCTTTCTACTAAACCATTCTGCTGAGGTGTTCCAGGTGCAGAAAACTGTTGAGTAATTCCATTGTCTACACAATACTCCTCCATTGTAGAATTCTTAAATTATGTACCATTGTCACTTCTGGGCACTTTGACCTTGTACTCAGAGCTATTTTTGAATATTCTTGACAAGTTCAATGATTTGCTGAGGAGCTTCATCCTTGTTGTGTAGAAAGAATACCCATGTGAACCTTGTGTAATCATCCACTATAACTAGAGCATATATTTTCTTGTTGATAGACATAATGTTTACTGGACCAAATAAATCAAGATGCAGCATGTGAAATGGTTCAGTAATTGAATTTTCTGTCTTGCTCTTGAAAGTGGTTCTTCTTTGTTTTCCAAGCTGGCAAGCATCACAAAGTCCATCTTGCACATAATTTGCCTGAGGTAGGCCTCTCACCAGATGGTGCTTAACAAGTTGATTAAGCTTCTTGAAGTTGAGATGTGAGAGCTTCTTGTGCCAGTTCCAGCTTTCATCATTTGATGCCTTGCTGTAAAGACATCTGACAGTTCCTTTAAATGTGTCACTCAAGCTAGCTTCATATATGTTACCATGTCTCTGACCAGTCAGAACAATGTCTCCATTCTTCATATTCAAGATTTTGCACCCTTCACTGTCAAAAATTGATTGGTAACCCTTATCACCCAGTTGACTTATGCTTAAAAGTGTGTGTTTCAAGCCTTCAACCATTACTACGTTTTCTATGATGACATTTCCCAAAATAATTGAGCCATATCCCAGAGTTTTTCCTTTGTTGCCATCTCCAAAGGATATTACTGGGCTAGCTTTCCTCTCAAATTTTTTGTAAGCATGGACTTCTTTCCAGTCATATGTCCAGAGCATCCACTGTCCAAGATAATTGAATGCTTCTTTCCAGTGCCCTGCAAACAAAAAGTAGCTAGTTAGAATTTTTTAGGACCCAACTTTGATTGGATCCTTTCTTACTAACTTTTGAACCAACAGGCTTTGAATATTTTGCTTTTGATTTACCTGTTGCAGAGTCAACCTTAGACTCTGATTTCACAAACTGTTTGTGACTAGGAGTTTCAGATTTCAGAGAATAATAGTCATAATACAGTTCATGATATTCCTTACACATATAAATGGAATGAAGTAAACTACCACAATGATAACAGGGTTCTTGTGGTTGGTATTGAATTCTCTGAGTCTTGGGGAATCTGGACTCAGTTTTCCAAGAAGGTTTTTGATTGCAGTCTAGGGCCAAATGATTATGATTTTAACATTTATAGCATTTCTCCCTAGGTGCATCAGGTACATTCTTGTAATTATTCTCTTTGTTAATACCTTCTTTTCCATTCCTATTTCTTCTGATCTTGATAGACTCTGAAATACCTTCTAGTCTCTGTTTCAACTGAGACTTAGACAGAAAACCTATGTTGACATTCTTACGTTTTTCTAACACTCTCTCATCTGAATTGCTATTGTTAATTCTTTTGTGCACAACTGGGGTACCTTTATAATCAACAAATTTAACATGTTTAGGTTCAGAAACTATCTTCTTACCTTCAGACTTAGATGTGCTAGTTTCAATTTTACTATCATCATTGACAATAGCTACAGTATCTTCTTGCATAGCCTTATCAAAACCTATACCATTTACTTTACCAAGAATTTGATTTTCAATGATTTCTTGAGTCTTTTTACCAGAATTATTAATGGTTTTAATCACATCTCTCTCTTCCTCTAGTTCTTTTCTGACATAGTCATAAGCCAAAAGGATAACACCATAATCATGCTTAGCTTTATCAGAACTTAGCCCATATTCTTCCATTTGAATTAACTCAGATTCAAGAAAATTATTTCTACTAATTTTGAAATTAGTCATAAGATTCTTAAACTCAACATGAATAGATCTAATATCATCAGAATCTAAGCTATCAAATGAATCAAGAGAGTGAAGTGATACCTTAACAGAAGATGAAGAATTTTTCGTTGGAGATCCAGGCTTGTCTGAAGCACTTGCCATCAATGCAATGTTGTCATAATCCAATTCATCTTCAGAATCACTGGAATCTGCCCAATCCTTCTATATGACCATGAGTACATTACCCTTCCCTGAATTCCTAGGCTTCTTGCACTCACTAGTAAAGTGTCCAAGCTCACTGCAGTTAAAGCACTTGATCTTGGCTTTATCAAGCTTGATAATTGTACTCTTGCCTTTGTCACTCTTCTTCTCCTCTTTCTTCTGAAAAGATCCTTTGCTAAATCTTCTCCTGTTGAATCTTCCTTTCTTGAAAGCTTTAACAAACATAGCAAAGAGTTCTTGCATCTCTGATTCAGAATCATTATCTTCAGAGTCTATATCTGTAGTCTCTGACTCAGAACTTTCTTTGCTCTTTTTCTTCCTCAAGTCTCTTTCAGTAGATTCAGACTTTTCTTCTGAAAACTTCTTTGATTCAGATTGAGCAGTGAGTGCAACAGTTTTCATCTTTCCTTCACTCCTGCTCTTTTTCGGCTGCCTATCAAGTTCATAAGCTCTCAATTTTCCATAAACTGCTTCTAATGATATTTCATCTAGATCATTAGCTTCCTCAATTACAGATATCTTCTCATTGTAGAAATCAGGAAGAGCTTTCATGAACTTAGTATTCATATCCTCCAAGTCATAATATTTACCATGCATGGCCATCTCATTGATGAGTTTAGTAAACCTATCAAAGGTATCAGTAAGTGACTCACCAGACTTGGATTCAAAGTACTCATACTGTTGTATGAGAAGATTCCTCATATTCTTCCTGACAGGTTTTGTTCCTTCACAGTGAACCTTTAGATTGTCCCATATCTCCTTAGCAGTTTTACTTGTCAAAGTTGAATTTCTGCAGCTCGGCACATAATACGTTTCCTAAACTGATTCGGTTTTGAAGGAAAATTCGTAGCTGACTTTTCTTAAGTATTTCTGGAACGTTCCAATCATATTTGGACCTCTGGACCACCTTAGAATGATAGAGAATCTCGTTATCTTCGCGTGGACTGCTTACGGGCCTCAAACGGACTTCTAGAACTCAAGATATGGCCAAAACAGTAATTTTCAAGATTTTCCAAGCGCAACCTGCGCCCAGCAGTCTGTTTGTCGCGCAGCCTGCGCCAACCACGCGCAACCTGCCCGTGCAACACCTGTCCCATATTGTAGAAAATCTCCCAAGCTTCGCGTGGGCAGTAAGATCGCTAAAAACGGACTTCTAGAACTCCAGATATGTCCAAAACAGTGTAGACTGCGCAACCGTCTCAGAAATCCGAATTTCAATCAATTAATTCTCCAAAA
The DNA here is from genome assembly GCA_036435485.1 of Saposhnikovia divaricata. Classification (NCBI taxonomy): domain Eukaryota; kingdom Viridiplantae; phylum Streptophyta; class Magnoliopsida; order Apiales; family Apiaceae; genus Saposhnikovia; species Saposhnikovia divaricata. Next base: position 216,101 of record JAZHRN010000155.1, on the reverse strand, counting down.
ACGATAGAAGCATCCACCTTAATCAACATTCTCGTAAATCTGCACAACTAAGCAAAATACATCAAAACTACAACAAACTTGAGCCCAAGACAATCAATTTAAGCCGATATGGAACGCTCCAAGTGGATATAAATCCACTGTTAGTGAGAACAGAATCAAGACTGTTGAATAGTATGTTTCTCACTTTAGCATCCTTAAGAACGTTCTCCTTTTCCTTATCTGTCCATTCAGATTTAGGCTTCTCTGCTGTATGTTCTGGAACAACTTTTCCTTCGATAGTTGCCTGAGGAAAAATCCTTGTTGGAACAAAAGGCCCATCTCTGATTCTGTCAAGATAATCAGGATCTGTTGCTTCCAGGTGATGCAACATCTTCACTTCCCATAAAGTATATTCGTTTCTCTTAAGCATAGGGATCTTAGTATTACCATCCTTGTAACCAAACATGATTGCAGATCTTTATGATTATTCTAAATCAACCTGCTCTGATACCAATTGTTAACTAAAATAACTTGTAGAAGGGGGGGTTGAATACAAGTTATATAATCGTGTCTGATTTTTGCTTGATTAAATGAACAAGAACAAACAAATAAATCAAACTGTGTTTGTATTAAATAAATCAAATACAAACTCTACCAAAGGTGTATAATACCTTTAGCAGCTGCTGACAATACAAATTTTTCTTTCTCTGTTTGTTTTGAACTCTCGAATACAAACCTTATACAGAGCTTCACACAATATGCACTCTAAAATTCACAATTCGCTCTTTTTACAATGATATTGAGAGAGTATTTATAATGATACCTATCAACTAATAACAGAATTATAATCTATCTATGACAATGTTCTGCCGTCCAGTTGATAGTTTCCATCAATAGAGAATTCGTTTCCTTCACGATATCTTCTTTCTTGTTCTCCAAAACAAAGATCCTGTTTTATAGCACTTGCCAGTTTCTATAGCATCCATAATGACATCATTAGTAACATGACTGATATCAGGATTTCCCATTGCATCAGGATCTGATCATCCCATCAGTATTTGATCAGGATCTGACTTGATGTATCAGGATCTGCTCTTAGTTCCTGAAATGTAGTCTTTGACGCATTGTTCCTGACTAAACTCTAAAGATTACTGTCTAACACATATATCCTATACAAAGTGCTAAATCCTTTATAAGATCAGGATATACAAGAAGTATTAGCAAATTCTATTCTTAACATCACAACTCATGAATTATTCCTAACAAAGAAGAAGCCTGCTATTTAGTTCAGATAACGACCGTTGAGGAAGTCAAGGTCACATGTAATAACCAACCTCTACACCCCACTATCTCTGCACTTATTACACAATACCAAGATATATTTAACTCACCCACATGCTTGCCCCCTTGAAACCAAACAACAACATGGTAACTCTTTTCCCCACAATCCATTTCTCTAATTCATAAACTTGTATCTAATCGTTAGTATACGTATGGTATGGCTGAATAAATAAAATAGAATTTTGAATAATTTAGAATTATCAAAAAGTTGTTAAGATTTTTCTAATCAAGTCCGCCTCGCATATCACTGTGATTGATACATTCCTTTAGTATTACTCTCTCCGTCTCATATTGTGTTTCTCATTTAAAATGTTGGGACTGTTCATAACATGAGACAAATTACTAATTTACGCATAATTTATAAGACATATAGTCATGAGTGATCTTGTTGGATTCGTATTTATGAGTACTTTAATACAGTGAAGTTTTTATATTTAATACTAATACCAAATTGAAGATATTAACGATTAAAAGTGTGCGTTGGCAAACATGTCTAGAAGAAAGAGGAAACATATTTAGAGGCGGATGGAGTACAATTTACAGGATATAAAGCTAGGATAAGGTGTAATAATATTATTATTGATTTGAATAAAGATAAAGATAATTCTGCTCTATTTTCTCATCTCTTTCTTGTGAAATCTCATCTTCTTCTTCTCTCATAATCCGGTTCTTTAGTTGTTTACTTGCAGTGTATAAATCTTGTTTCAATGGTATCAAAGCTGTTTGATCCTCTTCCGCTACAATCGTGATCATTTTTATCAGTTTTCATCATTTTTCTTGCAAATTCTCTTACAGTCATCTTCTAAAAACTCCATTGTTGGGTATTCAATCTTCAATTTATGTTCTCTACTATTAATCCATGTCTTTTCTGGTGATTTTGATCTTTCCGGAGTCTAAAGATTACCGAAAAAGTTCAAGAAAAGCAAGGCTTTCGCCTGCACTGAAGGTGTTTGATAAAATATTGAAAGAAACTCTTGATTACAAGAAGAGTGCAATGGCTGAACAATGTGAGGAACAATGTAATTCAGGTGATACTACTATTCCAATAAAAAATTATTTTGAGATTCCGAACTTCTATGAAAATAGTAGTGTAAGAATGTGGATGAAGCAATGTGAAAAATGTTTTTCATTGATTGAGACTCCTAATGAACAGAAGGTAGATCTTGCATATATGTGTATGTTTGAGAAAGCATATGTGTGGGCACAAGATTATATATGCAACAACCTAGATGTGGAATGACCAGAGTTTGTTAAGGATTTGTGTGATAAGTTTGGAACAATAATTAGAGGGGATATAATGGATATAGAACAGAAGGAGTTCAAGAAATGGGGGGATTCCCTTAAAGAATATCTAATTGACAAAATCCAGGACTATGAAGATTTCTTCAATAATAGTATGGAGCATAAGGAGAAAGAAAAAAGTATCAGACGATTAGAAGAAAATGTGAAAAAGATGATGCAAGCCATTAAGGAGAAGGATGAAATTGATGTGTGGGCAAAGCTGAAATGGACAAGGAGGGTGTAGTTGATATTGTTAGGTCCAAATGTGTTGTAGAGGGGGGGTGAATACAAATTTTCAAATATGAGAAGCAATAAATACGATGCAATAAACGAACACACAGATTCAAGGAATATATGTCTTATATATAACTTGAAGTGGTTGCTACAACATTCATTACAAAGTATAACAGAAGTTCAGAGAGAAGTGAATGATACCAAGCTCTGAGAATGCACTCTCTCTCTTTTACATGTGTTTCTATCAACTATTGCTCTAGTTAAAACATTACACAAGTACTTCTATTTATACTACATGTAATCTATGTCCTGTAGTCTTCAAAGACTAAGATATACGTGGCCCAATGATGTCCACATAAATCTTGCCTTATCTTGAAAGCTTGGAAATCTGCCAATCAGAAGATGCCATGTGTCATGTTGAAGCTGCACTCTAAGTAGAACTTCTACTTGAGAATTTCTACTTAGCCATCTCGAATTTCTAAGTAGAACTTCTACTTAGAAATATTCTACTTGGTCATCTAGAATATTTAGTACTTAGAAAATATTCTGGTCTTCAACTTGAAACTTCAATGCACATCTTGAACTTGTGATATCTTCATGTCTTCTTTATTCTTCACCAAGCTCTTGAACATGGATCTTTATTACTAACATAAACTTGCTATCAATGTCCTGACACTTGATGCACTGGTCTGGTTCATAAGTGACTAGTCTTGATAGTGTTTTTGCTTCTTGAATAAATTACCATATTCACTTAGTAACATGGCTTTCCAATGTTCGCTTTCCTTCTTGTTCACTTGAAATCAATTTGTCTTGTTGATACTGATAGTTATGATCTTGATTCTCTATTTCTCAAATCACTGAGGCATGAACAACTTTGACTTGAACTTCTCTCAATGATTTCATCTTGGCTTGATCATAGTTAACATGTTCAATTGTATCAATTACCTTGTCTTCATTTAGTGTTGATTTCTTGTGGCTTCTTGTTCTTGATTGTCTTCTGGTTAAGTATCTTTTCCTTTAATTGAGTTACATTAGTTATAGTGTTACAAGTTTACACACTCTGCCTTTCAATCTCCCCCTATTTGATTGTCTAACAATGACATTCAAATTAATGAAGGATAACTCAACTAAACAATGAGACGAGAAAAGATAATTAACATTAAAGTCTTGAATAATTTACAATTGAAATGTACTTGAAAACAATACAAAGAACTTAAACTAGAAACAGAATTCGAACTTCGAATTAAAGATCATTTGAGTGATTCCTATCACCTGGATTATTTCATACCTTTTAGTCAAACTTATATCACCTTATTGGATTCACTCTAAGGTGAATTTTCCTCAAGTGAGTTAAAGCAACCGAAAGACATGAAGTTTTTTCAACTTCAAGTTCACACCACTCTGACCTTTAACCCTAATTCCGTTTCCTCTTCCTAGCTTCAGCAGCTTGGTCCTTCTCTTCTTTCTGCCTTCTGCGCTTCTCCTTCTGCTGCTGTTCTTTCTTGTACACTGGATCGTGAAGCTGCTTCCACCTAGAATTCAACAGACTTACAGCTTCCATTTCTAGAGGATTCTTGGGCTCTGGATAAGGATGTTTGAAAAGCCTTCTGAGTTTGTCCACCTCCTGAGTAGTCCTGATCTTTGGAATGTCCTCAAAGTTCTTCATTATGAGCTGAGGTTTCCAATGTGCTTTATCAGCTTTAAACTGAAAATAGATCATCTTGGGGTAGCCCTTGACACGGTTAGTATTGTGGACACTAGCCGCATCTCGCTCCATCCGCTTCTTTTCCACCACTACCTCAGACAGGTAACTCATGAGTCTCTGCTTTTCTTCCACATACTTATCTTCCACTTCGCCCCATATGAATACATGTAATACTCTCTCCAGATGTAACACCCCCAGATCCGGGGTCCGGGATCCGGTCGTTACGGTTTCCAATTCTGTCCACAACACTTGAACTTTCCTTAACATAAAATAAATTACATCTCTATGACCCAACACAACAATGTAAAACACACCCGTTATAGTCCCAGAGATGAAATCAGAGTAACAATCAAATTTTTATTAATCACATTATGAGTTCTTACAATCCAAAAGAATTTCAATATAAATACATACTCTTTGCCATCCATTTACATAAGTCATACTAGACCATATACTTGGTACTGAAAGAATAAATCTATCCTACCAATGGCTTCTTCTTTAGCTCTGGTAGTCTCATCGTCCTCGCCCACGTCGAGTGCGCCTTGTGCGAGTCATCTGGTCTAGCTGTTGTTGTGTTATAATAATAAAGCAAGGGTGAGCAATAGCCCACCAACAATAATATATAACTGAACGATAATATATAACAGTTCAAAAGTATCTTTCAAACCATATGCCATGCATTTACGGAAATGATGCCAGTATAATATGAACGATGAAGTTACAAGGTAACTTAAAGTATTTGTTTGTAGAAATATCCGCTACATCAAAAGTAAGCGAGATATTCTCAGTGTCATTAAAAAGAGAAACTTGCCAGAAAAGATTGCAATTCCAGTTATGAACACTTTTCCAGCTCTGCCAATAGTAATCATGTTGCAGGAAATAAATAAGTTTGGATGATGAACCAATGATGGAGTGTTCACCGCGCCCGCTGTTCCAATCTTGATGATCAGTCGAGATCGTACAGCTCAAATTAGATTTACTACCGGTAGAAGGAAGAGCTGACGGATTTACTTGTCTACCGCAATGTTAAATCTCCCCGGCCAACGGTTGGGCCAAATGGGATGGACCGGCGTGACTCGGCCTCTTACACAACTCCTAGTTCAAATAGAATTCATGATTCTGAATGTAACGTTCGTCCCCCTTTCCCCAAGTATAATACTTGTTGATAAGACTCCACAAAGTAGTCGTATCTAGTTGGAAAGGAAAATTCACCAATAACTTCCAAGCTATTGCTTGGTAACGAATATCAACTTGTTCCAACCATCTTACCCCTCGAAAGATGAGAAGGTAAACAACGACTTAATAAGTCAATAGCACCCGAGTTGCGAGTGAAGAGAATACTTTATGACCGGGAAGTCGACAAGATAAATATCATTTTCCAAGTAAGGTTCCCTTATTATTAGGGAGATAGACTCAAAGAAGAATGATGTCTGAGAACCTTTCTTGATATAAGATTAATAATAATACGACTCCGAAATATTTTCCGTAATAATCAAAGAAGATAAACCTTATTGAGGTTATTCTAAGTAGGGAATAAATATTCAGAGAATATTTATTGAATTAAAAATATTTAAAGAATATTTAGGAATATGAAAGAATATCTTTAATCAGAGTATTTCTCAAAATAATCCTTGAAGAAATATCAGGAGAATATTTATTGAATAAATAAATATTTAAACGAATATTCAAAATAATATTCATTAATTAATAAGGAATTTAAATGAATATTCAAAAAGTAATATTCATTTAATGAATAATATTCTAAATGAATATCAAGTAATATTCATTTAGTAATCCAAGCTTTAAGGGAATATTCGAGATAATATTCGATAAATAAATCAAGCTTCAGATGAATATTAGAATAATATTCATCAAGTAATTAATATCTTAAATGAATATTCAAAAGTAATATTCATTTAATAAAATAATATTCTAAATGGATATTCAAATAATATTCATTTAGTAGTCCAATCTTTAGGAGAATATTCGGAATAATAATCGATAATCTATTCGACTTTGAATGAATATTGAAAAATATTATTCGTCGAATGGTTACGTTCAAATAATTATTTGAAGTAAGGATCGTTAAATAAATAATCTCGAACGAATATTCAAATAATATTCGTCGCCCAAATAATGGAAAATATTTACTTAAATATTTTCCTCTGAGGTAATCTCGATATATAAAGAAATATTGACTCCCGGTCTATATTTGATGAATAAGATGTATACGCCCTTCTATGAGGGTCTTACAATAACCGGCTTATAATTGATACGTTAGTTATCTAATTTATAAGCCAATAAACAATCAGGGAACAAGCATAACGATATAACTTGAAAGTAGGCATGCATGCTATGGCATATGTATAACAGAAAACATATATATATATATATATATATATATATATATATATATATTCAATCACAACAACTGCCTAAAAGAAGGGAATCGAAACTTGCCTGATGCTCGAGAAGTGGTAGGGGCTCGTGACAATGTCAAACAATCTAGACAAAGTCAAAAGAAAACGTACGATTAATCCCCTAGATGATTCACTTATAATTCAATGCTTAAACACATAAGCAATACACAACAAAGGCGTTACTAGCTCGCTTTAGGCTCGTACTATGTCCATGTCAATCGAAAAATACTTAAGTCGAAGATTTGTTTTAGAATTCGGATCTCATTCGCCCGTTTCACTAAGCGGTTTACAAAGTTATAATCGAGTGCTCCTTTAAGGGGTTCCTTCGCACTTAACCTTGATTCAAATATTTTTATAAAATCCAAAAATAATCTTTTAAACACGAGGTCTTCTCTCATATCTTTATTATGACCTCTAATATTTAATTACTAAGATTCGCAATCGAATTTATCACATTAAATGGGTTCAATTTCAGTTACGAACTTTCGTTTACGGATTCGAACTACTTTTAGTAAATCGGTCATAAATCCTAAACCGTAAGTCTGTTTGATTCGATTCTTTTTCCAAAATGATCTACGACTCAAGATCTACAAGGGCATATTAGATACTTGTCCAGTTTCGGCCATTAGACCTACTGTGATGCATGGTTTTCAATGATTAACGAAATTTCGGCATTATAACGGCTATAATACGAACGTTCCAAAAATCACAATCAACAACCCAAGTCACACCGGGCATCAATACAACTTATACACATAATAATCATCTCAGAAGTCCAGAAGCTACTGATCTTAGCATCAAAATCATCATGCATCTTAAATCATATAACTAATTACATAATCATGCTTATAATTATAACTATAATCGTACCAAGCTAAATCCATCAAAAACATTCATAAATCTCAAATCAAATGCTAGGGTTTCAAGAGATCTACCTTCCTTGGAGTATGATATAACCCTAATAAGCTTGGTATGGTCCTTGTCTAGCTTAATCAAACCTTAGATCATCCAAAGAAATCATGAAAACAAGATTAGTTCTACGAAAACACTATTCATCACCAATCTTGTAAAAATCATATAAAATCAAAAACTAAGAGTTTGGTTCTAAAATTTTTACCACATCTTCTACTCTTCAAGGGCTTTCTTTTGAGCTATATAACACAAGAATCCAACCATGGGAGCTAGGGTTTTGAGCCCTATCTTTATACTGATCAGAACCTGGACAGTTTTGGTCCTCCAACTTTAAGCATGGATTTGACTAGGCTATACTACTTGGATTTCCATGAAATTTGGAACGAATCTTGCCCATGGAGTGGAGAGACTATGGTTAAAATTTGGTGATTTTATCATGGATAAAAATGGAGATATAAATTTTTTTCTTAAGCTTGGTTCTGATGGGCAGTTTTTGGAGAAATGAGTTTTTGCTTGCTTTTTTCCTTTCTTCACCCTTTTGATCATAATATCTAGATATTATTGGATGTGTGTGGCTGGTGGCTCACCTTGGGGCTTGTGTAAAGAGTATTGGAGAAGCTTGGTAGATATTTGTTTTGTTTCTTGTTTGATTTAAGTGATTTAAATCACTTAACTCCTAAATTGTTTTGATTTAATCCTTGATTAAATAATTTAATCCACTTGATATAATTCCCTTGATGATTATATAGGATATTTAATCTTGTCACAATCTTGATCCTTAATCCCTGATTCGTTCGCTTAATCTCGTTATAACGTTTTAGCGGTTTCTAGAACGCTTGTTTCACTGCCTCAGTGGTTTCCTACCTTCATTCTTAAATCAAATATAATAACATCCCAAAATATCAAATTCTCAAAGTTAATATCTCAATTCTTGGATTATAATAATATATAATCCACTGTCTGGTCAAATATTATACCGAAAAAGAATTTGGAAATTCTGAATTCCGATCGTCTCTGCATTCACTTATTTCCTCCGCGTATTACTAATATGACTTCGAAACATCCATATCACGTCCCGTACATAGGGTGGCGTGAAAAGTTTTCCAACTTACAAAATCACTATTCATCCACCAAATTACTATGCACGTACAGGAAACACTATGCATGTACGGGAAATGTAACACCCCCAGATCCGGGGTCCGGGATCCGGTGGTTACGGTTTCCAATTCTGTCCACAACAATTGAACTTTCCTTAACATAAAATAAATTACGTCTCTATGACCCAACACAACAATATAAAACACACCCGTTATAGTCCCAGAGATGAAATCAGAGTAACAATCAAATTTTTTATTAATCACATTATGAGTTCTTACAATCCAAAAGAATTTCAATATAAATACATACTCTTTGCCATCCATTTACATAAGTCATACTAGACCATATTCTTGGTACTGAAAGAATAAATATATCCTACCAATAGCTTCTTCTTCAGCTCTGGTAGTCTCATCGTCCTTGCCCGCGTCGAGTGTGCCTTGTGCGAGTCATCTGGTCTAGCTGTTGTTGTGATATAATAATAAAGCAAGGGTGAGCAATAGCCCACCAACAATAATATATAACTGAACGATAATATATAACAGTTCAAAAGTATCTTTCAAACCATATGCCATGCATTTACGGAAATGATGCCAGTATAATATGAACGATGAAGTTACAAGGTAACTTAAAGTATTTTTTTGTAGAAATATCTGCTACATCAAAAGTAAGCGTGATATTCTCATTGTCATTAAAAAGAGGAACTTGCATGAAAAGATTGCAATTCCAGTTATGAACACTTTTCCAGCTCTGCCAACAGTAATCATGTTGCAGGAAATAAATAAGTTTGGATGATGAACCAATGAGGGAGTATTCACCACGCCCGCTGTTCCAATCTTGATGATCAGTCGAGATCGTACAGCTCAAATTAGATTTACTACCGGTAGAAGGAAGAACTGACGGCTTTACTTGTCTACCGCCTTACTAGCTCTCCCGGGCCAACGGTTGGGCCGAAGGGGATGGACCGGCGCTACTCGGCCTCTTACACGACTCCTAGTTCAAATAGAATTCATGATTCTGAATGTAACGTTCGTCCCCATTTCCCCAAGTATAATACTTGTTGATAAGACTCTACAAGGTAGTCGTATCCAGTTGGAAAGGAAAATTCACCAATAACTTCCAAGCTGTGGCTTGGTATCGAATATCAACTTGTTTCAACAATCTTACCCCTCGAAAGATGAGAAGGTAAACAACGACTTAATAAGTCAACGGCACCCGAGTTGCAAGTTAAGAGAATACTCTATGACCGGGAAGTCGACAAGATAAATAACATTTTCCAAGTAAGGTTCCCTTATTATTAGAGAGGTAGACTCAAAGAAGAATGATGTCTGAGAACCTTTCTTGATATAAGATTAATAATAATATGACTCCGAGGTATTTTCTGTAATAATCGAAGAAGATAAACCTTATTGAGGTTATTCTAAGTATGAAATAAATATTCAGAGAATATTTATTGAATTAAAAATATTTAAAGAATATTTAAGAATATTAAAGGATATCTTTAATCAGGGCATTTGTAAGAACCCAAATTTTCGGTAGAATTAAAACTTTTATTATTAAGAATAGGTATATACGTGAATAGTGTTGTCATACGTGAATAGTAATTTGGTGGATGAATAATAATTTTGAGGATTAGGAAAAGTTTTCATGTCACCTATGTACGAGACGTAGAATGGATATTCCGAAGTCGTACTAGTGACCCATGGAGTAAATAAGTGTATGTAAAGACGATCGGAATTCAGAGAATCCAAACTTTATTTTATTCCAATTTTGACAGAGGAGTCAGGGATATAATAATCGGATTATTAATTGAGGATATTGGATATGAGAAGTCCAAGGAGGGATATATATTATGAGAGGAAAATGGGATTGAGGATGAAACCCTAGAGGTGAGGAATAGAGAATACTTGAGAAAATCGGGAGGACGTTTCCAGAGATAAAGAGAGAATAAACAAGGAATGTTGGATTTAATATTGGATTATAGATTGAACACATGACAAGATTAAATACCATGCAAGATTATTAAGTGCAACAAATCAATAGAAGTAGTGTGAAACCAAACAAGATGCAAGTGGATTAAGAATAGTACAAGGTGAGGTGTTCTTGTTAAAACCATGCAAATAAAACACCTAAACTCTCCCATTACTTGACACTTGTGTGGAAGGAGAATATGAAGAGTAGCACAGCTGATAAACATAGCAAAATATCACACATTAGCTAGAAAACAAGTCAAGAAAGCTAGAGAAAAGCAAGCTAACTCCATTTCTTTCCAAACTGCCCAGCATGAACTACTATGAAAGAAAAATTCATATCTCCACTTCTATCCATTTATAAATCACCAAATTTGAACCATAGCTTCCTCAATATATGTATAACATTCGTTCAAAATTTCATGGCTAACAAAGGAGTGTAGCCTAGTCAAATCCCTTCCCCAAGTTGAAGAACCAAACCTGTCCAGATTCTGATCAGCAGAAAGAAGAGCCTCAAAACCCTAGCAACCGAGCACCAAATCTTGTGATCTATAGCTCAAAAGAAATCCCTTGAAGAGTAGAAGGTGTGGTAAAAATTTGAGAACCAATCTCTAATTTTTCGATTTTATATAGATTTTACAAAGTTGATGATGAATAGTGTTTTAAGTTGGTTTCTTGTTTTGTTCATGGCTTTTAGGCTTTGTTAAGACTACCCAAGGCTATTATAAGGTGTACAAAGCTTTGTTAGTGTTGTGAGAGTATCAAGAAAGGTATAAACCTCAACTTTACCTTTTATATATATGAGTTTTGGTGAAGTTTTGATGCTAGTGTAAAGATTAGTTCATGTTAAGAATTTATATGATTGTTTAGCTTTGTCTTGAGGTGTATATGTTGAGTGGTGGTCATTGGACCTTACCACTGCCCTTAGAGGCCTAGTATGAGTGTTGGTGTGTAATATTAGAGTATGGGTTGCCTTGTATGGCTTGATTGAGGAGTTACAAAAATGGTAATGTTCGATTTAGAGCCGTTATAATGCCCAAATTTCTTGAATAATGTTGACAGTAGCTACCCGAGTCCTTAAACATGTTTAAATTGCAACCACTGACCATATTGGGTAGGTTTTGGATTCTAGTTTATGTGGCCGCAAGAATCGTGTCAAAAGAGTTTACGGTTTGTGAGTAATGACCGTTTTAGTGAAAGCGATTCGATAAACCATGTCGCAGAAATGTATCAACTTTGAGGTTAAGTTTGAGACCCTTAAAAATTGAATTAGAGTATGATATTTTGAGGATAAATACTAAGGTCAGTTAGAAAGGTTTGTACGAAGGTTTCGAGTTAAAAAGATTATTTTTCGATTTTATAAAAAGGGCGTAAGCCGGGATTGCGCAAGTGGAAAACCCCTTAGAAAGACCATAAGACTCACTGCATAGCCACTGCCCTGTTTTGAAAATTCCGAAAAATGAGCCTTCTGACCAGAGCCAAGTTTTGAGTTAGTTACCTTCTAGACATTCCCTAGATCGTGTACGCGAAAACGGTGCGTCATTTGGGTTAACGGTTATCGAGTTATGAACATTTTAGTGAAAGAGGTGCAAATAGTAAAACCCGTAGTTGACTGAACTTCAAAAATACAATTCCCCTGCCTAGACCCGTAGATTTGAATCGAAACTTTTATGATAAATATTACAAATACCAAAGGTGATTTTAGAGGTGGTTTCGTATTTAAATACATTCCCGGTGATTTATTAAAAGTGTTGGAGTGCGAGTCACGGAATAGTGAATCTCAGGAAAGTCAACTCTAGAGGTGCTACTTGACCATCCGCTTTGGCTGAGTTAAAAGAGGAATTTCGAGTCGACTAAAACATGAAACTTGTTAAGAATTATCAAGGCAACATATTGGTGTAAAGAACGGGGTTAAAAATGATTAAGTATAACATGGACTTAGACGAGTCTAGAGGGACCCCTTAGTGCTTTGTTTTGATTGACTTAAGTGTCTAAGTGTTGGACTATTATTGGATTGTATAGGGGATTAATAGCATTTTTCTTGACTTTATTTAGATTGTCGGACCCCGCTACCAGCCGTTACTGCATCAGGAGTACCAGGCAAGTATACTAACTCTTACTCTATCATTCAGAGTAGAGATGTTTTGTGTATAAAATGTTCGTAATGGTAGTTATATGTGAATTATTATATTGAGGAGATAAGGGAAGTATGGTTAGGAGTAACTTACGTTTCCCTTTAGATGATGTAACATGAGGAGTAAATAGTGAATACGAAGTAGTGAGGAGTTTGATTTTCTTCAAAAACCCGGACAAAGATTTTAAAGAATTTCGCAATAATGAACCTAAAGGAAACATCACCAATAATCTAGCGTTTATTAATCAAGTAGATACTTGGGTAGCATTTACTGATTAAATGAACCTTATTCGTCTAATTAGATTTATTTAATTAGAAGAATATTATTTTCAAAAAAATGTTTTCTTAAAACAACTTTGTCCGGAGAAATATCAATGTTGATTTACAAAATTATTCTATCGAGGTGATTACTTTTAGAGATGTTTTCTTCTTGCAATATATATATATATATATATATATATATATATATATATATATATTATTTTTGAGCTGTTACTTGAATAATATTATTATGCTAGATGTTCTATTTTAGTTCATGAGATGGTCCGTATTGTGGGACATTTATCGAGTTACTTCATTCGTACTCGAAGAGGAGATAATAAAGGCGTATTAATAATATCTTCATACTATATATTTACTGTTATTTAAGGGTGGAGTTATGTATATATTTATATATACTGACATGGGTCCTTCATTCTGGATTCATAGTCAGAACAATCTTTCATAAATATTTTCCTCCACTCATTCGGAAGGAGAACCAAATTATTGGAGGTGTATATCGTTCATTGTTTCTGAACGATATTGGAGTATTAATTCGTTTCAAAATAAATAAAGGTGCACGTGTTATTTCACCGTGACGCCTAAGCTATTTGTTGTTAAAGGTGATCGAAGATTCCGACACCTAATATCCTGGACTGAAAGTGCGTAAGAGACCGGGACAGGGCCGGCTCAGCACATAAATCGATGAAAGTGCGTACGAGACCGGGACAGGGCCGGCTCGGCACATAAATTGATGAAAGTGACCGGAGTAACGCACCGGCCCAACTAAGGGTGAGGGTCCGAGTCTGTCGACTCATCCTTATGAGGAATATTATTGGATGGTTCGAGACGTCGACTGTCCTTTCTATCGATAGAAAAAAATTGAGATGTGACAATGGATTGATCATCCATTACTTGATGCAGCGTTCGAGGAAAAGTCCAATCATTGATTCTCTAGCTATTAACCGATGCCTTTGTGGTTCGGATTAACTTGGGTATCGATCTGAGAAATTATTATATTATATTATTATATTGAGGAGTTTGAGCAGTTATCATGTTACCGTTGAGTAATATGGAGAAGTTATTGAGATGTATTTATTCCATCATTTGGGTATTAAAATTCGGAGATAAATCTCTTTTCAAAATAAATATATATCCGTATGAGAGGAAAAGTTCTTGTAGAGCGGTTTAGTAATATTTTGTGTGAATTGTTGGGAATAGGGGATAGTTATAACCTTGCTGGGCATTCTTTGGCTCATTCTTTTTATTTTATATATTGTTAAGCAGCGGCATCCAGGGCTAACTCAAGTATGGCCAATCGAGGCAAGGGGAAAGCGACGGACTACTGATTCATCGCGGTGGCCTTGTAGTATCTAAGTAAGGTGGAAGCTGAAGAGTAGTGGTTTAGTATTTTGTTATCTAGTATTTTGGAATTGTAATAACATTCAGAAATTCTAGTAGATGAACTCGTGTTGTATTAACCTTTGATTTATGGAATGCTTGTTCTAAGACTATAACCCGTGGAGTAATTGTGGAGTCTATTAAGAATATTGTTGTAGATTATATTATGAGCAGGTGATTGTATATTCCGCAAGAGGTGTGACAACCTGGATTCCGGTAGGGAATTTGGGGGTGTTACAGTAATGGTATCAGAGCGATAGGTTATAAACCTTAGAACAAGAGTTTTAGAAACCGAGAGACCGAGATGGAAGTTAGGTAGTAGAACCTTAAGGGGTAGTTAGGGTAGAGGCATGATGGCCCAGACCAGTAGTAGAATCAGTTGGGACGAGAAAAATGTGTATCCATGATTATTGAAGGAGTTAAAAGTTATATGGATCCGTAGATATATATATGTGTAGTTGCAAATGCATTTATATATATTTATGTGCATGTGTATATACTGTTTGCTTCGTAAATAAGTATTTCATGAGTATGCAGTTTCTTAAATTTTGGGAATGCATAGATTAATGATGAGTTAGTGTAAAAATAGAGGCATGTTAAGGAATAAGAGGGGTATCGGAGATGGAATAGCGTTATAATATGAGAATGTATAACTGGAAGTAGAAAGCATAGTACGGGTAAGGGTAAGGTGAATATATTGACTAGTAGAGTACGAGACAATTAACCTTAGTTGTTACCTGCGTTGATTCCGAGGACGGAATCCTTTTAAGGAGGGAAGATTGTAAGAACCCAAATTTTCGGTAGAATTAAAACTTTTATTATTAAGAATAGGTATATACGTGAATAGTGTTGTCATACGTGAATAGTAATTTGGTGGATGAATAATAATTTTGAGGATTAGGAAAAGTTTTCATGTCACCTATGTACGAGACGTAGAATGGATATTCCGAAGTCGTACTAGTGACCCATGGAGTAAATAAGTGTATGTAAAGACGATCGGAATTCAGAGAATCCAAACTTTATTTTATTCCAATTTTGACAGAGGAGTCAGGGATATAATAATCGGATTATTAATTGAGGATATTGGATATGAGAAGTCCAAGGAGGGATATATATTATGAGAGGAAAATGGGATTGAGGATGAAACCCTAGAGGTGAGGAATAGAGAATACTTGAGAAAATCGGGAGGACGTTTCCAGAGATAAAGAGAGAATAAACAAGGAATGTTGGATTTAATATTGGATTATAGATTGAACACATGACAAGATTAAATACCATGCAAGATTATTAAGTGCAACAAATCAATAGAAGTAGTGTGAAACCAAACAAGATGCAAGTGGATTAAGAATAGTACAAGGTGAGGTGTTCTTGTTAAAACCATGCAAATAAAACACCTAAACTCTCCCATTACTTGACACTTGTGTGGAAGGAGAATATGAAGAGTAGCACAGCTGATAAACATAGCAAAATATCACACATTAGCTAGAAAACAAGTCAAGAAAGCTAGAGAAAAGCAAGCTAACTCCATTTCTTTCCAAACTGCCCAGCATGAACTACTATGAAAGAAAAATTCATATCTCCACTTCTATCCATTTATAAATCACCAAATTTGAACCATAGCTTCCTCAATATATGTATAACATTCGTTCAAAATTTCATGGCTAACAAAGGAGTGTAGCCTAGTCAAATCCCTTCCCCAAGTTGAAGAACCAAACCTGTCCAGATTCTGATCAGCAGAAAGAAGAGCCTCAAAACCCTAGCAACCGAGCACCAAATCTTGTGATCTATAGCTCAAAAGAAATCCCTTGAAGAGTAGAAGGTGTGGTAAAAATTTGAGAACCAATCTCTAATTTTTCGATTTTATATAGATTTTACAAAGTTGATGATGAATAGTGTTTTAAGTTGGTTTCTTGTTTTGTTCATGGCTTTTAGGCTTTGTTAAGACTACCCAAGGCTATTATAAGGTGTACAAAGCTTTGTTAGTGTTGTGAGAGTATCAAGAAAGGTATAAACCTCAACTTTACCTTTTATATATATGAGTTTTGGTGAAGTTTTGATGCTAGTGTAAAGATTAGTTCATGTTAAGAATTTATATGATTGTTTAGCTTTGTCTTGAGGTGTATATGTTGAGTGGTGGTCATTGGACCTTACCACTGCCCTTAGAGGCCTAGTATGAGTGTTGGTGTGTAATATTAGAGTATGGGTTGCCTTGTATGGCTTGATTGAGGAGTTACAAAAATGGTAATGTTCGATTTAGAGCCGTTATAATGCCCAAATTTCTTGAACAATGTTGACAGTAGCTACCCGAGTCCTTAAACATGTTTAAATTGCAACCACTGACCATATTGGGTAGGTTTTGGATTCTAGTTTATGTGGCCGCAAGAATCGTGTCAAAAGACTTTACGGTTTGTGAGTAATGACCGTTTTAGTGAAAGCGATTCGAGAAACCATGTCGCAGAAATGTATCAACTTTGAGGTTAAGTTTGAGACCCTTAAAAATTGAATTAGAGTATGATATTTTGAGGATAAATACTAAGGTCAGTTAGAAAGGTTTGTACGAAGGTTTCGAGTTAAAAAGATTATTTTTCGATTTTATAAAAAGGGCGTAAGCCGAGATTGCGCAAGTGGAAAACCCCTTAGAAAGACCATAAGACTCACTGCATAGCCACTGCCCTGTTTTGAAAATTCCGAAAAATGAGCCTTCTGACCAGAGCCAAGTTTTGAGTTAGTTACCTTCTAGACATTCCCTAGATCGTGTACGCGAAAACGGTGCGTCATTTGGGTTAACGGTTATCGAGTTATGAACATTTTAGTGAAAGAGGTGCAAATAGTAAAACCCGTAGTTGACTGAACTTCAAAAATACAATTCCCCTGCCTAGACCCGTAGATTTGAATCGAAACTTTTATGATAAATATTACAAATACCAAAGGTGATTTTAGAGGTGGTTTCGTATTTAAATACATTCCCGGTGATTTATTAAAAGTGTTGGAGTGCGAGTCACGGAATAGTGAATCTCAGGAAAGTCAACTCTAGAGGTGCTACTTGACCATCCGCTTTGGCTGAGTTAAAAGAGGAATTTCGAGTCGACTAAAACATGAAACTTGTTAAGAATTATCAAGGCAACATATTGGTGTAAAGAACGGGGTTAAAAATGGTTAAGTATAACATGGACTTAGACGAGTCTAGAGGGACCCCTTAGTGCTTTGTTTTGATTGACTTAAGTGTCTAAGTGTTGGACTATTATTGGATTGTATAGGGGATTAATAGCATTTTTCTTGACTTTATTTAGATTGTCGGACCCCGCTACCAGCCGTTACTGCATCAGGAGTACCAGGCAAGTATACTAACTCTTACTCTATCATTCAGAGTAGAGATGTTTTGTGTATAAAATGTTCGTAATGGTAGTTATATGTGAATTATTATATTGAGGAGATAAGGGAAGTATGGTTAGGAGTAACTTACGTTTCCCTTTAGATGATGTAACATGAGGAGTAAATAGTGAATACGAAGTAGTGAGGAGTTTGATTTTCTTCAAAAACCCGGACAAAGATTTTAAAGAATTTCGCAATAATGAACCTAAAGGAAACATCACCAATAATCTAGCGTTTATTAATCAAGTAGATACTTGGGTAGCATTTACTGATTAAATGAACCTTATTCATCTAATTAGATTTATTTAATTAGAAGAATATTATTTTCAAAAAAATGTTTTCTTAAAACAACTTTGTCCGGAGAAATATCAATGTTGATTTACAAAATTATTCTATCGAGGTGATTACTTTTAGAGATGTTTTCTTCTTGCAATATATATATATATATATATATATATATATATATATATATATATATATATATATATATTATTTTTGAGCTGTTACTTGAATAATATTATTATGCTAGATGTTCTATTTTAGTTCATGAGATGGTCCGTATTGTGGGACATTTATCGAGTTACTTCATTCGTACTCGAAGAGGAGATAATAAAGGCGTATTAATAATATCTTCATACTATATATTTACTGTTATTTAAGGGTGGAGTTATGTATATATTTATATATACTGACATGGGTCCTTCATTCTGGATTCATAGTCAGAACAATCTTTCATAAATATTTTCCTCCACTCATTCGGAAGGAGAACCAAATTATTGGAGGTGTATATCGTTCATTGTTTCTGAACGATATTGGAGTATTAATTCGTTTCAAAATAAATAAAGGTGCACGTGTTATTTCACCGTGACGCCTAAGCTATTTGTTGTTAAAGGTGATCGAAGATTCCGACACCTAATATCCTGGACTGAAAGTGCGTAAGAGACCGGGACAGGGCCGGCTCAGCACATAAATCGATGAAAGTGCGTACGAGACCGGGACAGGGCCGGCTCGGCACATAAATTGATGAAAGTGACCGGAGTAACGCACCGGCCCAACTAAGGGTGAGGGTCCGAGTCTGTCGACTCATCCTTATGAGGAATATTATTGGATGGTTCGAGACGTCGACTGTCCTTTCTATCGATAGAAAAAAATTGAGATGTGACAATGGATTGATCATCCATTACTTGATGCAGCGTTCGAGGAAAAGTCCAATCATTGATTCTCTAGCTATTAACCGATGCCTTTGTGGTTCGGATTAACTTGGGTATCGATCTGAGAAATTATTATATTATATTATTATATTGAGGAGTTTGAGCAGTTATCATGTTACCGTTGAGTAATATGGAGAAGTTATTGAGATGTATTTATTCCATCATTTGGGTATTAAAATTCGGAGATAAATCTCTTTTCAAAATAAATATATATCCGTATGAGAGGAAAAGTTCTTGTAGAGCGGTTTAGTAATATTTTGTGTGAATTGTTGGGAATAGGGGATAGTTATAACCTTGCTGGGCATTCTTTGGCTCATTCTTGTTATTTTATATATTGTTAAGCAGCGGCATCCAGGGCTAACTCAAGTATGGCCAATCGAGGCAAGGGGAAAGCGACGGACTACTGATTCATCGCGGTGGCCTTGTAGTATCTAAGTAAGGTGGAAGCTGAAGAGTAGTGGTTTAGTATTTTGTTATCTAGTATTTTGGAATTGTAATAACATTCAGAAATTCTAGTAGATGAACTCGTGTTGTATTAACCTTTGATTTATGGAATGCTTGTTCTAAGACTATAACCCGTGGAGTAATTGTGGAGTCTATTAAGAATATTGTTGTAGATTATATTATGAGCAGGTGATTGTATATTCCGCAAGAGGTGTGACAACCTGGATTCCGGTAGGGAATTTGGGGGTGTTACAGCATTTCTTAAAATAATCCCTGGTGAAACATCAGGAGAATATTTATTGAATAAATAAATATTTAAATGAATATTCAAAATAATATTCATTAATTAATATGGCCTGAAAGGAATACTTAAGATAATATTCATAATTAATTAGGAATTTAAATGAATATTCAAAAAGTAATATTCATTTAATGAATAATATTCTAAATGAATATCAAGTAATATTCATTTAGTAATCCAAGCCCTAAAGGAATATTCAAGATAATATTCGATAAATAAATCAGTCTTCGGATGAATATTTAAAATAATATTCATCAAGTAATTAATATCTTAAATGAATTTTCAAAAGTAATATTTATTTAATAAAATAATATTCTAAATGAATATCCAAATAATATTCATTTAGTAGTCTTATCTTTAGAAGAATAATCGAAATAATAATCGATAATCAATTCGACTCTGAATGAATATTGAGAAATATTATTCGTCGAATGGTTACGTTCAAATAATTATTTGAAGTAAGGATCGTTAAATAAATAATCTCGAACGAATATTCAAATAATATTCGTCGCCTGAATAAGGGAAAATATTTACTTAAATATTTTCTTTCGAGGTAACCTTGATATATCAAGAAATATTGACTCCCGGTCTATAGTTGATGAATAAGATATATACACCCTTCTCTGAGGGTCTTACAATAACCGGCTTATAATTGATACGTTAGCTGTCTAATTTATAAGCCAATAAACAATCAGGGAACAAGCATAATGATATAACTTGAAAGTAGGCATGCATGCTATGGCATATGTACAACAGAAAACATATATATATATATATATATATATATATATATATATATATATATATATATATATATATATATTCAATCACAACAACAGCCTAAAAGAAGGGAATTGAAACTTGCCTGGTAGTCGAGTACGGTAAGGGGTAGTGGTAGCGGGTCCCCGGTCAGCTTGGTGATCTATAAATAGCCAAGGCATTCGGGATTAATCACTTAACATCTTAAAAGTTAAGTTATACTTAAATCGAAACACGTTCTCGAGTTATCTCGTTATACCCCTTTTAGTGGATTCCTTTTATCATCGATCCGACCCAACATTCGTTCGTTAATACGACATGTCATTGTACTTACACTTGGGACATACTTAAGTCATACAAGTTCTAAAGTCGATCGTTACAAATCAATATTATGCTACGAGTTTTATCGCCCGTTTTCTAAGTGTTTTACCGAAGTTATAATCAAGCGGGTTTTTTTAGGGGTTCGTTTGCGATTAACTTTGATTCGAACATTTTTATAAAATCGGAAAACGATCCGTTTCACATGAGGTTTTCTCTCACACCTTCCTTTTTACCTCTAGTATTTAATTACCAAGATTCTCCACTGACTTACGTATTTTACGAGGGTTCAATTTTAATAACGAACTCGTACTTACGGTTTCGAACGTCTTTTAGTGAATCGGCCATAATTCCTAAACCGTAAGTCCGTTTCACATGATCTTTATATCAAAACGAAGATTATAACATGATCTATCTTTCCATGGCAGAACATGAAACTGGACAGTGACTTATGGCTACTGTAAAACACGATTTCTTAAGGTTAACAAAAATCTAGCATTATGACGGCTATAAATCGGACGTTCCATAAATCGTAATCAACAACCCAAGCCACACCGGGCATACCAATCATCTTACATTCATAATACTAATCTCATAAGTCCAGGAACATCATATTATGTCATCATATTAATCACATCTCTTAAATCAAACAAACTAACTACATAATCATGTAAACATGCTTATAACAACATTATCACCAAAACTTATCCAAAACTCCATTAAAACTCAAATCAAAGACTAGGGTTCTTGAAGTTTATACCTTCCTTGGAGTATATAAAGACATTGATAAGCCTTGTATAGTCCATGAACATCCTTAACCAAGCTTAGATCATCCAAAAATCAAGAAAACCAAGAATTTTGTTCTTGATGTTACTATTCATCCTCCACTTTCTTGATTTTTTTGAAAATGGAAACAAAGGAGTTTGGACTTGAAATTTCTAGGAGATTAGTTTTATGAAATATAGAACTCACCTTAAAAATTTGAAGATTAAACAATGGTTGGAAGTAGGTTTTTGATTTTGGAATTAAAAAGGGCCGAATGAAAAAAATGGAGAGTGTTTTGGTTGTTCTTGCTTGGTTGGCTTGAAATAATGCATAAAGTGATTTGTATTTGGTAATATCTCATCCAAGATACTTTATTAAAGTGATGATGCATTGGATGATGTATTTTTTAAGGACAAGTGTTGATCATTGATTGATTTCATGCTAACTAGTAGTTAGTTTTTGCTAAGTACTAGTTTCATCTCTAAGTATGCTAGTTGCATGAGTCATCACTTGGTTTGCTAGATATTTTCTAGTGGCTTATGCATGACTCTTGCTTCCACTGCTTGTTTCTTTTGTCCGGTTATTGCTCGTTTCGATTGATCGTTCGGACGAATAACTAAGTAGTTTCACCTCTAGGGTTTACCGGGAAATTTCTCGATATTCATAATACCTTCCCCAATCCTTAATATAATCCTCGTGATGACCATGTAGGATATTTAATCTCGATACGAACTTAATCCGTAATCTAGGATTCGTTCGCTTTATTGATTAATCTCGTTATAACGTTTTAGCGGTTTCTAGAACGCTTGTTTCACTGCCTCAGTGGTTTCCTACTTTCATTCTTAAATCAAATATAATAACATCCCAAAATATCAAATCCTCAAAGTTAATATCTCAATTCTTGGATTATAATAATATTTAATCCACTGTCCGGTCAAATATTATACTGAAAAAGAATTTGGAATTTCTGAATTCCGATCGTCTCTGCATTCACTTATTTCCTCCGCGTATTACTAATATGACTTCGAAACATCCATATCACGTCCCATACATAGGGTGGCGTGAAAAGTTTTTCAACTTACAAAATCACTATTCATCCACCAAATTACTATGCACGTACAGGAAACACTATGCACGTACGGGAAACACTATGCACGTACGGGAAATACTATGCACGTATGGGAAACACTATGCACGTACGGGAAACACTATGCACGTAAACACTATGCACGTACTCATTTCCCTTCAAGGATCCATTAGCTCCTTCCCGGATGGTAGATTATTCTTATCTAGGTCCTCAACCATCGAATTACTCTATTCTGACAATATACCAATGCATCAGGATCATTGTCCAAAGCAATATCCATTCATTACAATCATTGTTCTTTGAAACCACCATTCATTAGAGCTGGTGACCTTGTTGTCGGAATCATTGTTCCTCATTTTATCATTACTTAATAAAAAGTTTTAATTATATCCAAAATTTGGGGTTCTTACAGTCTCCCCTCCTTAAAAGGATTCCGTCCCGGAATCAGGTAGGAAGCAAAGAGTCGTTTGCCTGTCGTTCACTTTTTAGCTTCCCGGTCAATTCTTAGTCGTTCTACCCTTCCTCAGCACATCTTCTAGTGCTACAATCCATACTGTATCCTTTTTCCATCAACGTTGCTACTTTTCGTACAACTCACTATCCGGGTTATACTCTTACTCAGTCTTATCCTTATTGATACCTGCAGTAACATTGGTATCACTATCACCCTACGAATTTGGAGGTAACCTCGCTCGTACTGTGCATTTTCTGATCGCTTTAATCTTCGCAATCTCGATCAATATAGAGAAGTGGAAAGACTTATTGAGAGATCACTATGATCAATTGAACATTTGTTATATTGCATAGGTAGTACAGAAGGGGGCCAGCCTTTAGTACTTGACAAGCAATTAAACAAGTTATGGTATTCCACTTAGACTTCTATCACATAGACAGATAGTCACGTAGCAGTACCTCCCCTCCTAAAAGGGTTGTTCTTCTCAATTCATAAAGAAGATGAATAAGAGAGAAGAAGAGAAAAGAGTTCTAAAGGATTATAGAAAGCTTTCATGATTGTAGAATATCATACTCAGAATTTACCTCTGAACTATAGAGGTTTATCAAAGAAGAAATTAATCATAATTATATCCAATACTATTTGATCGCAATCTCACGTGTCAACATATCTTGCTGCTTTGTCCATTATTCTATGGACAAATACTCTTGTTCAATCTTAGCGATACTCACATTCGGGAAATCCTTCAACCTTTCAGGTTAAATCTTAGATTTCTCACTTGACATCATTATTACTGACATCCCATATCATGTTACTATCTTTTTCATAACTATAATATTGACACTATCAGGTTGTCATCCTGAGAATTCATTAGAAAACCCATTCATAACATTCCTTGTTTCTCATTCCATAGTTGCTTTCCCAGCCTTTTCTTTATCAATCACATCCTTCTTATTATCTGATTCTTACTCATTTCTATTATTTACTTTCACCTTCACCTCTTTATTGAGACACCTTTATGCACTTGGTACCTCCTTATCGGTATTCCGTCAGACCAGGTCGTATATCTACATGCTCGTACTCCTATAATCTGTTGAACATCTGTATTTTACTGCGTAGCCTTGCCACATGAAAACCCGTTATGACCGTGCTATAAGTTTTGGGGGTAAGGCTGGCTCGAGAACACTTTTGAACTCTCAAATGGCCCAATAAGTCTCGGGCTCAACTGCCCTTCCCTCCAAGTCTCATTAATTCTTTCTACGGGAATACATTTGGCATCATGAATCATCAACCTCATATTCTCTATCTGGTTTGCGCAGAAATACACTAACACAAACTTTCTTGTCATTCATCAACATGCCATTTAGTTTATCAATAGCAGCACTTTCTTTATCTTTACGTTGTCATCTACTTTCTTAGAAGAATCACCATCGCTTGTTGTTTACGTAGTGCGTTAATAGCTAACCCTACGGGTTTCAAATCCCTTAGGGAGACAAAGTAATCACTATTCCTTATCCATAAGGAACACTTCCTGAACTTGATGTAGATATAACATGAAGTAGATAGAATTGCAGAAGAGTTTCAAGCATCGCAGCTAGGTCCGGTTGATGAAACTATCACTTATGCATCTTCCATAAAAGACTGGAAACTTAACGGTTTACTTCATCAATTTTGTACCATGGTCTTGGTTTGCCTCAAAACGGGACCTTCTAAGGTACGTAATATGCTTAAGGCTCCATCAGGAATCGAATCTTTACTTAAACTATTATTACCGTCAATTCTTGCACAGTCATCAGAAGGAATGTAAATTCCTCCATTCCGATATGACCTTCAAGGTCCTTCCAAATATCATTCTGTTTCTTCGGTATGAACATTTGTAATTATTCCTTTATACTTAGATTGTCGGCCACCTCATTGGCCTTTCCTGATACTAACAATTTCTTGTAATCCATGTTCTCTGGATACATTCCAACTCAAACTTTTCTACCTCATTCCCATCACTGTTGGGTTAAAGCATTCTCCATTAAGCTCTGCTGAAGGAGAAAATATAACTATCAATCTTTTTTTTTTTCCGTAAGTCATTGCTTCCACCTTCCCGTGGGAACTTTATCAAAGTTACTCTCGATCATACCTAGGATATTTGTTCTCTTAGTTCTTTCTTGTTCTAGGATAATCTCAACCTTCTTGGGTTCCATCCGTACCTCATCATGGTTTCATACATGCCTCATCTGGCATTATTGTTATTGTGTCTTACACATTTGTTAAATATAATTGATGTGTTTTAATCAGTGTTTAAGTGTTACAGTGAATTATCAGAGTTTAGCTGGAAGCAGTCAGAGTTTAGTGTAAACTCAGACAGTTGGAAGCTCGACAGAGTTTGTCAAACTCTGTCTGGAGGAAGCGTCTACTGGTCAACAGTGATTGAAGATTTATTATGGAAGCTATATCTTTGAAGATTGGATAGCTATCAAAGAGATCGAGTTGACATAGGAGACGTGTGACAATCTGTAATTGATATCATTGTATAGCTGATTATTAGGAATATCAATTAGAGAATGTATCGTAGCTGTATGTTATATAAATACAGTTAGGTTAACCCTAGAAGGGTATCGATAACGAATTATCTTTATTGTAACCTAGCAGCTCTTTGTGATATTTTTACATCACAAAGAGGGTTCGTAATACAAGAAGTTTTTAAGTGCATAAACGCTTTTGCTTGTTAAACTCTCATACAAAGTTGATTATTAATTGTGTATTCGGCCTAACAAGTGGTGTCAGAGCCAATCTATTACTTTACTACAGGTTAAGATCCAAACACAACAATAATCATGTCAGCAATTCCTCCACCAACACCTACTGTTTCTGAAAAGGCTCCTACTACTGTGAGTCGTTATGAACCAATCAGGGTTCCTATTCTGAGGCCATTAGAGTATGCTATGTGGAAGGTCAAGATGACCATGTTTCTGGAGGCTACAGATCCAGAATATCTTGACAGGATTTAAGAAGGCCCTCACAATCCTACAAAGCTATCTGTTGCAGTTGCTGGTGAACAAGCTAAAATGGTTCCAAAGGAAAAGAAGGACATGACACCTGAAGATCTATCATCAATTGCTAAGGATGCAAAAGTTAGGCATTTACTGCATAGTGCTTTAGACAATGTTATGTCTAACAAAGTCATTAACTGCACCACTGCAAAAGAGATATGGGATGCTCTTGAAGTCAGGTGTCAAGGAACTGCGGCTATTAAGAAGAATAGGAGAAACATACTCACACAAGAGTATGAGCATTTTGAGGCTAAACCTGAAGAGACCATGACAGAAACATTTGATAGATTCTGTAAACTGATTAATGATCTGTCATTGGTCAACAAAGAGTATGATCTAGAAGACTCGAATCTCAAGTTTCTTCTTTCTCTACCTGAAAAGTGGGATGTGAAAACAACCACTATTAGAGACAACTATGATCTTGCTGAAACAGAGATTGATGAAATCTATGGACTGCTCAAAACTCATGAATTAGAAATGGAGCAGAGAAACAGGAGATCAAGCAGGAAAGGAAAGTCTGTTGCTCTTAATGTTGAAGAGAAGCCTCAGAAGAAAGAGGCAACAAGAAGGAAAATGAAGGGGAAAGCTTTGGTCATACATTCAGAAAGTGAATCACCAAACTCTGATTATGATTCAAACTCTTCTGAATCATCTGACTCTGAAGATGATGAAGAAGAAATGAGGAAAATGGTTGTGTTAATGGTGAAGACTTTCAAGAAAATGGGCTTCAAGAATTTCAAGAAAGGAAAAAGGTTTTCTAGGGATTCAAATGAAGACAGGAAAAGCTACAGGAAGTCTGATAAGAGAGATTCTAAAGGGAAGAAGGATAAGTCTGAAATTCAATGCTACAAGTGTAAGGAGATGGGTCACTATGCTCCTGAGTGCAAGAAGGGTAAAACTGGAAAGGTACTCTACACTAAAGGCAGAGATTGGGCAGATACTTCAGATTCTGATGAAGAAGTGAACTATGCTCTCATGGCTACTACTGAATCAGAATCCTCTGAAAATCAGGTACCTCTAACTACCTATGCTTATAATATTGATGACATTGCTCAATTAAGAATTTATCTTAAGTCATTGCATATAAGTTATAGGGATCAGACTTTAGAAAATGAGAGGATAAAAGCTGAAAATTCTGAACTTAAGGTAAGAAATAAACTTGTTGAAGAGAAACTTGAAAACATGCAACAAGTTCAGAAAGAGAGAGATGATGTTGTTTGCAAAGAACAGAATTTGCTTCAAAAGTGTAAACAACTAGATTCAGAGTTGGAGGAAGCAAATAATAAAATTAGGACTTGGACTAATTCTGGAATGGACACTCAACAGTTTTTTCAAACAGACACTGTTGGTCTAGGTTATAATGAGGGAGATGAACTTAGATTTCAAAATCAGGTTAAAGTCAGAACTCATTTTGTTCATGGAACCAGTAAATTTTTGTCTGAAAATGAAGAGGAAGCTGTCAAAAGTAAACCAGTAAAAACTAGTGTTAAACAGGTTAATATTGGTTCAATGACAGATAAACAACTCAAACATAAACTGAAGGAGTTAAAATCTGTTGAGAAACAGAAAGTGTCAAACAAGAACAGAAATGGAAAAGTAGGCATCACTTCAGGAAATAAACCAATGCTTGCTAGTTATGCTCCAAGAAAGACATGTCATAACTGTGGTAGTACTAAGCATCTTGCAAATTTCTGCAAGAAAAACAAAAATATAAATTCTTTACCTACAAAGTCTGAGGTAAAGAAGGATTTTGCTAGAACTAAGCCACAGACTTTATGCACACACTGTGGAAGCACTTGGCATTCCATTTATACTTGCAGAGAATATCATGCTATCTATCATAATTACTATGAACTGAAACCCAATCTGAAATGGGTTAAAGTTGATACTGCAAGTGTAAACACTGATACTGTTAGCTCAAACTCTGATAATGTTAATTCCGCTGCAAAAGCTAACAAAGTTAAGAATGTCAAAGGATCCAAGA
The DNA here is from genome assembly GCA_036435485.1 of Saposhnikovia divaricata. Taxonomy (NCBI): domain Eukaryota; kingdom Viridiplantae; phylum Streptophyta; class Magnoliopsida; order Apiales; family Apiaceae; genus Saposhnikovia; species Saposhnikovia divaricata. The sequence continues at coordinate 187,632 of JAZHRN010000155.1, read as the reverse complement.
AAGTCTGGATCCTTAAATCTAATTCTCAGTAATTGCTTGTGATTGAAGGGCAACAGGGAGGCAACCCTAGTCGTGGACAGTGGATGTTCAGGACACATGACTGGAAATAAAGCCCTGCTATCAGACTATGAGGAGAAGGCTGGCCCAAAAGTTTCCTATGGTGATGGCAATGTAGGAAGAACATTGGGATATGGCAATATTAATCTTGGAAATGTCATCATAAACAATGTAGCTCATGTCCCAGGACTCAAGCATGACTTGTTATCTGTGAGTCAAATCTGTGACAAGGGATATCATGTAGATTTTCAACCAGAATATTGTGAAGTTATCATCAGATCTACAGGAAAGGTTGTTCTAGTTGGTCACAGGCAAAATAACATTTATGAAATCAAGCTTTTGATAGACTCTGTTGGAAAAGCTGTTTGCCTGTCAACAAGAATGTCTAGTGAAGAGAGTTGGAAGTGGCACAAGAAACTCTCACATTTGAACTTGAACAACATCAATGAATTGATCAGAAAGGATCTTGTAAGAGGACTCCCAAAGGCTCTGTTAAATGTTGATGGCCTATGTGACTCATGTCAGAAGGCTAAACAAAGGAAGTCATCTTTCAAGAGCAAGACAGAATTTTCTATCACTGATCCCTATCATCTTCTGCATGTTGATCTCTTTGGTCTAGTAAATGTAATGTCTATTGCAAGGAAGAAATATGCTTTAGCCATTGTTGATGAATACACTAGATTCACTTGGGTGTATTTTCTAGCAAAGAAGGATGAAACTGCATTAACTCTGATGGAGCATGTGAAGCTTCTGGACAAAGGATCAAGCAACAAAGTCAGAATCATCAGAAGTGATAATGGAACTGAGTTCAGAAATGCAACAATGGAAGAATTCTGCAAGGATAATGGAGTGAAACAAGAATTTTCAGCACCTGGTACACCACAACAAAATGGTGTAGTTGAAAGGAAAAATAGAACCTTAATTGAAGCTGCCAGAACTATGCTTGATGAAGCAAAATTGCCAACTTACTTCTGGGCAGAAGCTGTTCAAACTGCTTGTTTTACTCAAAATGCAACACTGATCAATAAGCATGGAAAGACACCATATGAGATGGTGAAGAAAAAGAAGCCTAACCTGAAATACTTTCATATTTTCGGGTGCAAATGTTTTGTTTTGAAGACTCATCCAGAACAGTTGACCAAGTTTGAGCTAAAGGTAGATGAAGGAATTTTTGTTGGTTATCCACTATCAACAAAGGCATTCAGAGTTTACAATCTGAGAACTAAAGTGATCATGGAATCTACACATGTTTCTTTTGATGATAAGAAGATAACTGGACTTGAAGACAAAGATGAATATGATCAACTGAACTTTGAAAATGAAGATTTAAACTCTGATGAAGGAAACTCTGATGAAACAATTCTGACAGACTCTGTTGAAACAAACTCTGAACCACTACTGGTAAACACTGGAGAAACTTCTCATTCACAACAAAGGGGAGAACCAGTTGAGGGGGAGCATGATCAAAATGAAGACTCAAACACTGATACTGAGTCAACTGAAAAATCTGGATCAAACTCTGATGCTTCAAACTCTGAAAATTCAAATTCTGACTCTGGGCAGTCAAGTTCAGGGGGAGTCTCAGAAAACGAAGATAGATCACAACAAAATCAGGAGAGCATGGATCAAGGGGGAGGATCACATGCTGATAGAAGTCATTTGCCTTCTGCTAGGAAATGGACTAAATCACATACACCTGATTTGATAATTGGTGATCCAGATGCAAAAGTAAAGACAAGAAGTGCTACTGCAAGTGAATGTCTGTTTCATGCATTCTTGTCTAAAAATGAACCAAAGAAAGTGGAAGAAGCTCTTCAAGATGCAGACTGGATAACAGCAATGCAGGAAGAGTTGAATGAATTTGAAAGGAATGAAGTTTGGACTCTTGTACCAAGGCCAAAGAACAGATCTATTGTTGGTACTAAATGGGTTTTCAGAAACAAGACTGACAGTGAAGGTGTTATCACAGGGAACAAGGCTAGACTGGTAGCAAAAGGCTATTCACAGCAGGAAGGAATAGACTATGATGAAACATTTGCTCCAGTTGCAAGATTGGAGGCAATAAGAATTTTTCTAGCATATGCCTCTCACAAGAAATTCAAAGTGTTTCAGATGGATGTGAAAAGTGCTTTTCTGAATGGAAAGCTTGAAGAAGAAGTGTTTGTTGAACAACCACCAGGATTTGTGGACCCCAAATATCCAGATTATGTCTACAGGCTAGATAAGGCACTATATGGACTTAAGCAGGCACCAAGAGCATGGTATGAGACACTTGCTCAGTTTCTTCTAGAAAGTGGATTCAACAGAGGAACAATTGACAAAACTCTGTTTTATTTCAATCAAGGAAGTGACCTCCTTTTAGTTCAAATTTATGTTGATGACATTATCTTTGGGTCTACTAATGATAAACTCTGTAAGAATTTTGCCAAGCTCATGCAGTCCAGATATCAAATGAGCATGATGGGAGAGCTTAGTTACTTTCTAGGCCTACAGGTGAAGCAAACAGATGATGGAATTTTCATTAATCAAGAAAAATATACCAGAAATCTTCTCAAGAAGTTTGGTATGCTTGACCGTTCATCTGCATCAACTCCCATGGCAACAGCAACTAAATTGGACAAAGACACAGGGGTTTCAGTGGATATGACAAACTACAGGGGCATGATAGGATCTCTTCTATACTTGACAGCTAGTAGGCCTGACATCATGTATGCAACCTTTCTCTGTGCAAGGTTTCAGGCAGATCCTAGAGAACCACATCTGACAACTGTGAAAAGAATCTTCAAGTATCTCAAGGGCACCATATCATTAGGTCTGTGGTACCCCAGAGAATCAGATTTCAAGCTACTTGGGTATTCTGATGCAGACTTTGCAGGCTGCAAGGTAGACAGAAAGAGCACTAGTGGAAGTTGTCAATTTTCTTGGTGACAGACTTGTTTCCTGGTACAGCAAGAAACAGAAATCAATCTCCACATCTACAGCAGAAGCAGAGTATATTGCAGCTGGTAGCTGTTGTGCACAGATCTTATGGATGAAGAATCAATTGCTGGATTATGGATTGAGGTACAGTAATATCCCTATTTACTGTGATAATCAAAGTGCTATTGCTATGACAGGTAATCCAGTACAGCATTCAATGACCAAGCACATCAGCATAAGGTACCACTTCATCAGAGAACATGTGGAAGAAGGAAATATTGAACTACATTTTGTATCTACAGAACAACAGCTTGCAGATATCTTCACTAAACCATTGAGTGAAGCTACATTTACAAGACTGGTCAATGAACTAGGAATGGTCTCTGGTTCTGACTAGGAATGTTGGTTAGATTCAAATTTTACTTATGTGGTGTATTACTCATATTTCCTGTTTGGTTAAATGCTAAGTGAACTCTGTTGACTAAACTCTGTTATGCATACTCTGTTAAACTCTGTCAGCATGCCTATATGTAATTCACTATTAATAAGTTTGATAAACTCTGTGAACTCTGAGTTGATTTTTGTCTGAATGAAAACACCAATGAAGAAATATGTATGAAGCATGATTCTCAGCAATTAATCATGAATCTTTCTGAGTTATTGTGATCTAATCTTAGATTGTGCAGAAAGTTAACACAGCATGATACTGGCTCATATTTATAGCATCTATTAGTTTATTTTGTCCTAAACTCTAAGTCTATAAATACTGTGTGCATTACCTTACAAGAAAAACTACTGATGTTGATGAACTCTAAACTCTGTTAGTTATACTCTGAAAGAATAAAATGCTTACTGCAATACCCCAAAGAAAATGTATATAGGTTGTTATACTCCTTTGAGATTATGTTGGATACTAGGATGACCCAGGAACCTATTGGTATATAATATGTGCTAAAATTCTCTGATTTTTGGTGACTAGTTAAATACTAGGATGACCCAGGAACTTATCAAAATGATAAGGGCTAAAATTTTTGAATTTTTGGTGACTGGTTCCAACCTCTGATTACTGGAATGAAAAAAAATGATGAAAATATAAATTAAAAAAAAAAGAAATGTATATAAAGGGGGTGTAAAATAAAAGTTACTGTATATAGTTTGATTACTTCAGAGTTTAGCTTTCATCATACAATCAGTGTTTACTATGACAGTTTGTGCATCCAGTGTTTATTGATTTACTTTATGGATTTTATGAAAAATTAGATGCTCTAAAAATTGATTTAGTAAACTCTGCTTCACACACACATATATTCACAACTGTGCAATTTATGAAAGGGTTTCGGTGATAAAGTTGGAGAATTGACAAACGCTGTTGATTCGTGATTTGTACTCTAAGGTAAATTTTCACTTGGACAATTTGAAAATCTTGGAGTAAATAGGGTTTTTGACAACTGTTAATCAGTGGATTGTTGATGAATGTGTTCTATATATGATTACTTTAATTAGTTTTCATATTCTCTTCTTGATTTATTTTCTTAAAGAACAGTTCATAAAACATAAATAACAGTTGCAGAACACAATGAATAAGATTAGAGAAACATAATTTTTCATTGATAATAAGAAAGAGATTACAAGCAAATATTACATCTTTTTGTTCTCTCTATCTGCTAATCTATTCAACAGGAAAGTAAAAGGTCAGTCCAAACCACTCCATTGTTAGCAAAAATTCCCAGATCCCATCTTTGCCACTTTATTTGGGTGGAAGTTGAAGGGATAAGGTTATTTTTGCTGACATATTCATTAACAATGGTTGGTGGTGTTGGATGAGGATGCCTTCGAGGAGAGCCATGCCAATGTTGCTTGGAGGGCAGCATCGATGTCGATCACCCTTGCAGGTTTCTCTCTCTCGATCTCTTCCAGACCAGCATCCATTTGCAGCCACAGCGTCTCAAGCTGCCTTTCCCACTCAAACGCTTCAAATTCTTCACGCGTATAGCTGAAGATGTCCCTATTCTCGACAAGATGAAGGTTCTTTTCTTTGATGGTAAGGTTGGCCATTGCTTTTCAGAGTATTTGGTTTGAAGGGTTTGTGATTTTACAGGGGAGACTGAAAGGTTAAAGGTTTAATGAAATAATCTGAGCAAGTCTCTAGGCCTTAAATAGAGATGGGTAAGAACGAAGTTCTTAAACGCTTCGTATTCTGGTTATTAAAGGCAACAGGTAAACGCTTCAAATTCTGGTTTTACTTGGGTTCAGATATTTTAAGAGAGTATTATTTGATTTTTGTTTAAATCAAATATTTTAATGTTTTAATTTTTAATATACTCTTCTTAAAAATAAGCGCACGTGACCCACTCGCCCTTTAATGTGTCCCACTTACTCATTATCGTGTCCCACTACACATTAATCAAGGAACTGATTGAGTGTTTGTTACATAAGAGATTGGGTTTTTAATTACTTTAATCACTTTTGTGTCCAAACGATTGTGTTTTATTCTTACATCTCACAGTTCACTTATTTTTCACTTGGGCATTCACGCAAACACCTTTTCTGCATACATTTCTCTTGGAAATTCTTGCAAATTTCTTAACTCAATGGCTTCTAAAGCATTCATTGCTCTTGGTTTACGGTTTGTTCCTAACAACTATGAAGCTCCACTTTATCATCAACGCGTTCCAGAACCGTTTCATCTCATGCAGAACTTCTTGAGGGATTCAGAGATTGGACAAGCTCTGGTTGGACCTGCTACTCTCTCTGCATCTCAAATTGCTACATTTTAGCAGAATTCAGTTTATGTGGATGGAGGAGAGAATGGAACTCCTAACATTATCTTCACTTAAGAAGACCAAGATTATGTGATTACTCCACAGACTGTATGAGATACAATGGGGTTTGACACACATACTTCTTATACTCTGGTTAATGAAATTTATTTGAGAGAGATGCTACAAGAGATAGGTTACATGGAATCTCTTGACAAGCTTGGCGGTATAAAGCGACCAAATCTCAGAAAGGAATGGAACTTTTTCTTTGATTGCATCACAAGGACGTTCCAGAAGAAAGTCACCAACTGGGATGCCATTCCAATAGACAGTCTCCAAATCGGGTGTTCTCTACTCTATGGTACTAATTTTGATTTTGGTCGACATGTTCTGATGAGCTTAGGTGATAAACTGTCAGAAACTACTACTGTTTATTATGCTCGTTTTTGTCAAATGTTGTTCAATGCTTGTGTACCTGGTCTCGAAATTGATGATACTGATGAAATTGATCCTTTTAGAGTCAATAAGAGAATATTCTCTGATATGACTAACAAGGATGTTGGTAAAGCAAATCTCCCTGCTTTTGTCATGCCACTTGCTCTGCGAAATTTTCTCAATCAACCACAAGAACCACAACAACCTGAACCACAACAAGATCAACAAGAACCACAACAATCTGAACCACAACAACCACAACAACAACCTGAACCACACCCTGAACCTGAGCCTGAACTGTTAAACACTGATCGTACTCAACAACCAAACACTGAATCACCTGCTCACTCAGCACCTACAAAACAACCTTCACCCACTCCACAAACAAACTCTGAATCATCACAATCTCCACCTGAATCACAGTCTAAAGCACAAAGAGTTAAGAAGGCAATTACTGAACGACATGCAAGTCTAAAGCAGGTGAAAGAACCACAAAGAAAATCAAAAAAGAAATCTCCTGAAGCTGTTTATACTAGAAGGGTGAAAAGAATAAAAGTACGGGCAAAAATGCCTAAGTCACCATCTAGTGAAGAGGATTCAGATAATGTACCTCTAGCAAAACGAAGAAAACTGATATTCTCTGATTCTGTGGATGAAGTTATTGAAGCTCCAGAGGTCGTTTCACAGCAAACACCTCCTGTTGAGGTTGAGAAAGATGCAATACCTGCAGAGGCTGAAATACCTGCAGAGGACAAAATACCTGCAAAATGCCTGCAGAAGAGGATGCAAGAGATGGTGTTTCTCCAATAAATGATATTCTTGATTCATTTATGCCATTCTCTGATCCTATCTCTGATATTGGTGTAGCTGATCAACCTACGGTTGTTCTTTCTGAAGCTGTGGCATCTCATACTGAGTTAATATCTGATGCTCACCAAACTGTTGAAGGAGGAGAAGAAATTGATCAGGCAACCAAGGTCACTTCTCAGTCTATGCCTGTTACTGAGCCTGAGCAACATGGAGAAAATCTTGACAAGCCTACAGAAGAAATTGCTCAAACTATGGCTGAAGATGAACCTGCTAAAGCTACGAGTGTTGAAACTAAAGGTGAAAGTAGTGCAAACTCTGATGCTTCTCTGAGTGCACCAGTACAAACTGACAATAAACATACACCTTTCCCTCAACCTTGTACTTCTCATGAAGTTGAGAGAGCACAATTTGCAAAGAATGCTGCTGAATGGTATAAAGATGATTGTATTTTTCCACGAGGAAGAGCAGCTGATTTTGTTAAGAAAAATGCTGATACTATCTCCAATCCAGAGATTCTTTCTTGCTTGAAAGCAACTGTAGTTCAAGTCAAAACTCTGGATAGAAGATTTGATGATACTACATTGGCAATCACTGCTTTGCGAAATGAGGTTGTAGCTAGAGAGATGAAAATGGAAAGAGATTCAAAACTAGTGACTACAAAATTCTCTAAAGCTCAAGACAATCTCTTTGCCAGGCTGAGTAAAGTTGAAGAGAATCAGTCTGACTTATCTGCTAAAATTGACTCTATTGCTACCTCCCTGGAATTAATTACATCTATTCTTATGCCTGATGATGTCAAAAAGGGGGAGAGATTTGTCAGAAGGGATAGTGCTGGAGATGGAGGGGCAAGTAACAAAGGAATGAAAAAGGCTGAAGAGGCTCAAACTCTGAGAACTATCAAGTCATCAAAATCACAGTCTGTTGGGAGAAATACTGATACTCAAGGTACTTCAAGGACCAAGAGTTTGCTGTTACCTTCTAATCCACAAACTGATGAAGAATTGGCTGCTAAGCTGTTTATTGAAGAGAATGAGGAAGGAGTTACGATTGAGGACATTGAAGCTGAAGAAAAGAGTTTACAAGAAGAACATCTTAAAGCTTTAAAGTCTGGTAAAGTACAAAGAGGAAAAGCTCCTAGACCTGTTGTTAAAGGTGTTGTGATCAGAGAAAGGACTGATGTTAGTCAAAGTTCTCGGTTTTCAAAGGAAGAAATTGCAGCAGAGGCTAAACTCAAGCTAAAAGGCATTGAAGGAGAAAGTTCACAGAAGAAAGTTACAACTTCTGTTGTATCACAAGCAATGATCACACCTTTACACTCTTCTCAGTTGAAATCGGTTTTTGGAAAAGGAACAATTCATGATCCAAATGTATTATCTGGAGTTTCTATGAATGTTTCTGATGGAAAAGCTTTATCTGGCAAAGTTGGTAATAATAAGGGTGGACTAGGTTCACACAGAGACAAAAGGCAATATACTGGTCCTAGAGATCCTTCTTCACTGGCTGTTCCAGGTGGTGGTGTTCCTCAAGAGAGTTTGGACAGACTGGAATCAGTACAGTTAGTTCATCAGAAGAGTTTAAACAAGGATTTTCTTTTGTACTTCATGGCTGATGGGACAGTATTTAAAGTTGGTGAGGATGATATTGGCTTGAAATGTTGGGAAGAACTAGAGTATGTTCTATATCTTCTCAAGGTGAATAGTCGAAGGACTCAATCAGTTGCTAATGTGCTCAGACAGAGAATGACTCAGAATCTGGCAATCAGAGGAGAGAAATATAATAGCAGATATGTTCCTAAGTACAGGGATTACAAAGGCAATCTCATTGAAATGAAGAAAGGTACTGCAAAGTTAAAGACTGATTTGGGAATCACAGTACTTGATTTCAATTCACAGTCAGAAAAAGTCAGATTTATCAGACTGGGAAATGAGATGAGAAGGAATAAAATTTGTGATCTTAGGGCTGTTATCTACCAGACAGATGAAAGTGATCCTCAGCTTAGGGAAATTAAAGAAGCTATGAAGATTGAGCTTGAAAATGCAGAAAGAAGATTGCTGATTGATTATCTCAGAGCCATGCCAGATCTTGAAATGATAAGAGATTAAGATCTGTAAGGATTTTCTTATTCTCTATAGTTTTTGTTAAGTTGAAGCTTAAACTCTGAATTTGTGTAAACACTGTATTTGTTTATTTGTTTTGACATCATCAATTATTGTCATTAACTTGTGCATTTTTGCTAATGAACAAGTTGGGGGAGATTGTTAAATATAATTGATGTGTTTTAATCAGTGTTTAAGTGTTACAGTGAATTATCAGAGTTTAGCTGGAAGCAGTCAGAGTTTAGTGTAAACTCTGACAGTTGGAAGCTCGACAGAGTTTGTCAAACTCTGTCTGGAGGAAGCGTCTACTGGTCAACAGTGATTGAAGATTTATTATGGAAGCGATATCTTTGAAGATTGGATAGCTATCAAAGAGATCGAGTTGACATAGAAGACGTGTGACAATCTGTAATTGACATCATTGTATAGCTGATTATTAGGAATATCAATTAGAGATTGTATCGTAGCTGTATGTTATATAAATACAGTTAGGTTAACCCTAGAAGGGTATCGATAACGAATTATCTTTATTGTAACCTAGCAGCTCTTTGTGATATTTTTACATCACAAAGAGGGTTCGTAATACAAGAAGTTTTTAAGTGCATAAAAGCTTTTACTTGTTAAACTCTCATACAAAGTTGATTATTAATTGTGTATTCGGCCTAACAACATTCTCTACCAAACTTCTATTTTGAAACTCAGAATGTTAACTTTTTCCTTGTAAGGTTTCTTAGGGCGTCCTCATCATTCCTCCTGTATTTTCTAGGTACAGGGTATATCAAAACGTCATTGATCAATACTCTAATAATTCTACCTATGTTCTTTCCAGAACTCTTTTTAATAATCCTTACAGGTCATTGTTGCCTTAGCAAATCCAACTCATATCATCTGAATTCACAATGTCTTTATTAGGGTTAATGTCATCCCTTGTGCATTCCCCAGGGTTTGTCTTAATTTATGGATATCCTATCCTTAATTCAACTGCCAAGGAATTCTTGCATCCTATAATTGGCAATCAGATCATGTATCCTTAATAAGGGTCTCTTTTCAATCATTCTCATTTGATAATCGATCGGTGGCTTAATGCTAACTTCTTCTTTAAGATAGTTGTCAGCCTATTTGACCTTCCAAAAGACAACATATGTCTATCTGCTTTCTTACAGAACTTGGTAAAGGTAGCAAGGATGTTTTGGAAGATATTGGTCGAGTTCAACGTGAATCTCTTAGTACTTATCGTTCTTCGCGAAGGTACTTGCCTCAGACAAAATTTCTACAGCATACTGTTCAATTTCTGACCATTTCTATACTCTCTCCATAAACCTTCATTGTTTACTTTCCTTAGTCATAATGTATTCATGGTGTTTATAATACCCTAACATCAAACATCTCAAGTCACTACACTTCTATTTTTATTCGTAATCTTGGACAATCATATATACATGAATCACTTTAGTACGGGTGACCCCATACTAAAAAAAAAAATCTAGCAAATTCCCAATCAAAACAGGGGTTGCAAAGGGTTAAGTAGAAGATTCCTATGATCTCATTAATATTTCCTTTATATTAGAAGCCCTTGCAGTCGGTGCTTACTTAGAAGCAGCCCTGCTTTGTCCTTTCATTGCGGGTCTAGTCACTTGATAATCCTTTGTGACTTGGTCTCAACTAGCCACACTAAAATAAAAGTATATGATTTTAGGGGTTGGCTAATAGCATTACTTTTCTAGCAATTGCCGGCATAGTGCCTTCTTCTTTGATACCTTTCTACCTTCCCAAAACTTTACTCCATATAAGTCTTAATCGACTACTCGGCACCATCTCCGGTCACCTTTCCTCCACTTTTATCTTTTCAACTATTCTTATCAATCCCGCGTGCCACACAAGCTTACCATTCCTGGCATAACAGCCTTTTCATTTAAGTGAATCCTGGAATTTCTCAGTTTGGCTGGTTCCTTACTTACATTTCCTGTTTCCGTCCAATCTCACTTCATCATTTTATCTCTACCATCGATTGTAATACTCAGGGTCCGTCTACTAACCCATATATGACGGTAACCTTACCCAATCCACAGGGTTCGCTCCAGTTTCCATTCTCTTCAATGATGTTCTCTGATAATCAGAAAGACAAGATTTGCCAAAATTCGCTGAATTCCTTTTTTTTTGAATCAGGGAAATTTTGGTCAATCTATCCACCTACTGGTAACATTAAGGAGATCAATTTCGAAACCTGAAGAATAGTTCTATGAACCTCCAAGCAGGTAGAACCATAAGCAGTCATAATTAACGAAATAATCGTCATCAGGTTGGAAGTTTAACCACTGGAGAGGAACCAATTATATACATCCTTTAGAGGGGAATCAACAGTTTCAAACTGAAACAAGTCACAACTTCCTGATACATATATGTCCTGATATTCAATATTACCAAATGTTAGTCTACCCAACCACTAGTCTCAGCAGGAACCTTACCGTCGGAGTTGGTTGTTCCAAAAAATTTGGCACTACTAAGGCCATCCGAACCTGGTGAACCGTGTTGTCCAAATGTATCCGCCAGTACTTTGTCATGCTGCGCAAGCACACATCCTAATCCTTTATGTGAAGCGTCGTTGGAAGCACAAAGTCTCCTCTTTCCATTAAGCAATGCCAACTCTTGGTCATTACCACTTTCATCTTTTAGCTCCAGGAAGATTTTCTCACATTTTTTCCCTTTAACTGCTGATCGTATTACTTGATCCATTATAATTCCGTGTCGGAGTAAACTTAAGGTAACTACTATAATCCATTCAAAGAGAAGAAGGAATTTAATATTCCTCTGAATCACATGCATCGAACGTTTCTGGTTCATCATTTAACTGAGTTGAATTAACTCTATACTCAGTCTCTGGCAGTAGCCTCATTACGAGTTCATCTCGACTCACTGGTCTTATCTTCCGGTAGGTTCTGAGATCATTGTCTTGCTTACTACTTCCTTATATAACTTTACCCAATCATGCTGTCACTTCCCAATGTCTTTACTTTCTACTAATTCATTCATGAACATTTCCCTGAATAAAACCACCTCATTAACCTCACTTTGGTTTCGTAAATTATAACCTATGACATCTGCCTTCTCGTGGCGAATTATTACTGACAATATTCATACTGATTCATTTATCAAATGATATGGCACTTACTGCCTCATTCTCAACTATTCCTAGGGACTCTGCTCCTCGTCCTATATCGCTGTCTTTGATAATCATACATCCCTCTAGCTCTTTCTTTGTTAAGATGAAAATCTCTAAGGATTCTCATCTATTTCCGTATAAGATCTCAAGTAATTCTTCCAATCCTTCTTTCTTGCTAGTACTACATCTGGTAGTCCGGCTATGAATTCAACATGCACCTTCAGATCTCTTAATAATATCTCGGTTCTTTATACTCACTTTTCTGAGCACCATATCTTAATCATCACAGTCTTTCTGGCTGCGACCCTCATTACCCATGGGTAAGCTCCTTATCCTAACAGGATTTTCCTTATCTGCTGGAACCTCTTCCGGGTATCCAGTAGGGTACTCCATCGAATTACCCACTGATCTTCAGCATATAAAGCATCATCGCGCTGCTGCTCGTATGCCTCAAGGTCTGTCGCCTTACTCGTCGATACGATATCGAGCTAAGTTACTATCATGATACTTACGAGTTCCCATAAGGGTTTTATATGTCATCACTACATTAAGTAGTCCGACTATGAACTTGGCAAGAGTTCTTATTATCTTATTGAATTTATTGTTTTAACGTCACCTCATCTCTGGGGTTTATAACGTACGCTCTGATACCACTTCTGTAACACCCCCAGATCCGGGGTCCGGGATCCGGTGGTTACGGTTTCCAATTCTGTCCACAACAATTGAACTTTCCTTAACATAAAATAAATTACGTCTCTATGACCCAACACAACAATATAAAACACACCCGTTATAGTCCCAGAGATGAAATCAGAGTAACAATCAAATTTTTTATTAATCACATTATGAGTTCTTACCATCCAAAAGAATTTCAATATAAATACATACTCTTTGCCATCCATTTACATAAGTCATACTAGACCATATTCTTGGTACTGAAAGAATAAATATATCCTACCAATAGCTTCTTCTTCAGCTCTGGTAGTCTCATCGTCCTTTCCCGCGTCGAGTGTGCCTTGTGCGAGTCATCTGGTCTAGCTGTTGTTGTGATATAATAATAAAGCAAGGGTGAGCAATAGCCCACCAACAATAATATATAACTGAACGATAATATATAACAGTTCAAAAGTATCTTTCAAACCATATGCCATGCATTTACGGAAATGATGCCAGTATAATATGAACGATGAAGTTACAAGGTAACTTAAAGTATTTGTTTGTAGAAATATATGCTACATCAAAAGTAAGCGTGATATTCTCATTGTCATTAAAAAGAGGAACTTGCATGAAAAGATTGCAATTCTAGTTATGAACACTTTTCCAGCTCTGCCAACAGTAATCATGTTGCATGAAATAAATTAGTTTGGATGATGAACCAATGAGGGAGTATTCACCGCGCCCGCTGTTCCAATCTTGATGATCAGTCGAGATCGTACAGCTCAAATTAGATTTACTACTGGTAGAAGGAAGAACTGACGGCTTTACTTGTCTACCGCCTTACTAGCTCTCCCCGGCCAACGGTTGGGCCGAAGGGGATGGACCGGCGCTACTCGGCCTCTTACACGACTCCTAGTTCAAATAGAATTCATGATTCTGAATGTAACGTTCGTCCCCCTTTCCCCAAGTATAATACTTATTGATAAGACTCTACAAGGTAGTCGTATCTAGTTGGAAAGGAAAATTCACCAATAACTTCCAAGCTGTGGCTTGGTATCGAATATCAACTTGTTTCAACAATCTTACCCCTCGAAAGATGAGAAGGTAAACAACAACTTAATAAGTCAACGGCACCCGAGTTGCGAGTGAAGAGAATACTCTATGACCGGGAAGTCGACAAGATAAATAACATTTTCCAAGTAAGGTTCCCTTATTATTAGAGAGGTAGACTCAAAGAAGAATGATGTCTGAGAACCTTTCTTGATATAAGATTAATAATAATATGATTCCGAGGTATTTTCTGTAATAATCGAAGAAGATAAACCTTATTGAGGTTATTCTAAGTATGAAATAAATATTCAGAGAATATTTATTGAATTAAAAATATTTAAAGAATATTTAAGAATATTAAAGGATATCTTTAATCAGGGTATTTCTCAAAATAATCCCTGGTGAAACATCAGGAGAATATTTATTGAATAAATAAATATTTAAATGAATATTCAAAATAATATTCATTAATTAATAGGGCCTGAAAGGAATACTTAAGATAATATTCATAATTAATTAGGAAATTAAATGAATATTCAAAAAGTAATATTCATTTAATGAATAATATTCTAAATGAATATCAAGTAATATTCATTTAGTAATCCAAGCCCTAAAGGAATATTCGAGATAATATTCGATAAATAAATCAGTCTTCAGATGAATATTTAAAATAATATTCATCAAGTAATTAATATCTTAAATGAATTTTCAAAAGTAATATTTATTTAATAAAATAATATTCTAAATGAATATCCAAATAATATTCATTCAGTAGTCTTATCTTTAGAAGAATATTCGAAATAATAATCGATAATCAATTCGACTCTGAATGAATATTGAGAAATATTATTCGTCGAATGGTTACGTTCAAATAATTATTTGAAGTAAGGATCGTTAAATAAATAATCTCGAACGAATATTCAAATAATATTCATCGCCTGAATAAGTGAAAATATTTACTTAAATATTTTCCTTCGAGGTAACCTTGATATATCAAGAAATATTGACTCCCGGTCTATAGTTGATGAATAAGATATATACACCCTTCTCTGAGGGTCTTACAATAACCGGCTTATAATTGATACGTTAGCTGTCTAATTTATAAGCCAATAAACAATCAGGGAACAAGCATAATGATATACCTTGAAATTAGGCATGCATGCTATGGCATATGTACAACAGAAAACATATATATATATATTCAATCACAACAACAGCCTAAAAGAAGGGAATTGAAACTTGCCTGGTAGTCGAGTACGGTAAGGGGTAGTGGTAGCGGGTCCCCGGTCAGCTTGGTGATCTATAAATAGCCAAGGAATTCGGGATTAATCACTTAACATCTTAAAAGTTAAGTTATACTTAAATCGAAACACATTCTCGAGTTATCTCGTTATACCCCTTTTAGTGGATTCCTTTTATCATCGATCCGACCCGACATTCGTTCGTTAATACGACATGTCATTGTACTTACACTTGGGACATACTTAAGTCATACAAGTTCTAAAGTCGATCGTTACAAATCAATATTATGCTACGAGTTTTATCGCCCGTTTTCTAAGTGTTTTACCGAAGTTATAATCAAGCGGGTTTTTTTTTAGGGGTTCGTTTGCGATTAACTTTGATTCAAACATTTTTATAAAATCGGAAAACGATCCGATTCACATGAGGTTTTCTCTCACACCTTCCTTTTTACCTCTAGTATTTAATTACCAAGATTCGTCACTGACTTACGTATTTTACGAGGGTTCAATTTTAATAACGAACTCGTACTTACGGTTTCGAACGTCTTTTAGTGAATCGGCCATAATTCCTAAACCGTAAGTCCGTTTCACATGATCTTTATATCAAAAAGAAGATTATAACATGATCTATCTTTCCATGGCAGAACATGATACTGGACAGTGAATTATGGCTACTGTCAAACACGATTTCGTAAGGTTAACAAAAATCGGGCATTACGACGGCTATAAATCGGACGTTCCATAAATCGTAATCAACAACCCAAGCCACACCGGGCATACCAATCATCTTACATTCATAATAATAATCTCATAAGTCCAGGAACATCATATTATATCATTATTTTAATCACATCTCTTAAATCAAACAAACTAACTACATAATCATGTAAACATGCTTATAACAACATTATCACCAAAACTTATCCAAAACTCCATTAAAACTCAAATCAAAGACTAGGGTTCTTGAAGTTTATACCTTCCTTGGAGTATATAAAGACATTGATAAGCCTTGTATAGTCCATGAACATCCTTAACCAAGCTTAGATCATCCAAAAATCAAGAAAACCAAGAATTTTGTTCTTGATGTTACTATTCATCCTCCACTTTCTTGATTTTTTTGAAAATGGAAACAAAGGAGTTTGGACTTGAAATTTCTAGGAGATTAGTTTTATGAAATATAGAACTCACCTTAAAAATTTGAAGATTAAACAATGGTTGGAAGTAGGTTTTTGATTTTGGAATTAAAAAGGGCCGAATGAAAAAAATGGAGAGTGTTTTGGTTGTTCTTGCTTAATTTGGCTTGAAATAATGCATAAAGTGATTTGTATTTGGTAATATCTCATCCAAGATACTTTATTAAAGTGATGATGCATTGGATGATGTATTTTGTAAGGACAAGTGTTGATCATTGATTGATTTCATGCTAACTAGTAGTTAGTTTTTGCTAAGTACTAGTTTCATCTCTAAGTATGCTAGTTGCATGAGTCATCACTTGGTTTGCTAGATATTTTCTAGTGGCTTATGCATGACTCTTGCTTCCACTGCTTGTTTCTTTTGTCCGGTTATTGCTCGTTTCGATTGATCGTTCGGACGAATAACTAAGTAGTTTCACCTCTAGGGTTTACCGGGAAATTTCTCGATATTCATAATACCTTCCCCAATCCTTAATATAATCCTCGTGATGACCATGTAGGATATTTAATCTCGATACGAACTTAATCCGTAATCTAGGATTCGTTCGCTTTATTGATTAATCTCGTTATAACGTTTTAGCGGTTTCTAGAACGCTTGTTTCACTGCCTCAGTGGTTTCCTACCTTCATTCTTAAATCAAATATAATAACATCCCAAAATATCAAATCCTCAAAGTTAATATCTCAATTCTTGGATTATAATAATATTTAATCCACTGTCCGGTCAAATATTATACCGAAAAAGAATTTGGAATTTCTGAATTCCGATCGTCTCTGCATTCACTTATTTCCTCCGCGTATTACTAATATGACTTCGAAACATCCATATCACGTCCCGTACATAGGGTGGCGTGAAAAGTTTTCCAACTTACAAAATCACTATTCATCCACCAAATTACTATGCACGTACAGGAAACACTATGCACGTACGGGAAACACTATGCACGTACGGGAAATACTATGCACGTACGGGAAACACTATGCACGTATGGGAAACACTATGCACGTACTCATTTCCCTTCAAGGATCCATTAGCTCCTTCCTGGACGGTAGATTATTCTTATCTAGGTCCTCAACCATCGAATTACTCTATTCTGACAATATACCAATGCATCAGGATCATTGTCCAAAGCAATATCCATTCATTACAATCATTGTTCTTTGAAACCACCATTCATTAGTCCTCTTTAACCACAATAAGAAAAGTTTTAATTCTACCCAAAATTCGGGTTATTACACCAGAAATGCAGTATCTTGAGTCTGTAGCAGCCATGTTCTACTCATATGCAAGAGTGTTTGATTCTGGTCTGCATCTATGAATGCTAAGGCATCAGCTGTATCATCAACAAAAGCGTGTATCCAGTATACACTATCTCTTCCTGGAACACCAACTGCCTCCCTTATCTCTCCTTGTTCCAGTGCTCCAGAAGGAAGAGTTAGAGCTTCATCTACATTCTTCATTGCTTGAAGAATATTCCATTTCTTCTCCATCAGCTCCGGCTCAATCTTCACGTTATCTAGCGGGTTTGGAGCAATGATATCACACTTCCACACCTCATTGCTCTTCTTGAATATGACTCTTTCAATGATCTTCACCGAGTTTTCTTTAAGCTCAGAAGTGAATCCCTTACTCATCATTTGTCTACAGACAGCTTTGAGAGATTCCACTGAAAGATCCATTAAATCATTTTCCTCCATGCTAACCCTCTTCATCTTCCCGTCAACTACCATCCGGACAACATTAGGATATGCTGAGAATTCTGGACCCTTGTTCTCTGCTAGTTGCATTAACTGATCCCTATACAGAATGCTTAGCTCCTCAGATTGAGAGTATTGAATTTTTGTTGCTAGCAAGAACAACTCTGACGCAGATCTTCTCGTTATGAATTGGTCATCCACATATAGGAAAGACGTTGGGACTCCTTCTACCAAAGACAAAATAACCTGCCACTCCTTAAGTGTTGCATTGTATCCAACCCTGACTTTAGAAATTAATCTCTTCAACGCACTTATGTAGTCCACAGTCATTGGATTCTGCAAATTCAAGTTGTAGAACAGATCATCTGCCTCCTTGTTGTTCACTCCTTTCGCACAGGGTCCCATCAATATCTTCCTTGCTTCATCCCACTTCTGTCCTATCCTTCTCTTGTCCAGATCAACTTGAGGATCAGCTAGCCTTGCAAGCTCATGATCATACTGCTTCCCTTGGAGCTCCACTTTCTTTTCTAGGAACGCAACACGTTCTTGCATCATCTTCATTTTATGGAACTGAGCTTGTTCCAAGGCTAACTGTTGAGATTTAAGGGTTTCCTCATCAACAGGAATTTCTTCAGGCATTCCGGAAGACATCCCAGCACCTCCACCTTGTTCCTTCAAAGATCTCTTTATAGCATGTGCCAAAGGTACGTCTTCCATATCAGAATCTGAGTCAAGTACCTCATGTACTGTTTCCTGATGACTTAGGTCAACGAATGGCTCATCTTGCTCAACCATCATTGCCTTACCCTTTCTCTTCCTCAGAGCCTCTTCATCAACAGACGGCTCAATTTCTATTTCCTTGACAAGATCAGCATGTTCTTCAATTTCTTCGATATGAACTGCCTGCTGTCTCGTCTCCTTTCCACTCTCCCCCTTAGGTGAGTTATCCTGAACACCACCTTGCTCCTCAAATCCACCAGCAGCATAAGAACCTCCAAAACCATAATCGGAGGCTCCTGCTCCACTAGCACCACCTGCACCAGCATCGGGGGGAGGTTGTTGCAACTCGAAACACTCCGGGGGCACAAAGCTCCTGAATGCGAACATCATTCTACTGATCTCCACATCCATTGTTTGCATTGTAGACTCCATTGCCCCCATCCTTTCATTCAGAGTGCTTCCCAAGACACCACCAGCATGGCCCAAGTTATTGACCTTGTTTGTCAAAGCATCAAAAGATGTAGCTTGACTTGCCATTCGTGCTGCGTAGTCATCAAGAGCCCTTTGATTGTTTCCAATGTTAATCCCTAACTGGCCCATCGTCTGCCCGAACTGCCTCATCTGATTTTCCATAGAAGTCATACGTGTATCAAGATTTTCAATATTAAGGGACGGTGTTTGGTTTAGGTGACCTCGCTCTAATACTCGTTCTGTTAGTATTTGGCGCTAGGTTTCGGGCCTTAAAAATGAAGGTCCCTCTCTCCCTAACCTCTCACACACACTCCCTGTCTCACGATCGTGTATGTCTTCAATGATTGATCCAAAGTATGACGCAGTACCTGCAGAAATTGGATAAGCAATATAATTTGCAGTTATGGGATCTATTTCTGTTCTGTCCTGAATTAGAATCTCAGGCTGAGAGGCTGCAAAGTGTTCTAGTACAACATCAGAACCGATCCTCTTTGCAGCATCAGTACGTACCGGTGAAGGTACGGCTGAAGTTATTAAAACTTCATGCCCTTCTGAAGCAACAGTATCTTCAAAAGGGACATAATCCTCACACAAATCCCTATGTGCAGATTGTCCAAGGGGAGAACCACTCTCGTGAGGTGGAGTGGTTGCGTGTGACACACTAGGGTTTGACTGGGCTTTTGAAGTAGCAGCATGAAAAATTTTGGCTTTCTTTCGAATAAGAGGCTGCTCTTCGGGGTCACTCTCAATCTCATTTCCTAGATCTATATGTGCTGGCCTTTTAGCTTCCGTCAACAGAGGTGAAAGAGAATAAGAATGTGTGTCAGACTCAGAAATATAGCTCTCACCCTGGGATAGATCCTGCGGGCTAGCAGTCTCTTGGGTCTCGGAATCAGATACATAGGAAGAGGTTTGAGTAGTATGCATAGAGAGATTACCTTCGTCATTACCTTGTTCATCACCACTTTGCTCATCAGGAATCGCTTCAAATGCTTCAGCATGAGCAGACGGATTCTGAGCATATGATGATACTTGCGATGATTCCGCCAAAGTAGTAACTCCTGCATCATAAGTAAGCCACAGTTGAATGTTTTCAGGAATTGACATCGGTTTACCTTGATGTTTATCCTGATTGGCAATTGTAATAAGTGACTTAGTGCCCATCCCTAGCGGTGCAGATGTTGGACTTCTGGCAAATCCCTGTCGAACAGCAAGAGCATCCCTCGGTACTAAATGATTAATAAGCATTTGTAAGAAACGAGGATACCAGCATACAACATCAGTTGTAGTAAGGTCTCTGCTTGCAGGAGATCCCATTGAAGCCACTATCTCGGAGAGAACTATGCGTCCATAATTGATATCCAGTTCTCGTGCTAGGGCTACTCCAAAGATCTGCATGGGAATTGGAATGTGATGAAAATCTTTTTCGCGTGCCCGAAAACATCTTGTGATGGCCTCGAAAAAGTAATTCCATTCCACATGAAAGAATTGTTTCTGGATGTTTCCAGTGATCCGGCCAGTCGGAGGATAACATCCTATTTCTTCAAAGAATGTGAGGCGTTGTGCCGCTGTAGGTTCGGGATCATAAATAGGTTTGACCTGGAATTCCAGAACCCTGTTAAAAAATTCCTCTGTCACCTCATATTCTTGACCCGCCAAGGTAAACCTGAAACCATAGGGGGTAGATTTGCTCCCAAAAGTAACCGCACTAGTCCATAATTGCTGTAAAGCATCATGTACTAGTGTAGGTTTAGCAGTAAAAGCATAGCTAGCCTTGGAGTACAAATTAAGAAATCGTACCCAAAACTTAAAGCGCAGGAGTTGATCACCAATTTTCGTAGAAATATTATAAAAATTATTTTTAGCAAGTGAAAATTGGTGAGCAATTTTAATTAAATGTTTTTCCTTAAGAGATGTGATATTTTAATTTTTGAAAAACAAGTAGTAATGAATTAAAGGTTGTATCCCTTTTAATTTTCCGAGAAGACCAAAAAGCACTCTAAGAAATTAAACTACGGGATTCAAACAATAGCCAATTACTAAATCTGAATAGTCAATGAAGATGTATATTCGTGTGTGTATACCAGTGAAATCGTGTGTGGATATAGATAGAGAATATGGAAATCGTGTTTTGAACAGTTACACAAACACTTGATGTTCGTGTGTATGTATATGCGCGTGTATATGAACGGTTACAAAACACACCAACACAAAGATTAATGATAACACAGACAATAGTAGTCTAAAAATTAGCAGCAATTCGTGATATGTATGAGTTTAATCACAAAAACACGGATTAGTGGTATGTAATTGTGAGATCGCCTTGTTTTTTTGTGAGGAGGCTGCTGAAAAAAAAATAGGTAAAGTGAATGATGCATCGAGTTAGAGATGTATATATATAGATGATTGTGAAATGACAAAAGTGTCCCTGTTAAAAAGAGTGAAAAACACTAAGTACATACAGGGAAGACTTAAGTCGAACTCTATCTCGAACATCAAGTCGAACTTCGAGATGAAGTTCGAGATAGATGTTAACTCGAACAAATAAGCACTTAAACCAATTTACAGCAAAAACTACAGGGAAATCCTATCTCGAACTTTAAGTCGAAATTCGAGATACGTTTCGAGATAGGAGTTTAACTCGAAAATTCCCCTTAAGCAACTGAGAACTCTATCTCGAACATCAAGTCGAAATTCGAGTTGAGTTTCGAGATAGAGACTAACTCGAAATTATTCTTAGTTCTTTTTAAAATATCCCCTTAATGGAAACCTCATCTCAACCTTCGAGATAAAGTTCGAGATAGACCTTATCTCTAATATTTTGAAGATAGAACTAGGCACACTGGTAACTCGAACTCGAACTCAAAGTCGATTTTCGAGATGAATTTCGAGATAGACACTAACTCGAAATTCTTCCAAGACTTAAAATTTTCAAAACTTCACTCTGGCAGCTTAAGTCGAAATTCAAGTCAAATTTCTAGATGAGTTTCGAGATAGAAACTAACTCGAAATTTTGAAGATATTTAATTCTAAGGCCTCTAATTACATGAAAATCATAGGTAAATTCATCTAAAAATCATGCAAAATTTAGAATACTATGAATTTAACTCCCCCTATGATCATGCAATCAAACAAGCATAAATTCAAAGATTTGTGCTATTAAAGACACTTAAAACACAATGAATTCATGCAAAATGACATTATATGCAACCTATAACAATCATTAATTAGGCATTTTAAAGTCTAAGCACATAATGATTGAGTAGCTTGCCCAAACAAACATAAATCTGGATTTTACAGATAGGAGGCTTTACTAACTTGTGTTAAGCATTCCCAATTCACCAACCAATCTATTGAATGTTACTTCATCAAGAGGTTTGATGAATATATCTGCAATTTGTTGCATTGTGGGCACAAAATGTAGCTCCACAGTCCCCTCATCGACATGTTCTCTTATGAAGTGATTCCTGATGTCGATGTGCTTGGTTCTTGAGTGATCTACAGGATTGTTGGTTATGGCAATGGCACTTGTGTTGTCACACATAATTGGAATTTTCTTGTGCTCCATGCCATAATCCTTCAATTGGTTCCTCATCCACAGTATTTGAGCTACACAGCTTCCAGCAGCAATGTACTCAGCTTCAGCAGTAGAAGTAGATACTGTATGTTGCTTTTTACTTTGCCAGGACACCAATCTTCTGCCAAGAAATTGACAAGCACCAGATGTGCTTTTCCTATCAATCCTGCAACCTGCATAGTCTGAATCCGAATAGCCAATTAGATTAAAACTTGTATCTCTTGGGTACCAAATCCCTATATTTGGTGTGCCCTTGAGATACCAAAAAATTCTCTTGACGGCTACGAGATGTAATTCTCTAGGATCCGCTTGGAACCTTGCACATAAATTAAATAGAGGAGTGAGCCAATCATCCCTCGATAGCTTGTGATGTTAACTGGTTTACCTGATTTGTCTTCATCAAGCTTTGTGGCTGTTGCCATGGGAGTCTTAGCTGCTGATGCATCTTCTAGATTGTACTTCTTGAGTAAATCTCTGACGTACTTGGATTGACAGATAAAGATACCATCTTTTCTCTGACTGATCTGTAATCCAAGGAAGAAGGACAGCTCTCCCATCATGCTCATCTCATATTTATCCTGCATTAGCTTAGCAAACTTCTCGCACAAGCGCTCATTAGATGACCCAAAAATAATATCGTCCACATAGACTTGAACAAGTATTAAATCATTCTTTACATTTTTATAGAACAATGTTTTATCAATTACTCCCCTAATAAAACCATTTTCAATTAAGAATAAGGATAGGGTTTCATACCATCGCCTTGGGGATTGCTTGAGGCCATAGACAGATTTGAAAAGAAGATACACAAAATCTACATGTTCTGGATCAATGAAGTCAGGCGGTTGTTCCAGATACACTTCTTCTTCTAACTCTCCGTTCAGAAAGGCACTTTTCACATCCATCTGGAAAACCTTGAAGTTCTTATGTGCTGCAAATGCCAAGAACATCCTGACTGCCTCAAGTCTTGCAACCGGTGCATAGGTTTCATCATAATCAATTCCTTCTCGCTGAGAATAACCTTTTGCAACCAAACGAGCCTTGTTTCGTGTTACAAGTCCATTTTCATCCAGTTTATTTCTGAATACCCACCTAGCTCCAATTACTGATATGTTCTTTGGTCGGGGTACCAGTTTCCAAACTTTCTGCCTTTCAAACTGATTGAGTTCCTCTTGCATTGCAATCACCCAATCAGCATCACCAAGAGCTTCTTCTATTTCTTTAGGTTCAAGCTTGGATAAGAACCCAGAATATAAGCAAATATTAGCCAGGTTAGCTCTTGCAGTTCTTCTAGTAGTCACACCAGCATCTGAATCACCAATAATTAATTCAAATGGATGATCTCTATTCCATACCCGTTCTCCTGGAAATTGTCTTGATGATTCAGCTTGACTTTCTGAGTTGTGGTGCTGACTACTTTGATTATTTTCACTAACTCCTCCTGAGTTAGTGCCAGCTCCTACAGAACTACTGTCAACTCGTCTCGAGCCTTGAACAGTTGTCCTTGAGCTGCTATTTACTCCCCCTGAGTTGTTGTCGGTTCGTACTGAAGAAGTCTCTTCTGATCTTGTAGAATTAGATTGTTCACTAGACTCAGGTTCTTCACGTACACTTGGAACATTTAATGGGACAATTAACTCAGGTTCATCTTCAAGTTCATCTAGGTCCAGATTCTGAAATTTTAGGGACTCAGGTTCACTAGAATCTCTTGAAATTGATGAGAGTTTGGTATCGTCGAATCTGACGTTGTAGCTTTCAGTCACTTTTCGATCATTTACTAAGAACACCCTATAAGCTGCCACCACATCTGTGGAGTAACCAACAAAGATTCCTTCACGAGCTTTTGCTGCAAACTTGCCTAGATTTTCATCATCTATAAGTACGTAGCATTTTGCTCCAAAGACATGAAAGTATTTGATTGTTGGTCTTCTGTTGTTCATTAGCTCACATGGTGTCTTTTCTTTATCTTTAATGATCAAGGTTCTATTTTGAGTGTAACACGCGGTACTCACTGCTTCGGCCCAGAAGTACAGAGGAAGTTTCGAATCATACAACAAAGTTCTTGCTGCTTCAACCAAAGTTCTATTCTTCCTTTCAACTACTCCATTTTGCTGTGGAGTTCTCGGGGCTGAATACTGACGACCTATTCCCTTAGATACACAGAAGTCATTCAGCACTGCGTTTTTGAATTCAGTGCCATTGTCTGATCTAATCGTCTTCACAATAAGTGTTGAAACATTCTCAATTTGAGTGATGTGATCAATGATTAGGAAAGGTACTTCGTCTTTCGTCATTGCGAACAATACCCATGTATACTTGGAGAAGTCATCCACGATTACCAATGCATATCTTTTCCTAGACAAAGATAGGACATTCACTGGGCCAAACAAATCCATATGAAGAAGTTGCAGAGGCTCAGTAATACTAGAAATTTCTTTGCTTTTATGCGATGCTCGCTTCGAATTTCCCATTTCACAAGCTTCACAAAGTCCTTTCGGAGCGAACTCCATTTGAGGTAGATCTCTCACCAATTCTCGCCTCGCGAGAGCATTCATCGTTTTAAAGTTTAAGTGAGATAGCTTTTTGTGCCATAACCAGCTTTCATCATCCGAGGCTTTGCTGTAGAAACAGGTGACCTCATTCTGATTTGCTGAATCCATGTCTGCAACAAAAAGATCTGCCTTTCGAACTCCTCTCAAAGCCAATGAGCCTTCCTTGATGTGAGTGATTGATACACCTTTCTTGTTGAAGACAATTTCGTAACCTTTGTCACAGAATTGACTAATACTCAACAGATTGTGCTTCAGTCCCTCAACATAGGAAATATCTTCAATGATGACATTACCCGTCTTCAGTTTGCCATATCCCTTTGTCACACCTATGCTGTCATCTCCAAAGGTAACATAAGGGCCAGCCTTCATAGCCAACTCTGTAAGCAGGGACTTGTTTCCAGTCATATGCCTCGATGCTCCACTGTCTAGCACCCATATAAATTTACTTCTGTTCTGCTTAATGCCCTGCATTGACAGATTGATTAGACGTTCTTCGGAACCCAACTTTGATTGGGCCCGGCTTTTCTATAAGATCGAGAATCAACATATTTAACAACAGGAGATGCACTTTTCTTAACATTACTAGAGCTTTCGACTTTCTCCTTTCCTTTCTCAGACTTGACAGATTTATCAGTCTTAGGAGAAGGTTTGTCACTTCTAACTTTAGGAGGACTAACAGTCTTGGCTCTCACATGCTTCTTTTTGATGTTTGAACTAGCAACAGTATTTGAGCATGACTGGCTAGATGCATTCATTAAATTCACAAAAGTTTGCATGATGTTAAAAGTGCATGGCATACAATTAGGTTGACCACACTGTGCATGATTCTGATGCAGATTATTCATTGTATGTGTGGTAGGCATGGCATGTGCAGTAGGAACATTTATGTTAGCTTTACATGCATAAGAAAGATGTTCAGTAGATTTACAGTGATAACATGCTTTCTTTATTCGTTCAGCCTTAACCTCTTTTATGCCTTTTTCTTTCTTTCCTTGTTGTTTAACAGCCTTAGCTCCTAATCCTGGTCTAGATTCATCTCTAGGGAAATTGATTTTAACTTGTTTGATAGGAGTTATAGGTTGTGCTTTCTGGCGATCTTCCAACTCAATCTCATATCTAGCTATTAATTCAGTCTCTTCTTCTTCTATTCTAGGAACAAGGTGTTTGTAGATAGGTTTGACAGCTGATTTAAGAGGGATAGGAATTTCCTTTTTAAGGTCCCTGGAACTAGTGTCGATAGGTCTCTTTCCTTCTTTCTTAGGAAGGTTAGAATAATCAAGTCCTATACCTACTCCGGTTATCTTCTTAAATGTGTCATTATCTACATACACTTTACTAGCAGCTAGTTTGTAAGCTTCGCATTTAGTTTCTAACTCAGCTAGTTTGTCCCTAAGACATGCTTCTACTTCTTCCTTAAGGATGAGCTTGTGTTCCAGAGATTTAATAAAGTCTCTTAGGGAAGTATCTACAGTGCAAGCAGCCTCTAACTCTTCCACTTTTGCCTCAAGCATTCTGCTTTTGGCAACAAGTGTTTTCTGTTCCTTTTGATAAGTGTCTAGGCTTTTCCCCAACATATAGATCTCTTCACTAAGAGCCCCGTTCTGTTCCTTATAATCATCAATGGACATTTCTACTTTAAGGGTTAGAACTGGTACCTCTGGTTCCTCTGATGTCTCAGCCATGAGGGCAAAGTTTGCTACATGAGTAACATCTTCCTCATCTGAATCATCCCAAGCTCTTCCTTCTGTCACTAACAAAGCTCTTTTTCCATGTCTTTCCTTCACCAGCGATTCATACTTGCTTTTGAGGGCTTCATATGTCTCTTTTAGATAAGTCTGTTTAGGCTTTTTGCAGTCGGTAGCAAAATGTCCAGCTTCACCATAGTAATAGCATTTGAATTTCATTTTGAAATCCAAAGGAGATTTGTAGCTGGTATTCTTGCCTTTTCCTTTGTAGCCTGACGAACTAGCACCACCCCTAGCAGCCCGATAGTAAGATGAAGAATTTCTCTGTGGTCGGTTGCTCTTTCTGAATCTCATGTTGCTGAACTTCCTTGCCATGTATGCCACGACACTATCGTCCATGTTGTCCAGCTCTTCTTGGGTGTAGTAGTCATCATTACTGTTAGATGTGCACTCGTCATCATTATCAACTTGATGTGGTGCATGTGATGATTTAGTCTTTTCTGCAACCATTGCCTTCTTAGACTCTTCCTCATCAGCAACTAATCCTGATGCAGTTTCTTTTCCTTTTGAATCATTGTCCCATGCTTGATCTTGAAGTGTTTCCAGCTCATAGGTCTTTAATATTCCATAATATTCTTTCAGAGAAGTTGTATGCAAATCTCTGGTTTCTCTTATTGCGTAGACCCTATGTTCAATGCTCTTTGGCTGGTTCCTCAAATATCTCGTATTAGTCTCAACCATGGGGAGAGTTACACCTCTCAGATTCAAATCCAATACCAACTGACTGAATCGTAGATAGACGTCTGTTATGCCTTCTCCTTTTCGTATTCTGAAGGTGTTATACTCCATCTTGAGTATGAGTGTCTTGTTACTTCTAACCTCTGCAGATCCTTCCATGACAACTTCTATCTTGTCCCAAATCTTCTTTGATGTAGTCAGACCTTTGACTATGTTGAACATTCCATGATCAAGAGATTCCATCAAGGTTTGTCGTACGGCAGTATCACAAGCTATTTGCTCCTTGTCAGCATCCGAAAAGTCCGCTGCCTTTTTAGGCTCAGACCGAGGTGCTATAACCACCCCTCCTTCCGTATGCGCAGGAATAACCACCATTGGAACAAATTTACCCTTGTCAAGGACTTCCAGATATTCAGGGTTAACAGTCTCTAAATAGAGTCTCATTTTGAAAACTCATTCTTCATAGTGATCTCGGTTGAACATTGGGATCTTGAATGCATTTTTAGGAGCCATTTCAATTCTGGTCACTAAAAGTTTCTAAGTACCCAAGACTAGGCTATGTAGAATTTCTGCCTAAGTCGAAATTTCTCTAAGTAGAAATTTTTGCTCAGGTCGAACTTCACCAAGTAGAAGTTATCCAAGTCGAAATTCTATGTAGAAAATCTCAAGTAGAAATTCTATGTAGAACTTTTGTCCTTAGAATAATTTTGCTGCAGATCACTTTAATATTGAATAAACAATATTATCTCTTTAACACCTTTTTGACTTTTGAGGCTTTACTCACCTAACCCACGTGCTAGGTACTGAGTATATTCTGATATACTTTCGGCCGTGAATAATGCAAATCAAAAATCCAAAGACACCTTTTTAGTCTTTTACTATTTATTTGTTTGAAAAGGAGATCAAAAAGTTGTTGGGTCGTCTTCTTTGATAAGAACAAATGATGAACACTCAAGAACACCAAATATCAAAGTACCCAGATTAATTCACAAAAATTAATTAAAATACACCCAAGCTAAATAATCACACCTGGAGTATTTAAATAATTTTTCGGATGAGTTTTCATTACAAACGAATTAAAGCTCACTTTTCCAGAATTTTAGAAAAGTAGATCTAGAAAATGAAAACTCACGATTCTTCTACTAAACACAAGGATCTATGTTTTGTATGTTAAACATATTGCTTTGATACCAATTGTTAGGTCCAAATGTGTTGTAGAGGGGGGGGTGAATACAACTTTTCAAATATGAGAAGCAATAAATACGATGCAATAAACGAACACACAGATTCAAGGAATATATATCTTATATATAACTTGAAGTGGTTGCTACAACATTCATTACAAAGTATAACAGAAGTTCAGAGAGAAGTGAATGATACTAAGCTCTGAGAATGCACTCTCTCTCTTTTACATGTGTTTCTCTCAACTATTGCTCTAGTTAAAACATTACACAAGTACTTCTATTTATACTATATGTAATCTATGTCCTGTAGTCTTCAAAGACTAAGATATACGTGGCCCAATGATGTCCACATAAATCTTGCCTTATCTTGAAAGCTTGGAAATCTGCCAATCAGAAGATGCCATGTGTCATGTTGAAGCTGCACTCTAAGTAGAACTTATACTTGAGAATTTCTACTTAGCCATCTCGAATTTCTAAGTAGAACTTCTACTTAGAAATATTCTACTTGATCATCTAGAATATTTAGTACTTAGAAAATATTCTGGTCTTCAACTTGAAACTTCAATGCACATCTTGAACTTGTGATATCTTCATGTCTTCTTTATTCTTCACCAAGCTCTTGAACATGGATCTTTATTACTGACATAAACTTGCTATCAATGTCCTGACACTTGATGCACTGGTCTGGTTCATAAGTGACTAGTCTTGATAGTGTTTTTGCTTCTTGAATAAATTACCATATTCACTTAGTAACGTGGCTTTCCAATGTTCGCTTTCCTTCTTGTTCACTTGAAATCAATTTGTCTTGTTGATACTGATAGTTATGATCTTAATTCTCTATTTCTCAAATCACTGAGGAATGAACAACTTTGACTTGAACTTCTCTCAATGATTTCTTCTTGGCTTGATCATAGTTAACATGTTCAATTGTATCAATTACCTTGTCTTCATTTAGTGTTGATTTCTTGTGGCTTCTTGTTCTTGATTGTCTTCTGGTTAAGTATCTTTTCCTTTAATTGAGTTACATTAGTTATAGTGTTACGAGTTTACACACTCTGCCTTTCAGTTGTGGTACTGGATTCTGCTGATACATCATCAGAACCTCAGTTTGGGGTAAATTTGTTTGTACAAAGTGAGATTTTGGATGATGCAAGGCAGATGTTTGATGGTAATCTGGACAAAGGTTCAATGAAGGATAATACTCAATCTGCAGTAATGCACAAGGAAGGTCAATTGTGTCAAGCTTACCAAGTGCTTCAATTTCTGGGTTAGAAATGTCTGAAAAGTATGGTAGCGGTGATAGTACCTCTGAAAAGGGTTGGAAAGTTAAAACTACTCCTTAGAGGGATAAAAGTACTGTGGTTGGAGGCCTTAAGGGAGAGCTTGCTGCAACTGCAAAGAGGGTAATCCAGGGGCTGACTACTGAGCTTAGTAGTGTTGGGCTTGTTTATAAACATTTCGGCCCGGAAATGATTGCAAAAGAGGTACAACTTGATGAAATTCATCCTGATGTGCTGTGATCGTCTCTAGTAATTTACATAAGTTTAATGGAGGTGTTTGGTGTAATGGATAAGGGGATCAATCAGTATGACAATGAATCTGAGAATGGGTGGACAGCTAAACCTATTCCTTGGAGGGATAAAAATGCAGGGGTGTTGTTGAAGCCGAGGGACCTGAATCAGAAGTATGTTTGGACTGCGTTGTACAGTGAAATTCAGTACTGTGGAGTCTATAAAAAAGAGGCTGTAGTTCTGTGTGGCCAGTGGAACAAGGAAGGTCATGGGGATGGTTGTATTAATACTGCTGGTGAGGTATTTTTGGTTGGTTTTGTTGTGGAGGTCCTGTAACACCCCCAGATCCGGGGTCCGGGATCCGGTCGTTACGGTCTCTATCCACAATACTTGAACTTACCTTAACATAAAATAAATTACATCTTGATGATCCAATACAACAATATAAAACACACCCGTTATAGTCCCAGAGATGAAATCAGAGTAACAACCAAATTTTATTAAACACGTTATGAGTTCTTACAACCCAAAAGAGTTAAAAAATGAATACATACTCTTTGCCATCCATTTACATAAGTCACACTAGTCCATATATTTGGTACTGAAAGAATGAATCTATCCTACCAATAGCTTTCTCTTCGGCTCTGGTAGTCTCATCGTCCTCGCCAGCATCGAGTGCGCCTTGTGCGAATCATCTGGTCTAGCTGTTGTTGTGATGTAATAATAAAGCAAGGGTGAGCAATAGCCCACCAACAATAATATTTAACTGAACGATAATATATAACAGTTCAAAAGTATCTTTCAAACCATATGCCATGCATTTACGGAAATGATGCCAGAATAACATGAATGGTGAAGTTACGAGGTAACTCAAAATGCATATATAGGTGGGAATATCTGCTATGTCAAAGATAAGCCAGATATTATCATTTATCATATAAAGAGGAACTTGCAAGGAAAATATTGCAATTCCAGTTATTAACATTTTTCGAAGTCCTACAACCTGAAAGAAGTCTCTTCAATACGTGTTGCGGAAGACACCGTCAACCTGAAAGAAGTCTCTTCGATACGTGTTGCAGGGAATTCCCAATTTGGGAGATGAACCAATACTGGAGTTATCACGCACCAGCTGTCCCACTCCCTGATGATCAGTCGGGGATGGTACAGCCCAATATAGTTTACTACCAATAGAAGGAAGAACTGACGGCTCCACTTTACTACCGGTAGAAGGAAGAACTGACGGCTCCACTTGTCGATTGACTTTAATAGTAACTTCCTGGCCAATGGTTAGACCTAGTGATGGACCGCGCGACTCGGCCTCTTACATACGACTCCTAGTTCGATAAATCCACGGCATTGAAACGTAGAGTTTGTCCTCCCTTCCCCAAGTGAAATACTTGTTGATAAGACTCCAAAAAATAGTCGTATCTAGTTGGAAAGGAAAATTCACCAACATTTCCCAAGCTTTTGCTTGTTAATGGATATCAACTTGTTCCAACAATCTTACTCTTACCCCTCGAATGATGAGAAGGTACACACAAACTTAATGAGTCCATAGCAACCAAGTTGCGAGTGAAAAAGATAAATTATGACCGGGAAGTCAACAAGATAAATAACCTTTCTCAAGTAAGGTTCCCTTATAATTTAAGAGATAGATTCGAGTGAAGAATGGAATCTTGAGGACCTCTCTTAATATAATATTAATCATATGACTCCGAAGAATTTTCAGAATGATCGAAGGTCGAAGATAATATTTGAAGAAGAATAAACAACATTAAAGTTGTTTCCAAGTATTAAATAAATATTTATAGAATATTTATTGAGTCAGAAGTATTTAATGAATGAAAGAATATTTTACATAATATCTGGGGGTAAAAGATAATCTCCAAATAATATAAATCATTTTTAAAAGAATTTGAAAGAATTAAATAAATATTCCAAGAATATTTATTAACTCAATAATAATTACGAAATATTATTAAATCATAATGTTGCTCGTAAGTAATCCTCAAATGAATATATGGAATTATTTACTAAATAAATCCCTCCTTAAATGAATATTCGGAATAGTATTCATTAAATAATTAAACTCCAATAAATATTTAAAATAATATTCAATAAATAAGTCAAACCTTAAATGAATATTTGAAAATAATATTCATTTAATAAATAATCTTCTAAATGAATATCCAAATAATATTCATTTAGTAATCAAAACTTTAAAGGAATAATCGAAATAATATTCCTTAAGTAATTAGAACTTCCAATGAATATTTTAAAATAATATTCATCAAGTACATAAAACCTTAAATGAATATTCGAAAGTAATATTCATTTAATAAATAACATTCTAATGAATATCAAAATAATATTCATTAAATAATCAACTCTAAATGAATATTCGAAACTAACATTCATTTAATATCTCTCGACTGAGATAATACTCGAATAATATTCCTCGAAAGATTTCCAAGTAATTGATACTTTATGGAAATATAAATAACGTTTAATAATAACATTCCTCAGATAAATAATAATCTGTCGTTGGAATCCCTCCGGGTTTCCACGACTATCTATATCTCAAAATACCGACTCCCGGTCTATATTTAAGAATGAATATCATATGCCCTTCGCTAAGGGTCTTATCAAAACAATCCGGCTCATAACTGATAATTCGTATCTAATCTATAAGCCAATATCAATTCAGGGAACAGGTATCATAATATAATTTGACAATAGGCATGCATGCTATGGCATATATAAAATGGCAATCACATATATATATTATCACAACAACATGTTCAAAGTTTTGAACACTTGCCTGGTAATCGGGTGTGGGTGGAGATAGCGTGCCCTGGGTCTACTCGATGATCTATAAACAATCAGAACATTCGAGATTAACCACTTAACATCTTTTAAAAGTCTAGGTATAACTTCACTTAAATCGAAACACGTTTTCGAATTATCTCGTTATAAACCTTTTAGTGTAACTCTTTTTATTACTGATACGATCCGACATTTGTTCGTTATTACGACATGTCATCATACCCACACTCGGTATATACTTAAGTCGTATAAGTTCTAAAGTCGATCGATTAAGAGCCGAGATTATACCTCGAGTTTTATCGTTCGTTTTCTAAGTGTTTTACCAAAGTTATAACCAAGCGGGTTTTTAGGGGTTCGTTCGCGTTTAACTTCGATTCCAACATTTTTATAAAATCGGAAAACGATCCGTTTGATATGTGGTTTTCTTTCATACCTTCCTTATGACCCCTAGTATTTATTTACCAAGATTCGCCACTGAGTAACATGTTTTACAAGGGTTCAATTGAAGTTACGAACTCTCGTTTATGGTTTCGAACTACTTTTAGTATATCAGCCATAACTCCTAAACCGTAAGTCCGTTTCATACGTTCTTTATATCAAAACAAAGCTTGGAACATTATCTATCTCATCATGGCAAAATACAACACTGGACAGTGAGTTCATGCTACTGTGATGCACGGTTTTTAAAGATTATCGAAAATTTGGCATTACGACGGCTATGTTTACACGATTTCCAAAGTTTTCACATCACCGTGAATCAATCAAGCACTACACCCCATCCATTCTAACACATGATAACATCATGACTAGTCTAACAACATCTCATATCAACCATCTCATGGATCATAATCCAAACAACAACCATAATCAACTAATAACATAGATCTAAGCATAACATAGCATACTAACACTAAATCATCAATAAAACTCATAAAATCTCAAAATGGTACCAAGGGTTTTTTTGGAGCTTGTTACCTTCCTTAGAGAGTGATATAGCCTTATCAAGCCTTGATCTATCCTTATGTGACCTTAAGCTAGCTAGATCAATCAAAAGAAACATAAAAATCAAAGGTTAGTTCATAAGAACACTATTCACCCTCATCTTTGTTGATTTTTTTGAAAATGGAAACAAAGGAATTTGGGCTTGAAATTTCTAGGAGATTAATTTTATGAAATATAGGACTTACCATAAAAATTACAAGATCAAATGATGGTTGGAAGTGGGATTTCCCCCTTGGAATTTATGCAAAATTCGAATGGAAGAAAAAGAGAGAGAGATGAGTGTTTTGCTTGGTTTGTTTTGTTCAATTATGCATCAAGTGGATGAGCCTTGGATAATATCTCATCTCTTTTTACTTTAATAAAGTAATGATGCACTAGATGCTGTATTTTTGCAAGACATGTGTTGTGCTTTGGATGGTTATAAGCTAATTAAATGGTTTGCTTTCTAAGTACTAGTTTCCTTGCTAAGTATGCTAGTTGCATGAGTCATCACTTGGTTTGCTAGATATTTTCCACCACTACATGCATGTATCTTGATTCCCTACTTGTTTCTTTGTCCGTTTATTGCTCGTTTCGATTGATCGTTCGTAGGAATATCTCACGGATTTCTAATTAGGGTTTACCGGAAATCTTCTTAATATTAATACTATCATTCTCCATCTTTCTTACTAACTTTCGAATTCAAATTCCTTAAATCCCTTCGTTAAATCCTTAAGTCTATTAGTGTCCAGGGAACTCTCGCAGAAAATAAAAGTGCGATTTTTCAGAATCCGACAGCTTTTACATACACTCTTTTCCCCCCTAGATCACTAATACGAACTCAGAATTTCGTTCCGGATACTTATATATCGCGTCATCTAATAATATTCTTATGTCCACCCAAAATCACTATTCATCCATTTTTCTTTACTCATCCTCTTAAGGTTGTACAATTGTCCCTGATCTCTTTCGATTGTTCCTTAACATTTTTACGGACCCACTGGACCAATAACAGATATCGATTTGGATGACATAAGAATAATCTTTTCCTTTAGAATTATCAAATCTCAATTCCCTAGGAGATAGATAATTCTTATCTAAAGTGTCAACCAATAGTATTCCTCATGGCATATAAACATTTGAATCCAAATCTATTCCTTTCATTCATTATCTCAATCGCTATATCGTAGTCGTAATCACTATTCACCATTCGTAATCACTATTCACCATTACCTACATAATAAAAAGTTTTAATTATATCCAAAATTTGGGATTCTTACAGGTCCGGTACTTGTTGATTCAGTGGTCTGACTGTGATAGTTATGAGAACTCTTGGGAAACAGTTGCTGTCTTTGTGTCTCAATTTCCGGAGTTCTGCAATGCTGCAGGAATTGGTTAGACTTGGGGCAAGTCTGCTAAAGGGGAGGGTATGTTATGGTATGTCAGTATGGCTGAATAAATAAAATAGAATTTTGAATAAGATTTTTCTAATCAAGTCCAGCTCGCATATCACTGTGATTGATACATTCCTTTGGTATTACAGGATATAAAGCATTGATTTGAATAAAGATAATTCTGCTCTATTTTCTCATCTCTTTCTTCTGAAATCTCATCTTCTTCTCTCATAATCCGGTTCTTTAGTTGTTTACTTGCAGTATATAAATCTTGTTTCAGTATATGTGTATTGCAGACGTTCAAGCGTAGGAATGGAGGTCGCAACAAGCACGGCGGTGGTCACGTCAATCCTATTCGCTGCTCTAACTGTGGCAAATGCTGCCCCAAGGTCTCCTATCCTATACCCTATACTTTCAATATTTCAATTAATTATTAAAATGAAACATCTGTTAATTAAGTCATGTATGTTTAGATTATTGTGCACTCTTCTCATGATTTCATTTGTTTCTGCTTCGATAAATAGTTTCATTTCATTTTATGATTAACTGTCAATTTCTGATTAAAATTAGTTTAGTTATGGTATTCACTGTGATTTACGTGCTTTGGTAAATTGAAATTACTGTCGAGAAAGAGCAGATTACGCCATAATGGTTAACATTTAAAAACAAAGCCTGTGATTACTAATTAGATTACTACAACACTCTGGGAATTTTGGCTTTTTCGGAATGTGTACTGTACTGGGATGATAGTTTGATCAATTTATGTAGCTTATAGCATTCAGGCCTTTTTCGTTAATTTTAGTGTATATTGTTCTTGAATTGATCATGTATTTATTTTGTTTTGCGGAAGGTATGTATTTATCAGTATTAGATAATAGAGATATCAGAGCTAAGCAATTTCTGTTTTTGATCAAGGTGAAAATTAACTTGGTGATTTATGGTTCTAATAATCTGGGAAATTGTTGCTTGAGCTTTATGTAATGTAATGTTATTTGATGATAATGTGATAATGGTATGCAGCTTTGTTGAAATATAGCATAAGATCCATTTGGGGTCTACCTCTAACACCTTAAGATTTTGGGTGAAACGGTTTCTAACATGGTATCAGAGCTCTGATTTGGCGGGGGTCTCAAGTTCGACTCCCAGCCACCCCCAATATTCTCACAATTTATCATGGACACGAAGGCAATTATTGCCTCAAAGATGGGCGCCCGTGATCCACTCTTCAACCCAAAAAATGGGATTTCGAGTGAGGGGGAGTGTTAAAATATAGCATAAGATCCATTTGGGGCCTTCCTCTAACATCTTAAGGTTTTGGGTGAAACGGTTTCTAACAAGCTTATTTATTTAGGTTTGTTTTCCTACTTATTTTGTTAATTTTGGTTATAGTTCTGGAATTGAACATGTCTTCATTTTATTTGTTTATAATCTATGTTTGTTATTGTCGCGTACTTCTTTGTCAGTACTAGAAATTGGGGCTAAGCTATGTTTGTTTGTGCGTGTATGATCAATGTCGATGCATCTTTTGTCTATCTCGCACACCATTCTCCAATTAATCCAAGCAATAGTTGTAACATTTTCACATTTCTAAATAGGACAAGGCAATCAAGAGGTTTCTCGTGAGAAACATAGTGGAGCAAGCTACTGTCAGGGATGTGCACGAGGCCTGTGCTTCTGAGAGTAAGTGTTTGTAAATCTTGAATTCACCTTTTCTCTTTACTTGACGTACTATATTAATTGTTTTGGAACAAGTTTTACTTGTAATACTAAATTAGTTGTGCTGGAATGAGTTTTTAATTTGAAAAACTTGATTTGCCTCGATTGTTTTTCAGCCTATACACTTCCCAAGTTGTATCTGAAGATGCAGTACTGTGTTTCATGCGCAATTCACTCCAAGGTGGTCAGGGTCCGCTCCCGTACTGATAGGAGGAACCGTGAGCCTCCAAAGAGATTTACTCGCCCAAGGGTAAGATGTTCTTATAGTGTTATTGTCACCTTTAACTGTCTGTATTTCTGACATGTTTAAAGTGAATCACCCTATACTATCCATTTGTGAATGGTTCTGAGGACCTGATAACATTGGGACATTTTTAGCAGGTTAATGATTTATGTTTCTGTTTGGTTTCAGGATGATCTTCCCAAACCAGGCCAGCCACCAAGGGCTCCTGGAGCACCTGCGCCTCCTAGAGTTTAAATACTCCTACAAGCTTGTAGTTTTTGGAGTTCATTTTGTTGGATTTTTGTTGTCTTTCCTATGCTAAATTTTAGACCTTTTTAAATTTTATTTCAAATTTTCTATCATACTGGAGTATTTGGGAAACATTGAGCTCTGATTTTTGGATTTATATTTGAAAATTAATGTCAGCGAAAATTTTTTGGCAGGCATAAAATTTTTTGTTCATATTCTGCCTTTCGTTTAGAAACTTTCTGAAATTCTATCACATGATAGGAGTATATGCATGCTCACAAGCGTACTGCCTTCACCATGAAAGTATGAAACTTTACCTTTTACCATCCCTACTGCCTTGGTGTGCTTTCATATTTAAAAATGAATGCATGAAGGATCTTTGCAGGAGGTTAATAATGCCAGCAAATTCATTAATATTTCTTGTCTTATTTTCCCTCCGAGTACCTCAGAAATTATAACTCCACAAGGATTGACAAAAAAATAAGAAAAAATTATCGACGACTACAATACAAGTAGCATATGGAGTTGTTGCACCTGGTCTTGGTGCATTTCTGACCCTCGATTTTTATTTTTGTGCGAATTAGGATTTAGGACCAAGAACTTCCGGACAAGCCTACATAGGAACTTCAAAAAAGTAAGGGACTATAGAACTTGTAAATATACCATTTTCAACTAGCCATGGCCGACGCTTTTTTTTTTTTATTGAACTAGTTGACCTTTTATAATTTTGCGTTAATAAATGTAATTCAATGTATAGAAAACCTGATTATATTTGATTTAAATTATTGACATTCATTTTTTCGTATTTCAATATAAATATACATTTTAGTTTACATGTTAAAGTATAAAATATTTTTTATGCTAGATTAAACGTTTTTCATCTATTTATTTTAGGATCAAACTGAGGATCAGACTATTGACTACCAAAATTTTGGACAATATTCCTTTTACACTTATTATTAAAATTGTATTTGGTTATTAGCAAAACTATCTTCAAATAATAAGAAGGTTATTTTGATAATTAAAAACGAAATATAAGAAGATTTCCTAAATTAAATAGAATTTTCAACGTAAAAAATCGTCAATTTCTTTTCTCTTTTGTTTCTTGGTAGTTTTAATTAAAAAATAATTATTAAACCATCACTAAATTAAAGATTATTTTGTTAATTTCACATGCGCTATAAAATCGTCCAAATCAAGTTTTAAGAATTCAAGATAGAGTTTTCATGTATAGAACGTGTATAGGAGAGTTTGAATAAAGGGTAGAGTTTGAATAAATAACCAACACCTATATAATTTAGAAAAAACTTTTTGTGGACAAGGAATGATTTAAAATGTGACCAGATATATATCTATCTATACTATACTATTATAAGCGAAACATGGTATAATTGTTGGTTGGTTGGTTAACACCTTCCAAAAAAGTATGTTAATACCTTCCAAAAATGAAAAAAAAAATTTAAAATGCATTTAAAATTTTATTTTACTTAATAACAAACTCTTTTACTTACACTCCAATTAATATTTAATTATATACTCTTACAGTTACCCGACTTTTTAAGACTCTTTTGGTTAACTGGGTAAAAGTAGTAAATTAATGAGGTTTTCAGTTTTGATGTTTGGTACTCCCTCCGTTCCTTATTTCTTTTCCTACTTTCCTTTTAAGGATATTCAAATTACTTTTCTTGTTTCTATTTTTGTCCATAACAAACAAAATACTCTACTCTTAAAAAATACCCCCACACTAATTCCCACTATATTTTATTCATACCCCCACCTACTCCCATTTAACCCTAAACTCATTTCTCCCCGTCTCTCTCATTCGTCCCTTCGCCTCTCTCTATTCTCCGCCACCAAACCCTAATTACTCTATAAAAAACATGAGTTTACATTATGGGTTTTCCGATTCCGATGATGAATCTGGTAATACAGTTAAGTACGAGTGCTCAGATCCCGATCATTGTGACAAAGGTGATTCTTGTGATGGGGAACACGGTTATAGTGGTGAATATCTGCGATTAAAGTTTGGTCCTACTGATTATGAGGAATCGGTGCCCAAATTGGATGTGACGGTGGATCAAACCCCTCGATCTCCGTTGCATGAAAGTGTTATTCAAGTCCCCTTGGATGAATATCAAGCTCCTCCGTCCCCTATTTCTTCCGATCCAGTTGAAGTGGTTGCCGTTGTTGCTCCGGAACCGTCGAGCGATGACTTGGATCTGGATGTTGAGGCTAATTCAGATGATGCATGCTCTCGGTCCTAATCAGAGTAAAGATGTTCTATCTTCAACTTCTTTCTGCTGTTAATCGGTTGTAATTATAGTTAATTGCTTGTTTGTCTAGTTAATCGCGTGTAATTGTAGTTAATTGCATGTTTGTTTACTTATATTGACTCGCTTGTTTTTAATCGCTTGTACTTAAGTGTTTGTTTTGTAGTTAATCGAATGCAAAGATGTTCTTGTTTCAAGTCCGCTTTAATGCTTGTTTGCTACTGTGTTGTTAATCGAATGTCCTGTTTTTGTTCATATTTGCTTGTTCGTATGATGCAGATGCTTTCAATTTATAGATGTAAAATTGTTTTCAATTTATATGTGTACTTATATGTGTACTTATATGCTTGTTTTTGTAGTTAATCGAATGTCATGTACTTAATCGAATGCCCTGTTTTTAATCGAATGCTTGTAGTTAATCGAATGCCCTATTTTTAATCGAATGTCATGTAGTTAATCGAATGCCCTGTTTTTAATCGAATGCTTGTTTGTACTTAGATTTGATTGGTTGTTGAATTAGTCTCTTCTTTTTCGATCTATGATGATAGTTGAATTTGTTGCGACAATGTATGCCCTACTGTGCCATAAGCAACCAGTTTCACTAACTGGAGGCATGTGTGTGCTTAGTGGTTGTACTTATGTCGATGATGCTTGGGAACGATCTGAGATCAAATAAGTATATGTACATGAACTGCTTACTTGTAATACATGTTGTGCTTAAAACTAAGCTTAATTTTAATACATGTTATGCTTAAAACTGATCTTACTTTTAGCACTAGTACATTCGAAGGAAAACTAAGCTTACATGTCCCCTTAGCTGCTAATTCCATGCAAGTAATTCCATGCCTCATGGACAGCCCACATTGGTGCAGTTACTTGAACTGGTAGCTTACCCTCAGCTGCTAATTTCTTCTTATTGACATGAGGCACAAGGTAATCATTCGAACCTTTAACTTTCAGGACTTCATTCATGACAAATTGGTAGGATAACCATTTCTGCATGATTGCTGGTATTACATCATTGATTAACATGCTCCTTGTCTCCTTTTTCCCAACTGATTCAACTATCTTGGTGATAACTGTCCCCTTTGCTCTGTGTTTGGAAGCCCTCTTGGCTGGTTCATGGTAAGTGAATGGGAAGATACCTATCTTCCCATCAAAGGTGCACTCATTTCTTTCATTAAATCTTGGTCTTGCTATAGCAGCTGTGAACATAACTTTGGGTATGAATTTACTTGACTTGGCAGCCCTGTACTTGCTCTTTTCATTTCTTTCCAGGTAAACCCTCTGTGATTTTTTGCTTAAATAAAACCACTTTTCATCAATGTGTACAAAGTTGTACATGGGATAATATTGCCTCTTTGTTGTTGGTGTGTCTCCCACTAACAGGTTTAGGACCCACTCAACCCTTTGAAATAGGTTTACCTCTTTCAAATCAGGATGTAAAGGGTTTGTGTGAGGCTTAATCTGTCCCCTCTTTATCATTCTACTTGCTGTAGTTGTAGACACTTTAAGCTGCACTGCCAAGTCTCTTATGCATGATCTGTCCCCCATGCTTATCTCTGTAATTGCATTAGCTTCCACTTGTATTCTTTTCCTCCCTGCATTATGACCCTTTGTTGCCATGTTGTATGCCTGACCTGTTGTCTTTTGCCTCTTTGCAGTGTTCCATATTGTGCTGATTGTTCTTGTTATTACATTGAACAGATTGGCCACTTTTGAATTGCACCATGCTTTAGTTTCCCCTCTATCTGGTGGTTCAACAGCCACATAACTACTTGCATCCTTGAGTCACAGCTGAGCTTTGGCCTGTTTTTGTGACGATGAGCATGTGTTTCTTCCCGTGTTTGCCCTGATGTGTCTTCATCTGCTGGCAGATTCAAATCAAAAGGGAAAGAAGAATTCATTTCTGAACAAATGGAGGCAAAGCAATGATGCAGATTTTAATTTATAGATGTACTTGTATTTATAGTTGTATTAGTGGCATAATATGTGTGATTGTAATACTCACATTTGATTGGTTGTTGAATTAGTCTCCTGTAATCTTATTGGTGGAGATATTTAATTGTGGATTTGTCCTTGTAAATCAAGATTAGGCGGTAATATCATTTCCCACTTCTTTTTCAAATATGTTAACTTTCCCTCTAATCATTTGTTTGCATAAAAACCTGTGACAATCAACAAACAAGAAAAGAAAAAGGGAACAGAGGGAGTAATTTTTTTCAATGATTAGAGTATAATCACGAGTGAACAGAACAGTGCAGAGCTTGTCTCCCATTCTTGTTTTCTCGATCTATATTTGAATTTACTATATTTGAATCTATATAATTGGTTGGTTGGTTGGTTTTGGTTAACACCTTCCAAAAAAATGTATGACTTTCCTATTTAATTATTAAATTAAATAAAAATTATAAATAAACTGTATAATATACAAAGTCATTATAGGTGTTAACAACAAATGGTATTGTATTACACTTCAAATCTATACTATACTATTATAAGCGAAATAGAATATAATTGGTTGGTTGGTTTTGGTTAACACCTTCCAAAAAAATGTACGACTTTCCTATTTAGTTATTAAATTAAATAAAAATTATA
Organism: Saposhnikovia divaricata; assembly: GCA_036435485.1. Taxonomy (NCBI): domain Eukaryota; kingdom Viridiplantae; phylum Streptophyta; class Magnoliopsida; order Apiales; family Apiaceae; genus Saposhnikovia; species Saposhnikovia divaricata. Next base: position 144,863 of record JAZHRN010000155.1, on the reverse strand, counting down.
AATAAATAAACTATATAATATACAAAGTCATTATAGGTGTTAACAGCAAATGGTATTGTATTACACTTCAAATTCTCAATCAATCCACATCGATCTAAATTTGAATTTACTATATTTGAATTAATTAGATTAATACTATACGCAAAACACTTAGTTGGTCAATTAACGCCTTCCAAAAAAATTTGTTAACACCTTCTTAAAAATAACAAGTTAAAAAATTTATATTAAAAATACTAATTTATTTATTATAAATAAGGCACAAAAATATATCTATACTATACTATTATAAGCGAAATATGGTATTATTGGTTGGTTGGTTTTGGTTAACACCTTCCAAAAAAATGCACGACTTTCCTATTTAGTTATTAAATTAAATAAAAATTATAAATAAATAAACTATATAATATACAAAGTCATTATAGGTGTTAACAGCAAATGGTATTGTATTACACTTCGAATTCTTAATCAATCCACATCGATCTATATTTGAATTTACTATATTTGAATTAATTAGATTAATACTATACGCAAAACACTTAGTTAGTTGGTTAATTAACGCCTTCCAAAAAAATTTGTTAACACCTTCTTAAAAATAACAAGCTAAAAAAATTATATTAAAAATATTAATTTATATTATAAATAAGGCACAAAAATATATTTTTAAAAAATTGAAAAAACGTGTTAAAAATTCCGAATTCACTTAAATTATATTTAATTTATTAAAAATAAAAAATCGCATATCTATTTTTAAAAAATTGAAAAAACGTGTTTAAAATTCCGAATTCACTTAATTACATATCTATACTATACTATTATAAGCGAAACAGGGTATGATTGGTTGGTTGGTTGGTTGGTTGGTTAACACCTTCCAAAAAGGTTTGTTAATACCTTCCAAAAATGAAAAAATAAATTAAAATGCATTTAAAATTTTATTTTACCTAAATTACTTCTATGGCTTGTTATAATGCACTGTTAAATCTGGATAATTCTTCAGAAGGTAATTGGATCAAAATCTGGAAGATCAAGGTACCACCCAAGATTCATATCTTTATTTGGAAGGTGGAACATGGCATTCTACCTACCTCTTCTTTTCTACATAGTAGGTTGGGGAATTGCATTAATCCTATATGGAAGAAGTGTGGAGTAGATTTTGAAGACCTTAATCACTTATTTTGGGGTTGTTCACATGCAAAACAAGTTTGGCTTTCTGTTACAAATTGGTGGAGTTTAAACAGCAGGCAAGCTACTATGTTGTGCTCATCCTTTTGGCAATTACTAAAGATCTTCAAAGGATTTAAAAGCAGTGCAGTATGGGCTCAAGTGGTCTGTTCAATCCTGTGGTCTCTTTGGTTAAGCAGAAACAATTTAATTTTCAATAACAAATTGGACAGTCCTCAAGAAGTTGCTAATTTGCTGGTCTTTAGAGCTTTCAAGTGGTGTTTAGCTGCAAACTGGTTAAAAAAAAAGACTTGTTTGATTTATGGAAGATCAATCCAATTGGTGCAGTTCTCTTATGCAACAAATTTCCAGATTCTGAAGGAATTATAGGATGGAATCCAGAGTATTTTGCTTACATTGATGGATCGTGGATGAAGCTCAAAAGTGGTGCTATATGTAGTGGCATTGGAGGCCTTTTGTTAGACATGGAAAAGAAGACCAAGTTTATGTTCTCAGGGCCTATTTATGCATCTAGTCCATTGGAAGCAGAAAAACTAGCAATTTTGTTTCTGTTCGACAAAGTCAAGAATTTACTATCAATCAATAGTAGATTGTTGTTGTACACTGATAGCTTAATTTTAGCTAACCAAGTGAAAAAAATCAGAGCAGGTTATCTTTCTGTAGAGGGTGAGGATGATTGGAAGGAGTTGGTTGACAAACCCTTCGTAAAAATTCATTACGTTCAAAGAGAAGATTTATTTGGTGCAGATGAGCTAGCAAAAAAAGGGAGGGAAAGAAGTTTCATTCACTTCTCATGGACTTAATTGGATCGGGATAAACGAGTAAGTCCAATTTTTACTTCGGCCTAAAAATTTATTTTAGATCTTTCTTTAGATTCCTCAGCAATTCTTTCTTTTAATTTTAAGTGGGATTTTATGGGAAATTATTCAAAAGACTTCTCTCTATTGGTATTGGAAATATCAATGCATTTGCATTTAATTGGGGATGGTTCAGCTGTACAGTTGGGAAGCTAAACAGACACTAATGATTCATTATATACAGTGGTTCAACTTAGTACCCCTTAATTCATTTCTTTCAAAGTCATATGGAGAGAACCTGGTTCTTTCCAAAGAGGTCATACGTTAAAATAAACACACATGCAGTGCACTACTCTGAACGCCTTCCAAACGGAAACAACTCAGGTCTAGGAGTGGTAATAAGAGATCATAGGGGTTCCGTTGTTTTAATGGTATCTGGATCCATAAGAGGAGTCACAGCACGGGCTAATGAACTCTGGGCCATGCTAGTTGGGCTACGCTGTGCTTTCTATGAGAAGAAAGATCATGTGCAGATCGAGACTGACAATGACGAAGCTGTGAGAGAGTGGAAAGACTGGAGATGGTGGATCGATCCGAACCATGCAGGGGTTATCCAACAACTCCTTCAGAGAAGTTCAGACCCAAACCTGGTTCTTGACGAGGCTGAAGTCATTAGGTGTAGTCAAAACATGTTAGCAAGATTTCGGGCAGAGGATGGTGCTCGCAATAGAAACAGGCTAGTTGCTTTTCGTAGGCCTTTCAAGAGGGTGAGAGAGCTCTGGCGACTGGACATGGGCTTAGGCCCAGCAGAACCTCATTTCATGGTGGTGGTGAAGAGGACTTTATTGATGCAGTGGCTGATGAACAAGAAGTTGAAGGTCTAGGAGAACTACTGATTCAAGATGCTGCTTCAGAAAGTATGGGAATTCATATCAATATCGATTAAGTTTAGCGTTGGGTTTCAAGATTGAAGCTGATTGGTCTGTTGATAAGTGGATTTCATATCCACTTGGATCGCTTCAATTTGGCTTAAATTGATTGACTTGGTCTCAAGTTTATTGTAGTTTTGATGTGTTTTGTTTAAGTGTGCAGGTTTGCAAGAATGTCAATTAGGGTTGATGTTTCCGTCGATTTTGGAGTTGAATTCGAGCTCAAGAATGAAGAGTGGAGTCATGTTATGAGTTATCATGAAGATTTCAAGGTTAGGGAATTGAAGACGGAAGCATTTGCAAAAAGAACGGAAGAAAAAGACGAAGAAACGAAGAAACGGAGCAGAAAATTGCGAAAATCGCGGAATGCAGTAGGAGGAGGCGCAGGCTACGCGCGCGTGATGCTGAAAAATTATTGAATTGCCCTTTTTCACTGTTTTGGCTATATCTTGAGTTCTACAAGTCCGTTTTGGACGATCTTACAGTCCACGCGAAGCTAACGAGATTCTCTATCATTCTAAAGTGGTCCAGATGTCCAATTACAACTGGAACGGTCCAGAAATAATGAAGAAAAGTCAGCTACGAATTTTCCTTCAAAACAGAATTAGTTTAGGAAACGTATTCTGCAGAAATTCTATTTTAACTCTATTTTGGGGAATTTCTTGCTGGGCAAGACTTCTAGAGCCTATTTAAACACATCCTACCATTCTAATTTGTATCATTACATATCATAGCATAGTTTTGCAAGGGAGAAAAGAAGAGAAGGATTCAACGCTCGTGACAAGCAATGGATCTCTATCAACTTCATCTTTTGTATTCTTTTCTTAGGCGTATTCTGGATTCTAGATTTGTTTTCTTTTTTTTTCTAATTTTGTATATATAAATAAGAAAAAATATACAGGGATTGACCCTTGCTCTAAGCCAGAAGCAAAGAGAAAGCTTTCTACAAACAATCTAGCCTAAGAGACTAGATTAGAGATAGAAAGAACAAAAGAGCAGAACTACCACGGAACAAACAGCAGACTACTAAACCACAACCAAAAGAAGAGCTAAGGTCTAGATCTAATCAAATATACAACCATCTATACATATCTAGGTGAGAGAACTGTTGGAACCACTTGGAGTTTTGCAGTCTTGCTTTGAGATCAACCAAAATTCCTTGAAGAAGTTTGTTCGGACCAAAAGAGCCGTTATTGTGGTGTCTTGCATTACGCTCTCTCCATAGGTGATAAGAGAAAATTTGTGCAGTGAGTAAAGCAACCTGTCTGTGAGAATAATCTGAGATAGAACCCCAATGCGAGATGAAGTCCACCCATGTGTTACCAACACAATCCTGCTAGTTTAGACAAAATAAAACTTCTAAAAGGACAGTTAACAAACAGGTGACTATCTGACTCAATTCCTCCAACACAGAAGTGACAAAACGGAATAATATCAAGACCAAAAGATGCCAATCTATTTAAAGTAGGCAGTCGACCATGGCACAAGAGCCATTCATGGTGAACATAGCGAAGAACCTTCAGTTTAGTCCAAATAAAATGGCACCAAGGCACAAAGGTGGCTGATCTGCGAATAGCATTCCAAATATCCCAAACTTTGAGTTTTCGAAGAGAGATACCATTCCAGTGAACATCATCCATAGCATTAAGATTGAAGTCAGGGAAGTCAAATTGTTGGAGCCATGAGACAAGGCCAGGGTCAGGATGATGAATTCTGTTAGTGAGACATGGCAGAACCCACTGTCCAGTAAGCAGCAGTGCTTCAACCGTCAAATGGTGAGGAATATTTGCTTGAGCAATGATGGGATCAAACCTAGAGTTAGCCAAGCATCTCGAATTCCACCAAGGGTCAAACCATAAAGAAGTTCCTTGGCAATTTCCAATTTTAAAAGTAATAAATTGAATGGCCATAAGTCGAAGCTTTAAAACATTTCTCAAAATCCACGAGCAATCTGTTGGTAGTTGCATTGTCCAAAAATGGTGGCGTTTGAGCACAGTAGAGTTAACCCACATAGCCCATAAAGACTGTCTTTTTCGAACAATGTTATAAAGGTGTAAGATAAGTTGTGCTTTGTTCCAAGTCGTTGTATTTTTTAAACCAAGACCACCCTCTTCATAAGGAGAACAGATTCTATCCCAACTTACCTTAGCTCCCCCTTTAGAATTCACATCCCCCTTCCAAAGAAACCTAGTAAAAATTGTTTGAATTCTGCTATGTACTGTGCCTGGAAGCCAAAAGTGGTTCGTCCAGTACGCTTGTATTGCAAAGAGAACAGATCGAATGAGTTGAACCCTGCCAGCCAAAGACAACAGTAGGGAAGTCCAACAAGTGATTCTACCAGTAACCTTTTCAATAAGAGGAATGCAATTATTGTAGCTGAGTTTCGAAGAGATTAGGGGGACCCCTAAAAACTTGGCTGGCAGAGACCCATGAGGGATGCCATACTCCTCATCAAACCAAGAAACAAAATCAGAGCTGCAATTTCCATAAAAAACTGTGCTTTTAGTGGTGCTTGGACATAAGCCACTTGAGTCAAAAAATTTAGAGACACAAGTCATGAGATGAGTAATCGAGTTTCTGCCACCATTTGCGAACAAAAGAACATCATCAGCATAGAATAGATGGGTGAGTTTAAGGTCCTTACACTTCCAGTGGAACCTGAAATCATTAGGTGTAACAGCAAGCATGCTTGATAAAATGTTCATGGCAATAGAAAAAAGATAGGGTGACAAGGGGTCACCTTGTCTCAGCCTCCTTTTCCCTTCAAAATAGCCACATAGATTTCCATTTACTTTGACAGAAAATGAAGTCGTAGAGATGCAAGCAAAAATCCACTGCATGAACTTCGCAGGAAATCGTAACTTCATGAGAGCACCCATAATGAAATCCAAATTTACAGAATCAAATGCTTTATGCAAGTCAAGTTTCAAAGCACATTTTGGTGAACCAGTTTGGCGATTATACCCTCTGAACAATTCTTGGGCCATAAGGATATTATCAGATATGCTTCTTCCGGAGATAAAAGCGGATTGAGAAATATCTATTAAACTAGGCATGACATTTTTAAGGCGGAACGCCAAGATTTTAGCAATGCATTTATAAGTGATGGAACATAAAGATATTGGACGATATTCCTGCATGGCATTAGGAGTAGATACCTTCGGAAGAAGAAAAATACTAGTAGCATTGACAGGCTTATGCATCGTAGCAGTTGTAAAGAACCATTTGATTGCATTACAAAAAGTGTCTCCAACAATATCCCATGTTGACAAGAAAAACTCTACAGTAAAACCATCAGGGCCCGGAGCCTTGTTCCTTTTCATTTTCTTTATAGTGGCCAAGATAAGGTCATTGGTAACAGGAGCTTCTAGTAAGGAAGCTTGTGAAGGAGTGATCGAAGCACAGTTAAAAGCATCAAAGTCACAAGGAGGAAGGTCCTGAGACGTACCAAGACTGTTTGAGAAGAAGGAAATAGCCACTTGAGAGACCTGTTTATGGCCCATTACTAACTCCCCATCAGAATTCTCAATGGCCAACATCTTGTTATTATTCCAGTTTGCCTTGAATTGATTAAAGAAGTATCTAGTGTTGCCATCCCCACCAGTAAGCCATTTTACACGAGATTTTTGAAGAAGGAAAGCCTCTTCCTCAATGAGAGCTGATTCTAGGCGATTTGCAGCCTCTCTTTCCTTTTGAAGAAGCTCAGTATTCTCATTATCTTGAACCAAACATTCCTGAATATCATGAAGACAGCCATGAGCAAAAGTAACACTGCTATGAACATTACCATGAAGCTTGTTAAGAGCAATTAGCTCTTTCTTAACCTCTTACAACTTACGAGTGAGAATGGCCATGGGATTATCATACCATTGATTTTGCCAAGCCTTCGAAACAGTGGGCAAGAAACCATCTAAATCTGTCATATAATTGAAAATTTGAAAAGATTTGTGAATCTTTTCCAACTGAATTGGAATGGTGCAAAGTAAAGGACTGTGGTCCATAATTCCTCTATTTTTCACAAAAACATTAGCCTCCCCAAAGGTTCCAAACCAATCTTTGTTACCAAGCATCCTGTCAAGACATTTTTGAATTAAATCAGGGGCTCTTTTATTTGTCCAGGTGAAGATAGATCCCACTGTCTTGATATGACCTAATGCAGAGTTAGTAACACAATCAAGAAAGGACTGCATGCCAGGAGTCCAATGTTGTCTGCCCCCATTAACCTAATTAAGAGCTAGAATGCAGTTAAAGTCTCCAGTGACACACCAAGGCATAGTTAACAAGTGACTGAGCTGAGTAATTTCATTCCAAAGAGGCTGACGTTGGTGGTCCCTATTTAAAGCATAGACAAAAGTGACACAGAAAGTAACCTACTTCTCCAAGAAAGTAGCAAAGCAAGTGATTTGTTGGGAATATTTTGAGTGAACAGTAATAGACCAGATAGATGGATCCCATCCAACCCAAACTCTCCCATAATCATGGTCTTCGTAATTGTGCACCCACTTCCAGCATGTATTTATACGTTTTGAGATTGCAACAGAGTTTTCAACCCTAACTTTAGTTTCAACTAGACCCATGAAAGAGATGTTATTTTTTGAGATAAAATTGATGACCTCTTTTTGGTGGGGGCTTTTATTTAATCCCCTTACGTTCCACACTGCGAAATTCATTGACGAGGTTGAGCGGCTAGTTTATTTGCTAGCCTCAAGCTTCGTTTGACTGGCATTTCTGAAGTAGCACCATTGTTCTGAACAGAGTCAGGTTTAAGACCGGGTCTAGCAGAAAGACCCATTACCACAGTGTGCTTGGGTGTTTTTGGTGACTTATTCAGATTCCTCTTCCGTTTACTTGGAGATTTGCTCACCATTTCTTGTAGTTCACCTTCTTCCAGCGAGTGTAACACATCGAAAGGGTTATTATCAAAGGAGTTGTATGGTTCCATAGCAATAGGTAGGGCATCACATATGACTGGGGAAACAATGGAAAGTTGCGCATGTTGATCAAACTCATCCAGATTGTCTGCATTTTCAATGTCATTTTCAGCATTTCCTGCCTCTTCTATGTCTTCATTTCCTACTTCCTCTTCTGCATTTATTGTCTCTTCTTCATTAATGATCTGATCTTCATCCATTACAACATCACACCCAGCAAGATTACCAACAATATAGGGGATCATACCTTGAGATTCTAACAGATAACTACTAGAAGAGCTACCCACATCATTCTTCGAAGTACCATGTTATGTTTCTTCTGTGGCAACATTTTTATTCTTATTGTTGTTTTTCTTCCCAAAGGTATCATGTTTTTGTCTCACATTTCTGTCTGGCCTGATGGCATCAGGGTTATTTGAGCATCTCGCCAATGAGTGGCCAAAAGCCTTACAGAGACTACATGAGTATGGCAGCTGAGGGTAAAGAATTTCAATCTTCTCACGTTCATCAACCCCATTACAAACCACATCAACCCAAGCATAATCTGGTCTAGGACCCCCATATTCAAGTTCGACTTGAACTCCTGCATACTTAAGTGGCTCAAAACGAGCAGTAACATCATCAAATTTAAGGGGTTTACCAACACCTTTAGCAATTGAGGTTAAACCATCACGACTCCAATACGAATGTGGGACATCAACCAATTTAATCCAACATGGTACTTTGGTAACCACATTCTTCCAAAACTTAGAACCCTCCATCCAAGGTTGAAGGTACATTGTCTTACCACCAATTGAAATCGAGTGCATCTGTAGAATTGCATCTTTCTCGTGTTTTTGATTAAAACGGAATGTAAAATATCCTTTTGAGCTATAAGACACCCTGGACAGCCCCTTATTTTTCCACATTTTAAAAGCTTGCTCCTTGACATATTTGAAAGCAAAACTATCTCCGATAAAATGGCCAATTAAACTGGAATCCCATTGTTTATGGGCATTTAATAGAAAGTCACGGGGTGGATTAATATTAACAGACCCATCGTCATTGTAAGAAATCATTTTGTCCGAATCCAGCTTAATTTCCTCCGTTATTTCGACATTCGGAATATTTTTGCTAACAACAGAGCTCCATGTTACGTTTTTTGCAGCTTGACTAGTTACCCCATTAAACGCATTAGTTACCCCATTAATCGCATTAGTTAAACTAAGAACCCCATCTTTACCTTTGAAATTTTCTTGCAAAGTTTCGAGATTAATAGTAAGATTCTTGATAGGATTAGAATTACCTATAGCTGAAGAATTTGGGAGTGAGTTAACTTCTTCCGGAGAATGAGCAGAAGAAGTAACACCAATTGGACCACTAACATTTCGAATAGAACCATCATCAAAAATTAATTGCATCTGTTCCCTCATTCGTTGTTGAGTACGGGGTGAAAGAGGTTCACCCATGACATCGTTTGAATGGAGAGAGCCACTATCTCCGGAAGCCTGTGGGAGTAAAATATTAGCAGGATTGACATGACCAGCATAGTGTCTTCCAATGAAATTAACAAACTCTTCTAAATCCATAGATCCAGAATTTTTCGAGTTCATAGAACCCATCGGAAAAATCAATCCCAACAGATCGAATGAGAAATTGATGAAGCTAGACAGAAGAGAGTGAGATGATGAAGAAGATAAGGAGCGTGAGGCACGTGAAAGTTAAAGAACAATCAGAAAGCAAGGTCAACGGTGAATAAAAAGGTGTTTTCCGGTGAGCGGGAGATGGGAAAAGGTAAACAGTGTTTAGGCAGGATAAAGTATTAGAGGAGAGAGAATGGAGCATATTTCCATTTTTAATGCTTTTTGTTTTAGATTTGTTTTCTTAAATCTACGTTTATTTAATACTACTTCTTTTATTCATATCTTGCTTGATACCATGTCCTCATCAAATCCCATGGTGACGAACGGTTCAATTATGAACAAATCGTTGTCATGGGATTCTAATGGATTTATCTACGTAACTTAGTAGTTTGATTGCTTTAAAGATATGTGTGTGATGAATTCTTGATATCCTTGTATGGTTGTGCTTCATGAATTTAGATGCGTAGCTAACATCTAATATGTTAATCTCTTGCGAAACGAGAGGGGATCTTGAGATTTAGAACTTGCCATGCTAGCATAGGATAGGTTGATGTTTTAACATCATGATTTGTGGCGTAAATAGAGATATTATGCTGCCCTATGTGATCTATGTGGATAACTTGTGCTTAAACCTTTATGTTTTCAAATCTTATAGAGATATAGGGTCTAAACATAATTGGTGTCTACTCATTTTCTATCTCTTTAGTGGATGTATGCATAGTTTGGTATTAGTATACCGAGAGGTAACTTTTATTTGTTTCGTGTTATCCGATCAGATATCAAAACCATCACATGCATTGATTAAAGGCATCGACTCTAAGTGAAATAGATAATGAAGTTAGGATCCCATGTTTTTATTCTCATAAGTAATTTGATTCAATTCTCATTAGTTTAATAAATCTTAGTCTTGTTAATTTGCATCTTAGCGTAATTAGATAATTAAAAACCTCAATTTGTTAATTGACCTAGCAGTGAATTAAAATCATACATTGTTGAGTAGGTGCATTAGCTGAAAAGAACTTAACCAGATCTCTGTGGAACGAACTTAATTTGTATTACTTGTGACCACGTATACTTGCATGATATTGTGTTAACAACTGTAGATGGAGTTTGTTTGGTGAAGGGGTTTAATTTTTACTTTTATTTCAGTTTATTAGTTATTTAAGTTAGTCCTAAGTTATGCCTCCTATTCCTTTCATGGTTTTTCCAAACACCATGATTGGTCTCAAATTTTCTTCTGGATTGTTAAGTTATTTGGATCTTGTGCGTTTTAAGCCTGGGCTTTTACCACAGTATTGGGCTTAGGCCTTTATGAATATAATTTCTATGCTTATAAAAAAAAAACATACTCTTACAGTTACCTAACTTTTTAAGACGCTTTCAATTACTTAGAAATCAAATATATACTATACTATTATAAGCGAAACGGGATATAATTGATTGGTTGGTTAGTTAACACATTCCAAAAAGGTTTGTTAATACCTTCCAAAAATGAAAAAATAAATTAAAATGCATTTAAAATTTTATTTTACTTAATAACAAACTCTTTTAATTACACTCCAATTAATATTTAATTACATACTCTTACAGTTACCCAACTTTTTAAGACTCTTTCAATTACTTAGAAATCAAATATTTTCAAAATCAATTTAAATAATTTTAATATCATATATTTATTAACAAATTTACAACAAATTATAAATCACCAAAAGTGAAAACAATCTAAAACTATATAATAAACAATAAAAATTTCACGCAGTTATAAATTAATATTAAATTCTATTTTAGACAAATAGTACATTAGGGATTATTATGGAATCATAAATTGAATATGATAATATCGACAAAAATTTGAATGTAAGTATATATGTCCATTTATATTTATATTATTAAGACAAAATATAGTCATAATTCGAACAATATATCATATAATTATACAATTGTTATTTAATACTATATATATTATGCCAATATTATATTAAGTAATATATATGAGATATATAATTATTAAAATATAAATAAAATATTATATAAGTTTAAGAAATCTGTGCGATGCACGGGTATATTTGGTTAGTTGGATGGTTAACGTATTTCAAAAAATTGTTAATACCTTTATAAAAATAACAAGTTAAAAAAGTTATATTAAAAATATAATTGAAAGAGTATGTAATTGAATTTCAGTTAGAGTATGTATTGTCTTCCAAAAAATTTGTTAAAACTTTCTTAAAAATAACAAGTTGAAAAAATAATATTAAAAATATAATTGTAAGAGTATGTAGTTGAATTTCAATTGAAGTATAACTGATGGAGTATGTATCTTATGTAAAATATTGGTGTAAATGGAAATATAATCGAATAGTATGTAAAATATGTGGTTTCTTTTTTAACTAAAATTAAATACATTTTGATTTGTTTTTTGTATTTTGGAAGGTGTTAACAAACTTTTTGGGAAGGTGTTAACCAACTAACCAAGGCACTAAAAATATTTCAAAAAAAAAACCTGTTAAAATTTTCAAAGTAAGTTAAATTATATATAATTTATTAAAAATAAAAAACCATCATATTTTATAGAATTATAAATGTTTTCAATTATATCCCGATTAGAATCATCATCTGCACACACTTCTTGCTACAATTATTTCTTCAACGATATTAAGTTACACTAAATAATTTTTTCAAATAATTTTAATAAATTAATAATAATAATATATGATAGTCTGTGCTTTGCACTGGTTATAAGCTAGTATATATAATATACGTATTATATATTTAAAAGATCCTTACAACTGATTAGAAGTCAATCTTATAAAATCTTCATGATTTTCGCACTTCTGAACTTTCTGGACTGTTGACAAATGGCATGCTGTTTGTGATCTGTCTCTGCGCAAGTGGTTTGCCAAACTGTACGAGTACTATGACTTTGGCTTGCTGATTTAGGATACTGATTTAACAATCAGGAACCTAATTTATTCCGCAAAACCAAGTTAGTACAAGCCATGCTGTGTTATATCTGTTGACAAGCCTTTTTGATTGTTGTTTGTGATCATCAAAACAATACGAGTATCATTTAATTGTTTATAACTTCATTATTTTTAATGGATACATATGCATTTATACCTTTGTCCACTACTAAAATCACTTCATATTGCCAATTGATCAACGACACATCATTTTATTACAATTTTAGATACCCAATTTAGTATCCTTGATATTATTTTGAAACAATTGAATAATTTTAAATTAATTAAATATAATATCAATTTAAGATCAAATCTAAAATAAATTTTTAGTTCTAAATTTTAATGTAACACAATAAAAATGTTACATCAAATATATTGTAGAAAATATGTCTATGAGTTTGAAATTTAATTTATCAAGTACTTAGAGCATCACCAGCGGTATTGATTAAGTTGATTCGCTAAATTTCAAAAAAGTAATAACTGACTAAAATTTATTGAACATGTAGAGTGTTTTACTTCAATGGGAATTAGCTATAATGGTTGGTTATATTTCAAAAAGGTATTATTATTAAATTTTTTTCTTCTAAAAATTGTAGTAAGAAAACGGGCGAAAAATGACATGACATTTACTACATATATGTAGAGGTTCAACAAATATGACCTATATTGAAAAAATATAGAGAATCGGCTAAAATTTTAGACAAGGAGAATGCCCCATTGGAATTTTTAAAATATTAGGTATAATTTTCAATTTTGATAAATTATTTAAAATTTTAGCTATGGTTCAATGCTTATAATTGGGCAAATTGTATGCGGAAACACAAATTTTACATTAAAAAAGAAAAGAAAAACAACAAAATAAACAAAACAGTAAACGGGTCGGGTCAGAGCGCCGGGTGAAAACTTCATTTCTTGAGAGAAAAGAAAAGGAAACACAAGCTTTAATACCCAAAAAACAACAAACTACTCGCACACTACACTTTTTAAAAATTACTCCACATCTAAAATTAGGGCTTTTTTCAAAACCCCCAATTGAATCAAATGGATAACATGGATCTCAACGCTCCTCACTCTACGGGAACTACAATCATCGGCGTCACTTACAACGGCAGCGTCGTGCTCGGCGCCGACTCCAGAACCAGCATTGGTAAAATAATAATTATTTAATTTTATTTGTTTATTTTATTTATTTATGGTTTAATTTTGTGTTTGATTGTGTGGTTGGATTTGTGATTGTTAGGTATGTATGTGGCGAATCGAGCTTCTGATAAGATTACGGAGCTCACTGATAATGTTTACATTTGTCGATCCGGATCGGTAATTTTTCGATACTCGTGTGGATATCATTGATTGTATGTAGGCTATGTTTAAGTTGAATGTGAGTTTACGACAAGCAATGGTGGTAGAAGTCGTGTTGTTTTATTTTATTTGTCGTGGTTACGAGTTTAGTTTAGTGCCATGTGCTGGAATTTAATGATTTTTGTTTGACTATAGTTTATTGTGGTGTTTGAAAATTTAGTGGATTGAAGTTTATGCATGAATTTTGCAGGCGGCTGATTCGCAAATTGTGTCTGATTACGTTAGATATTTTCTTCATCAGCACACGTGAGTGATCACTTTCTTGATTATCTGCATTGATTGGTTTCCTGTTTGATTTTGTTTTTTTTGGATATTTTGTTTTGATTATCCCTTGCCTCGAGTAGATTTTAATATATTGTATGCAAGAGAAAATATGGGTTTCTGGGTAAGAGTGAGAGACTGTTTGGCAGGGAGATATTAAGTGTGGAAAAATATACAGGAAGAGTAGGAGACAAATACAGGATTGCACATTGAATTTTTTTTTTAGTGGTGTAAATTGAATAACATTGTGTGCATGACTACACCAAATTAATTGGCTATGCTGACAGTCTGAAACTAGTTGATATGGGACAAGTGTAAGAATGGGTTGAAAACAAGGGGTGAAACCTGTATGCGAATCTTATCAACTAGTAACATATAACCCTGCCAAATAATGAAGATTGCTCAACAACGTTGTCAAGTAGTTTATATAGCTCATATTTACAATCTAATTTTTGCTATTATCATCATACCATTTACATTCTTGAAATACTCTGGACTACAACTTGTTTCTTGGTGCAAGATATTTTAAAATGAACTCCGGATGATGTTCTTTATATTTATCCTCTGTAAATTTAAAACTAGGCACTAACAGTTCCTGCTGCATATATGTCCTTTCATGTCAATTCTCAAACGAACTTCGACGGTTAGGCAAGGCTAGAAAATTGGGAAGGAAGGAAATAGCTAAATAAAATAATACTAGGAATTTCAGTACATGCCGCTTGATGTAGGACAATAGGTGAAACATTGGTAAAACAAAAGGATAAAAATTGTATCCGCAAATATTGGTAAGTCAATTGTTTCATGCTCCACATCAGTGGCGGTCTGCGTACTTCTAATAGAAGTTGGGAGATTAGCATGTCTAGTTACTTTTTTTAGAGGCTCACCAAGACGCACAGGCTATCTTTGCCGAAGGCTGTTGCTTCACGCGAGGTGCCCCTTATTAGAATGAAGCGCAAAAAAAAATGATCTTGTTATGAAAACTTGAATTATTGTTAAAAAAGATTGAAGTGTGTACTACTAGGCAAAAAAAATCTTTTTTGGTCATAGGTGTAATTTGGGTCAGTTGATATAATGTAAAGATTTTAGTCACGTTCGGAGTAATATAAATTATACAATTCATTATATAAGTTTTAAGTTTTCACATTCGGAGTAATGTGAAGCACAAACTCCGCTTGAGAGTACTCGAATCGCTCGTGCTCGATTTGATTATTGTTGAGTCGGAATCAAGTATCTTATGAGCTGAATTCGAATAACTCCTGGATAATTTGACTTGTTTACATCCCTGGGGACAAATCATTGATGTATGCAATATTTATATAATATTTTAATTATATCTATATTGGTTGCAACTTGGTAACATAAAACTATCAATTTTATACGACAAAATAGTAACTTTTATTTGTTTTTATTATATCATAAATTAATTTGATTCTATTAAATTACACGAGGGCCCAGGCTCCTCGAGGGTCTGCGAGTTGCTCTTGATTCACCTCTCGCTTCTGCTTTTAATACACTGCCTATTACTAATTTTCATCTGCATTTTCGGTCTGTGCGCTAAGTGTACTTTTACTGCCACTTGGAATACTCCTTTTTAACATATCAAATGTTGACTTGTATCTACCACATATCTAAGTTTCATATTTGATCTCTACAGGATTCAGCTGGGGCAGCCTGCAACTGTAAAAGTTGCCGCAAATCTTGTTAGGCATTTGTCGTATAACAACAAGGTTTGAATGCTAATAGAACTTTGCTCTTGTGAATGTACGAGTTCTGTATATTTTCCTTATATGATTTTTTGGGCATATTAACATTTGACACCATTGAGACTTGCAAATTTCACTAATATCCGGTTTCTCTGCTTAGTTCCTATTGATTTTTTTTCCCTTAAAGAGTAGTTGTTGCTGTAGTGGATAATAATCAATAGCATAAATTTAGCTGTTGCATATTATAGAAGCTAATTCCAGGCTAATATTGTTGTCTCTTATTTTTGAACCATACAAGTTGTTGCATCATGTCATGAAGACCAAAGAAAAGCGCTCTTAACCGAAAAATTGTATTGTACCCGAAATATATAACCACCGAGCGGCTTACTGTAGGAATACTAATGAATGAGCTTTATCTTTCCTTTTAAGGATTTTATTCCAATCCCCTAGCATCTGGCACTGTAGCCTAGTGGATCCCCCTCACCCTTGGTAACAAGAGGTCAAGGGAGTCTAAGTGGAAATGAATGTGTGCATCAGCATAGTTACATAGAATGCGGTAAAATAATAAACTCGATAAAATAATTTTTTTTCTTGGTCCCAAGGCTATTACTTTAAAGAAGTTTAACTGTAATACGTAAGAATATTACAAGTAAAAAGTAATATTTTTCCAGTGTATAAGGAGACCTTTCTCTTAGTGGGTTTCCTTTTCATTCTGAAAAAAGGCATTGTTTTAGATTAAAAAGGATATGTTTAATCTTCTGACCTTAATAATAGCAAAGGCTTCTACTATCATTTAACATTTGTGGCTGTGTGAGTAATGCATTCTGATCATGTCAGCTGCGGGTACCTTTTTTTTCTTTTCTTGTATCATATTGTTGAGAGTGTGCTCTGTTACATATTATTAATTAAGGTTAATTTTACCATCTTGATATATAGTTTTTGTTCATAATTGTGTCTCAGAACATGCTGGAAACTGGTATAATTGTTGGTGGATGGGACAAATATGAAGGAGGCAAAATATACGGGGTCCCGCTCGGAGGAACAATTATAGAGCAGCCTTTTGCTATTGGAGGTTCTTTTCTATCTTAGACTTTGTGATTCTTAGAGCCGTATTTTACCGTGTCCAATATTATGAAGATGCCTGTTTTGTCGGTTACAACATATTACTTGGACACCAATGCAAAGGCTGTCAAGTCTATAAGTTGGCGTATTATATTTATAATCAACAAAAAATCACCACATGTATGTATACATATATTTATACAGAGCAAAAATTTTATTTGCAAGACTTTTTAAAATGGTAACCTAGCATATTTTGTCGTATTATATGTGTTTGTTTTGGAACTGATCATGGTCTAATTATATGTATGTATTTTACAATTTTAAACATGTATGAAATAATGTCAAGTCTCTGCAATGGTGTCATGCAATGAATTATTCGCATCTCATTAATAGTTCATAATATATGTGGTACCCTGTAGGATCCGGCTCGAGTTACTTGTATCATTGTATGGATTCTTCGATCAAGCATGGAAGGAAGGGATGACTAAGGATGAAGCTGAGGTATATATCTATTAGTATAAGTCTTCTTATTAGTTTACCACTTTCTACTTTCTAGATCTGTATAGGAATTTCTAATCTGAAAATAAAGAGAACGATATATAGCTAGGCTCTTCATTTTATCTAGTGAAAGAATCTAATTTTGAGACCTTTAATTTGTACTATTTTATGGAACCTCCATGAACGAATATCTGGTCCAGGTGTCCAATGTATGAATTTAAATATAGACTTGGTTCCGGGAATCATGTTGTCAGTGAAAATGTAGTGGCCAGTACAACTCTGAAATATCTTGGAAATTAATATAAATTGTTAGTGTTTATGTTGCACAAACCCATAATACCAATTAAATGTTAAACTACAGAAATGAAAACAGTTTCTGACTGTTATCTTTTCTTTCTTGGCAGCAATTGGTTGTTAAGGCAGTTTCTCTAGCTATTGCCCGAGATGGTGCTAGTGGTGGTGTTGTGCGCACAGTCATTGTAAGTTCTATCGAGTTTTGTGGAAATCCATGCATCTATAACTAATTGGTCTTTTATATCAATTATCACATCTCATTGTATTCCCTTTTCAGATTAACGCAGATGGAGTGACAAGAAACTTTTATCCTGGTCATACTCTTCCACTGTGGCATGAAGAGCTGGAGCCCCAGAACTCTTTGCTCAATATTCCCAACGCCCCTGCTCCTGAACCAATGGATATATATACACAAGGCAAACTACAATACATGCACATCACTACAATACATACATATATATACACATGTATATAGTTATTTGTACTTGCAGGATTTTGTAGTTTTTAACATATATTTGGTGTTTGTTTTCTGCAGGAGAGCAAGAGATGGAGTATCCTTGCTATCATTGTAACGAAAAGCTATTCCCTACGGAAGCTGCCAAGAAAGAACACAACCACATAATACACTCCAACATCATGAACGAGAAAAGCTATGACACCTGTTCCACATGCCTCACCGTATACCTCACGGAAGACGACGTCATTGCGCACCGGAAGAAAGCTCATCCGGCCCCTGATCAAACCTTTACTTCTAGCTAGTTCGTTATAACTATTATCTATGTATAACTGGAAGAAGAATTGTTTTTGACTTAGGAAGCATAACTCTTGGAATTAGACACAGAAACCCTTGTTCGGATAGTATATGATTCGTTCTACACACAAGAACGTTAAATATTTTGTAGTGTTCACTACTGTTGCCAAGCTGTGTATACTGGAAATAATCAGTATTTTGTTGTTGTGAAGCATGAACGAGTTACCCCTATTCAATTCGTTTTATCATATTCTATAAGAAATTTAGTGTCTGCACATTGAATGAAATTAACACAATCCTGTGTTGGCATATATGCCAAATTTCATTAAATCTAATTATCACAAGTACCAGTACGCAAGACATATCCTAATATTAACAAACTGGAGGTTTGTCTTGTTACACTAGAGAAAGGGCAGGCTTTGGGACAGAAAATATAAAGTTTCATTCAGTCCTCTTGAAAAGGAAAGTACTTCTTAATCATTATAATATCAAGTGTGTTGATTTTTAAAGCTGCTCCAGTGTATAGAGTGAAGAAGGATGAGCAACCTAATGTATGGTATAAATAAAGTTCGATTTTAAGAGATAATTAACAAGACTTGAATGTATATCTATATCTATATATATTATAATGGCATGAGATCGGAAATGCACCAGAACAGTTCAAGGTATTTTTCTTGAATTTTCGTTTTTTTGATATTTTTTATTAAAATTCTTTTCTTGCATTAAATAGCTATTAATGACAATTTAATTAGTCATTAACTACACCTATTAAACATATATTAAATTTATTCTATTTAATTTGTTTAAGAATTAGCAAATTAGTTGAACATTATAGTTATAATTTCAATATTAAATATAAAATGACCACTAACAATTGTTTATATTGCGTTGTTTTTTTATTACCAATTCAAGATCATTATATTTTCTTTTCGGATGATTATAGGGTAGACGGTCTTAACTTCTCAAGCAATTTTTAGTATCAATGATTGTGAAAGTCGTAATAAATTATGGAAGTACAAGATATTTACTTAATTTTTGAAATTGTATAGAAATAATACAGACAAATTTTTAATTTCGCATATGAATAAATTATACATGAGTTATGATCAAATCGATTAAATTTAACAAACTCAGCCATTTATCGGAAGAAAAATCGATAAAGAAGCTATACACCCATTGTTTCATTACATTGTGTCGAAATAAAGTTTTATTCTAATTAAAAACATTTATACACCTATTATTGAATATGTATATTATGAGAGGGGTGTTGACTTTAAAAAATATTATTAACCTGAACTTCTCAAGCATTCTTTATTATCAATGATTGTGGAGTCGTAATAAACCAGGAGATCGGGGAGGCTTTCACTCAGAAGTTTCAAAATATTTTTCTTGGTTTTCACATTTTTTATTTTTTTTTAAAATGATTTTATTGCATTTAATAGCATTTTAATTACTCATTAATTGTACCTATTAAACTTATATTAAATATACTTCATATTATACTTAATATAAAATTTTAGCAATCTTTATTAGAACATTATAATTATTATATTAATATAAAATATTTTTTTTGAAAAGATATTAATACAAAATATTAATTATCTATCTAAAAGTACAGTTATTTTAAGGTAAAACGATAAATAAACTTATTTATATCGTCCATTTCTAATCCTTATTCAAAATTGATGCAATTTTTTTCGGCAATAATAAATAGACGGTTTTAACTTTTCGATTAATTCGTAATTAGTGACCGTGAGAATTATGATAAGATACGGAAGCATATAAATTTTTCAATTAACATCCACAATATAAATACAAGCAATATTGTATAATTTACTTTTACACATGGGGTGTGATCAACTCGATTAAATTGAACCAATCCAACCTTTTTCTTTACGGATTAAATCAATGAAAAAGTTATACATTCGTTGTTTCATTATATCGTGTTGGATTAAATTAATATTCTAACTACACAAATTCTTATACCATTACTAATCAATTAATCATGCATGTATGTTATGAGACGGGAATTAATTATGCATGTATGTTATGAGACGGGCGTAAGTCAATCACATCTCTTATCACATTTAGATTTTGCTTCTTTTTTTCATCATACAAACAAATTAATAACAAACTAAGCAATCACGTCTCTTATAATGCCACCGACAGCAAAAATGATACGAAAATATTACTTTTATTTATCAATTGTTGAACTTTACAAATGTTTATCAATATAGGATTTCAAAAGCATTTTTTTTATGTAACAAAATAAGTGTCGTCAATATCTTCGAAAATATTATTATTTAAAAGTTTAACTGAAACATGTTTTCTTTCTGCTAATTATTTTCTCTATAATTCTTTAACATTCAAATTTAGTTACATTTTACACAACTTTCAATTCATCAGATAAAATTTCAAATAGTAAAACTCAACAAACAATGATGTTATATATACGATTTTAAAAAATGTTTTCGTGCCGCGCATAGCGCGGCTTTATTACCTAGTATATTATAATGCAAGGAGATCGGAAATGCACCAGAACAATTTAAGGTAATTTTCTTGATTTTTTGTTTTTTTGATTTTTCTTATTAATTTTTTTTCTTGCATTAAAAAACTATTAATGACAATTTAATTAGTCATTAGTTACACCTATTAAACATCTATTCAATGTATTTTATTTAATTTGTTTAAAAATTAGCAAACTTTATTTGAACATTATAGTTATTGTTTCAATATTAAATATTAATTATATACAGTTAAGTTTATTTTTAGGTAAAATGACGACTAACAATTGTTTATATTGTGTTATTTTTTATTCCCTATTCAAGATCATTATATTTTCTTTTCAGATGATTATAGGGTAGACAACCTTAACTTCTCAAACAATTTTTATTATCAATGATTGTGAAAATCGTAATAAATTATGGAAGTACAAGATATTTACTTAATTTCTGAAATTGTATACAAACAATATAGACAAATTTTTAATTTTTCACATGAATAAATTATACATGAATTATGATCAAATCAATTAAATTTAACAAACACAACCATTTATTGGAAGAAAAATCGATAAAAATGCTATACACCCATTGTTTCATTACACTGTGTCGAAATAAAATTTTATTCTAATTAAACAAATTTTTATACTATTATTGAATATGTATATTATGAGAGAGGTGTCGGCTTTAAAAAATGTTATTAACCTGAACTTCTCAAGCATTCTTTAGTATCAATGATTGTGGACGTAATAAACCACGAGATCGGAAAGGCTTTCACTCAGAAGTTTCAAAATATTTTTCGTGAATTTCACATTTTTGATTTTTTTATTAAAATAATTTTCTTGAATTTAATAGCATTTTAATTAGTAATTAATTGTACCTATTAAACTTATATTAAATACACTTTATTTTATACTTAATATAAAATTTTAGCAATCGTTATTAGAACATTATAATTACTATATTAATATAAAATATTAATTATCTATCTAAAAGTACAATTATTTCAAGGTAAAACGATAAAATAAACTTATTTATATCGTCCATTTCTAATCCTTATTCAAAATTGATGCAATTTTTTCGGTAATAATAAATATACGATTTTAACTTTTCAATTAATTCGTAATCAGTGATCGTGAGAATCATGATAAGATACGGAAGCATATAAATTTTCCAATTAACATCCACAATTTAAATACAAGCAATATTGTATAATTTACTTTTAGACATGAACAATTTACACATGGGATGTGATCAACTAGATTAAATTGAACAAATCTAACCTTTTTCTTTACTGATTAAATCAATGAAAAAGTTATACATTCGTTATTTCATTATGTTATGTTGGATTAAATTAATATTCTAACTACACAAATTCTTATAACATTACTAATCAATTAATCATGCATGTATGTTATGAGACGGGAATTAATTATGCATATAAGTTATGAGACGGGCGTTAATCAATCACATCTCTTATCACATTTACATTTTGATTCTTTTTTTTATCATACAAACAAATTTATCAACAAACTAAGCAATCACGTCTCTCATAATGCCACTGACAGCAAAAATGATAAAAAAAAATGTTACTTTTAGTTATCCATTGTTGAACTTTACAAATGTTTATCAATATTGGATTTCAAAATGCTGTGTAGCAAAATAGGTGTCGTCAATATTTTCGAAAATATTATTATTAATACTTAAGAGTTTAACTGAAACATGTTTTTTTCTGCTAATTATTTTCTCTATAATGTTTAACATTCAAATTTAGTTAAATTTTACACAAGTTTCAATTCATCATATCAAATTTCAAATAATAAAACTCAACAAACAACGATGTTATATATACGATTTTAAAAAATATTTTCGTGCCGCTCGTAACGCGGCTTTGTTACCTAGTTTTGATTAATAGTTAAAAGATAATATTAAGTTAAATTTTATGTTCGACAAATTGCAGTGAAACATGAAAAATTCTTAGAAAATTAAAATGATTACAAAATTATTTAACAAATGACACATGACATATTTTTAAATATTGTTTATAACTTAATTAAAGGTAATGGATACACGTGCATTTATACATATGTCCACTACTAAAGACATTTCACATTGCCAAATCATCAACTACACATCTTTTTATAACAATTTTGGATACCCAATCTAGTACCCTTGATATTATTGATAAGTGCATAATTTTGCATATTTTTATTGCCTATTTATTGTTTGAATTCGTATTTTAATAAATTATTTTGTTGCATTTCAGGAAAATTCGTGAAAACTGAAAAAATGGCAAAATAAAGAAATAAATGACAAAAGAAGAAAAAGAAGGACCAAAACAAGAAGAAAAGGAAAAGCAAGGGGTGGAGGTGCATTTTTGTAGCCCACCAAAATGGATGGCCAAGATTTAGCCAACCCAAAACCAAATGTATGGCTAGGATTAATCCTTACCAAACCTAAACCCTAATTTTTTCCTATAAATACCCTCATCTTCTCTTGTAAAAGACACACTTATTATTAGGGGTAGATTAGAATTAGGATTAGTTTTTAGTTCAATTCCTAAATCTCAGTTGTAATTTTCTTTGCAGCTTGTAAACAATTTTATTCAGTTCGTATTTTATTTTCTGCATTTTTTTTAGTTTAATTCGAAGCAATTTTAAGTAGACTCCACTGTTTGCCTGTTTTAATTACAATTCCGTTTCCTTCTTACTTTCTCACAAAAATACAATCACACCCTCCTTTTAGTTCTATCATTT
The DNA here is from genome assembly GCA_036435485.1 of Saposhnikovia divaricata. NCBI lineage: Eukaryota > Viridiplantae > Streptophyta > Magnoliopsida > Apiales > Apiaceae > Saposhnikovia > Saposhnikovia divaricata. Next base: position 121,260 of record JAZHRN010000155.1, on the reverse strand, counting down.
TTCTGTCCAACAAAACCCATCTCTCTTCCCCTTACTCCCTCTGTCGAAGCTCCCTCTATTCCTCCCCTTCTTCGATTTGCTGTGAATTCAAATGTCCCATTTCCCTTGTCTTTGTTTGTAGACTTCGTTTGTATGTTTTGTTGTTATTGTTTCGGAGTCTTGATTTTATTTGGTTGTTGAGTTACGGTTCCTGAAATCGAATTAAGACTTAATTTTACTGTTGGATCGTGAATTGCAACGAGTTTGAAGTATTTGTTCTCTGTGTTTACTTGAATTGCTGTGCTTCCGATTCGGTCTGGTTTTTAGAACTGCTGTGTTGTCGATTTCGGTGTTCCTTCTCTTTACACTGAATGAATGTTCTTTGTTCTTCGTTTGTAAACATGTGTGTTTGATTTCCGATTTCTGAGTTTTTGCCGTTGTTCTTTGCTGAGTCCGCGTGTTCATGGTTTCGTTTATGGTTTCTTTTCTTTTTCGTTTATAAGTTTGTAGGTTGTAGATATAAATTTGCAGTTATGGTCATTACATATTGGTTGCTTTAGTGTCTGAGTCAAGTCCAGTTGCTGCTTTATTGGTGTTCGAGTTTGGAGAGATTATTGAGCTCATTGCTATTTGTTTGTTTTCGTTTTACTGTCCTTCTAAGTTCGAGTTTGCACCTGTTGCGAGTACAATGTTACTGGTTTTGTAGTAGTCACGTTCGAATTTCGTGGTTGAGTTGTGTTCAAGCTCGAGTCTGGTTTCGTTGTTTCTGAGTCGAGTGTTATTTGAGTTTTTCCGAGTTTGTAAATGGGTCTGTCGAGTTTGTCACTCTTTGTTCGCAATTGTCTTGGTTTACTGCGTTGTGTTAATGTTTCTTTCGAGTGATGCTGAGTCTTTCCATATGCAGTGATTGTTAGATTGATTTTCTGAGTGTTAATTCTCATGGTAGTTGTTGAAATCTGCTGAGTTCCGTGATTGGTCTAGTCTGAATTTGTTGCCTGAGCTGTACAGTTTTTGCTTCCGAGTTTGTTGTTTTACTAAGTTCAATTCGATTTCCTTTGCCGAGTCTGTCAGTTTACGGTTTGTTTACCAGTAAAATTTTTGGTCTTTTCGTGTTATGGCTGAGTCGAATTTGACGATGTTTTACTAAGTCCCGTACTGTTTTGCGAGTTCTGTTAATCCCGGCCCTGTTCTGCATCTTTGTTAATTGTTTATGGTGTTTCTTGTTTAATTTTTTTAGTGTTAATGTAAATAAAATAAAATAGAGTTTTAATATAAAATCTAGTTTTAATTAAAACTTAGAATAATTTAATTTTTGGTTTTTCTCATTTTAATTAGTAGTTTAAAATTAGAATAAATCAAATTTTCAATTAAAAATTATTTTTTTCTTTTAGGAAATAATTAGTTAAAACCAAAATTCCCAAGACTCAAATTTGTTCTAGTTCGATTAAATTTGAAATTAAGGATCGCGAATAAAATTATTCCCTGTGGATCGAATCTTAAATACTAAAACGACGATCGTGCGCTTGCGATATTAATTGTACCATTTCCGCCACATCAAGTTTTTGGCGCCGCTGCCGGGGAATTATAATTATTTTTCGCACCTTAATTTTTAATTTTTCGGATTAGTTTTCTTTCGCTTGCCTTATTTTTATTTCATTTTTTTTAGGAAAGTTTGGAATTACGGGAATCTTCTCACGGAGCTTGGAATTAATCGGAATTTTTGGAAGCGTGCTTCGGTAACCCGTATCTCACTCTTTTCGCCTTTTTTAGAAAATCACAAAAAAAAAATCAAAAATCACAAAAAAATTGAAAATTGAAAAATCAAAAAAATTATTATTTGTAAATACATACTTGTACATCATGCATTTAATCACTTAGGGTACATCATCTAGATTTTTTTTTATATTTTTTGTTTTTAATTTTTCGTACCTATAAATTGTGGTGATTGCTGGAGGACCCAAAGGTACGTTAAATTCTTCTTTTCTTTAGATTAGGACACGTAGTGTAAGCATCCATATTTGTTCATAATTTTTTGTATATATCATTGTGTGTTGCCTTAATAAAATTAATTAGACATTTGCCCTCTAGGATTTCGCGCTCAATTAGGAAGGTATCTAAGAAACGAAGTAATCATTAATTATTCCGACTCTTTGGTGTCTAGGCAAGCGAAAGCTTACCTAGCCAATTAAGATTTGGTGTCTAAGTGACGAGTTTGGCCTCTTGGCAATGCCTGCTCTAATCTGGCCAAATCGGTCCGAATAAATTCTGATTTATCGAGTTTTTGGTGGTCCTTACGGTTAGGAGCAATGTCTAGTTATTTTATTTAGGGAACCTAGGTTAGATTTTTCTTTTAATTTTTCACCCTTTTTTGTGTGCTTATTTTGTGTGATCAATAATGTGGTCAAATTATAATTCTTATACACTAGGGTTTACAAATTGCCATGAATTTGAGCAAGATAATTCTATGTGTCAACAAACTCTTAGGAATGACCCATTTGTACCTACCTACAATCCCGGGTGGGGGAATCACACAAATTACTCACGGGATTATGACGAGGAGTTATCGGATAATACGATGTGGTGTGAGTCAATTAGGGAACCTAGTATTTATAATGAGTCGTCTAGTACTTTTAGTGATTTGCATTATAGTGAAAACGATATTGCAATAAACTCTGAATTAGATGCTCTTAATAGACGACTCGATGCCTTAGAAACCCTTAGAGGCCCTTCACACACGTCTTGGCACCCAAATTTCAATTCTCCGAGTCTCGATTTTCAACACGGCCCCGACTCTTATCAAGTCAACGCCATGTTTCAACCAACCTCTCGAAATGACCATTTTACATCGTCTTCTAATTCCGGTAGGAGAGATTATCCCGATCTCTCATGGAACCAAGGTCATAACTATCAAACTCCGCCTCCACATTTTCAAGAACCGAACTCTTATCCAATTCCGAGTCAACTTGACACCTTAGAAAAGAGTATCGAGGCTTTATTGATTTCTCAAGCGGACTTCATGCAAACCGTGACCCAAGATAGGCAAATTTTGAACTCTAATGCTCAATCCTTATCTAAGTTAGAATTTCAAATGAATCAATTAGCAACCATGTGTGAGTGTGAGACGATAACCACCCCGAAACCATCCGAGGTCAACCCGGAATTTCTTATCACTCAAAGACCTATCGATACTTTCGATGATATCAATTCTCCTAGGTCTAATGTTCAAGTTGACACTCCTTTCGGTGGTGATTTTTACGAAGAAGACTCTAGTGCTGACATCATTCTTTCTCTAGGTCAAACGAAGAATCCCGATGATTCTGAGGTTGTGGCTTCACCTAGACAACTATCATCTTCTTCTAGTGAACTTTTCCTTTCATCTTCCAAACCTCTTCCCGAAAAACCCAAAGAACTTCATACTCAACCAATAGGAGCTGATCTAGTTAAGGAGGTTGTTTCAAGGTCAAATTTGGACGATCATGAGATTGAGTCTCTTCTTAAACAAGATTTTCAATTGCATTACGAGACCAATCGAGAGCTTCACGAATCTTTTAAGGATTTGACCTCGGAAGAGATGTTTGGAGAGATGATGAATATTTGTTCTAAATGGGAAACCCAACATCAGGATAGTTCTTGTGATCCTAATTCTGTTGGTAAAACATTTTTCGAAGAGCCACCCCCACCCGTTTCTATTTCTTCATTTTCCACTCGTGCTCCATCTTTCATCGAAACTCATGATATTCATAACCAAGAATTTCAAGTAATCAATTTGATTAAACAACATGAAGAAGCGTCTAATTGGTCTATGAATGATGTTAGTAATATGAGTTTTATTCTTGCACATAATCTGATCAATCGAGTGGTCTAAGCTATTTGTGTGGGTGAGTTTCTGAATTATGTTGGTTGTATAACGAAAATAGTTTTTCCGAGATCAGGTATTGGTTAGTGAATATTTGTTTCGTACCTCCCATAGTAGAATGTAGGTATGGGGGAGTGCCAGTGTGTGTGTTTCTTTTGTATTTGTTGTGTGCGTGAGTTGTTTTCTTTCGTGATTTTTAAAAGTTTTCAGTCTTCGTCATCCCTTATCAGGTATTATCTCCTCTTTCTCTTCGTTTCTCTTGCATTTTGCATACATTGAGGACAATGCATGATTTAGGTATGGGGGAGGGTTTTAGTGTAAATACATAAAATTGAAAAATCCAAAAAAATTGAAAAATTTTAAAAATCCAAAAATAGAGATTTTTTAGCTTAGTTGTCCTTCCCACTCTTTAAATTCTAGAACTAGTTGGTGTTGACTATTTTTCGAAAATTATATGTATAATGCCTTTAGATAATTTGAACGTAGTCAGGTAAGGTTTTCCTCATGAAACTTGTGTCGAACAAATTTTTGCTTAAAAGACCAAGACGGCACATTTGCACAAGACTTTTGATGGAAAAATTGTATAGGAATGTTATTCGATACCTGAGAGAGAACCCACATGTTAAAACAATGTCGAATCAAACCATTGCGAGATTTTGCTTCTATATTGAAAAAAAAAATAGAAAAAAGAAAAAAAAAAGAAAAAAGAAGAAAAAAAAAAAGAAGAAAAGAAAAAGAGTCAATAAATGTTTGTAATTGTTGAGTGCTAGTGTAATATAAATTCTTAGTAGGGAAATCGGCTAGGTTGGGCTCATTAATAACCCGAGTAAGTAAGTCCGAGGGGACTTTGTGCCTAGCAACCTAAGGTCCCTTGTGATCTGGGATTGTTGACCTAAAACTCGCTAAATGGGTATTGATGCAAAAGTCTTTTGGGACCTCAACCATTGCACAGTCGGTCTAACTACTAAGAACGTGAAGTTTGGCTAGAACCTTGTTTTGATAGAGATTGGGTCAGTTCAATTTTGGTTGAAAAAGAGAAAATGTTCGTATGCAGTTAATCCATCAAAGGCCTTAAATTCACTACACACCTTGGGATTTTTTGTAAATTTTTGGTCTAATCATGTGGATTGTGGGAACCTGTAACTTGGCTATTATTAGAATAATCTTCCAGGCATATGTATTTTCCTACAAAATTGTTTTGTTGACACCAATGAAAGCTAGGTTGAAAGAGGAAAGTTGGATACTTGCTGACTTATCTCAAAGATTTTATGGGTATATCTTCTGTAAACCCTTAGGAGACAACACTCCTCCTGTAGAGATCGTCTATAGGTTTAACGGGTTGGTAAACCTAAAATTACCCGTGATTCCTACGACAGTGAGTATAGGTTTTTAATTCTCCAATTTTCTTTTTGTTTTACTCGAGGACGAGCAAAAGATAGGTATGGGGGCATTTGATAAGTGCATAATTTTGCATATTTTTATTGCCTATTTATTGTTTGAATTCGTATTTTAATAAATTATTTTGTTGCATTTCAGGAAAATTCGTGAAAACTGAAGAAATGGCAAAATAAAGAAATAAATGACAAAAGAAGAAAAAGAAGGACCAAAACAAGAAGAAAAGGAAAAGCAAGGGGTGGAGGTGCATTTTTGTAGCCCACCAAAATGGATGGCCAAGATTTAGCCAACCCAAAACCAAATGTATGGCTAGGATTAATCCTTACCAAACCTAAACCCTAATTTTTTCCTATAAATACCCTCATCTTCTCTTGTAAAAGACACACTTATTATTAGGGGTAGATTAGAATTAGGATTAGTTTTTAGTTCAATTCCTAAATCTCAGTTGTAATTTTCTTTGCAGCTTGTAAACAATTTTATTCAGTTCGTATTTTATTTTCTGCATTTTTTTTAGTTTAATTCGAAGCAATTTTAAGTAGACTCCACTATTTGCCTGTTTTAATTACAATTCCGTTTCCTTCTTACTTTCTCACAAAAATACAATCACACCCTCCTTTTAGTTCTATCATTTTTCTGTCCAACAAAACCCATCTCTCTTCCCCTTACTCCCTCTGTCGAAGCTCCCTCTATTCCTCCCCTTCTTCGATTTGCTGTGAATTCAAATGTCCCATTTCCCTTGTCTTTGTTTGTAGACTTCGTTTGTATGTTTTGTTGTTATTGTTTCGGAGTCTTGATTTTATTTGGTTGTTGAGTTACGGTTCCTGAAATCGAATTAAGACTTAATTTTACTGTTGGATCGTGAATTGCAACGAGTTTGAAGTATTTGTTCTCTGTGTTTACTTGAATTGCTGTGCTTCCGATTCGGTCTGGTTTTTAGAACTGCTGTGTTGTCGATTTCGGTGTTCCTTCTCTTTACACTGAATGAATGTTCTTTGTTCTTCGTTTGTAAACATGTGTGTTTGATTTCCGATTTCTGAGTTTTTGCCGTTGTTCTTTGCTGAGTCCGCGTGTTCATGGTTTCGTTTATGGTTTCTTTTCTTTTTCGTTTATAAGTTTGTAGGTTGTAGATATAAATTTGCAGTTATGGTCATTACATATTGGTTGCTTTAGTGTCTGAGTCAAGTCCAGTTGCTGCTTTATTGGTGTTCGAGTTTGGAGAGATTATTGAGCTCATTGCTATTTGTTTGTTTTCGTTTTACTGTCCTTCTAAGTTCGAGTTTGCACCTGTTGCGAGTACAATGTTACTGGTTTTGTAGTAGTCACGTTCGAATTTCGTGGTTGAGTTGTGTTCAAGCTCGAGTCTGGTTTCGTTGTTTCTGAGTCGAGTGTTATTTGAGTTTTTCCGAGTTTGTAAATGGGTCTGTCGAGTTTGTCACTCTTTGTTCGCAATTGTCTTGGTTTACTGCGTTGTGTTAATGTTTCTTTCGAGTGATGCTGAGTCTTTCCATATGCAGTGATTGTTAGATTGATTTTCTGAGTGTTAATTCTCATGGTAGTTGTTGAAATCTGCTGAGTTCCGTGATTGGTCTAGTCTGAATTTGTTGCCTGAGCTGTACAGTTTTTGCTTCCGAGTTTGTTGTTTTACTAAGTTCAATTCGATTTCCTTTGCCGAGTCTGTCAGTTTACAGTTTGTTTACCAGTAAAATTTTTGGTCTTTTCGTGTTATGGCTGAGTCGAATTTGACGATGTTTTACTAAGTCCCGTACTGTTTTGCGAGTTCTGTTAATCCCGGCCCTGTTCTGCATCTTTGTTAATTGTTTATGGTGTTTCTTGTTTAATTTTTTTAGTGTTAATGTAAATAAAATAAAATAGAGTTTTAATATAAAATCTAGTTTTAATTAAAACTTAGAATAATTTAATTTTTGGTTTTTCTCATTTTAATTAGTAGTTTAAAATTAGAATAAATCAAATTTTCAATTAAAAATTATTTTTTTCTTTTAGGAAATAATTAGTTAAAACCAAAATTCCCAAGACTCAAATTTGTTCTAGTTCGATTAAATTTGAAATTAAGGATCGCGAATAAAATTATTCCCTGTGGATCGAATCTTAAATACTAAAACGACGATCGTGCGCTTGCGATATTAATTGTACCATTTCCGCCACATCAATTATTTTGAAACATTTGAATTATTTTAAATTAATTAAATATAATAGCAATTTATGATCAAATCTAATTTAAAATTTTAGTTATAAATTTTAATCTGATACAATAAAATAAAATGTTACATTAAATATATTGTAGAAAATATGTAATTGAGTTTGAAATTTAATTTGTCAAGTACTTACTTGGTTACTTGGTCAAACTGTGTACATAAACACAAATCTATCTACATCTATATAATATAAATTATTGGATTGCCCATTCCTAAGGTCTGTTATTCATATTTAGGTTCGAATTAAATTTTTAACTATAAATTTATTCATTGACTATCCATTTTTAGATTTGGTATTGGTGTGTACAAGATTCATATTTTTATTTGACGCGGATCAAATTAGTATTTGACCCATTTCTCATTAATGTACATGTATAATATTTATGGAAAGATTACTTATAAATTTGAATTGAACTTTTAATTTTGATAAGCTCATTAATGCATATTATCTTATAACATATATAATATACAAGAGCATCTCCAATGGTACCAAACCCTTAGCTAAATCAATCTAGGTGGCATCTATTTATCACTATTTGAAGAATATTTAAAAAATATAACACTCCAACCTTGTAATTCCTTAGCAATAAATATAGATAATCATATTTAGAGCATCTCCAACGGTGTTAGTTATAATGGATGGCTAAAATTATATAAAATACTTATTATGTAAAATTTGTTGAACCTGTAAGTTGTTGTGCTTCAATGGAGTAGGCTATAATGATTGGCTATATCTTAAAAATGGTATGTTATTATCATTTCAAGTTATTAAAAGTAAAATGTATTATTTTAATATGGCAACAGATGATGTGGGGTTTCTCTAGAGGTTCAGCAAATATAGCTAACATACGAGCATCTCCAAGTGTGAAATCTAAAGTTGTTAGATATAATGCTTATCTAAATGGATTATACAAATTTTTTGCTAACAGTGTAGATATACACTCCAATAGTGTTATGTATAATTATGTTAAGCTAAAATTATATCTAAAAGTTTTTTTAGTTCAACCAATATATCGAATCATACATGGTTATCAATATTCTTTTTGCTAAGGGGTGATGGTTGGAATGCAATATTTTTTACATATCATCTAAAAGGGCCACCTAGATGACACATGGGGTGACACATAGATATTTTAGCTAACAGTTTTCTACCCTTAGAGATGCTCTAAGAGCATCTCCAATGGAGAAGATCCCTTAGCTAAAATCAAAAATATATTACCATAAATAAATTTTATAGAAATTATGTAAAAAAACATGACTCCAATGGAACATTACTGTTAGCAAAAAAATTAGATAATCACTTTTCGTTGGCTATATTTGGCCAACCTCTAGAGACCTGTAAGGAAGATTTTACGTGATCTATTACCTTAAAAAAATAGATTCTATTAATAACAACCTAAAATAATAATAACATACTATATTTACAATAAATACAACATTATAACCAATATACCATTGGAGCATAACTTCTTACAGGTTCGGCATAATTAATATTTTATCTGATTTAGCAAACCATTTTTAGCTAATACCGTTGGAGATGCTCTAATGAGGTTGTCTATAATTTTAACTAAGGGTAATGAACCGTTAGAGTGCAATTTTTTTTACACATTCTTTATAATTCTTATTTATAGTAATTAATTTCAAAATTTACCTAAGAGGTCTCTCCTATTGGAGATGCTCTGTAATAAAATCCTTAGCTAAAATTTTAAATAACTTACCAAAATTGAAAATTATACATAACATGTTAAAAGTTCATCACTCCAATGGGGCATTCCCGTTGTCTAAAAATTTAGCCAATCCTTTATATTTTTTTAATATTGGTCATATTTGTTGAAGCACTAGAGATCTGTAGCAAATGACATGTCATTTCCCGCCCATTTTCTTCCCATAATTGACCAAAAAAATTATTAATAATAATAATCATACCTTTTTTGAAATATAACCAATCATTATAGGTGATCCCCGTTGGAGTAAAACACTCTATAGGTTCAGTAAATTTTAGCCAACTATTATTTTTTTGAAATTTAACCAGTGGACTTAGCCAATACCATTGGAGATGATCTTACTTGGCTATATTTGTCGAACCAGTAAAACCCTTAGGTATAATTGACATTAGCATAATTATGCATAACATCATTGGAGTACTCACCCCTTCCCTTAGCTAAAATTTTAAATTATCACTATTTTATCATCCTTTAGCCAACCATTTTACATATCATCATTGGAGATGCTCTAATAAAATATATAACTAAATTATTTCTTATTAATTTGTTGTAATATAAAAACAAAATATTAATCTTTCAAAATTTCATTATTCAATCATAAATATAAAATTATTTTTTTATTTTTATATCCTTATGTATAATAAGCCTACTAGGGATGTTATCCATAACGTTTTGTCCATAATTTTGGTCACTAAATCGCCAAAATAATCTCAACCGTCGAATCTAATAATAATTTTAAAAATAGACGATCCAGATTATATCATATTAAAAAAAATTATAATCTAAAAAGGATAAAATTAAAAAATGTTGTATTAGAATTGAATTTTAAAAAGAAAATTATAATCTGAAAAGTAAATAATTAAAAAAGGTTGTAACGGAATTGAGTTTAATTAATTAATTTATTTATTTATTTATTAATATTAAAAAAGTTCATATTTACTATTTGGACTCTATCTCGAGATCTATAAATCAGATTTTGATGATTTTACAGCCCACGCAAAACTCATAAAATTATCTTCAATTTAGTGATGCTTTAACAATTATTAATCAAATGAAAGCACTCAGAATCTAAAGATAAAATATAATTTTTTATTTAGTGTAGAAGACTTACATTGATAATTCTACTCAATGTAATTCAATGCATAAAAAACCTAATTATATATAATTTAAATAATTGACATTCATTTTTTCGTATTTCAATATAAATATACTTTTTAGTTTACATGTTAAAATATAAAATATTTTCTATGCTAGATTCAATGTTTTTCATCTATTTATTTTAAGATCAAAGAGTTCTTATTTACTTTGTCGTACTGAGGACCAGACTATTGACTACCAAAATTTTGGACAAAATTCCTTTTACACTTATTATTAAAACTGTATTTGGTTATTAGTACAACTATCTTAAAATAATAAGAAGGTTATTTTGATAATTAAAAACGAAATATAAGTAGATTTTCTAAATTTAATAGTATTTTCAACGTAAAAAATCGTCAATTTCTTCTCTCTTTTATTTCTTGGTAGTATTAATTGAAAAATAATTATTAAACCATCACTAAATTAAAGATTATTTTGTTAATTTCACATGGGCTATAAAATCGTCCAAATCAAGTTTTAAGAATTCAAGATAGAGTTTTCACGTATAAAACGTATATAAGAGAGTTTGACTAAAGGGTAGAGTTTGAATAAATAACCAACACATATAATTTAGGAAAAAACTTTTTGTAGACAAGGAATGATTTAAAATGTGCCAAGATATATATAGTATACGTATTATATATTTAAAAGATCCTTACAACTGATTAGAAGTCAATCCTATAAAATCTCCATGATTTCCGCACTTCTGAACTTTTTGGACGGTTGACAAATGACATGCTCTTTTTGATCTGTCTCTGCGTAAGTGGTTTGTCAAATTATTAAACCCCCATTTAACTTTAAGTAAAATTACCCAAACACTTTCATTCAACTTAAAGTGAACAACTTTAAATTATCCTTTAAGTTAAAAACACCTCCATTAAGTAAAAAGTAACTTATTTTAATCAATCTCAAACGGCCTCTACACCTTTGTCCACTACTAAAATCATTTCAAATTGCCAACTGATCAACGACACATCATTTTATTACAATTTTAGATACCCAATTTAGTATCCTTGATATTATTTTGAAATAATTGAATAATTTTAAATTAATTAAATATAATATAAATTTACGATCAAATCTAAAATAATTTTTTAGTTCTAAATTTTAATGTAACACAAAAAAAATGTTACATCAAATATATTGTAAAAAATATGTCTATGAGTTTGAAATTAAATTTATCAAGTACTTAGAGCATCACCAACGGTATTGATTAAGTTGATTCGCTAAATTTCAAAAAAGTAATAATTGACTAAAATTTATTGAACCTGTAGAGTGTTTTGCTTCAATGGGGATTAGCTATAATGGTTGGTTATATTTTAAAAAGGTATTATTATTAATTTTTTTTCTTCTAAAAATTGTAGTAAAAAAACGGACGAAAAATGACATGGTATTTACTATATATATGTAGAGGTTCAACAAATATAACGAATATTGAAAAAATATAGAGAACCGGCTAAAATTTTAGATAAGGAGAATGCCCCATTGAAAATTTTAAAATATTAGGTATAATTTTCAATTTTGATAAATTATTTAAAATTTTAGCTATGGTTCAATGCTTATAATTGGGCAAATTGTATGCGTAAACACAAATTTTACATTAAAAAAGAAAAGAAAAACAACAAAATAAACAAAACAGTAAACGGGTCGGGTCAGAGCGCCGGGTGAAAACTTCATTTCTTGAGAGAAAAGAAAAGGAAACACAAGCTTTAATACCCAAAAAACAACAAACTACTCGCACACTACACTTTTTAAAAATTACTCCACATCTAAAATTAGGGCTTTTTTTCAAAACCCCCAATTGAATCAAATGGATAACATGGATCTCAACGCTCCTCACTCTATGGGAACTACAATCATCGGCGTCACTTACAACGGCGGCGTCGTGCTCGGCGCCGACTCCAGAACCAGCATTGGTAAAATAATAATTATTTAATTTTATTTGTTTATTTTATTTATTTATGGTTTAATTTTGTGTTTGATTGTGTGGTTGGATTTGTGATTGTTAGGTATGTATGTGGCGAATCGAGCTTCTGATAAGATTACGGAGCTCACTGATAATGTTTACATTTGTCGATCCGGATCGGTAATTTTTCGATACTCGTGTGGATATCATTGATTGTATGTAGGCTATGTTTAAGTTGAATGTGAGTTTACGACAAGCAATGGTGGTAGAAGTCGTGTTGTTTTATTTTATTTGTCGTGGTTACGAGTTTAGTTTAGTGCCATGTGCTGGAATTTAATGATTTTTGTTTGACTATAGTTTATTGTGGTGTTGGAAAATTTAGTGGATTGAAGTTTATGCATGAATTTTGCAGGCGGCTGATTCGCAAATTGTGTCTGATTACGTTAGATATTTTCTTCATCAGCACACGTGAGTGATCACTTTCTTGATTATCTGCATTGATTGGTTTCCTGTTTGATTTTGTTTTTTTTGGATATTTTATTTTGATTATCCCTTGCCTCGAGTAGATTTTAATATATTGTATGCAAGAGAAAATATGGTCTGGGTAAGAGTGAGAGACTGTTTGGCAGGGAGATATTAAGTGTGGAAAAATATACAGGAGGAGTAGGAGACAAATACAGGATTGCACATTGAATTTTTTTTAGTGGTGTAAATTGAATAACATTGTGTGCATGACTACACCAAATTAATTGGCTATGCTGACAGTCTGAAACTAGTTGATATGGGACAAGTGTAAGAATGGGTTGAAAACAAGGGGTGAAACCTGTATGCGAATCTTATCAACTAGTAACATATAACCCTGCCAAATAATGAAGATTGCTCAACAACGTTGTCAAGTAGTTTATATAGCTCATATTTACAATCTAATTTTTGCTATTATCATCATACCATTTACATTCTTGAAATACTCTGGACTACAACTTGTTTCTTGGTACAAGATATTTTAAAATGAACTCCGGATGATGTTCTTTATATTTATCCTCTGTAAATTTAAAACTAGGCACTAACAGTTCCTGCTGCATATATGTCCTTTCATGTCAATTCTCAAACGAACTTCGACGGTTAGGCAAGGCTAGAAAATTGGGAAGGAAGGAAATATCTAAATAAAATAATACTAGGAATTTCAGTACATGCCGCTTGATGTAGGACAATAGGTGAAACATTGGTAAAACAAAAGGAAAAAAATTGTATCAGCAAATATTTGTAATTCAATTGTTTCATGCTCCACATCAGTGGCGGTCTGCGTACTTCTAATAGAAGTTGGGAGATTAGCATGTCTAGTCACTTTTTTTAGAGGCTCACCAAGACGCACAGGCTATCTTTGCCGAAGGCTGTTGCTTCACGCGAGGTGCCCCTTATTAGAATGAAGCGCAAAAAAAAAAGATCTTGTTATGAAAACTTGAATTATTGTTAAAAAAGATTGAAGTGTGTACTACTAGGCAAAAAAATCTTTTTTGGTCATAGGTGTAATTTAGGTCAGTTGATATAATGTAAAGATTTTAGTCACGTTCGGAGTAATATAAATTATACAATTCATTATATAAGTTTTAAGTTTTCACATTCGGAGTAATGTAAAGCTCAAACTCCGCTTGAGAGAGTACTCGAATCGCTCGTGCTCAATTTGATTATTGTCGAGTCGGAATCAAGTATCTTATGAGCTGAATTCGAATAACTCCTGGATAATTTGACTTGTTTACATCCCTGAGGACAAATCATTGATGTATGCAATATTTATATAATATTTTAATTATATCTATATTGGTTGCAACTTGGTAACATAAAACTATCCATTTTATACGACAAAATAGTAACTTTTATTTGTTTTTATTATATCATAAATTAATTTGATTCTATTAAATTACACGAGGGCCCAGGCTCCTCGAGGGTCTGCGAGTTGCTCTTGATTCACCTCTCGCTTCTGCTTTTAATACACTGCCTATTACTAATTTTCATCTGCATTTTCGGTCTGTGCGCTAAGTGTACTTTTACTGCCACTTGGAATACTCCTTTATGACATATCAAATGTTGACTTGTATCTACCACATGTCTAAGTTTCTTATTTGATCTCTACAGGATTCAGCTGGGGCAGCCTGCAACTGTAAAAGTTGCCGCAAATCTTGTTAGGCATTTGTCGTATAACAACAAGGTTTGAATGCTAATAGAACTTTGCTCTTGTGAATGTACGAGTTCTGTATATTTTCCTTATATGATTTTTTGGGCATGTTAACATTTGACACCATTGAGACTTGCAAATTTCACTAATATCCGGTTCCTCTGCTTAGTTCCTATTGATTTTTTTCCCTTAAACAGGAGTTGTTGCTGTAGTGGATAATAATCAATAGCATAAATTTAGCTGTTGCATATTATAGAAGCTAATACCAGGCTAATATTGTTGTCTCTTATTTTTGAACCATACAAGTTGTTGCATCATGTCATGAAGACCAAAGAAAAGCGCTCTTAACCGAAAAATTGTATTGTACCCGAAATATATAACCACCGAGCGGCTTACTGTAGGAACACTAATGAATGAGCTTTATCTTTCCTTTTAAGGATTTTATTCCAATCCCCTAGCATCTGGCACTGTAGCCTAGTGGATCCCCCTCACCCTTGGTAACAAGAGGTCAAGGGAGTCTAAGTGGAAATGAATGTGTGCATCAGCATAGTTACATAGAATGCGGTAAAATAATAAACTCGATAAAATAATTTTTTTTTTGGGTCCCAAGGCTATTACTTTAAAGAAGTTTAACTGTAATACATAAAAATATTACAAGTAAAAAGTAATTTTTTTTCCAGTGTATAAGGAGACCTTTCTCTTAGTGGGTTTCCTTTTCATTCTGAAAAAGGCATTGTTTTAGATTAAAAAGGATATGTTTAAACTTCTGACCTTAATAATAGCAAAGGCTTCTACTATCACTTAACATTTGTGGCTGTGTGAGTAATTCATTCTGATCATGTCAGCTGCGGGTACCTTTTTTTTCTTTTCTTGTATCATATTGTTGAGAGTATGCTCTGTTGCATATTATTAATTAAGGTTAATTTTACCATCTTGATATATAGTTTTTGTTCATAATTGTGTCTCAGAACATGCTGGAAACTGGTATAATTGTTGGTGGATGGGACAAATATGAAGGAGGCAAAATATACGGGGTCCCACTCGGAGGAACAATTATAGAGCAGCCTTTTGCTATTGGAGGTTCTTTTCTATCTTAGACTTTGTGATTCTTAGAGCCGTATTTTACCGTGTCCAATATTATGAAGATGCCTGTTTTGTCGGTTACAACATATTACTTGGACACCAATGCAAGGCTGTCAAGTCTTTAAGTTGGCGTATTATATTTATAATCAACAAAAAATCACCACATGTATGTATACATATATTTATACAAAGCAAAAATTTTATTTGCAAGACTTTTTAAAATGGTAACCTAGCATATTTTGTCGTATTATATGTGTTTGTTTTGGAACTGATCATGGTCTAATTATATGTATGTATTTTACAATTTTAAACATGTATGAAATAATGTCAAGTCTCTGCAATGGTGTCATGCAATGAATTATTCGCATCTCATTAATAGTTCATAATATATGTGGTACCCTGTAGGATCCGGCTCGAGTTACTTGTATGGATTCTTCGATCAAGCATGGAAGGAAGGGATGACTAAGGATGAAGCTGAGGTATATATCCATTAGTATAAGTCTTCTTATTAGTTTACCACTTTCTACTTTCTAGATCTGTATAGGAATTTCTTATCTGAAAATAAAGAGAACGATATATAGCTAGGCTCTTCATTTTATCTAGTGAAAGAATCTAATTTTGAGACCTTTAATTTGTACTATTTTATGGAACCTCCATGAACGAATATCTGGTCCAGGTGTCCAATGTATGAATGTAAATATAGACTTGGTTCCAGGAATCATGTTTTCAGTGAAAATGTAGTGGCCAGTACAACTCTGAAATATCTTGGAAATTAATATAAATTGTTAGTGTTTATGTTGCACAAACCCATAATACCAATTAAATGTTAAACTACAGAAATGAAAACAGTTTCTGACTGTTATCTTTTCTTTCTTGGCAGCAATTGGTTGTTAAGGCAGTTTCTCTAGCTATTGCCCGAGATGGTGCTAGTGGTGGTGTTGTGCGCACAGTCATTGTAAGTTCTATCGAGTTTTGTGGAAATCCATGCATCTGTAACTAATTGGTCTTTTATATCAATTATCACATCTCATTGTATTCCCTTTTCAGATTAACGCAGATGGAGTGACAAGAAACTTTTATCCTGGTCATACTCTTCCACTGTGGCATGAAGAGCTGGAGCCCCAGAACTCTTTGCTCGATATTCCCAACGCCCCTGCTCCTGAACCAATGGATATATATACACAAGGCAAACTACAATACATGCACATCACTACAATACATACATATTACACATGTATATAGTTATTTGTACTTGCACGATTTTGTAGTTTTTAACATAGATTTGGTGTTTGTTTTCTGCAGGAGAGCAAGAGATGGAGTATCCTTGCTATCATTGTAACGAAAAGCTATTCCGTACGGAAGCTGCCAAGAAAGAACACAACCACATAACACACTCCAACATCATGAACAAGAAAAGCTATGACACCTGTTCCACATGCCTCACCGTATACCTCACGGAAGACGACGTCATTGCGCACCGGAAGAAAGCTCATCCGGCCCCTGATCAAACCTTTACTTCTAGCTAGTTCGTTATAACTATTATCTATGTATAACTGGAAGAAGAATTGTTTTTGACTTAGGAAGCATAACTCTTGGAATTAGACACAGAAACCCTTGTTCGGATAGTATATGATTCGTTCTACACACAAGAACGTTAAATTTTTTGTAGTGTTCACTACTGTTGCCAAGCTGTGTATACTGGAAATGATCAGTATTTTGTTGTTGTGAAGCATGAACGAGTTACCCCTATTCAATTCGTTTTATCATATTCTATAAGAAATTTAGTGTCTGCACATTGAATGAAATTAACACAATCCTGTGTTGGCATATATGCCAAATTTCATTAAATCTAATTATCACAAGTACCAGTACGCAAGACATATCCTAATATTAACAAACTGGAGGTTTGTCTTGTTACACTAGAGAAAGGGCAGGCTTTGGGACAGAAAATATAAAGTTTCATTCAGTCATCTTGAAAAGGAAAGTACTTCTTAATCATTATAATATCAAGTGTGTTGATTTTTAAAGCTGCTCCAGTGTATAGAGTGAAGAAGGATGAGCAACCTAATGTATGGTATAAATAAAGTTCGATTTTAAGAGATAATTAACAAGACTTGAATGTATATCTATATCTATATATATTATAACGGCATGAGATCGGAAATGCACCAGAACAGTTCAAGGTATTTTTCTTGAATTTTCTTTTTTTTGATTTTTTTTTATTAAAATTCTTTTCTTGCATTAAATAGCTATTAATGACAATTTAATTCGTCATTAACTACACCTATTAAACATATATTAAATTTATTCTATTTAATTTGTTTAAAAATTAGCAAATTAGTTGAACATTATAGTTATTATTTCAATATTAAATATAAAATGACTACTAACAATTGTTTATATTGCGTTGTTTTTTATTACCAATTCAAGATCATTATATTTTCTTTTCGGATGATTATAGGGTAGACGGCCTTAACTTCTCAAGCAATTTTTAGTATCAATGATTGTGAAAGTCGTAATAAATTATAGAAGTACAAGATATTTACTTAATTTTTGAAATTGTATACAAATAATACAGACAAATTTTTAATTTCGCACATGAATAAATTATACATGAGTTATGATCAAATCGATTAAATTTAACAAACCAGCCATTTATCGAAAGAAAAATCGATAAAAAAGCTATACACCCATTGTTTCATTACATTGTGTCGAAATAAAGTTTTATTCTAATTAAAAAAATTTATACACCTATTATTGAATATGTATATTATGAGAGGAGTGTCGATTTTAAAAAATGTTATTAACCTGAACTTCTCAAGCATTCTTTATTATCAATGATTGTGGAGTCGTAATAAACCAAGAGATCGGGGAGGCTTTCACTCAGAAGTTTCAAAATATTTTTCTTGATTTTCACATTTTTTGATTTTTTATTAAAATAATTTTCCTGCATTTAATAGCATTTTAATTACTCATTAATTGTACCTATTAAATTTATATTAAATATACTTCATATTATACTTAATATAAAATTTTAGCAATCTTTATTAGAACATTATAATTATTATATTAATATATAATATTTTTTTTGAAAAGATATTAATATAAAATATTAATTATCTATCTAAAAGTACAATTATTTTAAGGTATAACGATAAATAAACTTATTTATATCGTCCATTTCTAATCCTTATTCAAAATTGATGCAATTTTTTTCGGCAATAATAAAAAGACGGTTTTAACTTTTCGATTAATTCGCAATTAGTGACCGTGAGAATCATGATAAGATACAGAAGCATATAAATTTTCCAATTAACATCCACAATATAAATACAAGCAATATTGTATAATTTACTTTTACACATGAACAATTTACACATGGGGTGTGATCAACTCGATTAAATTGAACCAATCCAACCTTTTTCTTTACGGATTAAATCAATGAAAAAGTTATACATTCGTTGTTTCATTATACCGTGTTGGATTAAATTAATATTCTAACTACACAAATTCTTATGCCATTACTAATCAATTAATCATGCATGTATGTTATGAGACGGGAATTAATTATGCATGTATGTTATGAGACGGGCGTAAGTCAATCACATCTCTTATCACATTTAGATTTTGCTTCTTTTTTTCATCATACAAACAAATTAATAACAAACTAAGCAATCACGTCTCTTATAATGCCACCGACACCAAAAATGATACGAAAATATTACTTTTATTTATCAATTGTTGAACTTTACAAATGTTTATCAATATAGGATTTCAAAAGCATTTTTTTTATGTAACAAAATAAGTGTCGTCAATATCTTCGAAAATATTATTTACTTAAGAGTTTAACTGAAACATGTTTTCTTTCTGCTAATTATTTTCTCTATAATTCTTTAAAAAATAATTTAGTTACATTTTACACAATTTTCAATTCATCAGATCAAATTTCAAATAGTAAAACTCAACAAATAATGATGTTATATATACGATTTTAAAAAATGTTTATTACCTAGTATATTATAATGCCAGGAGATCGGAAATGCACCAGAACAATTTAAGGTAATTTTCTTGATTTTTTGTTTTTTTGATTTTTCTTATTAATTTTTTTTTCTTACATTAAAAAACTATTAATGACAATTTAATTAGTCATTAGTTACACCTATTAAACATCTATTCAATTTAATCTATTTAATTTGTTTAAAAATTAGCAAACTGTATTTGAACATTATAGTTATTGTTTCAATATTAAATATTAATTATATACAGTTAAGTTTATTTTTAGGTAAAATGACGACTAACAATTGTTTATATTGTGTTTTTTTTATTCCCTATTCAAGATCATTATATTTTCTTTTCAGATGATTATAGGGTAGACAACCTTAACTTCTCAAACAATTTTTATTATCAATGATTGTGAAAATCGTAATAAATTATGGAAGTACAAGATATTTACTTAATTTCTGAAATTGTATACAAACAATATAGACAAATTTTTAATTTTGCATATGAATAAATTATACATGAATTATGATCAAATCAATTAAATTTAACAAACACAACCATTTATTGGAAGAAAAATCGATAAAAAAGCTATACACCCATTGATTCATTACACTGTGTCGAAATAAAATTTTATTCTAATTAAACAAATTTTTATACTATTATTGAATATGAATATATTGAGAGAGAGGTGTCAGCTTTAAAAAATGTTATTAACCTCAACTTCTCAAGCATTCTTTAGTATCAATGATTGTGGACGTAATAAACCACGAGATCGGAGAGGCTTTCACTCAAAAGTTTCAAAATATTTTTCGTGAAATTCACATTTTTTATTTTTTTATTAAAATAATTTTCTTGCATTTAATAGCATTTTAATTAGTAATTAATTGTACCTATTAAACTTATATTAAATACACTTTATTTTATACTTAATATAAAATTTTAGCAATCGTTATTAGAACATTATAATTATTATATTAATATAAAATATTAATTATCTATCTAAAAGTACAATTATTTCAAGGTAAAACGATAAAATAAACTTATTTATATCGTCCATTTCTAATCCTTATTCAAAATTGATGCAATTTTTTCGGTAATAATAAATATACGATTTTAAATTTTCGATTAATTCGTAATCAGTGATCGTGAGAATCATGAGATACGGAAGCATATAAATTTTCCAATTAACATCCACAATTTAAATACAAGCAATATTGTATAATTTACTTTTACACATGAACAATTTACACATGGGATGTGATCAACTCGATTAAATTGAACAAATCTAACCTTTTTCTTTACTGATTAAATCAATGAAAAAGTTATACATTCGTTATTTCATTATGTTGTGTTGGATTAAATTAATATTCTAACTACACAAATTCTTATACCATTACTAATCAATTAATCATGCATGTATGTTATGAGACGGGAATTAATTATGCATATAAGTTATGAGACGGGCGTAAATCAATCACATCTATTATCACATTTACATTTTGATTCTTTTTTTATCATACAAACAAATTTATCAACAAACTAAGCAATCACGTCTCTCATAATGCCACTGACAGCAAAAATGATAAAAAAATGTTACTTTTAGTTATCCATTGTTGAACTTTACAAATGTTTATCAATATTGGATTTCAAAAGCATTTTTTTGTGTAACAAAATAGGCGTCATCAATATTTTTGAAAATATTATTATTAATACTTAAGAGTTTAACTGAAACATGTTTTTTTCTGCTAATTATTTTCTCTATAATTGTTTAACATTCAAATTTAGTTAAATTTTACACAAGTTTCAATTCATCATATCAAATTTCAAATAATAAAACTCAACAAACAACGATGTTATATATACGATTTTAAAAAATATTTTCGTGCCGCTCGTAACGCGGCTTTGTTACCTAGTTTTGATTAATAGTTAAAAGATAATATTAAGTTAAATTTTATGTTCGACAAATTGTAGTGAAACATGAAAAATTCTTAAAAAGTTAAAATGATCACAAAATTATTTAACAAATGACACATGACATATTTTTAAATATTGTTTATAACTTAATTAAAGGTAATGGATACACGTGCATTTATACATATGTCCACTACTAAAGACATTTCACATTGCCAAATCATCAACTACACATCCTTTTATAACAATTTTGGATACCCAATCTAGTACCCTTGATATTATTTTGAAACATTTGAATTATTTTAAATTAATTAAATATAATAGCAATTTATGATCAAATCTAATTTAAATTTTTAGTTATAAATTTTAATCTGATACAATAAAATAAAATGTTACATTAAATATATTGTAGAAAATATGTAATTGAGTTTGAAATTTAATTTGTCAAGTACTTACTTGGTTACTTGGTCAAACTGTGTACATCTATCTACATCTATATAATATAAATTATTGGATTGCCCATTCCTAAGGCCTGTTATTCATATTTAGGTTCGAATTAAATTTTTAACTATAAATTCATTCATTGACTATCCATTTTTAGATTTGGTATTGGTGTGTACAAGATTCATCTTTTTATTTGACGCAGATCAAATTAGTATTTGACCCATTTCTCATTAATGTACTTGTATAATATTTATGGAAAGATTACTTATAAATTTGAATTGAACTTTTAATTTTGATAAGCTCATTAATGCATATTATCTTATAACATATATAATATATAAGAGCATCTCCAATGGTACCAAACCCTTAGCTAAATCAATCTAGGTGGCATCTATGTATCACTATTTGAAGAATATTTAAAAAATGTAACACTCCAACCTTGTAATTCCTTAGCAATAAATATACATAATCATATTTAGAGCATCTCCAACGGTGTTAGTTATAATGGATGGCTAAAATTATATAAAATACTAATTATGTAAAATTTGTTGAACCTGTAAGTTGTTGTGCTTCAATGTAATTGGCTATAATGATTGGCTATATCTTAAAAATGGTATGTTATTATTATTTCAAGTTATTAAAAATAAAATGTATTATTTTAATATGGCAACAGATGATGTGGGGTTTCTAGGTTCAGCAAATATAGCCAACATAAGAGCATCTCCAAGTGTGAAATCTAAATTTGTTAGATATAATGCTTATCTAAATGGGTTATACAAATTTTTTGCTAACAGTGCAGATATACACTCCAATAGTGTTATGTATAATTATGTTAAGCTAAAATTATAT
This sequence comes from Saposhnikovia divaricata, assembly GCA_036435485.1. Classification (NCBI taxonomy): domain Eukaryota; kingdom Viridiplantae; phylum Streptophyta; class Magnoliopsida; order Apiales; family Apiaceae; genus Saposhnikovia; species Saposhnikovia divaricata. Next base: position 98,588 of record JAZHRN010000155.1, on the reverse strand, counting down.
CTAAAAGTTTTTTTAGTTCAACCAATATATCGAATCATACATGGTTATCTATATTCTTTTTGCTAAGGGGTGATGGTTGGAGTGCAATATTTTTTACATATCATCTAAAAGGGCCACCTAGATGACACATGGGGTGACACATAGATATTTTAGCTAACAGTTTTCTACCCTTGGAGATGCTCTAATGAGGTTGTCTATAATTTTAACTAAGGGTAATGAACCGTTGGAGTGCAATTTTTTTACACATTCTTTACAATTCTTATTTATAGTAATTGATTTCAAATTTTACCTAAGAGGTCTCTCCTATTGGAGATGCTCTTAGAGCATATCCAATGTAATAAAATCCTTAGCTAAAATTTTAAATAACTTACCAAAATTGAAAATTATACATAACATGTTAAAAGTTCATCACTCCAATGGGGCATTCCCATTGTCTAAAAATTTAGCCAATCCTTTATATTTTTTTAATATTGGTCATATTTGTTGAAGCACAAGAGATCTGTAGCAAATGACATGTCATTTTTCGCCCATTTTCTTCCCATAATTGACCAAAAAAATTAATAATAATAATAATCATACCTTTTTTGAAATATAACCAATTATTATAGCTGATTCCCATTTGAGTAAAACACTCTACAGGTTCAGTAAATTTTAGCCAACTATTATTTTTTTGGAATTTAACCAGTGGACTTAGCCAATACCATTGGAGATGATCTTACTTGGCTATATGTCGAACCAGTAAAACCCTTAGGTATAATTGACATTAGCATAATTATGCATAACATCATTGGAGTACTCACCCCTTCCCTTAGCTAAAATTTTAAATTATCACTATTTTATCATCTTTTAGCCAACCATTTTACATATCATCATTGGAGATGCTCTAATAAAATATCTAACTAAATTATTTCTTAAATTAATTTGTTGTAATATAAAAACAAAATATTAATCTTTCAAAATTTCATTATTCAATCATAAATATAAAATTATTTTTTTATTTTTATATCCTTATGTATAATAAGACTATGAGGGATGTTATCCATAACGTTTTGTCCATAATTTTGGTCACTAAATCGCCAAAATAATCTCAACCGTCGAATCTAATAATAATTTTAAAAATAGATGATCCAGATTATATCTGTTGTGGAATAAAAACTAGGTTGAAATTAGTGCGGCTAGGGTTTGTATATTTAATGCTAGGGTTCGTGAGCTTCGTGCTTTAATGGTTGCTTCTGCGTTCGAGACTTAAACGGTCCTCACAGAATGCCTACGTATCTCTGTAATTAGAGAATCAAGCCAATAAAACGTAGTTCTGAGATGAGGGGTCAGGCCCTTTATATAGGCTGAGAAGCCTTAGAATTATGGTAGGATTTGGAGACTTGGTGGACAAGTCTTTGAGGAATGTTCTAGATCTATTCCTTGTAGGAATCAGTTTTCATATTGAATTGGATGCCTTATTGGATAAGTCTGAAGGGGATATTATCCTTATCCAACTCTTATTTGCTGAGCTATTTATTACCCTTAATATTAATTACGAAATTAATACTATAATCAGGGTTTTGGACCCAGCTGGTGGGCCCCACGTTTGGACTATTCTCGGCCTAGTTAATGCCACATTAAATGTGTCTTTAGGGCTTATTTTCAGCCCATATCATTTGCCCCCCAACTTCTAAGGAAAACTGATCAGGTTTTCATAGAAGTTATATTTGCCTTTATCGAGACTCGGGGTCGTTTTTATCCCTTACCTGGGACTTCTTAATTACCCTTATATGGGAATTTTGGTTTACACTAGTGTTTCACAAGTATCGTCTTGGTTGTAAAGTGTGGAGCGACCTACACATTTACGACGATTTGCCTTATTCGAGGCTTTAATTTGTGCTTGCTTTTAGCAATTTCGGCACTTTCATAGAGTTTTCATGCGTTATTAGCATAAATTATTGCTCAATTTGTCAAGAAAATATTTCTATAACTTTCCTCGTATTTTTCTGTACTTTTCCTAATATTTTAGGAATTTTTATGTACTCATAGGTATTTTTCATAATTTTTCCTAATAATTTAGGAATTTTTATGTACCAACAGGTATTTTAATTATTTTTTGGAAATTATTTTTCAATTTCCCAACATTATTTTCAGAATTTTTAAAGGATTAACTTTAAAAAAGTCATCCTGGCAAAAAATGCTTCCTGGGCGTGGGTACCCCCGCCAAGGAGACACCCTCCTTAGGCACGCCTAGGGGGTTTGGTCTCCTGGGCGTGGGTGTATCTTTGCCCTTTGAAATGTTTCCTGGGCGTGGGTACCCCCGCCAAGGAGACACTTTCCTTAGGCACGCCTAGGAAGTTTGGTCTCCTGGGCGTGGGTGTACCTTCGTTCCTTGAAATGCTTTCTGGGCGTGGGTACCCCCGCCAAGGAGACACTTTCCTTAGGCACGCCTAGGAAGTTTGGTCTCCTGGGCGTGGGTATGCCCTCGTTCCTTGAAATGCTTTCTGGGCGTGGGTACCCCCGCCAAGGAGACACTTTCCTTAGGCACGCCTAGGAAGTTTGGTCTCCTGGACGTGGGTATGCCCTTCTCTAAGAAAAGTCAAGTTAGGCGTGGGTACCCCCGCCAAGGAGACACCTTCCTTAGGCACGCCTAGGAGGTTTGGTCTCCTGGGCGTGGGTATTGCCTTCTTTAAAGAAAATCAAGTTGGGCGTGGGTACCCCCGCCAAGGAGACACCTTCCTTAGGCACGCCTAGGAGGTTTGGTCTCCTGGGCGTGGGTATGCCCTTTTAGTTGGGCCTCCTGCCTTTAAATTCTGATGGGCTTTTATCCTATTTTCTAAAAATGTCGTAGAGCATTCTAGAATTATTTCAAAATTTGAATTTCATGGGCTTCCCGCCTATTCAAAGGCCCAGTCACCTGTTGACAGCCCATTTACTGGATATAACCGGTTGAGTGACCAACCATGAACTCTATAAAAGAGTAGTGTGCATCCCTCATTTCTCATCTCACTATTCAGCAAAAATTATCTCTCCTTTACCACAAATACTTTTCAAAAAGCTCTACTAGGGTTCTGTCGCGAGGCGATTTCCGGCGTCTTTCCTCCGCCCTGTTTTCCAGTTTCTGTTTGAAGATCGTTGAATCTTCATCTTCTTCAACTTCTTTTTTCAACATTTCTGGGTTTCAAGCCTTCAAGGGAAGCATTTCAATGGAGGATTCTAGCTCTTCAGGCCAGTCTCAACTTGTTAACACTTCTACCACCGCTCCACGGCTTACAAGGGGTAAGAACCCTAAAACATCTCTTGTCCATGCCAGTGTTTTTTCCCTTAGAGATCTTTTAAATGAGTTTGGTCAAGCTTTTCCAAATATGCTTCATTTAGATGCTTATGAGTATAAATCGAAATACAAACAACATAGGGTAGATATTCTAGCCCAACTTTTTCATATTAATGGGCCTTATAGGGCCGTTGTTTCGGCCTCAAATGAAAGGGCTTGTCACCTAAAGTCCGGGGCCATTAGGATTTATAAAGAGACTTTTTATGCTGGTTTTCGCCTTCCTCCTCCTCCTTTTGTTTATCGTCTTTTGGCCGAAGCCAGGGTTTGTCCAACCCAACTTATGCCAAATGCGTGGCGTTTTATCTATTGTTTCTTGGTCCAATGTAAGAAACATGGGCTTGAGCCCAGTATTTTTGTTTTTCGATATTTATTCAAATTTGTCAATTCTTCTGACAATTCGGGCTGGGTCAAAATCCAACATCGTTCTTTAGCCCGTTCTTGTTTTGTTTCGGATTCCGCTCCTGATTCCCTTCCTAATTGGAAGAGGGAATGGTTTTATATCTTTTTGGATGGGGATGACTGGGACAACTATTTTCGGCCCAACTTCTGTAGAGCCGTTGATGGGCCTGTCAGGAGTTTAAAATTAGGCGTGGAAGAAGAGGCTGCCATAACTTTGTTAACATCCGATAATTTGCATCAATGTGCAAATTTGATTTCTGAAGATTCGTTGCAGGCCCATGGGCTAAGCGATTTGGGCCCTGAGGGTAATTCTCACCTCTTGCTTTGTTAACATTTTATGCTAGATATAACTTTCTAACTTTCTTGTAATCATTTTGCAGCCAAAGCTGCTCTGGGAGCAATTTTTAAGCAGAGGGAGACTGCTGCCACTGCTAGGGTGGTAACAGAGAACCCTAGGGCCAAAAGGGCCAGGACAGATGAGGCTTCTCCCGCGGTGGAGCGTGTTCCTGCTTTTCTTCAAGAAAAGCCAGTTCCTATTGAGGAAGACCTCACTCCCTTTACAGTGGGATGGGGTTTATGCAATAGGGACACAGCTGTAGGTGATTCTAGGGCTGCAGCTGAGTGGTCCAGGAGCGTGGTTACTCCACGAGATAGGATTCACATTGTGGAGTCCTCTGATGACTTGCAGATTGAGCTTCTTGGGGCTCAAGCTGTTGCTTCGGTAATTTCTTATTCAAGTTCTTTAATTTAATTGTATTTACTTTTCCCTTATTCACTTGTTTTCTTTGCAGATGAACGCCTACCTTCAGGCCGCTGTTCATAACCTGAAGGAGGTGCGTGCTGATAAGACTATTGCTGAGAGGGACAGAGACAGATACTTTGATTCCTCCGAGGCAAACTTTGCTCGTTTTAGGGAGGTGGAGAAGGAGCTGGCTGCTGAGAAGGAGAAGAACAGGAAGCTACAGCTGGAGGTGCAGCAGAACAGGGAACACATTATTGCTGATTACAAGGCTTCTAAGGACTTTCAAGATGTCCTGAATGCCGAGTATGATGCAAACTTTCCTGGTACCTTCAAGGAGTGTTGGGAGGGGATCATCGAGGAGCTGAGTGGGAAGATTGAGGGGGTATCCCTGGAGAGGTTCCCGGTACCTGCTATCCCTGGATTGACAGATACTTTGGAGGTTGCTACAGAGACAGCTGTGGATGGGGACTCTCAGCCCACTCAGGATCCACCTTCTTCTCCCGGGATAGAGACAACAGATCCTTCTTCTACCCAGGGAGATGTTGTTGTTGAGGACTTAGATGCATAGATGGCCCTGCGTGGCTTATTTCTGTTTTTTGTCTTTATTTATTCTGAACTTTTGCCCTTCGGGGCTTATGACTTAACTTATCTATGTAGTAGTTTCTTTTGTTTCCATGTTCTCATTTTTTGCTTATAGTCCATTAAACTTTAGAATTTCTCAAGTACTTGGCCTCCTGGCTGGTACTAAACTCACAAGCTAGTTCAACGTTTGCCTTTCGTGTTTATTTTAACAAAGAGAAATACCTCATAGAGAAAACAGTATAAATTCCATTATGTTGTCAAAGGATATCAATAGAATGGGTTCAACCCTTACATAAATATTCTATCTTCTACTGGGAGCAACATGCTCTAAAATGGTTTCATTCGAACCTTATTCCTAATAAATAGATAAAAGTCCAAGCCTTTGTCAAATGAGCTTAGACGTAATAAACTTTGAGGTTCACAGCATGCCAAGTTCGGGGCACCTCAACCCCGTCCAAGGTTTCTAACTTGTAGGATCCTTGCCCTAACACCTTTCTGACTAGATATGGTCCTTCCCAATTTGGTGCTAACTTTCCTTTCTGGCCAACTCCTGAGGCTTCAATCTTCCTTAAAACCATGTCACCTTGTCAAAAGAATCTTTCCTTAACTCTCTGGTTGTAGTGAAAAGAGGCTCTCTTCTGATATTCAGCATTCTTTGCATTAGCTCCATCTCTAACTTCATCAATTAAGTCAAGGGCAAGTCTCATTCCTTCGTCATTAGTTTCTGGCTCATATGCCTCAACTCGAGGTGATGCTTGCATGATCTCTAAAGGCACAACTCCATAAGCCAGCAAAAATGGGGTTGCTCCAGTTGTTACCTTACAAGTGGTACGATATGCCCAAAGTATGGGCAACAATTCGTCTACCCAAGTGTTCCTAGAGCGTTCGACCCTCTTTTTCAGTCCATCAAGGATAATTCGATTAGCTACCTCAGCTTGCCCATTGGCTTGAGGGTGTGCCACCGAGGTAAAACGGAGCTCAATCGCATTCTCTTCACAATACTTCTTGAACTCTTCATTATTGAACCGTGTCCCATTGTCTGTTACAAGGATTCGTGGGATTCCGTATCTGCAAATTATGTTCTCCCAAAAGAACTGGGAAACTTTCTTGGTGGTTATCTTAGCCAGAGGTTTAGCCTCAATCCACTTAGTGAAGTAATCGATGGCCACTATTAGGAATTTCCTTTGCGCAGAAGCCATGGGAAAAGGCCCAAGTATATCCATCCCCCACATTGCAAATGGAATGGGAGAGTTAATTGAAGTTAAGATCTCAGGCGGTTGCCTCACAATTGGGGCATGCTTCTGGCATCTCTCGCATCTCTTGACATAGTTTTGTGCATCAGCCAACATCTCCGGCCAATAGAACCCTAAACGAATTATCTTGTGAGCTAGGGCTCTGCCCCCCAAGTGTTGGCCACAGATCCCTTCATGAACTTCTTCCAATGCTTCTCTTGCCTCTTGAGGCCTTAAACATTTCAAGTATGGGATGACAAACGACCTCTTATACAAAATACCTTCAATCAAATTGTATCTCAATGCTCTTACTGAAAGTTTTCGTGCCTCCAAGGCATTGTCTGGGAGCTATCCGGTCTCAAGGTGTGCCTTGATAGGGTCTATCCAAGAGCCTCCTACATCGATTGGTGCCAATAACTTTGAGTTAACGGTCGGGGCCTTCAAGACCTGAAAATAGACACTCCCAGCATAATTTTCTATCTCGGAAGAAGCAAATTTAGATAGGGCATCGGCCTTAATGTTTTCCTCTCTTGGAATGTGCTCAACATAGCACTCCTCAAACTGGGACATAACAGCCTTTACTACTCTCAAGTATTTTGCCATAGTCTCATCCTTAGCCTCGAATTCACCATTTACTTGAGATACCACAAGCCTTGAATCTCCACAAACTTTGAGATTTTTGACCCTCATGATTCTGGCCAAGCCCAAACCAGCTATTAATGCCTCATACTCCGCCTCATTGTTGGTAGTAGGGAAATCCAACTTTAAAGTGTACTCAACTGTGAACCCATCGGGGCTTTGCAAAACCAAACCTGCACCACTAGATTTTGTTTTTGATGCTCCATCAAAATAGAGCACCCAATATTCCTTCAGATAAGGTGTAAGTTCTTCTTCTTTTTCCTCTTGCCCAGGGGTAGTCATTATCTCTTGCCCCCCGACTTCTTGGTTGTTAATAGTGCATTCAACCACGAAGTCAGCTAATGCCTGAGCTTTGATAACTGTCCGAGGCTTGTATGTGATGTCAAACTCTCCTAACTCAATCGCCCATTTGATTAGCCTTCCACTGGCCTTAGGGCTATGCAATATGTTCCTCAACTGCTGGTTTGTCAGAACTTGAATCTTATGTGCCTGAAAGTAAGGCCGTAGCTTTCTTGAGGCAGTTACTAATGCCAAAGCAAACTTTTCTATGGGTGAGTAATTCAACTCAGCCCCATGCAACACTTTGCTCACATAGTAGATAGGTTTCTGGACCTTCTCCTCTTCCCGAATAAGGACAACACTCAGGGCTTGTTCGGATACCGCCTGGTATAAACTAAGAATCTCCCCAGGACTTGGTTTGGTCAACAACGGGGCTTCAACCATGTACTTCTTCAGTTGCTCAAAGGCCTCTTGGCTCTCAGGTGTTCACTCAAAATCTTTCACCTTTTTTAACGCTTGGAAGAAAGGCAAGCATTTGTCTCCAGACTTGGAGATGAATCTTCCTAAAGCTGCAACTCGGCCTGTCAACCTCTGCACATCTCTTATAGAGCGTGGTGTCTCCATGTCTAAAATTGCCTTGATCTTGTCAGGATTGGCCTCAATGCCTCTCTTTGAAACCATCAGTCCTAAAAACTTTCTAGATCCAACGCCAAAAGCACACTTGGCGGGATTCAACATCATCTTATGGTGCCTCAGCACTTCAAATGCCTCTCTGAGGTGTTTGATATGATCAGCCTTGAGTAGACTCTTAACTAACATGTCATCAACATATACCTCCATGGTTTTTCCAATCAGATGGGCGAATATCTTGTTCACCAATCGTTGGTAAGTAGCTCCTACATTCTTTAGACCAAAAGCCATGACAAGATAACAGAAGACACCAAAGTCAGTTATGAAAGATACCTTAGGTATGTCATCCTTGTGCATCTTAATCTGATTATAGCCGCTGAATCCATCCATGAAGCTTAACATCTCATGTCCAGCTGTGGCATCTATCAACATATCAATCCTTGGGAGGGGAAAACAATCTTTTGGGCATGCATCATTTAGGTCAGTGAAGTCTATACACATCCTCCATTTCCCATTCGCTTTCTTGACCATCACAGGGTTTGCTAACCAGTCGGGAAACTGAATCTCTTCAATAAAACCAGCTTCCAAGAGCTTATCCACTTCTTGCCTAATGGCCTCTTGCCTTTCCGGAGCAAAGTTTCTCTTCTTCTGCTTTATTGCCTTCCTTTTGGGATCAACATTTAACTTGTGAGTTATGAGTTGGGGGTCAATCCCCGGCATATCAGCTGCTGTCCAAGTGAACACGTCGCTATTCTTCTGTAAGAATTCTATTAACTTGACCTTCAGGGGTTCTTTCAGAGATGCTCCAACATAAGTAACTTTTTCAGGATCATTAGGTTCTAGAGGTACGGGAATCAAATCCTCTGCTGGCTTCCCTCTATGCTCTTCATCATCGCGGACATCCATGTCTTCAATCGGAAGGACCTGCCTCCTGACTCCATCGGCCCTCAGTGCGGCTACATAGCAACTTCTTGCCATCTTCTGATCACCCTTTTGTTCTCCGACACCATTCCGTGTCGAAAACTTAATTTTCATATGATAGGAAGAGGCCACAGCCTTAAACGCATGAAGTCCAGTCCTTCCAAGGATTGCGTTGTATGTTGATGCTGCCTTGATCACCAAGAAGTTCAACATCTGATTCGCCTCTTTAGGCTCCTGCCCAATAGTCACGGGTAGCTGAATAGTCCCTTCAACGTTGGACTCCACTCCGTTAAACCCGTATATAGGCATGTTTGTAGGGGTCAGTTGAGAGTCGTTGTAACCCATCTTTACAAATGTATCATGAAATAAAATATCCACAGAAGCCCCATTGTCTATCAAGACTCGTTTTACTTCTGAGTTTCCAATCACGGGAGTTATGACCAGAGGGTCGTCATGGGGGAATTTCACCCCTTCAAAGTCTGAATCATCGAAACCAATTACCATCTCGGTTTTAGCACGCTTCGGGGCTTCTCCCACAATGTGCATTACTTCTCTAGCATAAGCCTTTCGAGAATTCTTAGTCGTGCCAGCTGCTGTCGGACCTCCCCAGATCATGTTGATAACTGCCCTTCGGGGCTGTGGATTGCGATCATGGTTGTCATCCCTCCTGTTATTATCTCTCCTTTCATTGTCCCTTCTCTGGTTCCCACGGTCATCACCCTTGGTGAACTGACTTAGTTTTCCTCTTCGTATCAAGAACTCAATCTCATCCTTGAGTTGCCTACTATCGTCGGTGTCATGTCCCACATCTTTGTGGAACCTGCAGTATTGCTCCTTATTTCGCTTAGCTGGGTCTCCTCTAAGTGGCTTCGGCCATCGGATGTCCTTTTCCTTTTCAATGTCCAACAGGATCTGGCTTCTTGGAGCATTAAGTCTGGCATACTCGGAAAACCTTGGACCCGAGTTCTTTTTTGGAGCAGATTCAGAGTCTCTGCTAGCTCGGGGATACTTGTCCCTAGCATCGTACTCTTGTTCTTGTTTCCGCTTGTTGTTCCATCCATTGCCCAATGCGGCTTCTTTCTTGATGCTATCCTCAGCTTTTATATACTTGTCCGCTCTTCATTGAAGTTCATCCATGCTTTCAGGGGGGTGTTTTGCCAACGACCTCTTAAAAAAGAGATCCGTGGTTCCGTGCTGCAAGGCTACCATGGCCACCTTATTTTCCAGATCAGTGATGTTCAGGGTCTCCTTAGTGAACCGCTTGATATAATCTCTTAAGTTCTCATTCTTTCCCTGTGTTACATACATAAGGGATGCAGAGCTTTTCTCATGAATTCTTCCGCTAATGAATTGACTGACAAAAGCGGTACTCAACTCCTTGAAAGAGCTAATCGAGTTTGGAGGTAAACGACTATACCAACGTTGCGCCATGCCCGATAGGGTTTGGGGGAACGCCCTACACTTAAGGGCATCGTTAGCAGGCTGCAGTAACAATGCGCTTGTAAACGTTCTCACATGAGTTGCGGGATCCCCCGTTCCATCGTAAGCTTTGATTGTGGGCATCTTAAACTTTCGGGAGATATGTGCGTTCATTACCTCCTCCGTGAATGGAGGGGTCGGATCATCAAGATCTCCTTGTAGCATCAAATCTTTAGGATTATTCTTGGGGAGTTCCACCCTGGTAGTTCCTCTGGTTGGGGCTTCAGCCCTTCGGTGTCTCCTTGAAGACCTCTCCAGATCTATGAAGGGAATCCCTCCTGAAGTCGGAGGAGGTCGAGTCTGATTAGGGTTCTGTCTCTCTAGCTCCCTTGCTTGGTCGTCCTTCAGCTTCTGAATCTCGGCTTCATAAGCCTTAATTTTCTCTGCAATTGTTAAAGGACCATCACGGTTTGATGGATTCCTCCTCAGAGGTTCCTTACTAGCACGTCGCCTCCTTGGGGCTTCGTCTCGATCATCGTCTTCAGATGACGAGTCTTCAGTATAAGGACCAGAGTAATCATAGTATCCTGGTTCAGGAGGGGCCGGGCCTCTAAGATAAGGGGATTGTTGTTGCCCATGGATCAGCCGAGCATGACCGCTTGGTCCTGGATCCCTTGGATCTTGGGGGTAATTAGGCAGCCCATACAGTGGGTTGGTGTTGACAGGGAGCGAAGAAGTGGAGAGACTGTGAAGCGGCGAGCGGCTACTCAGAGGGAGAGGAGAGACCACCATCTGGAGCGGGTTAGTCTCTTGTCCTAGAGGGACGATTACAGGTTGAGATCTTTCAGCGGGGGGATCCGTCCCTTGTGGTTGAGAGGCCCGAATACGAGGGTTTCTTTCCGTCAATGGGGGTACAAACCCTGGCTCTGTACCAGCAGGAGGAGCAGTGATTGGTGGAACGATGGTTCCAGAGGTAGCCTCGGTTGAGACCGGTGTTGTTCTTCGAGTGGTAACCATGGTTGATGTCTTCTTCCCACAGACGGCGCCAAATGTTGTGGAATAAAAACTAGGTTGAAATTAGTGCGGCTAGGGTTTGTATATTTAATGCTAGGGTTCGTGAGCTTCGTGCTTTAATGGCTGCTTCTGCGTTCGAGACTTAAACGGTCCTCACAGAATGCCTACGTATCTCTGTAATTAGAGAATCAAGCCAATAAAACGTAGTTCTGAGATGAGGGGTCAGGCCCTTTATATAGGCTGAGAAGCCTTAGAATTATGGTAGGATTTGGAGACTTGGTGGGCAAGTCTTTGAGGAATGTTCTAGATCTATTCCTTGTAGGAATCAGTTTCCATATTGAATTGGATGCCTTATTGGATAAGTCTGAAGGGGATATTATCCTTATCCAACTCTTATTTGTTGAGTTGTTTATTACCCTTAATATTAATTACGAAATTAATACTATAATCAGGGTTTTGGGCCCAGCTGGTGGGCCCCACGTTTGGACTATTCTCGGCCTAGTTAATGCCACATTAAATGTGTCTTTAGGGCTTATTTTCAGCCCATATCAATATCATATTAAAAAAATTATAATCTAAAAAGGATAAAATCAAAAAATGCTGTATTAGAATTGAATTTTAAAAAGAAAATTATAATCTGAAAAGTAAATAATTAAAAATGGTTGTAACAGAATTGAGTTTAATTAATTAATTAATTAATTTATTTATTAATATTAAAAAAGTTCATATTTACTATTTGGACTCTATCTCGAGATCTATAAATCAGATTTTGATGATTTTACAGCCCACGCGAAACTCATAAAATTATCTTCAATTTAGTGATGCTTTAACAATTATTAATCAAATGAAAACACTCAGAATCTCAAGATAAAATATAATTTTTTATTTAGTGTAGAAGACTTACATTGATAATTCTACTCAATGTAATTCAATGCATAGAAAACCTAATTATATATAATTTAAATAATTGACATTCATTTTTTCGTATTTCAATATAAATATACTTTTTAGTTTACATGTTAAAATATAAAATATTTTCTATGCTAGATTCAATGTTTTTCATCTATTTATTTTAAGATCAAAGAGTTCTTATTTACTTTGTCGTACTGAGGACCAGACTATTGACTACCAAAATTTTGGACAAAATTCCTTTTACACTTATTATTAAAACTGTATTTGGTTATTAGTACAACTATCTTAAAATAATAAGAAGGTTATTTTGATAATTAAAAACGAAATATAAGTAGATTTTCTAAATTGAATAGTATTTTCAACATAAAAAATCGTCAATTTCTTCTCTCTTTTGTTTCTTGGTAGTATTAATTGAAAAATAATTATTAAACCATCACTAAATTAAAGTTTATTTTGTTAATTTCACATGGGCTATAAAATCGTCCAAATCAAGTTTTAAGAATTCAAGATAGAGTTTTCACGTATAAAACGTATATAGGAGAGTTTGACTAAAGGGTAGAGTTTGAATAAATAACCAACTCATATAATTTAGGGAAAAACTTTTTGTAGACAAGGAATGATTTAAAATGTGCCAAGATATATATAGTATACGTATTATATATTTAAAAGATCCTTACAACTGATTAGAAGTCAATCCTGTAAAATCTCCATGATTTCCGCACTTCTGAACTTTTTGGACGGTTGACAAATGACATGCTCTTTTTGATCTGTCTCTGCGTAAGTGGTTTGCCAAACTGTACGAGTACTATGTCTTTGGCTTGCTGATTTAGGATACTGATTTAACAATCAGTAAGCTGATTTATTCTGCAAAACCAAGTTAGTACAAGCAGAGTTAGCATGTTGTGTTATATCTATTGACAAGCCTTTTTGATTGCTGTTTGTGATCATCATAATCATAGGAATATCATTTAATTGTTTATAACTTCATTATTTTTAATGGATACATATGCATTTATGAGCCTGTTTGGCAACATGGCTTTAAGTCATTCATGTGCTTTAAGTAGTTTTTGACCTGTTTGGCAACCACTGCTTTAAGCCGTCTTTAAGTTAAAAAATTGTTTTAAGTCATAAGTTCCATTTAGGTACTTTTGGCTTATGACTTATGAATTATCAAGTTTTTTTTTCACGATTCTTGTAAAGTTCAAATATTATGAATTTAAATTTTTTTAAGTCAAATTTCACTTTAAGTCAAATTATTAAACCCCCATTTAACTTTAAGTAAAATTACCCAAACACTTTCATTCAACTTGAAGTGAACAACTTTAAATTCTTCTTTAAGTTAAAAACACCTCCATTAAGTAAAAAGGCAATCCCAAACGGCCTCTACACCTTTGTCCACTACTAAAATCATTTCAAATTGCCAACTGATCAACGACACATCATTATATTACAATTTTAGATACCCAATTTAGTATCCTTGATATTATTTTGAAATAATTGAATAATTTTAAATTAATTAAATATAATATAAATTTACGATCAAATCTTAAATAAATTTTTAGTTCTAAATTTTAGTGTAACACAATAAAAATGTTACATCAAATATATTGTAAAAAATATGTCTATGAGTTTGAAATTTAATTTAGCAAAGTACTTAGAGCATCACCAACGGTATTGATTAAGTTGATTCGCTAAATTTCAAAAAAGTAATAATTGACTAAAATTTATTGAACCTGTAGAGTGTTTTGCTTCAATGGGGATTAGCTATAATTGTTGGTTATATTTTAAAAAGGTATTATTATTAATTTTTTTTCTTCTAAAAATTGTAGTAAAAAAATGGGCGAAAAATGACATGGTATTTACTATATATATGTAGAGGTTCAACAAATATAACCAATATTGAAAAAATATAGAGAACCGGCTAAAATTTTAGACAAGGAGAATGCCCCATTGAAAATTTTAAAATACTAGCTTAAAACCCGTGCGATGCACGGATTTTTTAAAATATTATATAAATTTTTTTGTATTAATTTAAATTATTTTTTGAAATATTAATTTTGGAGACTTAAATTTTTGTATGAGATGATTTGATAATAGTTGTATAAATGTTATCCATGATATTTCTAAAAATGGAGAGATTTTAGTCAGAAAATGTAAAAAGATGATAGGTTTTAGTTGAAAAAAAAAATTGTTTAATTATTAGTAATTATAAAATAATTTTTTTATTTTATTAAATATAATGCCCGCGTAATGATTAGAATAAGAGAGGATTTAGTTAAATAAAATTAAAAAGGTAACATGTTTTAGGTGAAAAAGGTAATTGATTAGTTTATAGTATTTATAATTTAATTACGTTATTTTACTAAATACAATTGCTCGTAATGGTTTTTGAAAAGAAGAAATTAATATTGTACGTGATATTTCTATTAAAAGAGGAATTTTAGTTAAAAAATATATAAAAGATGATACGTTTTAGCTGAAAAAGAAAATCAGTTAATTATTAATATTAGAATATTATTAGTTTTTTTTTTATTAAATAGAACCTCCCGTGATATAATTGGAAAAAATATATTTTAGCTATAGAAATAGAAAGGTAACGTGAAAATTAAAAAAATTAGACGATTTATGTGAAAAAAGGTAATTGATTAGTTTATAGTAATTATAATTTAATTAAGGCAATCGACTACTTACCATTATTTTAATTAATGAATTTTTATTTAATATAATTTAATATACTCATGTTTACGGATTATACTAATGTTTCCTTATTATAAACAACGTATACAGATTTTTAATATATTTTTATTAATAATTGAAAAATATGATGTAATATTTTCTGGTAAATATTAATGATTATAAGATTAGTTTTAAATTAAAAAGGTAACATGTTGTAATTTGAAAAGAAATATTAATGATTGTAATATATGATACGATTGATGTTTTTATAAACAACGTATACAGATTTTTAATATATTTTATTAATAATTGAAAAATATGATGTGATATTTTCGGGTATATATTAATGATTGCAAGATTAGTAGGTGTTTATAAAAGGTAATATCTTCAATTAAAAGTAAATGTGAAAAAAGGCAATCGACTACTTACCATTAATTATATTATGTTATTATTTATTTTAGGAGTTTTAATAGTATAGATATCATATATATTTTTCTTTATAATGAAGGGTAAATAAATAAATTCACTTAGTAACAAAAAACAGATACCAAAAGTCTTTTATTGTTTCGGCTTTTATATAATAGTATAGATATTTGTGATTGTAAGATTAGTAGGTGTTTATAAAAGGTAATATCTTCAATTAAAAGTAATTGTGAAAAAAAGCAATCGATTACTTACCATTAATCATATTATGTTATTATTTATTTTAGGAATTTTAATAGTATAGATATCATATATATTTTTCTTTATAATGAAGGGTAAATAAGTAAATTCACTTAGTACAAAAAAACAGGTACCAAAACTTTCAATGTTTCGGAATTTATATAATAGTATAGATTAGGTATAATTTTCAATTTTGATTAATTATTTAAAATTTTAGCTATGGTTCAATGCTTATAATTGGGCAAATTGTATGAGTAAACACAAATTTTACATTAAAAAAGAAAAGAAAAACAACAAAATAAACAAAACAGTAAACGGGTCGGGTCAGAGCGCCGGGTGAAAACTTCATTTCTTGAGAGAAAAGAAAAGGAAACACAAGCTTTAATACCCAAAAAACAACAAACTACTCGCACACTACACTTTTTAAAAATTACTCCACATCTAAAATTAGGGCTTTTTTCAAAACCCCCAATTGAATCAAATGGATAACATGGATCTCAACGCTCCTCACTCTATGGGAACTACAATCATCGGCGTCACTTACAACGGCGGCGTCGTGCTCGGCGCCGACTCCAGAACCAGCATTGGTAAAATAATAATTATTTAATTTCATTTGTTTATTTTATTTATTTATGGTTTAATTTTGTGTTTGATTGTGTGGTTGGATTTGTGATTGTTAGGTATGTATGTGGCGAATCGAGCTTCTGATAAGATTACGGAGCTCACTGATAATGTTTACATTTGTCGATCCGGATCGGTAATTTTTCGATACTCGTGTGGATATCATTGATTGTATGTAGGCTATGTTTAAGTTGAATGTGAGTTTACGACAAGCAATGGTGGTAGAAGTTGTGTTGTTTTATTTTATTTGTCGTGGTTACGAGTTTAGTTTAGTGCCATGTGCTGGAATTTAATGATTTTTGTTTGACTATAGTTTATTGTGGTGTTGGAAAATTTAGTGGATTGAAGTTTATGCATGAATTTTGCAGGCGGCTGATTCGCAAATTGTGTCTGATTACGTTAGATATTTTCTTCATCAGCACACGTGAGTGATCACTTTCTTGATTATCTGCATTGATTGGTTTCCTGTTTGATTTTGTTTTTTTTGGATATTTTATTTTGATTATCCCTTGCCTCGAGTAGATTTTAATATATTGTATGCAAGAGAAAATATGGGTTTCTGGGTAAGAGTGAGAGACTGTTTGGCAGGGAGATATTAAGTGTGGAAAAATATACAGGAGGAGTAGGAGACAAATACAGGATTGCACATTGAATTTTTTTTAGTGGTGTAAATTGAATAACATTGTGTGCATGACTACACCAAATTAATTGGCTATGCTGACAGTCTGAAACTAGTTGATATGGGACAAGTGTAAGAATGGGTTGAAAACAAGGGGTGAAACCTGTATGCGAATCTTATCAACTAGTAACATATAACCCTGCCAAATAATGAAGATTGCTCAACAACGTTGTCAAGTAGTTTATATAGCTCATATTTACAATCTAATTTTTGCTATTATCATCATACCATTTACATTCTTGAAATACTCTGGACTACAACTTGTTTCTTGGTGCAAGATATTTTAAAATGAACTCCGGATGATGTTCTTTATATTTATCCTCTGTAAATTTAAAACTAGGCACTAACAGTTCCTGCTGCATATATGTCCTTTCATGTCAATTCTCAAACGAACTTCGACGGTTAGGCAAGGCTAGAAAATTGGGAAGGAAGGAAATATCTAAATAAAATAATACTAGGAATTTCAGTACATGCCGCTTGATGTAGGACAATAGGTGAAACATTGGTAAAACAAAAGGAAAAAAATTGTATCCGCAAATATTTGTAATTCAATTGTTTCATGCTCCACATCAGTGGCGGTCTGCGTACTTCTAATAGAAGTTGGGAGATTAGCATGTCTAGTCACTTTTTTTAGAGGCTCACCAAGACGCACAGGCTATCTTTGCCGAAGGCTGTTGCTTCACGCGAGGTGCCCCTTATTAGAATGAAGCGCAAAAAAAAAAGATCTTGTTATGAAAACTTGAATTATTGTTAAAAAAGATTGAAGTGTGTACTACTAGGCAAAAAAATCTTTTTTGGTCATAGGTGTAATTTAGGTCAGTTGATATAATGTAAAGATTTTAGTCACGTTCGGAGTAATATAAATTATACAATTCATTATATAAGTTTTAAGTTTTCACATTCGGAGTAATGTAAAGCTCAAACTCCGCTTGAGAGAGTACTCGAATCGCTCGTGCTCGATTTGATTATTGTCGAGTCGGAATCAAGTATCTTATGAGCTGAATTCGAATAACTCCTGGATAATTTGACTTGTTTACATCCCTGAGGACAAATCATTGATGTATGCAATATTTATATAATATTTTAATTATATCTATATTGGTTGCAACTTGGTAACATAAAACTATCCATTTTATACGACAAAATAGTAACTTTTATTTGTTTTTATTATATCATAAATTAATTTGATTCTATTAAATTACACGAGGGCCCAGGCTCCTCGAGGGTCTGCGAGTTGCTCTTGATTCACCTCTCGCTTCTGCTTTTAATACACTGCCTATTACTAATTTTCATCTGCATTTTCGGTCTGTGCGCTAAGTGTACTTTTACTGCCACTTGGAATACTCCTTTATGACATATCAAATGTTGACTTGTATCTACCACATGTCTAAGTTTCTTATTTGATCTCTACAGGATTCAGCTGGGGCAGCCTGCAACTGTAAAAGTTGCCGCAAATCTTGTTAGGCATTTGTCGTATAACAACAAGGTTTGAATGCTAATAGAACTTTGCTCTTGTGAATGTACGAGTTCTGTATATTTTCCTTATATGATTTTTTGGGCATGTTAACATTTGACACCATTGAGACTTGCAAATTTCACTAATATCCGGTTCCTCTGCTTAGTTCCTATTGATTTTTTTCCCTTAAAGAGGAGTTGTTGCTGTAGTGGATAATAATCAATAGCATAAATTTAGCTGTTGCATATTATAGAAGCTAATACCAGGCTAATATTGTTGTCTCTTATTTTTGAACCATACAAGTTGTTGCATCATGTCATGAAGACCAAAGAAAAGCGCTCTTAACCGAAAAATTGTATTGTACCCGAAATATATAACCACCGAGTGGCTTACTGTAGGAATACTAATGAATGAGCTTTATCTTTCCTTTTAAGGATTTTATTCCAATCCCCTAGCATCTGGCACTGTAGCCTAGTGGATCCCCCTCGCCCTTGGTAACAAGAGGTCAAGGGAGTCTAAGTGGAAATGAATGTGTGCATCAGCATAGTTACATAGAATGCGGTAAAATAATAAACTCGATAAAATAATTTTTTTTTTTGGTCCCAAGGCTATTACTTTAAAGAAGTTTAACTGTAATACATAAAAATACTACAAGTAAAAAGTAATTTTTTTCCAGTGTATAAGGAGACCTTTCTCTTAGTGGGTTTCCTTTTCATTCTGAAATAGGCATTGTTTTAGATTAAAAAGGATATGTTTAAACTTCTGACCTTAATAATAGCAAAGGCTTCTACTATCACTTAACATTTGTGGCTGTGTGAGTAATTCATTCTGATCATGTCAGCTGCGGGTACCTTTTTTTTCTTTTCTTGTATCATATTGTTGAGAGTATGCTCTGTTGCATATTATTAATTAAGGTTAATTTTACCATCTTGATATATAGTTTTTGTTCATAATTGTGTCTCAGAACATGCTGGAAACTGGTATAATTGTTGGTGGATGGGACAAATATGAAGGAGGCAAAATATACGGGGTCCCGCTCGGAGGAACAATTATAGAGCAGCCTTTTGCTATTGGAGGTTCTTTTCTATCTTAGACTTTGTGATTCTTAGAGCCGTATTTTACCGTGTCCAATATTATGAAGATGCCTGTTTTGTCGGTTACAACATATTACTTGGACACCAATGCAAGGCTGTCAAGTCTATAAGTTGGCGTATTATATTTATAATCAACAAAAAATCACCACATGTATGTATACATATATTTATACAAAGCAAAAATTTTATTTGCAAGACTTTTTAAAATGGTAACCTAGCATATTTTGTCGTATTATATGTGTTTGTTTTGGAACTGATCATGGTCTAATTATATATATGTATTTTACAATTTTAAACATGTATGAAATAATGTCAAGTCTCTGCAATGGTGTCATGCAATGAATTATTCGCATCTCATTAATAGTTCATAATATATGTGGTACCCTGTAGGATCCGGCTCGAGTTACTTGTATGGATTCTTCGATCAAGCATGGAAGGAAGGGATGACTAAGGATGAAGCTGAGGTATATATCTATTAGTATAAGTCTTCTTATTAGTTTACCACTTTCTACTTTCTAGATCTGTATAGGAATTTCTTATCTGAAAATAAAGAGAACGATATATAGCTAGGCTCTTCATTTTATCTAGTGAAAGAATCTAATTTTGAGACCTTTAATTTGTACTATTTTATGGAACCTCCATGAACGAATATCTGGTCCAGGTGTCCAATGTATGAATGTAAATATAGACTTGGTTCCAGGAATCATGTTTTCAGTGAAAATGTAGTGGCCAGTACAACTCTGAAATATCTTGGAAATTAATATAAATTGTTAGTGTTTATGTTGCACAAACCCATAATACCAATTAAATGTTAAACTACAGAAATGAAAACAGTTTCTGACTGTTATCTTTTCTTTCTTGGCAGCAATTGGTTGTTAAGGCAGTTTCTCTAGCTATTGCCCGAGATGGTGCTAGTGGTGGTGTTGTGCGCACAGTCATTGTAAGTTCTATCGAGTTTTGTGGAAATCCATGCATCTGTAACTAATTGGTCTTTTATATCAATTATCACATCTCATTGTATTCCCTTTTCAGATTAACGCAGATGGAGTGACAAGAAACTTTTATCCTGGTCATACTCTTCCACTGTGGCATGAAGAGCTGGTGCCCCAGAACTCTTTGCTCGATATTCCCAACGCCCCTGCTCCTGAACCAATGGATATATATACACAAGGCAAACTACAATACATGCACATCACTACAATACATACATATATATACACATGTATATAGTTATTTGTACTTGCACGATTTTGTAGTTTTTAACATAGATTTGGTGTTTGTTTTCTGCAGGAGAGCAAGAGATGGAGTATCCTTGCTATCATTGTAACGAAAAGCTATTCCGTACGGAAGCTGCCAAGAAAGAACACAACCACATAACACACTCCAACATCATGAACAAGAAAAGCTATGACACCTGTTCCACATGCCTCACCGTATACCTCACGGAAGACGACGTCATTGCGCACCGGAAGAAAGCTCATCCGGCCCCTGATCAAACCTTTACTTCTAGCTAGTTCGTTATAACTATTATCTATGTATAACTGGAAGAAGAATTGTTTTTGACTTAGGAAGCATAACTATTGGAATTAGACACAGAAACCCTTGTTCGGATAGTATATGATTCGTTCTACACACAAGAACGTTAAATTTTTTGTAGTGTTCACTACTGTTGCCAAGCTGTGTATACTGGAAATGATCAGTATTTTGTTGTTGTGAAGCATGAACGAGTTACCCCTATTCAATTCGTTTTATCATATTCTATAAGAAATTTAGTGTCTGCACATTGAATGAAATTAACACAATCCTGTGTTGGCATATATGCCAAATTTCATTAAATCTAATTATCACAAGTACCAGTACGCAAGACATATCCTAATATTAACAAACTGGAGGTTTGTCTTGAAAGGGCAGGCTTTGGGACAGAAAATATAAAGTTTCATTCAGTCATCTTGAAAAGGAAAGTACTTCTTAATCATTATAATATCAAGTGTGTTGATTTTTAAAGCTGCTCCAGTGTATAGAGTGAAGAAGGATGAGCAACCTAATGTATGGTATAAATAAAGTTCGATTTTAAGAGATAATTAACAAGACTTGAATGTATATCTATATCTATATATATTATAACGGCATGAGATCGGAAATGCACCAGAGCAGTTTAAGGTATTTTTCTTGAATTTTCTTTTTTTTTGATTTTTTTTATTAAAATTCATTTCTTGCATTAAATAGCTATTAATGACAATTTAATTAGTCATTAACTACACCTATTAAACATATATTAAATTTATTCTATTTAATTTATTTAAAAATTAGCAAATTAGTTGAACATTATAGTTATTATTTCAATATTAAATATAAAATGACTACTAGCAATTGTTTATATTGCGTTGTTTTTTATTACCAATTCAAGATCATTATATTTTCTTTTCGGATGATTATAGGGTAGACGGCCTTAACTTCTCAAGCAATTTTTAGTATCAATGATTGTGAAAGTCGTAATAAATTATGGAAGTACAAGATATTTACTTAATTTTTGAAATTGTATACAAATGATACAGACAAATTTTTAATTTCGCACATGAATAAATTATACATGAGTTATGATCAAATCGATTAAATTTAACAAACCCAGCCATTTATCGGAAGAAAAATCGATAAAAAAGCTATACACCCATTGTTTCATTACATTGTGTCGAAATAAAGTTTTATTCTAATTAAAAAAATTTATACACCTATTATTGAATATGTATATTATGAGAGGGGTGTCGACTTTAAAAAATGTTATTAACTTATTTACCTCTCACCTTTAAATCAAATTTCTTATATATTTATTCTAGTTTGATCCTTGCTCTAATTAGTCAAGGATATAGCACGAAGATGACCCAAAACGGATTCATGAGACAAGATAGCGGGGACAAGGAAGCAGGAACAGACAAGCAAGATTGGTACTATGTCGGCAAGGATCTAAGAGGAAGAAGAAGAAGAAGAAGAATCAGTCCTATTATGGCACCAAACAGAGGAGGAGCTGAAGGATGGAGAGAAAGGAGCCAACATGAAGACATTGGAATAGCCTCATATGCTGAGGTGCTCAGGTGCTCAGGGCAAATACAAACAAAGTTGAGAGTCAAAAAGAGAGAGAAAGGATTATAACGGTCTTCGTGACGAATCTGCCTCAAGATGTCCTAGCGAAGGAGGTGTGGCAATACTTTGGTCACAGAGTTAATATACTAGACATAATCCTCCCGAAAAGAAGAGATCGTAACGGAAACAGATTTGGTTTCATCCAAGTCAACAACTCTAAGTCATCAGAATTCCTAGTACGGGAATTCAATGCTAGTGTGTTTCAAGGCCATCGTATACATCTCAAGATCACATTGAACAAAAAAGATAAAATGTCAGTAAGAAAGACCCAATCCCACTTTGCTAAAGTTGAAGGCCAAAACAATAGGAAGGAGAGTAATATGGAGGAAAGGTCCACATATAGAGATCATAGGGATGAACATAAGGAACAGGCTGAGATATTGGTAGACCAACCAAAGTTCAAGCAAGTTACACTGAAGATAGATGGAAAATCCATTGAGGAACAAAGGAGAGGCCTAATAGGGATCACAGAGACTGAACAGTGGCCAGATATACTAGAGGAAAGAATAAGGCTGGCAGGCTACTGCGGAATGGAGGTAAGGGGCATTACATACCAGAAATTCCTTATCCTATTTCCTTCTCAAGAAGAGAAAAACAACTTAGGATCCAAGTTTCTAAAGGAATGGTTTAAGGAAATCAAACACTGGAACCACTTAGACCTTGTTCAACCTAGACTGGCATGGTTACACTGCGATGGCCTTCCTTTATCAGTCTGGAATGAAAGCAACTTGAAGTTACTCACGGAAGACTGGGGCAAGCTGGTATCAAGTAGTCACGTTCCTTTAATTTGCAACATGTATCAAAAAAAGATGATTTGTATTGCCACTCAAAAAGTCCCACAAATAGATGAAACAGTGAAAGCAGTGATTAACAACGTGGGCTATTGGGTAAGCATCAAGGAGGTGTTGTCGCTAGTTGACAGTGGGAAATCAACCGTCAAACCTATCACCAAAGAAAGATATGACGATGGTGATTCATCACCATATTCACAATCAGAAGAAGAGACTCATTCGGATATAGGAAACCAATCCCCATCAGAAGTTCATGAGATAGATTCAAATCCCATCATTAATAACCAAGAAGCTCAACAGGACAATGACCAAATGTGCAATGACTTAACTGTAGATTCCACTAGACAAGATGGGGGTAAAGGAATCAGAACAAAAGAGCTACGAGAATTGTGGCATTGGAGAGAAGGAGAAGCCGAGAAAGATGTAAGCTCAGACAAATCCACAGGACAAGATGATCAAAGTATGGATGAATCAGAGGATGATAAACCCTACACGTTGGCAATACACAACACAAACAAAGAGGAAGATGATAGGCTAGTAGGAAATATCCAAGGCAGTATTCATAACCTGAAATTAGGAAGAAGCAGAGGGAGGCCAAGAAAGGTGGCAAGAATCAATAATTTTTTTGATTTTATCATCAAAAATAACAAAAGGAAAGTCAAGAAAAAGAAAGAACCAGGAACTAGAAAGACAAATGGGGAGATTCAGTCACCAAGTATGGAGGTTGATATCAGGAGTAGGAAGGGCCATAAGATCACAAAGATTCAGTTAAATCAAACTTTGAGCAACCAAGTGGGCACAGATCTGGTGGAACATATCTATGAAACTAGTCACCTAATGGGCCTAACAGAGGGCCAGGAGAAGGAAGCAACAATTCAAAAGCTAAGGTGTGCACTAGGTGGGTATCAACAATTCAGTAGCTCCCAAGATGAGTTACATTGAGCAATTTCCACTGCTAACATGGAACATCAGGGGTATAAACAACAAAATTGCAAGGAAAAATCTGATAAAGTTAATCAGGAAATTAGAGCCATGGGTGATATTGGTACAAGAAACGAAGTGCGAGAGTGTCTCAGATACCATGAAATATTCCATATGGGATGGCTCTCATGACTGGCTAATATCACCTTCAAACGGCCAGTCAGGAGGGTTACTCACATCATGGGATACGAACAAGCTCACACTAAAAAATTCAAGAGTAACCAAAAACCAGATCTGGGCACGTTGGGAGGTGAAGGTAGGCCCAAATGATTCAGCTGGTTTTCTAAATTGCATCAATGTGTATGGTCCGCAAAATAGCTCAGGCAAGAAAAATCTCTGGGAAGAATTAGGTGATCTCACTTTAGCCTACGCACATGAACCTCTATGTCTGGCTGGTGACTTCAATTGTACCAAGGACAATTCCGAAACAAGGAATTGTACATTTAGACGAAGAGACTGTGTGTTTTTCTCACTTTTCCTGGAATCAAACAATTTGTGGGACATGAGTATTCAAAATCAGGAGTTTACATGGTTCTCTTCCTTTGGGAAAAATAGCAGATTGGATAGAATCATTCTAAACTCGTCTTGGCCAAATGCTTTAGACTGGAGGATTATAGGGCTTCCGAGGATGTCCTCTGACCACTCACCACTCTTCATAAACCACTCAAAAACTGACTGGGGTCCCAAACCAGTAAAAATCTTTGATACATGGATCACGGACGTACATTGCAAGGAATTGGTACAGAAGGAACTTGAACACTTGCAGAGCTCCAACTTGTCAATTCATAAGAAATTAAAGGCAGTGAGAGGAGTGTTCCAAAAGTGGAACACAGAAATAAATGGGAAACATAGTAGGCACATTAGTAGCCTGGAAGATAGTCTCTTAAAAGCTGATGCACTGGGGGACTTTGAGTTGGCAAACAGCATACAAAACAAGTTGAAGGGTCTCTACAAAGAACAAGAATCGGTGTTAAGACAAAAATCAAGAACCCAATGGATAAAACAGGGAGATGCAAACTCCAAGTTCTATCATGCAGCCATCAAGGTGCACAGATGGAGGAACAATATACAAGGAATCCAATCAAATGGCCTCTGGCATACCAATCCCAGTGTGATCAAAGATCTATTTGTAAGTCATTTCGAGGAAAGGTTCAAAAAACAAGCACACACACATTGCTTGCAAATCGATGCACTAAGGGTTAAAACAATCTCAAATTCGGAGTCACAAAGACTGGTATCCCTCTTTTCAGACACTGAGATACTAGAAGCCTTGAATGATATACATCCAAACAAAGCACCGGGACCAGATGGTTTTAATGCGTTCTATGTAAAACATTTTTGGGGATATCTAAGGGAGGATATAATCAACTTCATAAGAGTCTTTCAAGAGGAACTCACGCTACCTCCAGGCATCAACTCGTCGTTCATAACTCTAATTCCGAAGGTCCAAAACCCTCTTCAGGTTCATGATTTTCGGCCAATTAGTTTGATCAATACCACAATGAAAATACTACTCAAGCTGCTAGCAAACAGGTTGAAGCCAGTGATGCCATCAATAATCTCAAGTTCTCAATTTGCTTTCATCAAAGACAGAAGTATATCTGAATGCATCTTAATAGCAGGGGAAGTGATTCATAGTGTTCAGAATAACCTTGCAGAAGGCATAGTTCTCAAGGTGGACTTTGAAAAAGCCTTTGACTCAATTGGATGGGACTTTCTGCAATCATGCCTTCTCAAGCAGGGTTTCCACTCAAAATGGAGAAGTTGGATTAATGGAATCATTTCAACGGTGAAAACTTCAGTACTTATTAATGGAAGCCCTTCGAAAGAGTTTGAAATGGGTAGAGGTTTGCGCCAGGGAGACCCCTTATTACCACTACTGTTCATACAAGTAACGGAAATATTACACACCCTCGTGGAAAAAGCAAAAGACCTTGGTCTATTAAAAGGAGTTCACCTAGCCCCTAATGTCAGCGTCTCCTATCTCCAGTTCGCAGATGATACCATTTTTTTCTTACAGAATTCGGACCAGTCAATTATGGGAATTCGAGATGTACTTCTAATTTTCCAACTAATCTCAGGGCTCAAAGTGAACTTTGATAAAAGCTTCATATATTCGTCAAAGAAAGATAGTGGCTTGGCAACTCGCTGGGGTCAGATATTAGGATGTAAACTGGGAAATTTCCCATTCGATTATTTGGGTGCATCCCTGGGTTCTTCCACAAAAAAGTTAAGTTTCTGGCATCCTCTCACAAAAAAAGTTAAAACCAGATTCGCAGCGTGGAGGGGCTCCTCACTATCGAAAGCTGGGAGACTTGTACTCATTCAAGCGGTACTGAGCACAATTCCGTCGTATTGGCTAAGTATCTTCAAGCTACCGGTAGGAATACAAAAGGAATTAGAAAAACTGCAGAGGCGTTTTTTCTGGGGAGAAATCGGAAATCAAGCAGATATTAGGAAACTCCACTCAGTTCGTTGGGAAGTAATATGCAGACCAAAGAACAGGGGAGGTTTGGGGGTACAGGTGATGGCTTGGAAGAACGCTTCTCTCTTGGCAAAATGGTGGTGGAAAGCGAAAACGGAAAAATCCAAATTATGGCACCAAATACTGGTAACTAAGTACGGTGAAAACTTTCTGTCAAATCCAAGAGCCAAGAAAAATCTTATATCTCCAATTGCCCAAAGCATTACCTCTGTTAAAAACCATGTGGGATTATCGCTGTTTCGATCGGAGGATTTTCAATGGAAGGTGGGAAGAGGGGATAACATAAGTTTCTGGATGGATCACTGGTCAACACAAACAGCACTAGCAACTTCGTACGCAAGATTGTATAATCTATTCAATGACAAAGCAATAACTGTCAAGAGAATGGCTCAAGAATGGGAGGCAGTAAAACTGGGAGGTACTAATTACTGGAGAAGAAATCTGAGAGGGTGGGAATTAGAAAGTTTAGAGGAGTTGGCAATGTACTTGCAATGTTTAGTCCTCCGCGACCAAAGAGATGTAGTCACCTGGAAAGCAAATAACTCATCCTATACTGCGGCCCAAGGTTACAATTTATTAAATACAGGTGGCTCGAAAGATCATGTCTGGAATATTCTATGGAAAATTAATTCACCGGCAAAGGTAAGGCTTTTTATGTGGCAGGCAATACATGACTCTATCCCTACTGCAAGTTTCCTATTTACAAGAGGGTTCCAAGCCAGTGCTTGGTGTGCATGGTGCAATAAGGAGGTTGAAAACACGGTACACCTTTTATGGGAGTGCTCGCTGGCAAGAAAATGTTGGTCCTTTTTTCATGAATGGTGGGAATTAAATCAGAATTTACCAACTAATCTAACTCAGGCAATTACTTTAATTACAAAGTACTCAGAAGCCCAGGGTATGTTAACATGTATGTCAGCTATTGTGTGGAAAATTTGGCTAGCGAGGAATAATAGAATTTTCTCTGGGGAATTAACCGATGATAGTACTCTTGTTAAGTTGATTAAAGCACGGGCCTGACATTGGAGTTCTGCAAATGAGTTAACAACAGTCAAATGGGCCGATCTCTGGTGTATAAATCCTAGGCAAGCATATAAGAGTAGCAGAATTGATGGTCTACAATCTATTCTCTCCAGGTGGTTTAGGGTGTATGATTTTATAGGTTGTATCGATGGGGCCTGGAAGCAAGATCAGGACGGAAATATCAAAGCGGGAATAAGAGGTTTCATCCTAGATAGAAAAGCACAGGTGACATTCATTTTTTCGGGCCCATGCACTTCTTCAAATCCTTTTCAAACAGAAGAATCAGCATTGGAATTTATGATCAATAGTATAATTCAAAAGGGCCTGAAGGATATTTCCCTGCTAATAGCATCGGACTCCTCTCAACTAGTTAATTCTTGCCGCCTTAATACATCATCTTTATTGGAAATTTCCACTCTAGTGCAATCCATTCGAGTGCTTCCAAACCTCAAGGTGGCCCATTTGAATAGAAGATTCAATTCTGAGGCAGACAGATTAGCTAAAGAAGGTATGCTCCGTAGTGCAATCATAGCAGGATGGGTATAAGTCTTGAATTCTGGAATGTCTTGGTAGCTGCTGGGTTCAGATTACAGTCTCTAATGATATTTAATTTTGTCTCTCATGCGGAAGAGCTTGAGTTTGAAGGTGGTGCTCCAATACAAAAGGGATAGTGCTTGCTAGCATTACTGGTCGTCGTGGTTTTCTTCTAAGACTACCAGTAAACTTAGTTTGTCATGAAAGCTCAGTTGGCCAAAGTTTTGTAGCTGGTGTAGCATGGCATGGAATAGCATGGAATAGTATTAATGTACCAGGATTGCAGTAGCTTCCTTTGGCTTGCTTATTGCAAGTTCATCTGTAGTATTTTAATCGCATTCTCCCTCTGCCGGAGAATAATCCTATTGTATTATTTCCAAATCAATACAATATTTGGCTTATAAAAAAAAAACCTGAACTTCTCAAGCATTCTTTATTATCAATGATTGTGGAGTCGTAATAAACCAGGAGATCGGGGAGGCTTTCACTCAGAAGTTTCAAAATATTTTTCTTGATTTTCACATTTTTGATTTTTTTATTAAAATAATTTTCTTGCATTTAATAGCATTTTAATTACTCATTAATTGTACCTATTAAACTTATATTAAATATACTTCATATTATACTTAATATAAAATTTTAGCAATCTTTATTAGAACATTATAATTATTATATTAATATAAAATATTTTTTTTGAAAAGATATTAATATAAAATATTAATTATCTATCTAAAAGTACAATTATTTTAAGGTAAAACGATAAATAAACTTATTTATATCGTCCATTTCTAATCCTTATTCAAAATTGATGCAATTTTTTTCGGCAATAATAAATAGACGGTTTTAACTTTTCGATTAATTCGTAATTAGTGACCAACATTTTTCTTTACGGATTAAATCAATGAAAAAGTTATACATTCGATGTTTCATTATATCGTGTTGGATTAAATTAATATTCTAACTACACAAATTCTTATGCCATTACTAATCAATTAATCATGCATGTATGTTATGAGACTGGAATTAATTATGCATGTATGTTATGAGACGGGCGTAAGTCAATCACATCTCTTATCACATTTAGATTTTGCTTTTTTTTTCATCATACAAACAAATTAATAACAAACTAAGCAATCACGTCTCTTATAATGCCACCGACAGCAAAAATGATACGAAAATATTACTTTTATTTATCAATTGTTGAACTTTACAAATGTTTATCAATATAGGATTTCAAAAGCATTTTTTTTATGTAACAAAATAAGTGTCGTCAATATCTTCGAAAATATTATTACTTAAGAGTTTAACTGAAACATGTTTTCTTTCTGCTAATTATTTTCTCTATAATTCTTTAACATTCAAATTTAGTTACATTTTACACAATTTTCAATTCATCAGATCAAATTTCAAATAGTAAAACTCAACAAATAATGATGTTATATATACGATTTTAAAAAATGTTTTCGTGCCGCGCATAGCGCGGCTTTATTACCTAGTATATTATAATGCCAGGAGATCGGAAATGCACCAGAACAATTTAAGGTAATTTTCTTGATTTTTTGTTTTTGGATTTTTCTTATTAATTTTTTTTCTTGCATTAAAAAACTATTAATGACAATTTAGTTAGTCATTAGTTACCCCTATTAAACATCTATTCAATTTATTCTATTTAATTTGTTTAAAAATTATCAAACTTTATTCGAACATTATAGTTATTGTTTCAATATTAAATATTAATTATATACAGTTAAGTTTATTTTTAGGTAAAATGACGACTAACAATTGTTTATATTGTGTTATTTTTTATTCCCTATTCAAGATCATTATATTTTCTTTTCGGATGATTATAGGGTAGACAACCTTAACTTCTCAAACAATTTTTATTATCAATGATTGTGAAAATCGTAATAAATTATGGAAGTACAAGATATTTACTTAATTTCTGAAATTGTATACAAACAATATAGACAAATTTTTAATTTTGCACATGAATAAATTATACATGAATTATGATCAAATCAATTAAATTTAACAAACACAACCATTTATTGGAAGAAAAATCGATAAAAAAGCTATGCACCCATTGTTTCATTACACTGTGTCGAAATAAAATTTTATTCTAATTAAACAAATTTTTATACTATTATTGAATATGAATATATTGAGAGAGAGGTGTCGGCTTTAAAAAATGTTATTAATCTGAACTTCTCAAGCATTCTTTAGTATCAATGATTTTGGACGTAATAAACCACGAGATCGGAGAGGCTTTCACTCAAAAGTTTCAAAATATTTTTCGTGAATTTCACATTTTTGATTTTTTTATTAAAATAATTTTCTTGCATTTAATAGCATTTTAATTAGTAATTAATTGTACCTATTAAACTTATATTAAATACACTTTATTTTATACTTAATATAAAATTTTAGCAATCATTATTAGAACATTATAATTATTATATTAATATAAAATATTTATTATCTATCTAAAAGTACAATTATTTCAAGGTAAAACGATAAAATAAACTTATTTATATCGTCCATTTCTAATTCTTATTCAAAATTGATGCAATTTTTTCGGTAATAATAAATATACGATTTTAACTTTTCGATTAATTCGTAATCAGTGATCGTGAGAATCATGAGATACGGAAGCATATAAATTTTCCAATTAACATCCACAATTTAAATACAAACAATATTGTATAATTAATTTTACACATGAACAATTTACACATGGGATGTGATCAACGCGATTAAATTGAACAAATCTAACCTTTTTCTTTACTGATTAAATAAATGAAAAAGTAATACATTCGTTATTTCATTATGTTGTGTTGGATTAAATTAATATTCTAACTACACAAATTCTTATACCATTACTAATCAATTAATCATGCATGTATATTATGAGACGGGAATTAATTATGCATATAAGTTATGAGACGGGCGTAAATCAATCACATCTCTTATCACATTTACATTTTGATTCTTTTTTTTATCATACAAACAAATTTATCAACAAACTAAGCAATCACGTCTCTCATAATGCCACTGACAGCAAAAATGATAAAAAAAAATGTTACTTTTAGTTATCCATTGTTGAACTTTACAAATGTTTATCAATATTGGATTTCAAAAGCATTTTTTTGTGTAACAAAATAGGTGTCGTCAATATTTTCGAAAATATTATTATTAATACTTAAGAGTTTAACTGAAACATGTTTTTTTCTGCTAATTATTTTCTCTATAATTGTTTAACATTCAAATTTAGTTAAATTTTACACAAGTTTCAATTCATCATATCAAATTTCAAATAATAAAACTCAACAAACAACGATGTTATATATACGATTTTAAAAAATATTTTCGTGCCGCTCGTAACGCGACTTTGTTACCTAGTTTTGATTAATAGTTAAAAGATAATATTAAGTTAAATTTTATGTTCGACAAATTGCAGTGAAACATGAAAAATTCTTAAAAAGTTAAAATGATCACAAAATTATTTAACAAATGACACATGACATATTTTTAAATATTGTTTATAACATAATTAAAGGTAATGGATACACGTGCATTTATACATATGTCCACTACTAAAGACATTTCACATTGCCAAATCATCAAGTACACATCTTTTTATAACAATTTTGGATACCCAATCTAGTACCCTTGATATTATTTTGAAACATTTGAATTATTTTAAATTAATTAAATATAATAGCAATTTATGATCAAATCTAATTTAAATTTTTACTTATAAATTTTAATCTGATACAATAAAATAAAATGTTACATTAAATATATTGTAGAAAATATGTAATTGAGTTTGAAATTTAATTTGTCAAGTACTTACTTGGTTACTTGGTCAAACTTTGTACATAAACACAAATCTATCTACATCTATATAATATAAATTATTGGATTGCCCATTCCTAAGGCCTGTTATTCATATTTAGGTTCGAATTAAATTTTTAACTATAAATTCATTCATTGACTATCCATTTTTAGATTTGGTATTGGTGTGTACAAGATTCATCTTTTTATTTGACGCAGATCAAATTAGTATTTGACCCATTTCTCATTAATGTACTTGTATAATATTTATGGAAAGATTACTTATAAATTTGAATTGAACTTTTAATTTTGATAAGCTCATTAATGCATATTATCTTATAACATATATAATATATAAGAGCATCTCCAATGGTACCAAACCCTTAGCTAAATCAATCTAGGTGGCATCTATGTATCACTATTTGAAGAATATTTAAAAAATGTAACACTCCAACCTTGTAATTCCTTAGCAATAAATATAGATAATCATATTTATAGCATCTCCAACGGTGTTAGTTATAATGGATGGCTAAAATTATATAAAATACTGATTATGTAAAATTTATTGAACGTGTAAGTTGTTGTGCTTCAATGGAGTTGGCTATAATAATTGGCTATATCTTAAAAATGGTATGTTATTTTTATTTCAATTTATTAAAAATAAAATGTATTATTTTAATATGGCAAAAGATGATGTGAATGTGAGGTTTCTCTAGAGGTTGAGCAAATATAGCCAACATAAGAGCATCTCCAAGTGTGAAATCTAAATTTGTTAGATATAATGCTTATCTAAATGGATTATACAAATTTTTTGCTAACAGTGCAGATATACACTCCAATAGTGTTATGTATAATTATGTTAAGCTTAAATTATATCTAAAAGTTTTTTTAGTTCAACCAATATATCGAATCATACATGGTTAGCAATATTCTTTTTGCTAAGGGGTGATGGTTGGAGTGCAATATTTTTTACATATCATCTAAAAGGGCCACCTAGATGACACATGGGGTGACACATAGATATTTTAGCTAACAGTTTTCTACCCTTGGAGATGCTCTAATGAGGTTGTCTATAATTTTAACTAAGGGTAATGAACCGTTGGAGTGCATTTTTTTTTACACATTCTTTATAATTCTTATTTATAGTAATTGATTTCAAATTTTACCTAAGAGGTCTCTCCTATTGGAGATGCTCTTAGAGCATATCCAATGTAATAAAATCCTTAGCTAAAATTTTAAATAACTTACCAAAATTGAAAATTATACATAACATGTTAAAAGTTCATCACTCCAATGGGGCATTCCCGTTGTCTAAAAATTTAGCCAATCCTTTATATTTTTTTAATATTGGTCATATTTGTTGAAGCACTAGAGATCTGTAGCAAATGACATGTCATTTTCCGCCCATTTTCTTCCCATAATTGACCAAAAAAATTAATAATAATAATAATCATACCTTTTTTGAAATATAACCAATTATTATACCTGATCCCCATTGGAGTAAAACACTCTACAGGTTCAGTAAATTTTAGCCAACTATTATTTTTTTGAAATTTAACCAGTGGACTTAGCCAATACCATTGGAGATGATCTTACTTGGCTATATTTGTCGAACCAGTAAAACCCTTAGGTATAATTGACATTAGCATAATTATGCATAACATCATTGGAGTACTCACCCCTTCCCTTAGCTAAAATTTTAAATTATCACTATTTTATCATCTTTTAGCCAACCATTTTACATATTATCATTGGAGATGCTCTAATAAAATATCTAACTAAATTATTTCTTAAATTAATTTGTTGTAATATAAAAACAAAATATTAATCTTTCAAAATTTCATTATTCAATCATAAATATAAAATTATTTTTTTTATTTTTATATCCTTATGTATAATAAGTCTATGAGGGATGTTATCCATAACGTTTTGTCCATAATTTTGGTCACTAAATCGTCAAAATAATCTCAACCGTCGAATCTAATAATAATTTTAAAAATAGATGATCCAGATTATATCATATTAAAAAAATTATAATCTAAAAAGGATAAAATCAAAAAATGCTGTATTAGAATTGAATTTTAAAAAGAAAATTATAATCTGAAAAGTAAATAATTAAAAATGGTTGTAACAGAATTGAGTTTAATTAATTAATTAATTTATTTATTAATATTAAAAAAGTTCATATTTACTATTTGGACTCTATCTCGAGATCTATAAATCAGATTTTGATGATTTTACAGCCCACTCTAAACTCATAAAATTATCTTCAATTTAGTGATGCTTTAACAATTATTAATCAAATGAAAAAACTCAGAATCTCAAGATAAAATATAATTTTTTATTTAGTGTAGAAGACTTACATTGATAATTCTACTCAATGTAATTCAATGCATAGAAAACCTAATTATATATAATTTAAATAATTGACATTCATTTTTTCGTATTTCAATATAAATATACTTTTTAGTTTACATGTTAAAATATAAAATATTTTCTATGCTAGATTCAATGTTTTTCATCTATTTATTTTAAGATCAAAGAGTTCTTATTTACTTTGTCGTACTGCTTTAAGTCATAAGTTCCATTTAGGTACTTTTGACTTATGACTTATGACTTATCAAGTTTTTTTTTTTTCACGATTCTTGTAAAGTTCAAATATTATGAATTTAATTTTTTTTAAGTCAAATTTCACTTTAAGTCAAATTATTAAACCCCCATTTAACTTTAAGTAAAATTACCCAAACACTTTCATTCAACTTAAAGTGAACAACTTTAAATTCTCCTTTAAGTTAAAAACACCTCCATTAAGTAAAAATTAACTTATTTTAAGCAATCCCAAACGGCCTCTACACCTTTGTCCACTACTAAAATCATTTCAAATTGCCAACTGATCAACGACACATCATTTTATTACAATTTTAGATACCCAATTTAGTATCCTTGATATTATTTTGAAATAATTGAATAATTTTAATTTAATTAAATATAATATCAATTTACGATCAAATCTAAAATAAATTTTTAGTTCTAAATTTTAATGTAACACAATAAAAATGTTACATCAAATATATTGTAAAAAATATGTCTATGAGTTTGAAATTTAATTTATCAAGTACTTAGAGCATCACCAACGGTATTGATTAAGTTGATTCGCTAAATTTCAAAAAAGTAATAATTGACTAAAATTTATTGAACCTGTAGAGTGTTTTGCTTCAATGGGGATTAGCTATAATGGTTGGTTATATTTTAAAAAGGTATTATTATTATTAATTTTTTTTCTTCTAAAAATTGTTGTAAAAAAACGGGCGAAAAATGACATGGTATTTACTATATATATGTAGAGGTTCAACAAATATAACCAATATTGAAAAAATATAGAGAACCGGCTAAAATTTTAGACAAGGAAAATACCCCATTGAAAATTTTAAAATATTAGGTATAATTTTCAATTTTGATAAATTATTTAAAATTTTAGCTATGGTTCAATGCTTATAATTGGGCAAATTGTATGCGTAAACACAAATTTTACATTAAAAAAGAAAAGAAAAACAACAAAATAAACAAAACAGTAAACGGGTCGGGTCAGAGCGCCGGGTGAAAACTTCATTTCTTGAGAGAAAAGAAAAGGAAACACAAGCTTTAATACCCAAAAAACAACAAACTACTCGCACACTACACTTTTTAAAAATTACTCCACATCTAAAATTAGGGCTTTTTTCAAAACCCCCAATTGAATCAAATGGATAACATGGATCTCAACGCTCCTCACTCTATGGGAACTACAATCATCGGCGTCACTTACAACGGCGGCGTCGTGCTCGGCGCCGACTCCAGAACCAGCATTGGTAAAATAATAATTATTTAATTTTATTTGTTTATTTTATTTATTTATGGTTTAATTTTGTGTTTGATTGTGTGGTTGGATTTGTGATTGTTAGGTATGTATGTGGCGAATCGAGCTTCTGATAAGATTACGGAGCTCACTGATAATGTTTACATTTGTCGATCCGGATCGGTAATTTTTCGATACTCGTGTGGATATCATTGATTGTATGTAGGCTATGTTTAAGTTGAATGTGAGTTTACGACAAGCAATGGTGGTAGAAGTCGTGTTGTTTTATTTTATTTGTCGTGGTTACGAGTTTAGTTTAGTGCCATGTGCTGGAATTTAATGATTTTTGTTTGACTATAGTTTATTGTGGTGTTGGAAAATTTAGTGGATTGAAGTTTATGCATGAATTTTGCAGGCGGCTGATTCGCAAATTGTGTCTGATTACGTTAGATATTTTCTTCATCAGCACACGTGAGTGATCACTTTCTTGATTATCTGCATTGATTGGTTTCCTGTTTGATTTTGTTTTTTTGGATATTTTATTTTGATTATCCCTTGCCTCGAGTAGATTTTAATATATTGTATGCAAGAGAAAATATGGGTTTCTGGGTAAGAGTGAGAGACTGTTTGGCAGGGAGATATTAAGTGTGGAAAAATATACAGGAGTAGGAGACAAATACAGGATTGCACATTGAATTTTTTTTTTAGTGGTGTAAATTGAATAACATTGTGTGCATGACTACACCAAATTAATTGGCTATGCTGACAGTCTGAAACTAGTTGATATGGGACAAGTGTAAGAATGGGTTGAAAACAAGGGGTGAAACCTGTATGCGAATCTTATCAACTAGTAACATATAACCCTGCCAAATAATGAAGATTGCTCAACAACGTTGTCAAGTAGTTTATATAGCTCATATTTACAATCTAATTTTTGCTATTATCATCATACCATTTACATTCTTGAAATACTCTGGACTACAACTTGTTTCTTGGTGCAAGATATTTTAAAATGAACTCCGGATGATGTTCTTTATATTTATCCTCTGTAAATTTAAAACTAGGCACTAACAGTTCCTGCTGCATATATGTCCTTTCATGTCAATTCTCAAACGAACTTCGACGGTTAGGCAAGGCTAGAAAATTGGGAAGGAAGGAAATATCTAAATAAAATAATACTAGGAATTTCAGTACATGCCGCTTGATGTAGGACAATAGGTGAAACATTGGTAAAACAAAAGGAAAAAAATTGTATCCGCAAATATTTGTAATTCAATTGTTTCATGCTCCACATCAGTGGCGGTCTGCGTACTTCTAATAGAAGTTGGGAGATTAGCATGTCTAGTCACTTTTTTTAGAGGCTCACCAAGACGCACAGGCTATCTTTGCCGAAGGCTGTTGCTTCACGCGAGGTGCCCCTTATTAGAATGAAGCGCAAAAAATAAAGATCTTGTTATGAAAACTTGAATTATTGTTAAAAAAGATTGAAGTGTGTACTACTAGGCAAAAAAATCTTTTTTGGTCATAGGTGTAATTTAGGTCAGTTGATATAATGTAAAGATTTTAGTCACGTTCGGAGTAATATAAAGTATCTTATGAGCTATTTTGATTATTGTCGAGTCGGAATCAAGTATCTTATGAGCTGAATTCGAATAACTCCTGGATAATTTGACTTGTTTACATCCCTGAGGACAAATCATTGATGTATGCAATATTTATATAATATTTTAATTATATCTATATTGGTTGCAACTTGGTAACATAAAACTATCCATTTTATACGACAAAATAGTAACTTTTATTTGTTTTTATTATATCATAAATTAATTTGATTCTATTAAATTACACGAGGGCCCAGGCTCCTCGAGGGTCTGCGAGTTGCTCTTGATTCACCTCTCGCTTCTGCTTTTAATACACTGCCTATTACTAATTTTCATCTGCATTTTCGGTCTGTGCGCTAAGTGTACTTTTACTGCCACTTGGAATACTCCTTTATGACATATCAAATGTTGACTTGTATCTACCACATGTCTAAGTTTCTTATTTGATCTCTACAGGATTCAGCTGGGGCAGCCTGCAACTGTAAAAGTTGCCGCAAATCTTGTTAGGCATTTGTCGTATAACAACAAGGTTTGAATGCTAATAGAACTTTGCTCTTGTGAATGTACGAGTTCTGTATATTTTCCTTATATGATTTTTTGGGCATGTTAATTTGACACCATTGAGACTTGCAAATTTCACTAATATCCGGTTCCTCTGCTTAGTTCCTATTGATTTTTTTCCCTTAAAGAGGAGTTGTTGCTGTAGTGGATAATAATCAATAGCATAAATTTAGCTGTTGCATATTATAGAAGCTAATACCAGGCTAATATTGTTGTCTCTTATTTTTGAACCATACAAGTTGTTGCATCATGTCATGAAGACCAAAGAAAAGCGCTCTTAACCGAAAAATTGTATTGTACCCGAAATATATAACCACCGAGTGGCTTACTGTAGG
This sequence comes from Saposhnikovia divaricata, assembly GCA_036435485.1. Lineage (NCBI taxonomy): Eukaryota > Viridiplantae > Streptophyta > Magnoliopsida > Apiales > Apiaceae > Saposhnikovia > Saposhnikovia divaricata. Next base: position 60,199 of record JAZHRN010000155.1, on the reverse strand, counting down.
AATACTAATGAATGAGCTTTATCTTTCCTTTTAAGGATTTTATTCCAATCCCCTAGCATCTGGCACTGTAGCCTAGTGGATCCCCCTCGCCCTTGGTAACAAGAGGTCAAGGGAGTCTAAGTGGAAATGAATGTGTGCATCAGCATAGTTACATAGAATGCGGTAAAATAATAAACTCGATAAAATAATTTTTTTTTTGGTCCCAAGGCTATTACTTTAAAGAAGTTTAACTGTAATACATAAAAATACTACAAGTAAAAAGTAATTTTTTTCCAGTGTATAAGGAGACCTTTCTCTTAGTGGGTTTCCTTTTCATTCTGAAAAAGGCATTGTTTTAGATTAAAAAGGATATGTTTAAACTTCTGACCTTAATAATAGCAAAGGCTTCTACTATCACTTAACATTTGTGGCTGTGTGAGTAATTCATTCTGATCATGTCAGCTGCGGGTACCTTTTTTTTCTTTTCTTGTATCATATTGTTGAGAGTATGCTCTGTTGCATATTATTAATTAAGGTTAATTTTACCATCTTGATATATAGTTTTTGTTCATAATTGTGTCTCAGAACATGCTGGAAACTGGTATAATTGTTGGTGGATGGGACAAATATGAAGGAGGCAAAATATACGGGGTCCCGCTCGGAGGAACAATTATAGAGCAGCCTTTTGCTATTGGAGGTTCTTTTCTATCTTAGACTTTGTGATTCTTAGAGCCGTATTTTACCGTGTCCAATATTATGAAGATGCCTGTTTTGTCGGTTACAACATATTACTTGGACACCAATGCAAGGCTGTCAAATCTATAAGTTGGCGTATTATATTTATAATCAACAAAAAATCACCACATGTATGTATACATATATTTATACAAAGCAAAAATTTTATTTGCAAGACTTTTTAAAATGGTAACCTAGCATATTTTGTCGTATTATATGTGTTTGTTTTGGAACTGATCATGGTCTAATTATATGTATGTATTTTACAATTTTAAACATGTATGAAATAATGTCAAGTCTCTGCAATGGTGTCATGCAATGAATTATTCGCATCTCATTAATAGTTCATAATATATGTGGTACCCTGTAGGATCCGGCTCGAGTTACTTGTATGGATTCTTCGATCAAGCATGGAAGGAAGGGATGACTAAGGATGAAGCTGAGGTATATATCTATTAGTATAAGTCTTCTTATTAGTTTACCACTTTCTACTTTCTAGATCTGTATAGGAATTTCTTATCTGAAAATAAAGAGAACGATATATAGCTAGGCTCTTCATTTTATCTAGTGAAAGAATCTAATTTTGAGACCTTTAATTTGTACTATTTTATGGAACCTCCATGAACGAATATCTGGTCCAGGTGTCCAATGTATGAATGTAAATATAGACTTGGTTCCAGGAATCATGTTTTCAGTGAAAATGTAGTGGCCAGTACAACTCTGAAATATCTTGGAAATTAATATAAATTGTTAGTGTTTATGTTGCACAAACCCATAATACCAATTAAATGTTAAACTACAGAAATGAAAACAGTTTCTGACTGTTATCTTTTCTTTCTTGGCAGCAATTGGTTGTTAAGGCAGTTTCTCTAGCTATTGCCCGAGATGGTGCTAGTGGTGGTGTTGTGCGCACAGTCATTGTAAGTTCTATCGAGTTTTGTGGAAATCCATGCATCTGTAACTAATTGGTCTTTTATATCAATTATCACATCTCATTGTATTCCCTTTTCAGATTAACGCAGATGGAGTGACAAGAAACTTTTATCCTGGTCATACTCTTCCACTGTGGCATGAAGAGCTGGAGCCCCAGAACTCTTTGCTCGATATTCCCAACGCCCCTGCTCCTGAACCAATGGATATATATACACAAGGCAAACTACAATACATGCACATCACTACAATACATACATATATATACACATGTATATAGTTATTTGTACTTGCACGATTTTGTAGTTTTTAACATAGATTTGGTGTTTGTTTTCTGCAGGAGAGCAAGAGATGGAGTATCCTTGCTATCATTGTAACGAAAAGCTATTCCGTACGGAAGCTGCCAAGAAAGAACACAACCACATAACACACTCCAACATCATGAACAAGAAAAGCTATGACACCTGTTCCACATGCCTCACCGTATACCTCACGGAAGACGACGTCATTGCGCACAGGAAGAAAGCTCATCCGGCCCCTGATCAAACCTTTACTTCTAGCTAGTTCGTTATAACTATTATCTATGTATAACTGGAAGAAGAATTGTTTTTGACTTAGGAAGCATAACTCTTGGAATTAGACACAGAAACCCTTGTTCGGATAGTATATGATTCGTTCTACACACAAGAACGTTAAATTTTTTGTAGTGTTCACTACTGTTGCCAAGCTGTGTATACTGGAAATGATCAGTATTTTGTTGTTGTGAAGCATGAACGAGTTACCCCTATTCAATTCGTTTTATCATATTCTATAAGAAATTTAGTGTCTGCACATTGAATGAAATTAACACAATCCTGTGTTGGCATATATGCCAAATTTCATTAAATCTAATTATCACAAGTACCAGTACGCAAGACATATCCTAATATTAACAAACTGGAGGTTTGTCTTGTTACACTAGAGAAAGGGCAGGCTTTGGGACAGAAAATATAAAGTTTCATTCAGTCATCTTGAAAAGTACTTCTTAATCATTATAATATCAAGTGTGTTGATTTTTAAAGCTGCTCCAGTGTATAGAGTGAAGAAGGATGAGCAACCTAATGTATGGTATAAATAAAGTTCGATTTTAAGAGATAATTAACAAGACTTGAATGTATATCTATATCTATATATATTATAACGGCATGAGATTGGAAATGCATCAGAACAGTTCTTGAATTTTCTTTTTTTTTTTATTTTTTATTAAAATTCTTTTCTTGCATTAAATAGCTATTAATGACAATTTAATTAGTCATTAACTACACCTATTAAACATATATTAAATTTATTCTATTTAATTTATTTAAAAATTAGCAAATTAGTTGAACATTATAGTTATTATTTCAATATTAAATATAAAATGACTACTAACAATTGTTTATATTGCGTTGTTTTTTATTATCAATTCAAGATCATTATATTTTCTTTTCGGATGATTATAGGGTAGACGGCCTTAACTTCTCAAGCAATTTTTAGTATCAATGATTGTAAAAGTCGTAATAAATTATGGAAGTACAAGATATTTACTTAATTTTTGAAATTGTATACAAATACTACAGACAAATTTTTAATTTCGCACATGAATAAATTATACATGAGTTATGATCAAATCGATTAAATTTAACAAACCCAGCCATTTATCGGAAGAAAAATCGATAAAAAAGCTATAGACCCATTGTTTCATTACATTGTGTCGAAATAAAGTTTTATTCTAATTAAAAAAATTTATACACCTATTATTGAATATGTATATTATGAGAGGGGTGTCGACTTTAAAAAATGTTATTAACCTGAACTTCTCAAGCATTCTTTATTATCAATGATTGTGGAGTCGTAATAAACCAGGAGATCGGGGAGGCTTTCACTCAGAAGTTTCAAAATATTTTTCTTGATTTTCACATTTTTGATTTTTTTATTAAAATAATTTTCTTGCATTTAATAGCATTTTAATTACTCATTAATTGTACCTATTAAACTTATATTAATTATACTTCATATTATACTTAATATAAAATTTTAGCAATCTTTATTAGAACATTATAATTATTATATTAATATAAAATATTTTTTTTGAAAAGATATTAATATAAATATTAATTATCTATCTAAAAGTACAATTATTTTAAGGTAAAACGATAAATAAACTTATTTATATCGTCCATTTCTAATCCTTATTCAAAATTGATGCAATTTTTTTCGGCAATAATAAATAGACGGTTTTAACTTTTCGATTAATTCGTAATTAGTGACCAACATTTTTCTTTACGGATTAAATCAATGAAAAAGTTATACATTCGTTGTTTCATTATATCGTGTTGGATTAAATTAATATTCTTACTACACAAATTCTTATGCCATTACTAATCAATTAATCATGCATGTATGTTATGAGACTGGAATTAATTATGCATGTATGTTATGAGACGGGCGTAAGTCAATCACATCTCTTATCACAATTAGATTTTGCTTCTTTTTTTCATCATACAAACAAATTAATAACAAACTAAGCAATCACGTCTCTTATAATGCCACCGACAACAAAAATGATACGAAAATATTACTTTTATTTATCAATTGTTGAACTTTACAAATGTTTATCAATATAGGATTTCAAAAGCATTTTTTTTATGTAACAAAATAAGTGTCGTCAATATCTTCGAAAATATTATTACTTAAGAGTTTAACTGAAACATGTTTTCTTTCTGCTAATTATTTTCTCTATAATTCTTTAACATTCAAATTTAGTTACATTTTACACAATTTTCAATTCATCAGATCAAATTTCAAATAGTAAAACTCAACAAATAATGATGTTATATATACGATTTTAAAAAATGTTTTCGTGCCGCGCATAGCGCGGCTTTATTACCTAGTATATTATAATGCCAGGAGATCGGAAATGCACCAGAACAATTTAAGGTAATTTTCTTGATTTTTTGTTTTTTTGATTTTTCTTATTAATTTTTTTTCTTGCATTAAAAAACTATTAATGACAATTTAATTAGTCATTAGTTACCCCCATTAAACATCTATTCAATTTATTCTATTTAATTTGTTTAAAAATTAGCAAACTTTATTTGAACATTATAGTTATTGTTTTAATATTAAATATTAATTATATACAGTTAAGTTTATTTTTAGGTAAAATGACGACTAACAATTGTTTATATTGTGTTATTTTTTATTCCCTATTCAAGATCATTATATTTTCTTTTCGGATGATTATAGGGTAGACAACCTTAACTTCTCAAACAATTTTTATTATCAATGATTGTGAAAATCGTAATAAATTATGGAAGTACAAGATATTTACTTAATTTCTGAAATTGTATACAAACAATATAGACAAATTTTTAATTTTGCACATGAATAAATTATACATGAATTATGATCAAATCAATTAAATTTAACAAACACAACCATTTATTGGAAGAAAAATCGATAAAAAAGCTATGCACCCATTGTTTCATTACACTGTGTCGAAATAAAATTTTATTCTAATTAAACAAATTTTTATACTATTATTGAATATGAATATATTGAGAGAGAGGTGTCGGCTTTAAAAAATGTTATTAATCTGAACTTCTCAAGCATTCTTTAGTATCAATGATTGTGGACGTAATAAACCACGAGATCGGAGAGGCTTTCACTCAAAAGTTTCAAAAAAATTTTCGTGAATTTCACATTTTTGATTTTTTTATTAAAATAATTTTCTTGCATTTAATAGCATTTTAATTAGTAATTAATTGTACCTATTAAACTTATATTAAATACACTTTATTTTATACTTAATATAAAATTTTAGCAATAGTTATTAGAACATTATAATTACTATATTAATATAAAATATTAATTATCTATCTAAAAGTACAATTATTTCAAGGTAAACCGATAAAATAAACTTATTTATATCGTCCATTTCTAATCCTTATTCAAAATTGATGCAATTTTTTCGGTAATAATAAATATACGATTTTAACTTTTCGATTAATTCGTAATCAGTGATCGTGAGAATCATGATAAGATACGGAAGCATATAAATTTTCCAATTAACATCCACAATTTAAATACAAACAATATTGTATAATTTACTTTTAGACATGAACAATTTACACATGGGATGTGATCAACTCGATTAAATTGAACAAATCTAACCTTTTTCTTTATTGATTAAATCAATGAAAAAGTTATACATTCGTTATTTCATTATGTTATGTTGGATTAAATTAATATTCTAACTACACAAATTCTTATACCATTACTAATCAATTAATCATGCATGTATGTTATGAGACGGGAATTAATTATGCATATAAGTTATGAGACGGGCGTTAATCAATCACATCTCTTATCACATTTACATTTTGATTCTTTTTTTTTTTATCATACAAACAAATTTATCAACAAACTAAGCAATCACGTCTCTCATAATGCCACTGACAGCAAAAATGATAAAAAAAAATGTTACTTTTAGTTATCCATTGTTGAACTTTACAAATGTTTATCAATATTGGATTTCAAAAGCATTTTTTTTGTGTAGCAAAATAGGTGTCGTCAATATTTTCGAAAATATTATTATTAATACTTAAGAGTTTAACTGAAACATGTTTTTTTCTGCTAATTATTTTCTCTATAATTGTTTAACATTCAAATTTAGTTAAATTTTACACAAGTTTCAATTCATCATATCAAATTTCAAATAATAAAACTCAACAAACAACGATGTTATATATACGATTTTAAAAAATATTTTCGTGCCGCTCGTAACGCGGCTTTGTTACCTAGTTTTGATTAATAGTTAAAAGATAATATTAAGTTAAATTTTATGTTCGACAAATTGCAGTGAAACATGAAAAATTCTTAAAAAGTTAAAATGATCACAAAATTATTTAACAAATGACACATGACATATTTTTAAATATTGTTTATAACTTAATTAAAGGTAATGGATACACGTGCATTTATACATATGTCCACTACTAAAGACATTTCACATTGCCAAATCATCAACTACACATCTTTTTATAACAATTTTGGATACCCAATCTAGTACCCTTGATATTATTTTGAAACATTTGAATTATTTTAAATTAATTAAATATAATAGCAATTTATGATCAAATCTAATTTAAATTTTTAGTTATAAATTTTAATCTGATACAATAAAATAAAATGTTACATTAAATATATTGTAGAAAATATGTAATTGAGTTTGAAATTTAATTTGTCAAGTACTTACTTGGTTACTTGGTCAAACGGTGTACATAAACACAAATCTATCTACATCTATATAATATAAATTATTGGATTGCCCATTCCTAAGGTCTGTTATTCATATTTAGGTTCGAATTAAATTTTTAACTATAAATTTATTCGTTTACTATCCATTTTTAGATTTGGTATTGGTGTGTACAAGATTCATATTTTTATTTGACGCGGATCAAATTAGTATTTGACCCATTTCTCATTAATGTACTTGTATAATATTTATGGAAAGATTACTTATAAATTTGAATTGAACTTTTAATTTTGATAAGCTCATTAATGCATATTATCTTATAACATATATAATATACAAGAGCATCTCCAATGGTACCAAACCCTTAGCTAAATCAATCTAGGTGACATCTATTTATCACTATTTGAAGAATATTTAAAAAATATAACACTCCAACCTTGTAATTCCTTAGCAATAAATATAGATAATCATATTTGGAGCATCTCCAACGGTGTTAGTTATAATGGATGGCTAAAATTATATAAAATACTTATTATGTAAAATTTGTAGAACCTGTAAGTTGTTGTGCTTCAATGGAGTAGGCTATAATGATTGGCTATATCTTAAAAATGGTATGTTATTATTATTTCAAGTTATTAAAAGTAAAATGTATTATTTTAATATGGCAACAGATGATGTGGGGTTTCTCTAGAGGTTCAGCAAATATAGCCAACATAAGAACATCTCCAAGTGTGAATCTAAATTTGTTAGATATAATGCTTATCTAAATGGATTATACAAATTTTTTGCTAACAATGCAGATATACACTCCAATAGTGTTATGTATAATTATGTTAAGCTAAAATTATATCTAAAAGTTTTTTTAGTTCAACCAATATATCGAATCATACATGGTTATCAATATTCTTTTTGCTAAGGGGTGATGGTTGGAATGCAATATTTTTTACATATCATCTAAAAGGGCCACCTAGATGACACATGGGGTGACACATAGATATTTTAGCTAACAGTTTTCTACCCTTAGAGATGCTCTTCCAATGGAGAAGATCCCTTAGCTAAAATAAAAAATATATTACCATAAATAAATTTTATAGAAATTATGTAAAAAAACATGACTCCAATGGAACATTACTGTTAGCAAAAAAATTAGATAATCACTTTTCGTTGGCTATATTTGGCCAACCTCTAGAGACCTCTAAGGAAAATTTTACGTGATCTATTACCTTAAAAAAATAGATTCTATTAATAACAACCTAAAATAATAATAACATACTATATTTACAATAAATACAACATTATAACCAATATACCATTGGAGCACAACTTCTTACAGGTTCGGCATAATTAATATTTTATCTGATTTAGCAAACCATTTTTAGCTAATACTGTTGGAGATGCTCTAATGAGGTTGTCTATAATTTTAACTAAGGGTAATGAACCGTTGGAGTGCAAATTTTTTTACACATTCTTTATAATTCTTATTTATAGTAATTGATTTCAAAATTTACCTAAGAGGTCTCTCCTATTGGAGATGCTCTTAGAGCATCTCCAATGTAATAAAATCCTTAGCTAAAATTTTAAATAACTTACCAAAATTGAAAATTATACATAACATGTTAAAAGTTCATCACTCCAATGGGGCATTCCCGTTGTCTAAAAATTTAGCCAATCCTTTATAATTTTTTAATATTGGTCATATTTGTTGAAGCACTAGAGATCTGTAGCAAATGACATGTCATTTCCCGCCCATTTTCTTCCCATAATTGACCAAAAAAATTAATAATAATAATAATCATACCTTTTTTGAAATATAATCAATCATTATAGCTGATCCCCATTGGAGTAAAACACTCTATAGGTTCAGTAAATTTTAGCCAACTATTATTTTTTTGAAATTTAACCAGTGGACTGAGCCAATACCATTGGAGATGATCTTACTTGGCTATATTTGTCGAACCAGTAAAACCCTTAGGTATAATTGACATTAGCATAATTATGCATAACATCATTGGAGTACTCACCCCTTCCCTTAGCTAAAATTTTAAATTATCACTATTTTATCATCCTTTAGCCAACCATTTTACATATCATCATTGGAGATGCTCTAATAAAATATATAACTAAATTATTTCTTATTAATTTGTTGTAATATAAAAACAAAATATTAATCTTTCAAAATTTCATTATTCAATCATAAATATAAAATTATTTTTTTATTTTTATATCCTTATGTATAAAAAGCCTACGGATGTTATCCATAACGTTTTGTCCATAATTTTGGTCACTAAATCGCCAAAATAATCTCAACCGTCGAATCTAATAATAATTTTAAAAATAGACGATCCAGATTATATCATATTAAAAAAATTATAATCTAAAAAGGATAAAATTAAAAAATGTTGTATTAGAATTGAATTTTAAAAAGAAAATTATAATCTGAAAAGTAAATAATTAAAAAAGGTTGTAACGGAATTGAGTTTAATTAATTAATTAATTTATTTATTTATTAATATTAAAAAAGTTCATATTTACTATTTGGACTCTATCTCGAGATCTATAAATCAGATTTTGATGATTTTACAGCCCACGCGAAACTCATAAAATTATCTTCAATTTAGTGATGCTTTAACAATTATTAATCAAATGAAAGCACTCAGAATCTAAAGATAAAATATAATTTTTTATTTAGTGTAGAAGACTTACATTGATAATTCTACTCAATGTAATTCAATGCATAGAAAACCTAATTATATATAATTTAAATAATTTACATTCATTTTTTCGTATTTCAATATAAATATACTTTTTAGTTTCCATGTTAAAATATAAAATATTTTCTATGCTAGATTCAATGTTTTTCATCTATTTATTTTAAGATCAAAGAGTTCTTATTTACTTTGTCGTACTGAGGACCAGACTATTGACTACCAAAATTTTGGACAAAATTCCTTTTACACTTATTATTAAAACTGTATTTGGTTATTAGTACAACTATCTTAAAATAATAATAAGGTTATTTTGATAATTAAAAACGAAATATAAGTAGATTTTCTAAATTTAATAGTATTTTCAACGTAAAAAATCGTCAATTTCTTCTCTCTTTTGTTTCTTGGTAGTATTAATTGAAAAATAATTATTAAACCATCACTAAATTAAAGATTATTTTGTTAATTTCACATGGGCTATAAAATCGTCCAAATCAAGTTTTAAGAATTCAAGATAGAGTTTTCACGTATAAAACGTATATAAGAGAGTTTGACTAAAGGGTAGAGTTTGAATAAATAACCAACTCATATAATTTAGGAAAAAACTTTTTATAGACAAGGAATGATTTAAAATGTGCCAAGATATATATAGTATGTTAGGTCCAAATGTGTTGTAGAAGGGGGGGGTGAATACAACTTTTCGAATATGAGAAGCAATAAATACGATGCAATAAATGAACACACAGATTCAAGGAATATATGTCTTATATATAACTTGAAAGGGTTGCTACAACATTCATTACAAAGTATAACAGAAGTTGAGAGAGAAGTGAATGATGCTAAGCTCTGTGAATGTACTCTCTCTTTTTCTCTTGTGTTTTTCTCTAGAATTGCTCACACACCAAAACATTACACAAGTACTTCTATTTATACTACATGTAATCTATGTCCTGTAGTCTTCAAAGACTAAGATGTACGTGGCCTAATGATGTCCACATAATTCTTGCCTTATCTTGAAAGCTTGGAAATCTGCCAATCAGAAGATGCCATGTGTCATGTTGAAGCTGCACTCTAAGTAGAACTTCTACTTGAGAATTTCTACTTAGCCATCTCGAAGTTCTAAGTAGAACTTCTACTTAGAAACTTCTACTTGGCTATCTAGAATATTTAGTACTTAGAAAATATTCTGGTCTTCAACTTGAAACTTCAATGCACATCTCGAACTTGTGATATCTTCATGTCTTCTTTATTCTTCACTAAGCTCTTGAATATGGATCTTTATTACTGACATAAACTTGCTATCAATGTCCTGACACTTGATGCAACGGTCTGGTTCATAAGTGACTAGTCTTGATAGGGTTTTTGCTTCTTGAATAAATTACCATATCCAATTAGAAATGTGGCTTTCCAATATTTGCTTTCCTTCTTGTTCACTTGAAATCAATTGGTCTTATTGATACTGATAGTTATGATCGTGATCTTTGGCTTTCCAAATCACTGAGGCATGAACAACTTTGACTTGAACTTCTCTCAATGATTTCTTCTTGGATTGATCACAGTTAACATGTTGAATTGTATCAATTACCTTGTCTTCATTTAGTGTTGATTTCTTGTGACTTCTTGTTCTTGATTGTCTTCTGGTTAAGTATCTTTTCCTTTAGTTTGAGTTACATTAGTTATAGTGTTACAAGTTTATACACTCTGCCTTTCAATCTCCCCCAATTTGATTGTCTAACAATGACATTCAAATTAATGAAGGATAACTCAACTAAACAATGAGATGAGAAAAGATAATTAACATTACAGTCTTGAATAATTTACAATTGAAATTTACATGAAAACAATACAAAGAACTTAAACTAGAGACATAATTCGAACTTCGAATTAAAGATCATTTGAGTGATTCCTATCACCTGGATTATTTCATACCTTTTAGTCAAACTTGTATCACCTTATTGGATTCACTCTAAGGTGAATTTTCCTCAAGTGAGTTAAAGCAACCAAAAGACATGATGTTTTTCCAACTTCAAGTTCACACCACTCTGACCTTTAACCCTAATTCCGTTTCCTCTTTCTAGCTTCAGCAGCTTGGTCTCTCTCTTCTTTCTGCCTTTTGAGCTTCTCCTTCTGCTGCTTTTCTTTCTTGTATACTGGATCTTTAAGCTGCTTCCACCTAGCATTCAACAGACTTACAGCTTCCATTTCAAGAGGGTTCTTGGGCTCTGGATAAGGATGTTTGAAAAGCCTTCTGAGTTTGTCCACCTCCTGAGTAGTTCTGATCTTTGGAATATCCTCGAAGTTCTTCATGATGAGCTGAGGTTTCCAGTGAGATTTATCAGATTTGAACTGACAATAGATCATCTTGGGGTAGCCCTTGACACGGTCAGTATTGTGGACACTGGCCGTATCTCGCTCCATTCTCTTCTTTTCCACCACTACTTCAGACAGGTAACTCATGAGTCTCTGCTTTTCTTCAACAAACTTATCTTCCACTTCGCCCCATTTGAATACATACAATACCCTCTCCAGAAATGCAGCATCTTGAGTCCGTAGCAGCCATTGTCTACTCATATGCAAGATTGTTTGATTCTGGTCCGCATCTATGAATACTAAGGCATCGGCTGTATCTTCAACATAAGCATGTATCCAGTATACACTTTCACTTCCTGGAACACCAATAGCCTCCCTTATTTCTCCTTGTTCTAGTGCTCCAGAAGGAAGATTCAGAGCTTCATCTACATTTTTCATGGCTTGAAGAATATTCCATTTCTTCTCTATCAGCTCCGGCTCAATCTTCACGTCATCAAGAGGGTTTGGAGCAATGACATCACACTTCCACACCTCATTGCTCTTCTTGAATATTACTCTTTCAATGATCTTCACGGATTTATCTTTAAGTTCAGAAGCGAATCCCTTACCCATCATTTGTCTGCATACAGCTTTGAGAGATTCCACTGAAAGCTCCATTAGATCATTTTCCTCCATGCTAACCCTCTTCATCTTTCCATCAACTACCATCCGGACAAAATTTGGATAAGCTGAGAATTCTGGACCCTTGTCCTCTGCTAGCTGCATTAACTGATCCCTGTACAGAATGCTTAGCTCCTCAGATTGAGAGTACTGAATTTTAGTCGCTAGCAAGAACAACTCTGACGCAGATCTTCTCATTATGAATTGGTCATCCACATATAAGAAAGATGTTGGGACTCCTTCTACCAAAGACAATATAACCTGCCACTCCTTAAGATTTGCATTGTATCCAACCCTGACTTTAGAAATTAGTCTCTTCAAAGCATTTATATAGTCCCCAGTCATTGGATTCTGCAAATTCAAGTTGTAGAACAGATCATCTGCATCCTTGTTATGAACTCCTTTTGCACATGGTCCCATCATTATCTTCCTTGCTTCATCCCATTTCTGCCCTATCCTTCTTTTGTCCAGATCAACTTGAGGATTAGCTAGCCTTGCAAGCTCATACTCATACTGCTTCCCTTGTAGCTCCACCTTCTGTTCTAGGAACGCAGCATGTTCTTGCATCATCTTCATTTTATGGAACTGAGCTTGTTCCAAGGCTAACTGTTGAGCTTTAAGGGTTTCCTCATCAACAGGAAGTTCTTCAGGCATTCCGGAAGACATCCCAGCACCTCCACCTTGTTCCTTCAAAGATCTTTTTATTGCATGTGCCAGCGGTACGTCTTCCATGTCCGAATCTGAGTCAAGTACCTCCTGTACTGTTTCCTGATGACTCAGATCAACAAATGGTTCATCAACCATTACTGCCTTACCCTTTCTCATCCTCAGAGCCTCTTCATCAACAGACGGCTCAACTTCTGGTTCCTTGACAAGATCAGCGGGTTCTTCAATTTCTTCGATGTGAACTGCCTGCTGTCTCGTCTCCTTTCCACTCTCCCCCTTAGGTGAGTTATCCTGAGCTTCACCATGGTCTTCAGATCCACCAGCTGCATAGGAACCTCCAAAACCAGAACCAGAGGCTCCCGCTCCACTAGCACCACCTGCACCACCTGCACCAGCATCGGGGGGAGGTTGTTGCGACTCGAAGCACTCCGGGGGCACAAAACTCTTGACTGCGAACATCATTCTACTGATCTCCACAGCCATTGTGTGCATTGCAGACTCCAATGCCCCCATCCTCTCATTGAGAGTGCTTCCCAAGACACCACCAGCATGGCCCAAGTCATTGACCTTATTTGTCAAATCATCAAAAGTTGTAGCTTGACTTGCCATTCTTGCTGCGTAGTCATCTAGAGCCCTTTGGTTGTTTCCAATATTGATCCCTAACTGCCCCATTGTCTGCCCGAACTGTCTCATCTGATTTTCCATTGAAGTCATACGAGTATCAAAATTTTCAATATTAAGGGACGGTGTTTGGTTTAGGTGACCTCGCTCTAATATTCGTTCTGTTGGTGTTTGACGCTCGGTTTCGGGCCTTGAAAATGAAGGTCCCTCTCTCCCTAACCTCTCACACACACTCCCTGTCTCACGCTCGTGTATGTCTTCAATGATTGATCCAAAAAGTGAAGCAGTACCTGCAGAAACTTGATAAGAAATGTTGTTGACAGTTATGGGATCAAATACTGTTTGTTCCTGAGTTGGAATCTCAGGCTGAGAGGCTGCAAAGTGTCCTTGTACGACATTAGAACCGATCCTCTTTGCAGCATCAGTACGTACCGGTGAAGGTACGGCTGAAGTTCTTAAGACTCCATGTCCTCTTGAAGCAACAGTATCTTCAAGAGGTACATCATCCTCACCCAAATCAAAATCCCTATATGCAGAATGTTCAAGGGGTGAACCACTCGCGTGAGGTGGAGTGGTTGCGTGTGACACACTAGGGTTTGACTGTGGTTGTGAAGTAGCAGCGTGGAAAAGTTTGGCTTTCTTTCGAATAAGTTGCTGCTCTTCGGGTTCATTCTCCTCATCATCTTGTATATATATACGTGCTGGTTTTCTGACTTCCGTTAACAGGGGTGATAGAGAATAGGAATGTGTATCAGACTCAGAGTCAAAAATATGGCTCTTACCCTGGGATAGATCCTGCGGGTTAGCAGTGTCTTGGGTAGCGGAATCAGAAACGTAGGAGGAGGAATGAATAGTATGCAGAGAGAGATTACCTGATTGATTACCTTGTACATCATCGCTTTCCTCATCAGGAATCTCATCAAATGCCTCAGCATGAACAGATGGATTTTGAGCATGTGATGAGACTTGTGATGATGCCTCCAAATTGGTAACTCCTGCATCATATCTAAGCCACATTTGAATATTTTCAGGAGTAGACATTGGTTTACCTTGATGTTTATCCTGATTAGCAATGGTTGCAAGTGACTTAGTGCCCATCCCTAGCGATTCAGATGTGGGGCTTCTGGCAAATCCCTGTCTAATAGCAAGAGCATCCTTCGGTATTAAGTCATTGATTAGCATTTGAAGAAACCGAGGAAACCAGCAGACGACATCAGTGGTAGAGAGGTCTCTGCTTGCAAGGGATCCCATTGAGGCCACTATCTCAGAGAGAACTATGCGTCCATAGTTTATATCCAGTTCTCTTGCTAGGGCAACTGCAAAGGTTTGCATTTGAATTGGAATTTGATGAAAGTCTTTCTCGCGTGCCCGAAAACATCTTGTGATGGCCTCGAAAAAGTAATTCCATTCCGCATGGAAGAATTGCTTTTGGATATTTCCCGTGATTGGGCCTTTTGGAGGATAACATCCAATTTCTTCAAAGAATCTGAGGCGTTCTGCAGCAGTAGGTTCTGGATCAAAGGCATCTTTAATTGGGAATCCCAGAACTCTGTTGACAATTTGTTCGGTCACCTCATATTCCTGACCCGCTAAGGTAAACCTGAAACCGTAGGGGGTTGATTTACTCCCAAAAGTAACCGCACTAGTCCATAATTGCTGTAAAGCATCATGTACTAGTGTAGGTTTAGCAGTAAAAGCATGGCTAGCTTTGGAATACAAATTGAGAAATCGTATCCAAAACTTAAACCGCGGGAGTTGATCACCAATTTCCGTAGAAATATTATAAAAATTGTTTTTAGCAAGGGAAGGCGAAAATCAACAACCAATTAACAGAATCTGATACCAGTGAAATCAGTGAAGTTATGTGTGTACACACCAGTGAAATCGTGTGTATATGACTGTGAAGCGGTGTGTGTATATACGTATGTATATATGTCGAGAAAGAAGAACAAATACACAAACACACAAACTCAGATATTACTGGTCACTCAGATAATGGCAGTCAAAAATCGGGCAATAATTCGTTGTCCGTATGAGATTAGTCACAAAAATCACGAATCAGTGGTTGTAAGTCGAAATCGCCTGTATGTATATGGGGCGGCTGTAAAACTCAATTAGGTAAAAATGAAGGAATAGATCGAGTTAGAGAAGTATATATAGACATTAATGTGAAATTACTAAAGTGTCCCTGTTAAAAAATATGAAAACTCTAAGTACAAACAGGGAGAACCCAAGTCGAAATCTATCTCGAAGTCTAAGTCGAAGTCTATCTCGAACATTTTAAGTCGAACTTCGAGATGGAGTTCGAGATAGATGTTAACTCGAAAAACTTACCATTTAACTATTAAAGACCATGTAAACAGCACAAACCACCAACAGTACTAGGGAAACCTATCTCGAAATTTAAGTAGAAATTCGAGATAGACTTCGAGTTAGGAGTTAACTCGAAAAATCCCCTTAACTGAGAGCTCTATCTCGAACATCAACTCGAAATTCGAGTTGAGTTTCGAGATAGAGGATAACTCGAAATTATTAACTAATTCGAAGTTATTCTCTCAGATCATTTCAAAAAATATCCCCTGTAAGATAGACATTATATGGAATATTTTGAATAAGGAAATAGGCACACTGGTAACTCAAATTCGAGCCCTAAGTCGAATTTCGAGATAAATTTCGAGATAGAGGCTAACTCGAAATTTTTCCCAGACTTAGAATTTTCAAAACTTCACTCTGGAAGCTCAAATCGAAATTCAACTAGAATTTCAAGATGAGTTTCGAGATAGTGATTAACTCGAAATTTTGAAGATACTTAGAATAATTTGACAATTTTTCTTTGAAAAACTCAACAATTAATTTTGCCAAATTAATATAAATATCAATTCAAGGATTTTAAAATATGACATAATTAAAACATTCCTTGATAATTCTAAGGCCTCTAATTACATGAAAAACACAGGTAAATTCATCTAAAAATCATGCAAAATTTAGAATATGATGAATTTAACTCCCCCTATGATCATGCAATCTAACAATCATAAATTCATAGATTTGTGCTATAAAAGACACTTAAAACACAATGAATTCATGTAAAATGACACTATATGCAACCTATAACAATCATTAATTAGGCATTTTAAAGTCTAAGCACATAATGATTAAATAGCTTGCATATACAAACATAACCATGGATTTTACAGATAGAAGGCTTTACTAACTTGTGTTAAGCATTCCCAATTCACCAACCAACCTATTGAATGTTACTTCATCAAGAGGTTTGGTGAATATATCTGCAATTTGTTGCATTGTGGGCACAAAATGTAGCTCCACAGTCCCCTCCTCGACATGTTCTCTTATGAAGTGATACCTGATGTCGATGTGCTTGGTTCTTGAGTGATCTACAGGATTGTTGGTTATGGCAATGGCACTTGTGTTGTCACACATAATTGGAATTTTCTTGTGCTCCATGCCATAATCCTTCAATTGGTTCCTCATCCACAGTATTTGAGCTACACAGCTTCCAGCAGCAATGTACTCAGCTTCAGCAGTAGAAGTAGATACTGTATGTTGTTTTTTACTTTGCCAGGACACCAATCTTCTGCCAAGAAATTGGCAAGCACCAGATGTGCTTTTCCTATCAATCCTGCAACCTGCATAGTCTGAATCCGAATAGCCAATAAGATTAAAACCTGTATCTCTTGGGTACCAAATCCCTAGATTTGGTGTGCCCTTGAGATACCTAAAAATTCTTTTGACGGCTACGAGATGTGATTCTCTAGGATCCGCTTGGAACCTTGCACATAAACAAGTTGCGAACATTATATCTGGTCTACTTGCAGTTAAATAGAGGAGTGAGCCAATCATACCTCGATAGCTTGTGATGTCAACTGATTTACCTGATTTGTCTTCATCAAGCTTCGTGGCTGTTGCCATGGGAGTCTTAGCTGCTGATGCATCTTCTAGATTATACTTCTTGAGTAAATCTCTGACGTACTTGGATTGACAGATAAAGATACCATCTTTTCTCTGACTGATCTGTAATCCAAGGAAGAAGGACAGCTCTCCCATCATGCTCATCTCATATTTTTCCTGCATTAGCTTGGCAAATTTCTCGCACAAGCGCTCATTTGATGACCCAAAAATAATATCGTCCACATATACTTGAACAAGTATTAAATCATTTCTCACAACTTTATAGAACAATGTTTTATCAATTACTCCCCTAACAAAACCATTTTCAATTAAGAATAGAGATAGGGTTTCATACCATCGCCTTGGGGATTGCCTGAGGCCATAGACAGATTTGAAGAGTAGATACACAAAATCTGTATGTTCTGGATCAACGAAGCCAGGCGGCTGTTCCAGATATACTTCCTCTTCTAACTCTCCGTTCAGGAAGACACTTTTCACGTCCATCTGGAAAACTTTGAAGTTCTTATGTGCTGCAAATGCCAAGAAAATCCTGACTACCTCAAGTCTTGCAACTGGTGCATAGGTTTCATCATAATCAATTCCTTCTCGCTGAGAATAACCTTTTGCAACCAAACGAGCCTTGTTTCGTGTTACAAGTCCGTTTTCATCCAGTTTATTTCTGAATACCCACCTAGCTCCAATTACGGATTTGTTCTTTGGTCGGGGTACCAGTTTCCAAACTTTCTGCCTTTCAAACTGATTGAGTTCCTCTTGCATTGCAATCACCCAATCAGCATCGCCAAGAGCTTCTTCGATTTCTTTAGGTTCAAGCTTGGATAAGAACCCAGAATATAAGGAGATATTAGCCATGTCAGCTCTTGCAGTTCTTCTAGTAGTCACACCAGCATCTGGATCACCAATAATTAACTCAAACGGATGGTCTCTATTCCATACCCGTTCACCTGGAAATTGTCTAGATGATTCAGCTTGACTTTCTGAGATGGGGTGCTGACTACTTTGATTATTTTCACTAACTCCCCCTGAGTTAGTGCCAGCTCCTACAGAACTAGAGTCAACTCGACTCGAGCCTTGAACAGTAGTCCTTGAGCTGCTATTTACTCCCCCTGAGTTGTTGCCGGTTCGTACTGAAGAAGTCTCTCCTGATCTTGTAGAATTAGCTTGTTCACTAGACTCAGGTTCTTCATGTACGCTTGGAACATTTAATGGAACAACCAACTCAGGTTCATCTTCAAGATCTTCTAAGTCCAGATTCTGAAATTTTAGGGACTCAGGTTCACTAGAATCTCTTGAAATTGATGAGAGTTTGGTATCGTCGAATCTGACGTTGTAACTTTCAGTCACTTTTCGATCATTCACCAAGAACACTCTATAAGCTGCCACCACGTCTGTAGAGTAACCAACAAAGATTCCTTCACGAGCTTTTGTTGCAAACTTGCCTAGATTTTCATCATCTATAAGCACATAGCATTTTGCTCCAAAGACATGAAAGTATTTGATTGTTGGTCTTCTGTTGTTCATTAGCTCACATGGTGTCTTTTCTTTATCTTTTATGATCAAGGTTCTATTTTGAGTGTAACAAGCGGTACTCACTGCTTCGGCCCAGAAATACAAAGGAAGTTTTGAATCATACAACAAAGTTCTTGCTGCTTCAACCAGAGTTCTATTCTTCCTTTCAACTACTCCATTTTGCTGTGGATTTCTCGGGGCTGAATACTGACGACGTATTCCCTTAGATACACAGAAGTCATTTAGCACTGCGTTTTTGAATTCAGTGCCATTGTCTGATCTAATCGTCTTCACAGTAAGTGTTGAAACATTCTCAATTTGAGTGATGTGATCAATGATTAAGAAAGGTACTTCGTCTTTCGTCATTGCGAACAATACCCATGTATACTTGGAGAAATCATCCACGATTACCAAAGCATATCTTTTCCTAGACAAAGATAGGACATTCACTGGGCCAAACAAATCCATATGAAGAAGTTGTAGAGGCTCAGTAATACTAGAAATTTCTTTGCTTTTATGCGATGCTCGCTTCGACTTTCCCATTTCACAAGCTTCACAGAGTCCTTTCGGAGCGAACTCCATTTGAGGTAGATCTCTCACCAATTCTCGCCTTGCGAGAGCATTCATCGTTTTGAAGTTTAAGTGAGATAGCTTTTTGTGCCATAACCAGCTTTCATCATCCGAGGCTTTGCTGTAGAAACAGGTGACCTCATTCTGATTTGCTGAATCCATATCTGCAACAAAAAGATCTGCCTTTCGTACTCCTCTCAAAGCTAGTGAGCCTTCCTTGATGTGAGT
Source organism: Saposhnikovia divaricata (assembly GCA_036435485.1). Lineage (NCBI taxonomy): Eukaryota > Viridiplantae > Streptophyta > Magnoliopsida > Apiales > Apiaceae > Saposhnikovia > Saposhnikovia divaricata. Next base: position 40,081 of record JAZHRN010000155.1, on the reverse strand, counting down.
GATTGAGACACCTTTCTTGTTGAAGACAATTTCGTAACCTTTGTCACAGAATTGACTTATACTCAACAGATTGTGCTTTAGTCCCTCAACATAGGAAATATCTTCAATGATGACATTGCCAGTTTTCAGTTTGCCATATCCCTTAGTCACACCTATGCTGTCATCTCCAAAGGTAACATAAGGGCCAGCCTTCATAACCAACTCTGTAAGCAGGGACTTGTTTCCAGTCATATGCCTCGATGCTCCACTGTCTAGCACCCATATAACTTTATTTCTATTCTGCTTAATGCCCTGCAATGACAGATTGGTTAGACATTCTTCGGAACCCAACTTTGATTGGGCCCGGCTTTTCGATAAGATCGAGAATCAACAGATTTAACAACAGGAGATGCACTTTTCTTCATATTACTAGAGCTTTCGACTATCTCCTTTCCTTTCTCAGACTTGACAGATTTGTCAGTCTTAGGAGAAGGTTTGTCACTCCTAACTTTAGGAGGACTGACAGTCTTGGCTCTACCATACTTTTTCTTGATATTTGAACTAGCAACAGTATTTGAGCATGACTGGCTAGATGCATTCATTAAATGCACAAAAGTTTGCATGATATTAAAAGTGCATGGCATACAATTAGGTTGACCACACTGTGCATGATTCTGATGCAGATTATTCATTGTATGTGTGGTAGGCATGGCATGTGCAGCAGGAACATTCATGTTAGCTTTGCATGCATAAGAAAGATGCTCAGTAGATTTACAATGATAACATGCTTTCTTTATTCGTTCAGCCTTAACCTCTTTTATGCCTTTTTCTTTCTTTCCTTGTTGTTTAACAGCCTTAGCTCCTAATCCCAGTCTAGATTCATCTCTAGGGAAATTGATTTTCACTTGTTTAATAGGAGTTATAGGTTGTTCTTTCTGGCGATCTTCCATCTCAATCTCATATCTAGCTATCAATTCAGTCTCTTCTTCTTCTATTCTAGGAACAAGATGTTTGTAGATAGGTTTGACAGCCGATTTAAGAATACTAGGTGTTTCCTTTTTAAGGTCACTGGAACTAGGGTCAATAGGTCTCTTTCCTTCTTTCTTAGGAAGGTCAGAATAATCAAGTCCTATACCTACTCCAGTTATTTTCTTAAATGTGTCATTATCTACATACACTTTACTAGCAGCTAGTTTGTATGCTTCGCATTTAGTTTCTAACTCAGCTAGATTGTTCCTAAGACATGCTTCTACTTCTTCCTTAAGGACGAGCTTGTGTTCCAGAGATTTAATAAAGTCTCTTAGAGAAGTATCTACAGTGCAAGCAGCCTCTAGCTCTTCCACTTTTGCCTCAAGCATTCTGCATTTGGAAACAAGTGTTTTCTGTTCCTTTTGAGAAGAGTCTAGGCTTTTGCACAACATATAGATCTCTTCACTAAGAGCCCCGTTCTGTTCTTTATAATCATCAATAGACATTTCTACTTTAAGAGTCAGAACTGGTACCTCTGGTTCCTCTGATGTCTCAGCCATGAGGGCAAAGTTTGCTACATGAGTAACATCTTCCTCATCTGAATCATCCCAAGCTCTTCCTTCTGTCACCAATAAAGCTCGTTTTCCATGTCTTTCCTTCAACAGTGCTTCATAGTTGCTTTTGAGAGCTTCAAATGTTTCTTTTGGATAAGTCTGTTTAGGCTTTTTGCAGTCCGAGGCAAAGTGTCCAGCTTCACCACAATTATAGCATTTGAACTTCATTTTGAAATCAAAAGGAGATTTGTAGCTGGTATTCTTGCCTTTTCCTTTGTAGCCTGACGAACTACTACCACCCTTAGCAGCCCGATAATAAGATGAAGATTTTCTCTGTGGTCGGTTGCTCTTTCTAAATCTCATGTTGCTGAACTTCCTTGCCATGTATGCCACGACACTATCGTCCATGTTGTCCAGCTCTTCTTGGGTGTAGTAGTCATCATCACTGTCAGATGCGCACTCGTCATCATTATCAACTTGATATGGTGCAAGTGATGATTTAGGCTTTGCTGCAACCATTGCCTTCTTAGACTCTTCCTCATCAGCAACTAATCTTGATGCACATTCTTTTCCCTTTGAATCATTGTCCCATGCTTGATCTTGAAGAGTTTCCAGCTCATAGGTCTTTAATATTCCATAATATTCTTCCAGAGAAGTTGTATGCAAATCTCTGGTTTCTCTTATTGCGTAGACCCTATGTTCAATGCTTTTTGGCTGGTTCCTCAGATATCTCGTATTAGTCTCAACCATGGGGAGAGTTACACCTCTCAGATTCAAATCCAATACCAACTGACTGAATCGTAGGTAGACATCTGTTATGCCTTCTCCTTTCCTTATTCTAAAGGTGTCATACTCCATCTTGAGTATGAGTGTTTTGTTGCTTCTGACCTCTGCAGATCCTTCCATGACAACTTCTATCTTGTCCCAAATCTTCTTCGCTGTCGTCAGACCTTTGACTATGTTGAACATTTCATGATCAAGAGATTCCATCAAGGTTTGTCGAACGGCAGTATCACATGCTATTTGTTCCTTATCAGCATCCGAAAACTCCGAGACCTTTTTAGGCTCAGACCGAGGTGGTATGACCACTCCTCCTTCCGTATGTGAAGGAATAACTACCATTGGGACAAATTTACCCTTGTCAAGGACTTCCAGATATTCAGGGTTAACAGTCTCTAGATATAGTCTCATTCTGAAAACCCATTCTTCATAGTGATCTTTGTTGAACATTGGGATCTTGAATGCATTTTTAGGAGCCATCTCAATTCTGGTCACTAAAAGTTTCTAAGTACCCAAGACTAGGCTATGTAGAATATTTATGTAGAACTTTTGCCTAAGTCGAAATTTCTCTAAGTAGAAATTTTGCTCAAGTCGAAATCACCAAGTAGAAATTGTCCAAGTCGAAATTCTATGTAGAAATTCTCAAGTAGAAATTCTATGTAGAACTTTTGCCTTAGAATAATTTTTCTGCAGATTACTTTAATATTGAATAAACAATATTATCTCTTTAACACCTTTTGACTTTGAATGCTTTACTCACCTAACCCACCTAACCCACGTGCTAGGTAATGAATATGTCTTGTTCACTTTCGGCCGTGAATAATGCAAATCACAAAGTCCAAAAACACCTTTTTATTCTTTTACTATTTTTCTGTTTGAAAAGGAGATCAAAAAGTTGTTGGGTTGTCTTCTTTGATAAGAACAGATGATGAACACTCAAGAACACCAAATATGAAAGTACCCAGATTAATTCACAAAAATTAATTAAAATACATCCAAGCTAAATAATCACACCTGGAGTATTTAAATAATTTTTCAGATGAGTTTTCACTACCAACGAATTAAAACACACTTTTCGAGAAAATGAAAAGTAGATCTGAAAAATGAAAACTCTCGATTCTTCTACTCAACACAAGGATCTATGTTTTGTATGTTAAACATATAGCTCTGATACCAATTGTTAGGTCCAAATGTGTTGTAGAGGGGGGGTGAATACAACTTTTCGAATATGAGAAGCAATAAATACGATGCAATAAATGAACACACAGATTCAAGGAATATATGTCTTATATATAACTTGAAAGGGTTGCTACAACATTCATTACAAAGTATAACAGAAGTTGAGAGAGAAGTGAATGATGCTAAGCTCTTTGAATGTACTCTCTCTTTTTCTCTTGTGTTTTTCTCTAGAATTGCTCACACACCAAAACATTACACAAGTACTTCTATTTATACTACATGTAATCTATGTCCTGTAGTCTTCAAAGACTAAGATGTACGTGGCCTAATGATGTCCACATAATTCTTGCCTTATCTTGAAAGCTTGGAAATCTGCCAATCAGAAGATGCCATGTGTCATGTTGAAGCTGCACTCTAAGTAGAACTTCTACTTGAGAATTTCTACTTAGCCATCTCGAAGTTCTAAGTAGAACTTCTACTTAGAAACTTCTACTTGGCTATCTAGAATATTTAGTACTTAGAAAATATTCTGGTCTTCAACTTGAAACTTCAATGCACATCTCGAACTTGTGATATCTTCATGTCTTCTTTATTCTTCACTAAGCTCTTGAATATGGATCTTTATTACTGACATAAACTTGCTATCAATGTCCTGACACTTGATGCAACGGTCTGGTTCATAAGTGACTAGTCTTGATAGGGTTTTTGCTTCTTGAATAAATTACCATATCCAATTAGAAATGTGGCTTTCCAATATTTGCTTTCCTTCTTGTTCACTTGAAATCAATTGGTCTTATTGATACTGATAGTTATGATCTTGATCTTTGGCTTTCCAAATCACTGAGGCATGAACAACTTTGACTTGAACTTCTCTCAATGATTTCTTCTTGGATTGATCACAGTTAACATGTTGAATTGTATCAATTACCTTGTCTTCATTTATTGTTGATTTCTTGTGACTTCTTGTTCTTGATTGTCTTCTGGTTAAGTATCTTTTCCTTTAGTTTGAGTTACATTAGTTATAGTGTTACAAGTTTATACACTCTGCCTTTCATAGTATATGTATTATATATTTAAAAGATCCTTACAACTGATTAGAAGTCAATCCTATAAAATCTCCATGATTTCCGCACTTCTGAACTTTTTGGACGGTTGACAAATGACACGCTCTTTTTGATCTGTCTCTGCGTAAGTGGTTTGTCAAATTATTAAACCCCCATTTAACTTTAAGTAAAATTACCCAAACACTTTCATTCAACTTAAAGTGAACAACTTTAAATTATCCTTTAAGTTAAAAACACCTCCATTAAGTAAAAAGTAACTTATTTTAATCAATCCCAAACGGCCTCTACACCTTTGTCCACTACTAAAATCATTTCAAATTGCCAACTGATCAACGACACATCATTTTATTACAATTTTAGATACCCAATTTAGTATCCTTGATATTATTTTGAAATAATATAAATTACGATCAAATCTAAAATAATTTTTTAGTTCTAAATTTTAATGTAACACAATAAAAATGTTACATCAAATATATTGTAAAAAATATGTCTATGAGTTTGAAATTTAATTTATCAAGTACTTAGAGCATCACCAATGGTATTGATTACGTTGATTCGCTAAATTTCAAAAAAGTAATAATTGACTAAAATTTATTGAACCTGTAGAGTGTTTTGCTTCAATGGGGATTAGCTATAATGGTTGGTTATATTTTAAAAAGGTATTATTATTAATTTTTTTTCTTCTAAAAATTGTAGTAAAAAAACGGGCGAAAAATGACATGGTATTTACTATATATATGTAGAGGTTCAACAAATATAACCAATATTGAAAAAATATAGAGAACCGGCTAAAATTTTAGACAAGGAGAATGCCCCATTGAAAATTTTAAAATATTAGGTATAATTTTCAATTTTGATAAATTATTTAAAATTTTAGCTATGGTTCAATGCTTATAATTGGGCAAATTCCATACTATGAAACTCTGGGAGAGAGTGGTAGAAGGCCGGATTAGAAGAGAAGTTGAAATCTCAGAGAATCAATTTGGTTTTATGCCGGGGAGATCGACGACAGAGGCCATCCATCTCGTAAGACGCCTTATGGAGAAGTTCAGGGAGCGCCGTAAAGACCTCCATATGGTGTTCATTGATCTCGAGAAGGCATATGATAGTATCCCCCGTGAAGCGATTTGGAAGACCCTCATAGAGCGGAGTGTATCGTCGTCGTACGTAAGAGTGATTCAAGACATGTACTCCCATGCTACTTCTTGCGTCCGGACCCCAGTGGGAGACTCTCGTTTCTTCCCTGTTGAGATTGGGCTTCATCAGGGATCGGCCCTTAGTCCTCTTCTTTTCGCTCTTATCCTGGATGTTTTGTCACGCGGGATCCTAGACGCCGTCCCGTGGTGCATGCTCTTCGCTGACGATATCGTGCTAATGGCGGAGTCTAGGGGGAGGTCAACGAGAAGTTGGAACTATGGAGATCTACTTTGGAGTCACAAGGCTTGCGGGTGAGTAGAACTAAAATCGAGTATCTCTGGTGTAACTTCAGTGGCGAGGCCATCGACGAAGGGGTGGAGGTTAAGATCGAAGATCAGATCGTCCCGCGTACGGATAAGTTCAAGTATCTGGGGTCGATCATCCAGAAGGAAGGTGAGGTTGTAGACGATGTCAAGCATCGTATTAATGCTGGGTGGCTAAGGTGGAGGGCAGCATCAGGGGTTATGTGTGACAAAAAGGTTCCTTTAAAGCTGAAAGGGAGATTCTACAGAGCGGCAATCCGCCCTGCGTTGCTGTATGGTTCTGAGTGCTGGGCACCGAAGAAGACCCACGAAAGCAAGTTGGAAGCAGCTGAAATGAGGATGTTGCGGTGGTCGTGTGGCCGCACGATGCTAGATAGAATCCCTAATAGGGTGTTTAGGACCGAGCTCGAAGTGGCACCTCTATCTGCGAAAGTTAGGGAAGGGAGGTTGAGATGGTTCGGCCACGTCCGTAGGAGGCGGCCGGAAGCCCCAGTGAGAAGGGTCGAGAGTCTATCGGTTGTTGGGGTAAGGAGGAGAGGCAGACCGAGGAGGTCATGGAAAGAGCAGATTAGGTTGGATTTGAAGGCTCTGAACGTAAGTGAGACCATGACCGCTGATATTTTCTTCATCAGCACACGTGAGTGATCACTTTCTTGATTATCTGCATTGATTGGTTTCCTGTTTGATTTTGTTTTTTTTGGATATTTTATTTTGATTATCCCTTGCCTCGAGTAGATTTTAATATATTGTATGCAAGAGAAAATATGGGTTTCTGGGTAAGAGTGAGAGACTGTTTGGCAGGGAGATATTAAGTGTGGAAAAATATACAGGAGGAGTAGGAGACAAATACAGGATTGCACATTGATTTTTTTTTTAGTGGTGTAAATTGAATAACATTGTGTGCATGACTACACCAAATTAATTGGCTATGCTGACAGTCTGAAACTAGTTGATATGGGACAAGTGTAAGAATGGGTTGAAAACAAGGGGTGAAACCTGTATGCGAATCTTATCAACTAGTAACATATAACCCTGCCAAATAATGAAGATTGCTCAACAACGTTGTCAAGTAGTTTATATAGCTCATATTTACAATCTAATTTTTGCTATTATCATCATACCATTTACATTCTTGAAATACTCTGGACTACAACTTGTTTCTTGGTGCAAGATATTTTAAAATGAACTCCGGATGATGTTCTTTATATTTATCCTCTGTAAATTTAAAACTAGGCACTAACAGTTCCTGCTGCATATATGTCCTTTCATGTCAATTCTCAAACGAACTTCGACGGTTAGGCAAGGCTAGAAAATTGGGAAGGAAGGAAATATCTAAATAAAATAATACTAGGAATTTCAGTACATGCCGCTTGATGTAGGACAATAGGTGAAACATTGGTAAAACAAAAGGAAAAAAATTGTATCAGCAAATATTTGTAATTCAATTGTTTCATGCTCCACATCAGTGGCGGTCTGCGTACTTCTAATAGAAGTTGGGAGATTAGCATGTCTAGTCACTTTTTTTAGAGGCTCACCAAGACGCACAGGCTATCTTTGCCGAAGGCTGTTGCTTCACGCGAGGTGCCCCTTATTAGAATGAAGCGCAAAAAAAAAAGATCTTGTTATGAAAACTTGAATTATTGTTAAAAAAGATTGAAGTGTGTACTACTAGGCAAAAAAATCTTTTTTGGTCATAGGTGTAATTTAGGTCAGTTGATATAATGTAAAGATTTTAGTCACGTTCGGAGTAATATAAATTATACAATTCATTATATAAGTTTTAAGTTTTCACATTCGGAGTAATGTAAAGCTCAAACTCCGCTTGAGAGAGTACTCGAATCGCTCGTGCTCGATTTGATTATTGTCGAGTCGGAATCAAGTATCTTATGAGCTGAATTCGAATAACTCCTGGATAATTTGACTTGTTTACATCCCTGAGGACAAATCATTGATGTATGCAATATTTATATAATATTTGAATTATATCTATATTGGTTGCAACTTGGTAACATAAAACTATCCATTTTATACGACAAAATAGTAACTTTTATTTGTTTTTATTATATCATAAATTAATTTGATTCTATTAAATTACACGAGGGCCCAGGCTCCTCGAGGGTCTGCGAGTTGCTCTTGATTCACCTCTCGCTTCTGCTTTTAATACACTGCCTATTACTAATTTTCATCTGCATTTTCGGTCTGTGCGCTAAGTGTACTTTTACTGCCACTTGGAATACTCCTTTATGACATATCAAATGTTGACTTGTATCTACCACATGTCTAAGTTTCTTATTTGATCTCTACAGGATTCAGCTGGGGCAGCCTGCAACTGTAAAAGTTGCCGCAAATCTTGTTAGGCATTTGTCGTATAACAACAAGGTTTGAATGCTAATAGAACTTTGCTCTTGTGAATGTACGAGTTCTGTATATTTTCCTTATATCATTTTTTGGGCATGTTAACATTTGACACCATTGAGACTTGCAAATTTCACTAATATCCGGTTCCTCTGCTTAGTTCCTATTGATTTTTTTCCCTTAAAGAGGAGTTGTTGCTGTAGTGGATAATAATCAATAGCATAAATTTAGCTGTTGCATATTATAGAAGCTAATACCAGGCTAATATTGGTGTCTCTTATTTTTGAACCATACAAGTTGTTGCATCATGTCATGAAGACCAAAGAAAAGCGCTCTTAACCGAAAAATTGTATTGTACCCGAAATATATAACCACCGAGTGGCTTACTGTAGGAATACTAATGAATGAGCTTTATCTTTCCTTTTAAGGATTTTATTCCAATCCCCTAGCATCTGGCACTGTAGCCTAGTGGATCCCCCTCGCCCTTGGTAACAAGAGGTCAAGGGAGTCTAAGTGGAAATGAATGTGTGCATCAGCATAGTTACATAGAATGCGGTAAAATAATAAACTCGATAAAATAATTTTTTTTTTGGTCCCAAGGCTATTACTTTAAAGAAGTTTAACTGTAATACATAAAAATACTACAAGTAAAAAGTAATTTTTTTCCAGTGTATAAGGAGACCTTTCTCTTAGTGGGTTTCCTTTTCATTCTGAAAAAGGCATTGTTTTAGATTAAAAAGGATATGTTTAAACTTCTGACCTTAATAATAGCAAAGGCTTCTACTATCACTTAACATTTGTGGCTGTGTGAGTAATTCATTCTGATCATGTCAGCTGCGGGTACCTTTTTTTTCTTTTCTTGTATCATATTGTTGAGAGTATGCTCTGTTGCATATTATTAATTAAGGTTAATTTTACCATCTTGATATATAGTTTTTGTTCATAATTGTGTCTCAGAACATGCTGGAAACTGGTATAATTGTTGGTGGATGGGACAAATATGAAGGAGGCAAAATATACGGGGTCCCGCTCGGAGGAACAATTATAGAGCAGCCTTTTGCTATTGGAGGTTCTTTTCTATCTTAGACTTTGTGATTCTTAGAGCCGTATTTTACCGTGTCCAATATTATGAAGATGCCTGTTTTGTCGGTTACAACATATTACTTGGACACCAATGCAAGGCTGTCAAGTCTATAAGTTGGCGTATTATATTTATAATCAACAAAAAATCACCACATGTATGTATACATATATTTATACAAAGCAAAAATTTTATTTGCAAGACTTTTTAAAACTCCTTGCTCGATATTCCCAACGCCCCTGCTCCTGAACCAATGGATATATATACACAAGGCAAACTACAATACATGCACATCACTACAATACATACATATATATACACATGTATATAGTTATTTGTACTTGCACGATTTTGTAGTTTTTAACATAGATTTGGTGTTTGTTTTCTGCAGGAGAGCAAGAGATGGAGTATCCTTGCTATCATTGTAACGAAAAGCTATTCCGTACGGAAGCTGCCAAGAAAGAACACAACCACATAACACACTCCAACATCATGAACAAGAAAAGCTATGACACCTGTTCCACATGCCTCACCGTATACCTCACGGAAGACGTCATTGCGCACCGGAAGAAAGCTCATCCGGCCCCTGATCAAACCTTTACTTCTAGCTAGTTCGTTATAACTATTATCTATGTATAACTGGAAGAAGAATTGTTTTTGACTTAGGAAGCATAACTCTTGGAATTAGACACAAAAACCCTTGTTCGGATAGTATATGATTCGTTCTACACACAAGAACGTTAAATTTTTTGTAGTGTTCACTACTGTTGCCAAGCTGTGTATACTGGAAATGATCAGTATTTTGTTGTTGTGAAGCATGAACGAGTTACCCCTATTCAATTCGTTTTATCATATTCTATAAGAAATTTAGTGTCTGCACATTGAATGAAATTAACACAATCCTGTGTTGGCATATATGCCAAATTTCATTAAATCTAATTATCACAAGTACCAGTACGCAAGACATATCCTAATATTAACAAACTGGAGGTTTGTCTTGTTACACTAGAGAAAGGGCAGGCTTTGGGACAGAAAATATAAAGTTTCATTCAGTCATCTTGAAAAGTACTTCTTAATCATTATAATATCAAGAGTGTTGATTTTTAAAGCTGCTCCAGTGTATAGAGTGAAGAAGGATGAGCAACCTAATGTATGGTATAAATAAAGTTCGATTTTAAGAGATAATTAACAAGACTTGAATGTATATCTATATCTATATATATTATAATGGCATGAGTTCCGAAATGCATCAGAACAGTTCAAGATATTTTTCTTGAATTTTCTTTTTTTTGATTTTTTTATTAAAATTCTTTTCTTGCATTAAATAGCTATTAATGACAATTTAATTAGTCATTAACTACACCTATTAAACATATATTAAATTTATTCTATTTAATTTGTTTAAAAATTAGCAAATTAGTTGAACATTATAGTTATTATTTCAACATTAAATATAAAATGACTACTAACAATTGTTTATATTGCGTTGTTTTTTATTACCAATTCAAGATCATTATATTTTCTTTTCGGATGATTATAGGGTAGACGGCCTTAACTTCTCAAACAATTTTTAGTATCAATGATTGTGAAAGTCGTAATAAATTATGGAAGTACAAGATATTTAATTAATTTTTGAAATTGTATACAAATAATACAGACAAATTTTTAATTTCGCACATGAATAAATTATACATGAGTTATGATCAAATCGATTAAATTTAACAAACCCAGCCATTTATCGGAAGAAAAATCGATAAAAAAGCTATAGACCCATTGTTTCATTACATTGTGTCGAAATAAAGTTTTATTCTAATTAAAAAAATGTATACACCTATTATTGAATATGTATATTATGAGAGGGGTGTCGACTTTAAAAAATGTTATTAACCTGAACTTCTCAAGCATTCTTTATTATCAATGATTGTGGTGTCGTAATAAACCAAGAGATCGGGGAGGCTTTCACTCAGAAGTTTCAAAATATTTTTCTTGATTTTCACATTTTTTATTTTTTTATTAAAATAATTTTTCTGCATTTAATAGCATTTTAATTACTCATTAATTGTACCAATTAAATTTATATTAAATATACTTCATATTATACTTAATATAAAATTTTAGCAATCTTTATTAGAACATTATAATTATTATATTAATATAAAATATTTTTTTTGAAAAGATATTAATATAAAATATTAATTATCTATCTAAAAGTACAATTATTTTAAGGTATAACGATAAATAAACTTATTTATATCGTCCATTTCTAATCCTTATTCAAAATTGATGCAATTTTTTTCGGCAATAATAAAAAGACGGTTTTAACTTTTCGATTAATTCGTAATTAGTGACCGTGAGAATCATGATAAGATACAGAAGCATATAAATTTTCCAATTAACATCCACAATATAAATACAAGCAATATTGTATAATTTACTTTTACACATGAACAATTTACACATGGGGTGTGATCAACTCGATTAAATTGAACCAATCCAACCTTTTTCTTTACGGATTAAATCAATGAAAAAGTTATACATTCGTTGTTTCATTATATCGTGTTGGATTAAATTAATATTCTAACTACACAAATTCTTATGCCATTACTAATCAATTAATCATGCATGTATGTTATGAGACGGGAATTAATTATGCATGTATGTTATGAGACGGGCGTAAGTCAATCACATCTCTTATCACATTTAGATTTTGCTTCTTTTTTTCATCATACAAACAAATTAATAACAAACTAAGCAATCACGTCTCTTATAATGCCACCGACAGCAAAAATGATACGAAAATATTACTTTTATTTATCAATTGTTGAACTTTACAAATGTTTATCAATATAGGATTTCAAAAGCATTTTTTTTATGTAACAAAATAAGTGTCGTCAATATCTTCGAAAATATTATTACTTAAGAGTTTAACTGAAACATGTTTTCTTTCTGCTAATTATTTTCTCTATAATTCTTTAACATTCAAATTTAGTTACATTTTACACAATTTTCAATTCATCAGATCAAATTTCAAATAGTAAAACTCAACAAATAATGATGTTATATATACGATTTTAAAAATTGTTTTCGTGCCGCGCATAGCGCGGCTTTATTACCTAGTATATTATAATGCCAGGAGATCGGAAATGCACCAGAACAATTTAAGGTAATTTTCTTGATTTTTTGTTTTTTTGATTTTTCTTGTTAATTTTTTTTTCTTGCATTAAAAAACTATTAATGACAATTTAATTAGTCATTAGTTACACCTATTAAACATCTATTCAATTTAATCTATTTAATTTGTTTAAAAATTAGCAAACTTTATTTGAACATTATAGTTATTGTTTCAATATTAAATATTAATTATATACAGTTAAGTTTATTTTTAGGTAAAATGACGACTAACAATTGTTTATATTGTGTTATTTTTTATTCCCTATTCAAGATCATTATATTTTCTTTTCGGATGATTATAGGGTAGACAACCTTAACTTCTCAAACAATTTTTATTATCAATGATTGTGAAAATCGTAATAAATTATGGAAGTACAAGATATTTACTTAATTTCTGAAATTGTATACAAACAATATAGACAAATTTTTAATTTTGCACATGAATAAATTATACATGAATTATGATCAAATCAATTAAATTTAACAAACACAACCATTTATTGGAAGAAAAATCGATAAAAAAGCTATACACCCATTGTTTCATTACACTGTGTCGAAATAAAATTTTATTCTAATTAAACAAATTTTTATACTATTATTGAATATGAATATATTGAGAGAGAGGTGTCGGCTTTAAAAAATGTTATTAACCTGAACTTCTCAAGCATTCTTTAGTATCAATGATTGTGGACGTAATAAACCACGAGATCGGAGAGGCTTTCACTCAAAAGTTTCAAAATATTTTTCGTGAATTTCACATTTTTGATTTTTTTATTAAAATAATTTTCTTGCATTTAATAGCATTTTAATTAGTAATTAATTGTACCTATTAAACTTATATTAAATACACTTTATTTTATACTTAATATAAAATTTTAGCAATCGTTATTAGAACATTATAATTATTATATTAATATAAAATATTAATTATCTATCTAAAAGTACAATTATTTCAAGGTAAAACGATAAAATAAACTTATTTATATCGTCCATTTCTAATCCTTATTTATACAATTATTTCGTACCGCTCGTAACGCGGCTTTGTTACCTAGTTTTGATTAATAGTTAAAAGATAATATTAAGTTAAATTTTATGTTCGACAAATTGCAGTGAAACATGAAAAATTCTTAAAAAGTTAAAATGATCACAAAATTATTTAACAAATGACACATGACATATTTTTAAATATTGTTTATAACTTAATTAAAGGTAATGGATACACGTGCATTTATACATATGTCCACTACTAAAGACATTTCACATTGCCAAATCATCAACTACACATCTTTTTATAACAATTTTGGATACCCAATCTAGTACCCTTGATATTATTTTGAAACATTTGAATTATTTTAAATTAATTAAATATAATAGCAATTTATGATCAAATCTAATTTAAATTTTTAGTTATAAATTTTAATCTGATACAATAAAATAAAATGTTACATTAAATATATTGTAGAAAATATGTAATTGAGTTTGAAATTTAATTTGTCAAGTACTTACTTGGTTACTTGGTCAAACTGTGTACATCTATCTACATCTATATAATATAAATTATTGGATTGCCCATTCCTAAGGTCTGTTATTCATATTTAGGTTTGAATTAAATTTTAACTATAAATTTATTCATTGACTATCCATTTTTAGATTTGGTATTGGTGTGTACAAGATTCATCTTTTTATTTGACGCGGATCACATTAGTATTTCACCCATTTCTCATTAATGTACTTGTATAATATTTATGGAAAGATTACTTATAAATTTGAATTGAACTTTTAATTTTGATAAGCTCATTAATGCATATTATCTTATAACATATATAATATATAAGAGCATCTCCAATGGTACCAAACCCTTAGCTAAATCAATCTAGGTGGCATCTATGTATCACTATTTGAAGAATATTTAAAAAATGTAACACTCCAACCTTGTAATTCCTTAGCAATAAATATACATAATCATATTTAGAGCATCTCCAACGGTGTTAGTTATAATGGATGGCTAAAATTATATAAAATACTGATTATGTAAAATTTGTTGAACCTGTAAGTTGTTGTGCTTTAATGTAGTTGGCTATAATGATTGGCTATATCTTAAAAATGGTATGTTATTATTATTTCAAGTTATTAAAAATAAAATGTATTATTTTAATATGGCAACAGATGATGTGGGGTTTCTAGGTTCAGCAAATATAGCCAACATAAGAGCATCTCCAAGGGGAGAGACCCCTTAGCTATATTATCTAAGTGGCATCTATGTGGCATCTATGTGGCACCTTTTAGATAATATCTATAAATTGAGGTACTCCAACCTTCTTTCCCCTTAGCAAAAAATATAGATAATCATATTTGGTCTTCTATATTTGTTGAACCCATAAACCTCTTATGTATAATTTTACATAATTATAATTATAGATAACCCCATTGGAGTACATATACCTCCTCTTAGCTAAAATTTTACATATTCAATATAGATAATCATTTTAGCTAACAATTTTACATTTCACCCTTGGAGATGCTCTTAAGCATCTCCAAGTGTGAAATATAAATTTGTTAGATATAATGCTTATCTAAATGGATTATACAAATTTTTTGCTAACAGTGCAGATATACACTCCAATAGTGTTATGTATAATTATGTTAAGCTAAAATTATATCTAAAAGTTTTTTTAGTTCAACCAATATATCGAATCATACATGGTTATCTATATTCTTTTTGCTAAGGGGTGATGGTTGGAGTACAATATTTTTTACATATCATCTAAAAGGGCCACCTAGATGACACATGGGGTGACACATAGATATTTTAGCTAACAGTTTTCTACCCTTGGAGATGCTCTAATGAGGTTGTCTATAATTTTAACTAAGGGTAATGAACCGTTGGAGTGCAATTTTTTTTACACATTCTTTACAATTCTTATTTATAGTAATTGATTTCAAATTTTACCTAAGAGGTCTCTCCTATTGGAGATGCTCTTAGAGCATATCCAATGTAATAAAATCCTTAGCTAAAATTTTAAATAACTTACCAAAATTGAAAATTATACATAACATGTTAAAAGTTCATCACTCCAATGGGGCATTACCGTTGTCTAAAAATTTAGCCAATCCTTTATATTTTTTTAATATTGGTCATATTTGTTGAAGCACTAGAGATCTGTAGCAAATGACATGTCATTTTCCGCCCATTTTCTTCCCATAATTGACCAAAAAAATTAATAATAATAATCATACCTTTTTTGAAATATAACCAATTATTATAGCTGATTCCCATTTGAGTAAAACACTCTACAGGTTCAGTAAATTTTAGCCAACTATTATTTTTTTGGAATTTAACCAGTGGACTTAGCCAATACCATTGGAGATGATCTTACTTGGCTATATTTGTCGAACCAGTAAAACCCTTAGGTATAATTGACATTAGCATAATTATGCATAACATCATTGGAGTACTCACCCCTTCCCTTAGCTAAAATTTTAAATTATCACTATTTTATCATCTTTTAGCCAACCATTTTACATATCATCATTGGAGATGCTCTAATAAAATATCTAACTAAATTATTTCTTAAATTAATTTGTTGTAATATAAAAACAAAATATTAATCTTTCAAAATTTCATTATTCAATCATAAATATAAAATTATTTTTTTATTTTTATATCCTTATGTATAATAAGACTATGAGGGATGTTATCCATAACGTTTTGTCCATAATTTTGGTCACTAAATCGCCAAAATAATCTCAACCGTCGAATCTAATAATAATTTTAAAAATAGATGATCCAGATTATATCTGTTGTGGATTAAAAACTAGGTTGAAATTAGTGCGGCTAGGATTTGTATATTTAATGCTAGGGTTCGTGAGCTTCGTGCTTTAATGGCTGCTTCTGCGTTCGAGACTTAAACGGTCCTCACAGATTGCCTACGTATCTCTGTAATTAGAGAATCAAGCCAATAAAACGTAGTTCTGAGATGAGGGGTCAGGCCCTTTATGTATGCTGAGAAGCCTTAGAATTATGGTAGGATTTGGAGACTTGGTGGGCAAGTCTTTGAGGAATGTTCTAGATCTATTCCTTGTAGGAATCAGTTTCCATATTGAATTGGATGCCTTATTGGATAAGTCTGAAGGGGATATTATCCTTATCCAACTCTTATTTGCTGAGCTGTTTATTACCCTTAATATTAATTACGAAATTAATACTATAATCAGGGTTTTGGGCCCAGCTGGTGGGCCCCACGTTTGGACTATTCTCGGCCTAGTTAATGCCACATTAAATGTGTCTTTAGGGCTTATTTTCAGCCCATATCATTTGCCCCCCAACTTCTAAGGAAAACTGATCAGGTTTTCATAGAAGTTATATTTGCCTTAATCGAGACTCGGGGTCGTTTTTATCCCTTACCTGGGACTTCTTAATTACCCTTATATGGGAATTTTGGTTTACACTAGTGTTTCACAAGTATCGTCTTGGTTGTAATGTGTGGAGCGACCTACACATTTACGACGATTTGCCTTATTCGAGGCTTTAATTTGTGCTTGCTTTTAGCAATTTCGGCACTTTCATAGAGTTTTCATGCGTTATTAGCATAAATTATTGCTCAATTTGTCAAGAAAATATTTCTATAACTTTCCTCGTATTTTTCTGTACTTTTCCTAATATTTTACGAATTTTTATGTACTCATAGGTATTTTTCGTAATTTTTCCTAATAATTTAGGAATTTTTATGTACCAACAGGTATTTTAATTATTTTTTGGAAATTATTTTTCAATTTCCCAACATTATTTTCAGAATTTTTAAAGGATTAACTTTAAAAAAGTCATCCTGGCAAAAAATGCTTCCTGGGCGTGGGTACCCTCGCCAAGGAGACACCCTCCTTAGGCACGCCTAGGGGGTTTGGTCTCCTGGGCGTGGGTGTATCTTTGCCCTTTGAAATGTTTCCTGGGCGTGGGTACCCTCGCCAAGGAGACACTTTCCTTAGGCACGCCTAGGAAGTTTGGTCTCCTGGGCGTGGGTGTACCTTCGTTCCTTGAAATGCTTTCTGGGCGTGTGTACCCCCGCCAAGGAGACACTTTCCTTAGGCACGCCTAGGAAGTTTGGTCTCCTGGGCGTGGGTATGCCCTCGTTCCTTGAAATGCTTTCTGGGCGTGGGTACCCTCGCCAAGGAGACACTTTCCTTAGGCACGCCTAGGAAGTTTGGTCTCCTGGGCGTGGGTATGCCCTTCTCTAAGAAAAGTCAAGTTAGGCGTGGGTACCCCCGCCAAGGAGACACCTTCCTTAGGCACGCCTAGGAGGTTTGGTCTCCTGGGCGTGGGTATAGCCTTCTTTAAAGAAAATCAAGTTGGGCGTGGGTACCCCCGCCAAGGAGACACCTTCCTTAGGCACGCCTAGGAGGTTTGGTCTCCTGGGCGTGGGTATGCCCTTTTAGTTGGGCCTCCTGCCTTTAAATTCTGATGGGCTTTTATCCTATTTTCTAAAAATGTCGTAGAACATTCTAGAATTATTTCAAAATTTGAATTTCATGGGCTTCCCGCCAATTCAAAGGCCCAGTCACCTGTTGACAGCCCATTTACTGGATATAACCGGTTGAGTGACCAACCATGAACTCTATAAAAGAGTAGTGTGCATCCCTCATTTCTCATCTCACTATTCAGCAAAAATTATCTCTCCTTTACCACAAATACTTTTCAAAAAGCTCTGCTAGGGTTCTGTCGCGAGGCGATTTCCGGCGTCTTTCCTCCGCCCTGTTTTCCAGTTTCTGTTTGAAGATCGTTGAATCTTCATCTTCTTCAACTTCTTTTTTCAACATTTCTGGGTTTCAAGCCTTCAAGGGAAGCATTTCAATGGAGGATTCTAGCTCTTCAGGCCAGTCTCAACTTGCTAACACTTCTACCACCGCTCCACGGCTTACAAGGGGTAAGAACCCTAAAACATCTCTTGTCCATGCCAGTGTTTTTTCCCTTAGAGATCTTTTAAATGAGTTTGGTCAAGCTTTTCCAAATATGCTTCATTTAGATGCTTATGAGTATAAATCGAAATACAAACAACATAGGGTAGATATTCTAGCCCAACTTTTTCGTATTAATGGGCCTTATAGGGCCGTTGTTCCGGCCTCAAATGAAAGGGCTTGTCACCCAAAGCCCGGGGCCATTAGGATTTATAAAGAGACTTTTTATGCTGGTTTTCGCCTTCCTCCTCCTCCTTTTGTTTATCGTCTTTTGGCCGAAGCCAGGGTTTGCCCAACCCAACTTATGCCAAATGCGTGGCGTTTTATCTATTTTTTCTTGGTCCAATGTAAGAAACATGGGCTTGAGCCCAGTATTTCTGTTTTTCGATATTTATTCAAATTTGTCAATTCTTCTGACAATTCGGGCTGGGTCAAAATCCAACATCGTTCTTTAGCCCGTTCTTGTTTTGTTTCGGATTCCGCTCCTGATTCCCTTCCTAATTGGAAGAGGGAATGGTTTTATATCTTTTTGGATGGGGATGACTGGGACAACTATTTTTGGCCCAACTTCTACAGAGCCGTTGATGGGCCTGTCAGGAGTTTAAAATTGGGCGTGGAAGAAGAGGCTGCCATAACTTTGTTAACATCCGATAATTTGCATCAATGTGCAAATTTGATTTCTGAAGATTCGTTGCAGGCCCATGGGCTAAGCGATTTGGGCCCTGAGGGTAATTCTCACCTCTTGCTTTGTTAACATTTTATGCTAGATATAACTTTCTAACTTTCTTGTAATCATTTTGCAGCCAAAGCTGCTCTGGGAGATATATTTAAGCAGAGGGAGACTGCTGCCACTGCTAGGGTGGTAACAGAGAACCCTAGGGCCAAAAGGGCCAGGACAGATGAGGCTTCTCCCGCGGTGGAGCGTGTTCCTGCTTTTCTTCAAGAAAAGCCAGTTCCTATTGAGGAAGACCTCACTCCCTTTATAGTGGGATGGGGTTTATGCAATAGGGACACAGCTGTAGGTGATTCTAGGGCTGCAGCTGAGTGGTCCAGGAGCGTGGTTACTCCACGAGATAGGATTCACATTGTGGAGTCCTCTGATGACTTACAGATTGAGCTTCTTGGGGCTCAAGCTGTTGCTTCGGTAATTTCTTATTCAACTTCTTTAATTTAATTGTATTTACTTTTCCCTTATTCACTTGTTTTCTTTGCAGATGAACGCCTACCTTCAGGCCGTTGTTCATAACCTGAAGGAGGTGCGTGCTGATAAGACTATTGCTGAGAGGGACAGAGACAGATACTTTGATTCCTCTGAGGCAAACTTTGCTCGTTTTAGGGAGGTGGAGAAGGAGCTGGCTGCTGAGAAGGAGAAGAACAAGAAGCTACAGCTGGAGGTGCAGCAGAACAGGGAACACATCATTGCTGATTACAAGGCTTCTAAGGACTTTCAAGATGTCCTGAATGCCGAGTATGATGCAAACTTTCCTGGTACCTTCAAGGAGTGTTGGGAGGGGATCATCGAGGAGCTGAGTGGGAAGATTGAGGGGGTATCCCTGGAGAGGTTCCCGGTACCTGCTATCCCTGGATTGACAGATACTTTGGAGGTTGCTACAGAGACAGCTGTGGATGGGGACTCTCAGCCCACTCAGGATCCACCTTCTTCTCCCGGGATAGAGACAGCAGATCCTTCTTCTACCCAGGGAGATGTTGTTGTTGAGGACTTAGATGCATAGATGGCCCTGCGTGGCTTATTTCTGTTTTTTGTCTTTATTTATTCTGAACTTTTGCCCTTCGGGGCTTATGACTTAACTTATCTATGTAGTAGTTTCTTTTGTTTCCATGTTCTCATTTTTTGCTTATAGTCCGTTAAACTTTAGAATTTCTCAAGTACTTGGCCTCCTGGCTGGTACTAAACTCACAAGCTAGTTCAACGTTTGCCTTTCGTGTTTATTTTAACAAAGAGAAATACCTCATAGAGAAAACAGTATAAATTCCATTATGCTGTCAAAGGATATCAATAGAATGGGTTCAACCCTTACATAAATATTCTATCTTCTACTGGGAGCAACATGCTCTAAAATGGTTTCATTCGAACCTTATTCCTAATAAATAGATAAAAGTCCAAGCCTTTGTCAAAAGAGCTTAGACGTAATAAACTTTGAGGTTCACAGCATGCCAAGTTCGGGGCACCTCAACCCCGTCCAAGGTTTCTAACTTGTAGGATCCTTACCCTAACACCTTTCTGACTAGATATGGTCCTTCCCAATTTGGTGCTAACTTTCCTTTCTGGCCAACTCCTGAGGCTTCAATCTTCCTTAAAACCATGTCATCTTGTCGAAAGAATCTTTCCTTAACTCTCTGGTTGTAGTGAAAAGAGGCTCTCTTCTGATATTCAGCATTCTTTGCATTAGCTCCATCTCTAACTTCATCAATTAAGTCAAGGGCAAGTCTCATTCCTTCGTCATTAGTTTCTGGCTCATATGCCTCAACTCGAGGTGATGCTTGCATGATCTCTAAAGGCACAACTGCCTCGGCTCCATAAGCCAGCAAAAATGGGGTTGCTCCAGTTGTTACCTTACAAGTGGTACGATATTCCCAAAGTATGGGCAACAATTCGTCTACCCAAGTGTTCCTAGAGCGTTCGACCCTCTTTTTCAGTCCATCAAGGATAATTCGGTTAGCTACCTCAGCTTGCCCATTGGCTTGAGGGTGTGCCACCGAGGTAAAACGGAGCTCAATCGCATTCTCTTCACAATACTTCTTGAACTCTTCATTATTGAACTGTGTCCCATTGTCTGTTACAAGGATTCGTGGGATTCCGTATCTGCAAATTATGTTCTCCCAAAAGAACTGGGAAACTTGCTTGGTGGTTATCTTAGCCAGAGGTTTAGCCTCAATCCACTTAGTGAAGTAATCGATGGCCACTATTAGGAATTTCCTTTGCGCAGAAGCCATGGGAAAAGGCCCAAGTATATCCATCCCCCACATTGCAAATGGAATGGGAGAGTTAATTGAAGTTAAGATCTCAGGCGGTTGCCTCACAATTGGGGCATGCTTCTGGCATCTCTCGCATCTCTTGACATAGTTTTGTGCATCAGCCAACATCTCCGGCCAATAGAACCCTAAACGAATTATCTTGTGAGCTAGGGCTCTGCCCCCCAAGTGTTGGCCACAGATCCCTTCATGAACTTCTTCCAATGCTTCTCTTGCCTCTTGAGGCCTTAAACATTTCAAGTATGGGATGACAAACGACCTCTTATACAAAATGCCTTCAATCAAAGTGTATCTCAATGCTCTTACTGAAAGTTTTCGCGCCTCCAAGGCATTGTCTGGGAGCCATCCGGTCTCAAGGTGTGCCTTGATAGGGTCTATCCAAGAGCCTCCTACATCGATTGGTGCCAATAACTTTGAGTTAACGGTCGGGGCCTTCAAGACCTGAAAATAGACACTCCCAGCATAATTTTCTATCTCGGAAGAAGCAAATTTAGATAGGGCATCGGCCTTAATGTTTTCCTCTCTTGGAATGTGCTCAACATAGAACTCCTCAAACTGGGACATAACAGCCTTTACTACTCTCAAGTATTTTGCCATAGTCTCATCCTTAGCCTCGAATTCACCATTTACTTGAGATACCACAAGCCTTGAATCTCCACAAACTTTGAGATTTTTGACCCTCATGATTCTGGCCAAGCCCAAACCAGCTATTAATGCCTCATACTCCGCCTCATTGTTGGTAGTAGGGAAATCCAACTTTAAAGCGTACTCAACTGTGAACCCATCGGGGCTTTGCAAAACCAAACCTGCACCACTAGATTTTGTTTTTGATGCTCCATCAAAATAGAGCACCCAATATTCCTTCAGATCAGGTGTAAGTTCTTCTTCTTTTTCCTCTTGCCCAGGGGTAGTCATTATCTCTTGCCCCCCGACTTCTTGGTTGTTAATAGTGCATTCAACCACGAAGTCAGCTAATGCCTGAGCTTTGATAGCTGTCCGAGGCTTGTATGTGATGTCAAACTCTCCTAACTCAATCGCCCATTTGATTAGCCTTCCACTGGCCTTAGGGCTATGCAATATGTTCCTCAACTGCTGGTTTGTCAGAACTTGAATCTTATGTGCCTGAAAGTAAGGCCGCAGCTTTCTTGAGGCAGTTACTAATGCCAAAGCAAACTTTTCTATGGGTGAGTAATTCAACTCAGCCCCATGCAACACTTTGCTCACATAGTAGATAGGTTTCTGGACCTTCTCCTCTTCCCGAATAAGGACAGCACTCAGGGCTTGTTCGGATACCGCCAGGTATAAACTAAGAATCTCCCCAGGACTTGGTTTGGTCAACAACGGGGCTTCAACCATGTACTTCTTCAGTTGCTCAAAGGCCTCTTGGCTCTCAGGTGTCCACTCAAAATCTTTCACCTTTTTTAACGCTTGGAAGAAAGGCAAGCATTTGTCTCCAGACTTGGAGATGAATCTTCCTAAAGCTGCAACTCGGCCTGTCAACCTCTGCACATCTCTTATAGAGCGTGGTGTCTCCATGTCTAAAATTGCCTTGATCTTGTCAGGATTGGCCTCAATGCCTCTCTTTGAAACCATCAGTCCTAAAAACTTTCTAGATCCAACGCCAAAAGCACACTTGGCGGGATTCAACATCATCTTATGGTGCCTCAGCACTTCAAATGCCTCTCTGAGGTGTTTGATATGATCAGCCTTGAGTAGACTCTTAACTAACATGTCATCAACATATACCTCCATGGTTTTTCCAATCAGATGGGCGAATATCTTGTTCACCAATCGTTGGTAAGTAGCTCCTGCATTCTTTAGACCAAAAGCCATGACAAGATAACAGAAGACACCAAAGTCAGTTATGAAAGATACCTTAGGTATGTCATCCTTGTGCATCTTAATCTGATTATAGCCGCTGAATCCATCCATGAAGCTTAACATCTCATGTCCAACTGTGGCATCTATCAACATATCAATCCTTGGGAGGGGAAAACAATCTTTTGGGCATGCATCATTTAGGTTAGTGAAGTCTATACACATCCTCCACTTCCCATTCGCTTTCTTGACCATCACAGGGTTTGCTAACCAGTCGGGAAACTGAATCTCTTCAATAAAACCAGCTTCCAAGAGCTTATCCACTTATTGCCTAATGGCCTCTTGCCTTTCCGGAGCAAAGTTTCTCTTCTTCTGCTTTATTGCCTTCCTTTTGGGATCAACATTTAACTTGTGAGTTATGAGTTGGGGGTCAATCCCCGGCATATCAGCTGCTGTCCAAGCGAACACGTCGCTATTCTTCTGTAAGAATTCTATTAACTTGCCCTTCAGGGGTTCTTTCAGAGATGCTCCAACATAAGTAACTTTTTCAGGATCATTAGGTTCTAGAGGTACGGGAATCAAATCCTCTGCTAGCTTCCCTCTATGCTCTTCATCATCGCGGACATCCATGTCTTCAATCGGAAGGACCTGCCCCCCGACTCCATCGGCCCTCAGTGCGGCTACATAGCAACTTCTTGCCATCTTCTGATCACCCTTTTGTTCTCCGACACCATTCCGTGTCGGAAACTTAATTTTCATATGATAGGAAGAGGCCACAGCCTTAAACGCATGAAGTCCAGTCCTTCCAAGGATTGCGTTGTATGTTGATGCTGCCTTGATCACCAAGAAGTTCAACATCTGAGTCGCCTCTTTAGGCTCCTGCCCAATAGTCACGGGTAGTTGAATAGTCCCTTAAACGTTGGACTTCACTCCGTTAAACCCGTATATAGGCATGTTTGTAGGGGTCAGTTGAGAGTCGTTGTAACCCATCTTTACAAATGCATCATGAAATAAAATATCCACAGAAGCCCCATTGTCTATCAAGACTCGTTTTACTTCTGAGTTTCCAATCACGGGAGTTATGACCAGAGGGTCGTCATGGGGGAATTTCACCCCTTCCAAGTCTGAATCATCGAAACCAATTACCATCTCGGTTTTAGCACGCTTCGGGGCTTCTCCCACAATGTGCATTACTTCTCTAGCATAAGCCTTTCGAGAATTCTTAGTCGTGCCAGCTGCTGTCGGTCCTCCCCAGATCATGTTGATAACTGCCCTTCGGGGCTGTGGATTGCGATCATGGTTGTCATCCCTCCTGTTATTATCTCTCCTTTCATTGTCCCTTCTCTGGTTCCCACGGTCATCACCCTTGGTGAACTGACTTAGTTTTCCTCTTCGTATCAAGAACTCAATCTCATCCTTGAGTTGCCTACAATCTTCGGTGTCATGTCCCACATCTTTGTGGAACCTGCAGTATTGCTCCTTATTTCGCTTAGCTGGGTCTCCTCTAAGTGGCTTCGGCCATCGGATGTCCTTTTCCTTTTCAATGTCCAACAGGATCTGGCTTCTTGGAGCATTAAGTCTGGCATACTCGGAAAACCTTGGACCCGAGTTCTTTTTTGGAGCAGATTCAGAGTCTCTGCTAGCTCGGGGATACTTGTCCCTAGCATCGTACTCTTGTTCTTGTTTCCGCTTGTTGTTCCCTCCATTGCCCAATGCGGCTTCTTTCTTGATGCTATCCTCAGCTTTTATATACTTGTTCGCTCTTCGTTGAAGTTCATCCATGCTTTCAGGGGGGTGTTTTGCCAACGACCTCTTAAAAAAGAGATCCGTGGTTCCGTGCTGCAAGGCTACCATGGCCACCTTATTTTCCAGATCAGTGATGTTCAGGGTCTCCTTAGTGAACCGCTTGATATAATCTCTTAAGTTCTCATTCTTTCCCTGTGTTACATACATAAGGGATGCAGAGCTTTTCTCATGAATTCTTCCGCTAATGAATTGACTGACAAAAGCGGTACTCAACTCCTTGAAAGAGCTAATCGAGTTTGGAGGTAAACGACTATACCAACGTTGCGCCATGCCCGACAGGGTTTGGGGGAACGCCCTACACTTAGGGGCATCGTTAGCAGGCTGCAGTAACAATGCGCTTGTAAACGTTCTCACATGAGTTGCGGGATCCCCCGTTCCATCGTAAGCTTTGATTGTGGGCATCTTAAACTTTCGGGAGATATGTGCGTTCATTACCTCCTCCGTGAATGGAGGGGTCGGATCATCAAGATCTCCTTGTAGCATCAAATCTTTAGGATTATTCTTGGGGAGTTCCACCCTGGTAGTTCCTATGGTTGGGGCTTCAGCCCTTCGGTGTCTCCTTGAAGACCTCTCCAGATCTATGAAGGGAATCCCTCCTGAAGTCGGAGGAGGTCAAGTCTGATTAGGGTTCTGTCTCTCTAGCTCCCTTGCTTGGTCGTCCTTCAGCTTCTGAATCTCGGCTTCATAAGCCTTAATTTTCTCTGCAATTGTTAAAGGACCATCACGGTTTGATGGATTCCTCCTCAGAGGTTCCTTACTAGCACGTCGCCTCCTTGGGGCTTCGTCTCGATCATCGTCTTCAGATGACGAGTCTTCAGTATAAGGACCAGAGTAATCATAGTATCCTGGTTCAGGAGGGGTCAGGCCTCTAAGATAAGGGGATTGTTGTTGCCCATGGATCAGCCGAGCATGACCGCTTGGTCCTGGATCCCTTGGATCTTGGGGGTAATTAGGCAGCCCATACAGTGGGTTGGTGTTGACAGGGAGCGAAGAAGTGGAGAGACTGTGAAGCGGCGAGCGGCTACTCAGAGGGAGAGGAGAGACCACCATCTGGAGCGGGTTAGTCTCTTGTCCTAGAGGGACGATTACAGGTTGAGATCTTTCAGCGGGGGGATCCGTCCCTTGTGGTTGAGAGGCCCGAATACGAGGGTTTGTTTCCGTCAATGGGGGTACAAACCCTGGCTTTGTACCAGCAGGAGGAGCAGTGATTGGTGGAACGATGGTTCCAGAGGTAGCCTCGGTTGAGACCGGTGTTGTTCTTCGAGTGGTAACCATGGTTGATGTCTTCTTCCCACAGACGGCGCCAAATGTTGTGGAATAAAAACTAGGTTGAAATTAGTGCGGCTAGGGTTTGTATATTTAATGCTAGGGTTCATGAGCTTCGTGCTTTAATGGCTGCTTCTTCGTTCGAGACTTAAACGATCCTCACAGAATGCCTACGTATCTCTGTAATTAGAGAATCAAGCCAATAAAACGTAGTTCTGAGATGAGGGGTCAGGCCCTTTATATAGGCTGAGAAGCCTTAGAATTATGGTAGGATTTGGAGACTTGGTGGGCAAGTCTATGAGGAATGTTCTAGATCTATTCCTTGTAGGAATCAGTTTCCATATTGAATTGGATGCCTTATTGGATAAGTCTGAAGGGGATATTATCCTTATCCAACTCTTATTTGCTGAGCTGTTTATTACCCTTAATATTAATTACGAAATTAATACTATAATCAGGGTTTTGGGCCCAGCTGGTGGGCCCCACGTTTGGACTATTCTCGGCCTAGTTAATGCCACATTAAATGTGTCTTTAGGGCTTATTTTCAGCCCATATCAATATCATATTAAAAAAATTATAATCTAAAAAGGATAAAATCAAAAAATGCTGTATTAGAATTGAATTTTAAAAAGAAAATTATAATCTGAAAAGTAAATAATTAAAAATGGTTGTAACAGAATTGAGTTTAATTAATTAATTAATTTATTTATTTATTAATATTAAAAAAGTTCATATTTACTATTTGGACTCTATCTTGAGATCTATAAATCAGATTTTGATGATTTTACAGCCCACACGAAACTCATAAAATTATCTTCAATTTAGTGATGCTTTAACAATTATTAATCAAATGAAAACACTCAGAATCTCAAGATAAAATATAATTTTTTATTTAGTGTAGAAGACTTACATTGATAATTCTACTCAATGTAATTCAATGCATAGAAAACCTAATTATATATAATTTAAATAATTGACATTCATTTTTTCGTATTTCAATATAAATATACTTTTTAGTTTACATGTTAAAATATAAAATATTTTCTATGCTAGATTCAATGTTTTTCATCTATTTATTTTAAGATCAAAGAGTTCTTATTTACTTTGTCGTACTGAGGACCAGACTATTGACTACCAAAATT
The DNA here is from genome assembly GCA_036435485.1 of Saposhnikovia divaricata. Lineage (NCBI taxonomy): Eukaryota > Viridiplantae > Streptophyta > Magnoliopsida > Apiales > Apiaceae > Saposhnikovia > Saposhnikovia divaricata. Next base: position 12,511 of record JAZHRN010000155.1, on the reverse strand, counting down.
TTGGACAAAATTCCTTTTACACTTATTATTAAAACTGTATTTGGTTATAGTACAACTATCTTAAAATAATAAGAAGGTTATTTTGATAATTAAAAACGAAATATAAGTAGATTTTCTAAATTGAATAGTATTTTCAACATAAAAAATCGTCAATTTCTTCTCTCTTTTGTTTCTTGGTAGTATTAATTGAAAAATAATTATTAAACCATCACTAAATTAAAGTTTATTTTGTTAATTTCACATGGGCTATAAAATCGTCCAAATCAAGTTTTAAGAATTCAAGATAGAGTTTTCACGTATAAAACGTATATAGGAGAGTTTGACTAAAGGGTAGAGTTTGAATAAATAACCAACTCATATAATTTAGGGAAAAACTTTTTGTAGACAAGGAATGATTTTAAAATGTGCCAAGATATATATAGTATACGTATTATATATTTAAAAGATCCTTACAACTGATTAGAAGTCAATCCTGTAAAATCTCCATGATTTCCGCACTTCTGAACTTTTTGGACGGTTGACAAATGACATGCTCTTTTTGATCTGTCTCTGCGTAAGTGGTTTGCCAAACTGTACGAGTACTATGTCTTTGGCTTGCTGATTTAGGATACTGATTTAACAATCAGTAAGCTGATTTATTCTGCAAAACCAAGTTAGTACAAGCAGAGTTAGCATGTTGTGTTATATCTATTGACAAGCCTTTTTGATTGCTGTTTGTGATCATCATAATCATAGGAATATCATTTAATTGTTTATAACTTCATTATTTTTAATGGATACATATGCATTTATGAGCCTGTTTGGCAACAAGGCTTTAAGTCATTCATGTGCTTTAAGTAGTTTTTGACCTGTTTGACAACCACTGCTTTAAGCCGTCTTTAAGTTAAAAAATTGTTTTAAGTCATAAGTTCCATTTAGGTACTTTTGGCTTATGACTTATGACTTATCAAGTTTTTTTTTTCACGATTCTTGTAAAGTTCAAATATTATGAATTTAAATTTTTTTTAAGTCAAATTTCACTTTAAGTCAAATTATTAAACCCCCATTTAACTTTAAGTAAAATTACCCAAACACTTTCATTCAACTTGAAGTGAACAACTTTAAATTCTCCTTTAAGTTAAAAACACCTCCATTAAGTAAAAAGTAACTTATTTTAAGCAATCCCAAACGGCCTCTACACCTTTATCCACTACTAAAATCATTTCAAATTGCCAACTGATCAACGACACATCATTATATTACAATTTTAGATACCCAATTTAGTATCCTTGATATTATTTTGAAATAATTGAATAATTTTAAATTAATTAAATATAATATAAATTTACGATCAAATCTTAAATAAATTTTTAGTTCTAAATTTTAATGTAACACAATAAAAATGTTACATCAAATATATTGTAAAAAATATGTCTATGAGTTTGAAATTTAATTTATCAAGTACTTAGAGCATCACCAACGGTATTGATTAAGTTGATTCGCTAAATTTCAAAAAAGTAATAATTGACTAAAATTTATTGAACCTGTAGAGTGTTTTGCTTCAATGGGGATTAGCTATAATGGTTGGTTATATTTTAAAAAGGTATTATTATTAATTTTTTTTCTTCTAAAAATTGTAGTAAAAAAACGGGCGAAAAATGACATGGTATTTACTATATATATGTAGAGGTTCAACAAATATAACGAATATTGAAAAAATATAGAGAACCGGCTAAAATTTTAGATAAAGAGAATGCCCCATTGAAAATTTTAAAATATTAGGTATAATTTTCAATTTTGATAAATTATTTAAAATTTTAGCTATGGTTCAATGCTTATAATTGGGCAAATTGTATGCGTAAACACAAATTTTACATTAAAAAAGAAAAGAAAAACAACAAAATAAACAAAACAGTAAACGGGTCGGGTCAGAGCGCCGGGTGAAAACTTCATTTCTTGAGAGAAAAGAAAAGGAAACACAAGCTTTAATACCCAAAAAACAACAAACTACTCGCACACTACACTTTTTAAAAATTACTCCACATCTAAAATTAGGGCTTTTTTCAAAACCCCCAATTGAATCAAATGGATAACATGGATCTCAACGCTCCTCACTCTATGGGAACTACAATCATCGGCGTCACTTACAACGGCGGCGTCGTGCTCGGCGCCGACTCCAGAACCAGCATTGGTAAAATAATAATTATTTAATTTTATTTGTTTATTTTATTTATTTATGGTTTAATTTTGTGTTTGATTGTGTGGTTGGATTTGTGATTGTTAGGTATGTATGTGGCGAATCGAGCTTCTGATAAGATTACGGAGCTCACTGATAATGTTTACATTTGTCGATCCGGATCGGTAATTTTTCGATACTCGTGTGGATATCATTGATTGTATGTAGGCTATGTTTAAGTTGAATGTGAGTTTACGACAAGCAATGGTGGTAGAAGTCGTGTTGTTTTATTTTATTTGTCGTGGTTACGAGTTTAGTTTAGTGCCATGTGCTGGAATTTAATGATTTTTGTTTGACTATAGTTTATTGTGGTGTTGGAAAATTTAGTGGATTGAAGTTTATGCATGAATTTTGCAGGCGGCTGATTCGCAAATTGTGTCTGATTACGTTAGATATTTTCTTCATCAGCACACGTGAGTGATCACTTTCTTGATTATCTGCATTGATTGGTTTCCTGTTTGATTTTGTTTTTTTTGGATATTTTATTTTGATTATCCCTTGCCTCGAGTAGATTTTAATATATTGTATGCAAGAGAAAATATGGGTTTCTGGGTAAGAGTGAGAGACTGTTTGGCAGGGAGATATTAAGTGTGGAAAAATATACAGGAGGAGTAGGAGACAAATACAGGATTGCACATTGAATTTTTTTTTTAGTGGTGTAAATTGAATAACATTTTGTGCATGACTACACCAAATTAATTGGCTATGCTGACAGTCTGAAACTAGTTGATATGGGACAAGTGTAAGAATGGGTTGAAAACAAGGGGTGAAACCTGTATGCGAATCTTATCAACTAGTAACATATAACCCTGCCAAATAATGAAGATTGCTCAACAACGTTGTCAAGTAGTTTATATAGCTCATATTTACAATCTAATTTTTGCTATTATCATCATACCATTTACATTCTTGAAATACTCTGGACTACAACTTGTTTCTTGGTGCAAGATATTTTAAAATGAACTCCGGATGATGTTCTTTATATTTATCCTCTGTAAATTTAAAACTAGGCACTAACAGTTCCTGCTGCATATATGTCCTTTCATGTCAATTCTCAAACGAACTTCGACGGTTAGGCAAGGCTAGAAAATTGGGAAGGAAGGAAATATCTAAATAAAATAATACTAGGAATTTCAGTACATGCCGCTTGATGTAGGACAATAGGTGAAACATTGGTAAAACAAAAGGAAAAAAATTGTATCCGCAAATATTTGTAATTCAATTGTTTCATGCTCCACATCAGTGGCGGTCTGCGTACTTCTAATAGAAGTTGGGAGATTAGCATGTCTAGTCACTTTTTTTAGAGGCTCACCAAGACGCACAGGCTATCTTTGCCGAAGGCTGTTGCTTCACGCGAGGTGCCCCTTATTAGAATGAAGCGCAAAAAAAAAAGATCTTGTTATGAAAACTTGAATTATTGTTAAAAAAGATTGAAGTGTGTACTACTAGGCAAAAAAATCTTTTTTGGTCATAGGTGTAATTTAGGTCAGTTGATATAATGTAAAGATTTTAGTCACGTTCGGAGTAATATAAATTATACAATTCATTATATAAGTTTTAAGTTTTCACATTCGGAGTAATGTAAAGCTCAAACTCCGCTTGAGAGAGTACTCGAATCGCTCGTGCTCGATTTGATTATTGTCGAGTCGGAATCAAGTATCTTATGAGCTGAATTCGAATAACTCCTGGATAATTTGACTTGTTTACATCCCTAAGGACAAATCATTGATGTATGCAATATTTATATAATATTTTAATTATATCTATATTGGTTGCAACTTGGTAACATAAAACTATCCATTTTATACGACAAAATAGTAACTTTTATTTGTTTTTATTATATCATAAATTAATTTGATTCTATTAAATTACACGAGGGCCCAGGCTCCTCGAGGGTCTGCGAGTTGCTCTTGATTCACCTCTCGCTTCTGCTTTTAATACACTGCCTATTACTAATTTTCATCTGCATTTTCGGTCTGTGCGCTAAGTGTACTTTTACTGCCACTTGGAATACTCCTTTATGACATATCAAATGTTGACTTGTATCTACCACATGTCTAAGTTTCTTATTTGATCTCTACAGGATTCAGCTGGGGCAGCCTGCAACTGTAAAAGTTGCCGCAAATCTTGTTAGGCATTTGTCGTATAACAACAAGGTTTGAATGCTAATAGAACTTTGCTCTTGTGAATGTACGAGTTCTGTATATTTTCCTTATATGATTTTTTGGGCATGTTAACATTTGACACCATTGAGACTTGCAAATTTCACTAATATCCGGTTCCTCTGCTTAGTTCCTATTGATTTTTTTCCCTTAAAGAGGAGTTGTTGCTGTAGTGGATAATAATCAATAGCATAAATTTAGCTGTTGCATATTATAGAAGCTAATACCAGGCTAATATTGTTGTCTCTTATTTTTGAACCATACAAGTTGTTGCATCATGTCATGAAGACCAAAGAAAAGCGCTCTTAACCGAAAAATTGTATTGTACCCGAAATATATAACCACCGAGTGGCTTACTGTAGGAATACTAATGAATGAGCTTTATCTTTCCTTTTAAGGATTTTATTCCAATCCCCTAGCATCTGGCACTGTAGCCTAGTGGATCCCCCTCGCCCTTGGTAACAAGAGGTCAAGGGAGTCTAAGTGGAAATGAATGTGTGCATCAGCATAGTTACATAGAATGCGGTAAAATAATAAACTCGATAAAATAATTTTTTTTTTGGTCCCAAGGCTATTACTTTAAAGAAGTTTAACTGTAATACATAAAAATACTACAAGTAAAAAGTAATTTTTTTCCAGTGTATAAGGAGACCTTTCTCTTAGTGGGTTTCCTTTTCATTCTGAAATAGGCATTGTTTTAGATTAAAAAGGATATGTTTAAACTTCTGACCTTAATAATAGCAAAGGCTTCTACTATCACTTAACATTTGTGGCTGTGTGAGTAATTCATTCTGATCATGTCAGCTGCGGGTACCTTTTTTTTCTTTTCTTGTATCATATTGTTGAGAGTATGCTCTGTTGCATATTATTAATTAAGGTTAATTTTACCATCTTGATATATAGTTTTTGTTCATAATTGTGTCTCAGAACATGCTGGAAACTGGTATAATTGTTGGTGGATGGGACAAATATGAAGGAGGCAAAATATACGGGGTCCCGCTCGGAGGAACAATTATAGAGCAGCCTTTTGCTATTGGAGGTTCTTTTCTATCTTAGACTTTGTGATTCTTAGAGCCGTATTTTACCGTGTCCAATATTATGAAGATGCCTGTTTTGTCGGTTACAACATATTACTTGGACACCAATGCAAGGCTGTCAAGTCTATAAGTTGGCGTATTATATTTATAATCAACAAAAAATCACCACATGTATGTATACATATATTTATACAAAGCAAAAATTTTATTTGCAAGACTTTTTAAAATGGTAACCTAGCATATTTTGTCGTATTATATGTGTTTGTTTTGGAACTGATCATGGTCTAATTATATGTATGTATTTTACAATTTTAAACATGTATGAAATAATGTCAAGTCTCTGCAATGGTGTCATGCAATGAATTATTCGCATCTCATTAATAGTTCATAATATATGTGGTACCCTGTAGGATCCGGCTCGAGTTACTTGTATGGATTCTTCGATCAAGCATGGAAGGAAGGGATGACTAAGGATGAAGCTGAGGTATATATCTATTAGTATAAGTCTTCTTATTAGTTTACCACTTTCTACTTTCTAGATCTGTATAGGAATTTCTTATCTGAAAATAAAGAGAACGATATATAGCTAGGCTCTTCATTTTATCTAGTGAAAGAATCTAATTTTGAGACCTTTAATTTGTACTATTTTATGGAACCTCCATGAACGAATATCTGGTCCAGGTGTCCAATGTATGAATGTAAATATAGACTTGGTTCCAGGAATCATGTTTTCAGTGAAAATGTAGTGGCCAGTACAACTCTGAAATATCTTGGAAATTAATATAAATTGTTAGTGTTTATGTTGCACAAACCCATAATACCAATTAAATGTTAAACTACAGAAATGAAAACAGTTTCTGACTGTTATCTTTTCTTTCTTGGCAGCAATTGGTTGTTAAGGCAGTTTCTCTAGCTATTGCCCGAGATGGTGCTAGTGGTGGTGTTGTGCGCACAGTCATTGTAAGTTCTATCGAGTTTTGTGGAAATCCATGCATCTGTAACTAATTGGTCTTTTATATCAATTATCACATCTCATTGTATTCCCTTTTCAGATTAACGCAGATGGAGTGACAAGAAACTTTTATCCTGGTCATACTCTTCCACTGTGGCATGAAGAGCTGGAGCCCCAGAACTCTTTGCTCGATATTCCCAACGCCCCTGCTCCTGAACCAATGGATATATATACACAAGGCAAACTACAATACATGCACATCACTACAATACATACATATATATACACATGTATATAGTTATTTGTACTTGCACGATTTTGTAGTTTTTAACATAGATTTGGTGTTTGTTTTCTGCAGGAGAGCAAGAGATGGAGTATCCTTGCTATCATTGTAACGAAAAGCTATTCCATACGGAAGCTGCCAAGAAAGAACACAACCACATAACACACTCCAACATCATGAACAAGAAAAGCTATGACACCTGTTCCACATGCCTCACCGTATACCTCACGGAAGACGACGTCATTGCGCACAGGAAGAAAGCTCATCCGGCCCCTGATCAAACCTTTACTTCTAGCTAGTTCGTTATAACTATTATCTATGTATAACTGGAAGAAGAATTGTTTTTGACTTAGGAAGCATAACTCTTGGAATTAGACACAGAAACCCTTGTTCGGATAGTATATGATTCGTTCTACACACAAGAACGTTAAATTTTTTGTAGTGTTCACTACTGTTGCCAAGCTGTGTATACTGGAAATGATCAGTATTTTGTTGTTGTGAAGCATGAACGAGTTACCCCTATTCAATTCGTTTTATCATATTCAATAAGAAATTTAGTGTCTGCACATTGAATGAAATTAACACAATCCTGTGTTGGCATATATGCCAAATTTCATTAAATCTAATTATCACAAGTACCAGTCCGCAAGACATATCCTAATATTAACAAACTGGAGGTTTGTCTTGTTACACTAGAGAAAGGGCAGGCTTTGGGACAGAAAATATAAAGTTTCATTCAGTCATCTTGAATTGTACCTACATGTATGTATGTTACTCATTAATTGTACCTATTAAACTTATATTAAATATACTTCATATTATACTTAATATAAAATTTTAGCAATCTTTATTAGAACATTATAATTATTATATTAATATAAAATATTTTTTTTGAAAAGATATTAATATAAAATATTAATTATCTATCTAAAAGTACAATTATTTTAAGGTAAAACGATAAATAAACTTATTTATATCGTCCATTTCTAATCCTTATTCAAAACTGATGCAATTTTTTTCGGCAATAATAAATAGACGGTTTTAACTTTTCGATTAATTCGTAATTAGTGACCAACATTTTTCTTTACGGATTAAATCAATGAAAAAGTTATACATTCGTTGTTTCATTATATCGTGTTGGATTAAATTAATATTCTAACTACACAAATTCTTATGCCATTACTAATCAATTAATCATGCATGTATGTTATGAGACTGGAATTAATTATGCATGTATGTTATGAGACGGGCGTAAGTCAATCACATCTCTTATCACATTTAGATTTTGCTTCTTTTTTTCATCATACAAACAAATTAATAACAAACTAAGCAATCACGTCTCTTATAATGCCACCGACAGCAAAAATGATACGAAAATATTACTTTTATTTATCAATTGTTGAACTTTACAAATGTTTATCAATATAGGATTTCAAAAGCATTTTTTTTATGTAACAAAATAAGTGTCGTCAATATCTTCGAAAATATTATTACTTAAGAGTTTAACTGAAACATGTTTTCTTTCTGCTAATTATTTTCTCTATAATTCTTTAACATTCAAATTTAGTTACATTTTACACAATTTTCAATTCATCAGATCAAATTTCAAATAGTAAAACTCAACAAATAATGATGTTATATATACGATTTTAAAAAATGTTTTCGTGCCGCGCATAGCGCGGCATTATTACCTAGTATATTATAATGCCAGGAGATCGGAAATGCACCAGAACAATTTAAGGTAATTTTCCTGATTTTTTGTTTTTTTGATTTTTCTTATTAATTTTTTTTTCTTGCATTAAAAACTATTAATGACAATTTAATTAGTCATTAGTTACCCCTATTAAACATCTATTCAATTTATTCTATTTAATTTGTTTAAAAATTAGCAAACTTTATTTGAACATTATAGTTATTGTTTCAATATTAAATATTAATTATATACAGTTAAGTTTATTTTTAGGTAAAATGACGACTAACAATTGTTTATATTGTGTTATTTTTTATTCTCTATTCAAGATCATTATATTTTCTTTTCGGATGATTATAGGGTAGACAACCTTAACTTCTCAAACAATTTTTATTATCAATGATTGTGAAAATCGTAATAAATTATGGAAGTACAAGATATTTACTTAATTTCGGAAATTGTATACAAACAATATAGACAAATTTTTAATTTTGCACATGAATAAATTATACATGAATTATGATCAAATCAATTAAATTTAACAAACACAACCATTTATTGGAAGAAAAATCGATAAAAAAGCTATGCACCCATTGTTTCATTACACTGTGTCGAAATAAAATTTTATTCTAATTAAACAAATTTTTATACTATTATTGAATATGAATATATTGAGAGAGAGGTGTCGGCTTTAAAAAATGTTATTAATCTGAACTTCTCAAGCATTCTTTAGTATCAATGATTGTGGACGTAATAAACCACGAGATCGGAGAGGCTTTCACTCAAAAGTTTCAAAATATTTTTCGTGAATTTCACATTTTTTATTTTTTTATTAAAATAATTTTCTTGCATTTAATAGCATTTTAATTAGTAATTAATTGTACCTATTAAACTTATATTAAATACACTTTATTTTATACTTAATATAAAATTTTAGCAATCGTTATTAGAACATTATAATTATTATATTAATATAAAATATTAATTATCTATCTAAAAGTACAATTATTTCAAGGTAAAACGATAAAATAAACTTATTTATATCGTCCATTTCTAATCCTTATTCAAAATTGATGCAATTTTTTCGGTAATAATAAATATACGATTTTAACTTTTCGATTAATTCGTAATCAGTGATCGTGAGAATCATGAGATACGGAAGCATATAAATTTTCCAATTAACATTCACAATTTAAATACAAGCAATATTGTATAATTTACTTTTACACATGAACAATTTACACATGGGATGTGATCAACTCGATTAAATTGAACAAATCTAACCTTTTTCTTTACTGATTAAATCAATGAAAAAGTTATACATTCGTTATTTCATTATGTTATGTTGGATTAAATTAATATTCTAACTACACAAATTCTTATACCATTACTAATCAATTAATCATGCATGTATGTTATGAGACGGGAATTAATTATGCATATAAGTTATGAGACGGGCGTAAATCAATCACATCTCTTATCACATTTACATTTTGATTCTTTTTTTTATCATACAAACAAATTTATCAACAAACTAAGCAATCACGTCTCTCATAATGCCACTGACAGCAAAAATGATAAAAAAATGTTACTTTTAGTTATCCATTGTTGAACTTTACAAATGTTTATCAATATTGGATTTCAAAAGCATTTTTTTGTGTAACAAAATAGGTGTCGTCAATATTTTCGAAAATATTATTATTAATACTTAAGAGTTTAACTGAAACATGTTTTTTTCTGCTAATTATTTTCTCTATAATTGTTTAACATTCAAATTTAGTTAAATTTTACACAAGTTTCAATTCATCATATCAAATTTCAAATAATAAAACTCAACAAACAACGATATTATATATACGATTTTAAAAAATATTTTCGTGCCGCTCGTAACGCGGCTTTGTTACCTAGTTTTGATTAATAGTTAAAAGATAATATTAAGTTAAATTTTATGTTCGACAAATTGCAGTGAAACATGAAAAATTCTTAAAAAGTTAAAATGATCACAAAATTATTTAACAAATGACACATGACATATTTTTAAATATTGTTTATAACATAATGAAAGGTAATGGATACACGTGCATTTATACATATGTCCACTACTAAAGACATTTCACATTGCCAAATCATCAAGTACACATCTTTTTATAACAATTTTGGATACCCAATCTAGTACCCTTGATATTATTTTGAAACATTTGAATTATTTTAAATTAATTAAATATAATAGCAATTTATGATCAAATCTAATTTAAATTTTTAGTTATAAATTTTAATCTGATACAATAAAATAAAATGTTACATTAAATATATTGTAGAAAATATGTAATTGAGTTTGAAATTTAATTTGTCAAGTACTTACTTGGTTACTTGGTCAAACTTTGTACATAAACACAAATCTATCTACATCTATATAATATAAATTATTGGATTGCCCATTCCTAAGGCCTGTTATTCATATTTAGGTTCGAATTAAATTTTTAACTATAAATTTATTCATTGACTATCCATTTTTAGATTTGGTATTGGTGTGTACAAGATTCATCTTTTTATTTGACGCAGATCAAATTAGTATTTGACCCATTTCTCATTAATGTACTTGTATAATATTTATGGAAAGATTACTTATAAATTTGAATTGAACTTTTAATTTTGATAAGCTCATTAATGCATATTATCTTATAACATATATAATATATAAGAGCATCTCCAATGGTACCAAACCCTTAGCTAAATCAATCTAGGTGGCATCTATGTATCACTATTTGAAGAATATTTAAAAAATGTAACACTCCAACCTTGTAATTCCTTAGCAATAAATATAGATAATCATATTTAGAGCATCTCCAACGGTGTTAGTTATAATGGATGGCTAAAATTATATAAAATACTGATTATGTAAAATTTATTGAACCTGTAAGTTGTTGTGCTTCAATGGAGTTGGCTATAATAATTGGCTATATCTTAAAAATGGTATGTTATTATTATTTCAATTTATTAAAAATAAAATGTATTATTTTAATATGGCAAAAGATGATGTGAATGTGAGGTTTCTCTAGAGGTTGAGCAAATATAGCCAACATAAGAGCATCTCCAAGTGTGAAATCTAAATTTGTTAGATATAATGCTTATCTAAATGGATTATACAAATTTTTTGCTAACAGTGCAGATATACACTCCAATAGTGTTATGTATAATTATGTTAAGCTAAAATTATATCTAAAAGTTTTTTTAGTTCAACCAATATATCGAATCATACATGGTTATCTATATTCTTTTTGCTAAGGGGTGATGGTTGGAGTGCAATATTTTTTACATATCATCTAAAAGGGCCACCTAGATGACACATGGGGTGACACATAGATATTTTAGCTAACAGTTTTCTACCCTTGGAGATGCTCTAATGAGGTTGTCTATAATTTTAACTAAGGGTAATGAACCGTTGGAGTGCAATTTTTTTTACACATTCTTTACAATTCTTATTTATAGTAATTGATTTCAAATTTTACCTAAGAGGTCTCTCCTATTGGAGATGCTCTTAGAGCATATCCAATGTAATAAAATCCTTAGCTAAAATTTTAAATAACTTACCAAAATTGAAAATTATACATAACATGTTAAAAGTTCATCACTCCAATGGGGCATTCCCGTTGTCTAAAAATTTAGCCAATCCTTTATATTTTTTTAATATTGGTCATATTTGTTGAAGCACTAGAGATCTGTAGCAAATGACATGTCATTTTCCGCCCATTTTCTTCCCATAATTGACCAAAAAAATTAATAATAATAATCATACCTTTTTTGAAATATAACCAATTATTATAGCTGATTCCCATTTGAGTAAAACACTCTACAGGTTCAGTAAATTTTAGCCAACTATTATTTTTTGGAATTTAACCAGTGGACTTAGCCAATACCATTGGAGATGATCTTACTTGGCTATATTTGTCGAACCAGTAAAACCCTTAGGTATAATTGACATTAGCATAATTATGCATAACATCATTGGAGTACTCACCCCTTCCCTTAGCTAAAATTTTAAACTATCACTATTTTATCATCTTTTAGCCAACCATTTTACATATCATCATTGGAGATGCTCTAATAAAATATCTAACTAAATTATTTCTTAAATTAATTTGTTGTAATATAAAAACAAAATATTAATCTTT